>CM045989.1:121364512-122564512 GCA_025175895.1 Wurfbainia villosa | reverse complement strand
CCACATGACACAAACATACAACATATAAAGGAACAAAAGGAAAACAAAACAAAATTTATATCTCTCGATCTTCTATTGTATGTCCTTCCTCCTTTTGGACATCGTGTGGGCGACGATCTTCCAAAAGTCAAAGCCTCCTAGATCACGATCTTCCTTTCCTTGCTCACTCCGAACAAGAGGAAGTATATGTTAGTAATATATGATAGATGTCCTAAGGCAATCGCCTTATGTATGAACCATTTATATGATAAATGAAGATTCACTATTTGAGTATACATGTTTTATGTATTTGATTGGATCTTAAACTCATTTACTGAATGTCCACGATACGATTCACGATGAGAGAATTTGTGATTGGATCACAACTAGTGAGTATCTCTACATGTGTAATTGTGATGTATCGGAATTATCCTAGTCGATGAATTGATGGATTTGGACACCATCAATTCATCGAGACTAGCACGAGGTATACTCCTTGGTGTATCCAAGCGGTGATTCTCACCGGCCGGAGACATAGTGATGTCCGAGTTAATCGTGGATGCTAGTTATGGTAACTAGTTCATTGGAGTGACCAGTAAGACTTCATATGGTTCTGCATATATAGATATGTCAATGAAGTTCTTCTTTGTGGCTTAAGTGCGATGTTCCTTTGACTTGCGGTATTCAAGTCATCTTGATCATGGAGACTTATGCTTTGACATCTTAAGCAAACATCTCTAAGGAGATGTGGACCCGGGATGATTGGGTATAAGTCGAAGTGATCGAAGGTGTTTGAATAGCCTATAAAGGATTCACCACTCCTTATGAGGAGATGTATACCCATGGCCTCTCGTCGGATTGTTACTAAAGTCTTTAGCCAAAGCATTACATGTTTAGAGTAAGGTACTCTTCGATACATGTGGAGTAACTAGAATCCGTAGGACGAGGAAATGATACTTGGGCTAGGTGTGACGTACTCAGCCTAGTGGGGACTGACACTATAGACCATGTCCTGAACCAAGTGGGTATAAGATGAGTGAAGGGAATGGGGCACGAATCATTCGAGCTGCTGAAGGGTTTCAGAAATAGTTCTGGATCAACCGTTGATCTTTTTGGTTAATTGGGGATCATGATGTACTACTAGGTTCCACTCATGATCGTTCTATAATTAATGGTTAATTATAGACGGCCAACATAAACCGAGAACCTATTTGGTCACACGCACAACGAGCGTAATCCAAAGGATTTAAAACGAGCTTGAGAATGGGATTCTCAGACCGAGAGAAACTAGGTTTGGTTGGACCAAACATAAAGCGAGCATGAAATCGTTTCAGTCGCAATGGAAGCGTGGATGGGCCGTGTCTTATGAAGACATAATGGATGAACCAAAATGGTTTGGTTCTAATCCAATGGAGGAGAATAAACCAAAGGGTTTGGTTTATTTTAAACGAATGAACCAAAAGTTGGTTCGGTTCGTTTTAACTTAAAATAAACCATCATGGTTTGGTTTATTTTAACTTATCTTAATGGAGCGGATTAACGGGCTTTATGGATATGATCCATTAACCATTAAGAGAATTAGTTCTCTATAAAATAGGGCTTAAACCCTAATCCAAAGCCCTAATCAAGCTTGGCCGCCCAAACCCCTTCCTCTTGTTGGCGTCAACTTCATTGCCGCCGCCCAGCTTGTGTGCTGCCGTCCATCTCCTTGCCGGCGTCCAAGCTTCAGCCGGTGAACCCTCCGGCGACCCTCCGGTGATCTTCCTAGGCCTCGGTGAAAAGGTGAGCACTTGGCTTCCTTGTTTTGGCCGGCGCCTACTCCTCCACCAAGCTGTCCAGTTTTCTGGACAGCTTCTTCTCCTCTCGTCGGAGCGTCGTTTGGACGACGGTTAGAGCTCCAACAGCGGCTAAATTACCGGGGATTCGATCTTCGGTAATCCTCTAAGGTGGAGGATGAAGGATTCGTCAATCGGTTGACGAATACCTCTCTGGAGAAGCGAGTTTTGAGGACTCATCTTAGGATCCGAATTTGGATTCGGATCGTGATCATCTCTCGATCACGTCGTCTTCAACATGAGGCTAGTAACCCGTACGAAGACGAAGCTCGTGGCTTAGCGAAGTCATCCCGAGGAACTCGGCGTGGATACGGATAGAGACGATTCTAGCAAGGATCGTTCCGGTTGATGTCGTTCCCGCTACACGTCATACGAAAGGTATAACGTAGATAAATTTCCTTTTATTGGAAATTTAAATTTACAGTTATGTCTACACTTGTTATAATATGCATGCGTGTGTTGTAATAAATAAGAGTATTTATTATTTTTATTGCTTCCGCTGTGTTCATGTTTACGAAACATGATCGAACACACACACGCCGCGGTGCCGAAAACCCAACAGTGGTATCAGAGCCCAGGTTGTGTTTCGACATAATCGTAAAATGGTTTTGCGATAGTCATAATGTATTTCTGGAAATTTTCTAATTTTGGAAATTTAGAAGTATTTATGGAAATTTTTCAATTTTGGAAAGTCTAGAAGTATTTATGGAAATCTTCCACTTTTGGAAAGTTGGAAGTATTTATGGAAATTGATATTTTCCATAAATAAAATATTTGATTAGATTCTGGAAATTTGTTTCCTAATTTAATCATGATTTGATTTGGGAAATCAAATCTTAAAATATTTTATTTCCATAAGTAGTTTCAATGATTTAGGAAATTGGTTTCCTAAATAGATTTTCCTTAATCAAATAATTCCATGAATAAAATATGTGATTAGATTTGGAAATTGGTTTCCTAATTTAATTATGATTTGATTTGGAGAATCAAATCTTAAACATATTTTATTTCCATAAATAGTTATGACATATAAGGAAATATATACATGACATAATTGTATGCCATGTAATTGCATTAGATGCATAACATTATGCCATGCGTGTCGTGACATGTAGATGTATGTCATGTATGTCATGCCATATAGATAATAGTTATTTGCATGCAAAGAGGATGAGACATAAAAACCCTTAAACAATATTAAAGCCTACACCTTCCATTAATATGGTTAGAACCAGAGTTCCGTTTCTTGTTTGGGTTGTTGGACTCTCTCCAAGCCCGGCTCGAACCCGAATATGTTCAAACCATGGAATAGTTTAATACTAATATGGTAAGAGTCAGAGGTCAATCGTTAGCTTTGGTTGTTGGACTCTCTCCAAGCTGGGCTAATTGGTTGAATGCGCTCTAACCATATTAAAACTATTTCCCGATTAATGGGTTGGCTTTAACCTGGAGCATCGGCTTGTTGGACTCTCTCCAAGGTCGATGTAAAGGGAGGTGAAGTTGGGTGCTATGCATATGATGCATACTTGTTAATGTGTTAACAACCCGATGTATGTGTGAACATTCAATTAGTTGATAGCACATTGTGATAGTTGCATATATGTGATATGCAATCGGTATAGTTGATACCTACCGTCGTAGTTATGAATGGCTTGTTGGACTCTCTCCAAGGTTGTTCATAACTATGATGGATATCAGCCCATTTGGAGATGGACCTACGATCTCCCGAAGTGATTTTGGGGTTTTTGAAATTCGAAAAAAAATGAATGGGATTTATAAATGTGTATTGATGCATTTTAAAATCATCTTTCTCATATATGCTCGTTTTGTATTTCTAAGATTGATCATGATGTCTTTGAATTGCGTTCCATTTTGGATTCGAATAAATTGACTGGGCCAAGCTTCTTGGACTGGCTTAGAAGCTTGAGAATTGTTCTCAAGGTTGAAAAGCTTGCAAATGTCCTCAAAGCGCCTCTTCCTGCCCGTCCTAGTGATGATGCAACTCTGGACCAATTGTTGGCCTATCAGAAACATGTGAGTGATTCTGAACAAATGAGTTGCATCATGCTAGCCGCGATGGAACCCAAGCTACGAAAGCAGCATGAGCATATGGATGCTCATATCGTAGTCCTTCATCTTTGTGAGTTGGTTGATGAGCAAGTGAGATTCGAAAGGTTCGAAGTCTCAAAGTTCCTCTTCACCTCTGAGATGCTAGAAGGTTCATCTATGGTATCGCCAATATGTCAAGACTGTGAGTCTTCTCGAGAAGTACATGAGCAGGACGGATGCATGTTAGTTGATTCCTCGAAGAAAGGTTCTAAGAGGAAGTCAAAGGAACAGCAGAAGGGAAAGAAGAGAAGGGCTAAGAAGGTAGAACTAGCACAAAAGGAAACTTTCCATCATTATGGCAAGGAGAGCCATTTGCGAAGAAAGTGCAAGATTTATCTTGAGTCCGTGAAGAAGAACAAGGCATCGGATGCCCCATCTTCTTCAGATATCTTCGTTATTGATTGTCATTCTATTTTCTCAAACACTTGGGTATTGGATACTGGGTGTGGCTCACATATATGTAATGACATACATGGGCTAAGGAATAGAAGAAGACTCGTCAGGGGAGAGTCAAATTTGCGTGTTGGGAATGGAGCAAAGGTTGCCTGCGCGCCATTGGACGCATTTGTTGAAACTCTCTCTGAGGACTTGTCTTAGAACTGGACAATTGCTTTTATGTTCCTTCGTTGATAAAGAACATCATTTCTATTTCTTGTTTAAATAGAAATGGGTACCATTTGACTTTTAGTAACAATTGTTGTTACATAACTTTGAATGGAGTTCTTTAAGGGACTGGAACTTTAAGCAATGGTGTTTATACGTTGGACGTATCCAGTGATATTTTCAATATCAAAGCGAGCAACAAGCGTGCTCGAAAAGATAATCAATTAGACTCCTACATGTGGTATTGTCGTCTTGGCCATGTAAGCAAGAAACACATGTCCGAATTACACCGATGTGGAATTCTGGAATCGTTTGAATAGGATTCATACGATACATGCGAATCATGCTTAAAAGGCAAGATGACTAAGTTACCTTTTCTTTGGAAAGGTGAACAAGTGGGGAGTTACTAGGTCTAATACATCGATGTATGTGGACCTATGTCAACTCAAGCTTTAGGAGGCTATAGCTACTTCATTACCTTCACCGATGATCACTCACGGTTTGGGTATGTGTTCTTGATGAAACACAAGTCTGAAGCCTTTGAAAGGTTCAAAGAATTCAGAAATGAAGTAGAGAAACAACATGACAAGAGCATTAAAATACTTCGATCGGATCGAGGTAGTGAATACTTAAGTCAAGAGTTTCTTGATTATCTAAGAGACAATGACATATTGTCTCAATGGACTCCGCCATATACACCACAGCATAATGGTGTATCTGAGAGGCGCAACCGGACCTTGTTGGACATGGTCAGGTCAATGATGAATCATGCGACTCTTCCCAAGTCCTTTTGGGGCTATGCACTTCAGACAGCTATTTACTTGTTAAACAGAATGCCTACCAAGGTAGTCTCAGCTACTCCATATGAGATATGGAATGGTAAAAAACCTCATGTATCTTACTTGAAGATATGGAGTTGTCCTGCTTATGTGAAGCGGATAGTATCAGACAAATTGGATGCTAAGTCTGATAAATGTCTATTTATTGGATACCCTAAGGAAACAAAGGGTTACCAATTCTATCATCCTGTGGAACAAAAGGTGTTTGTTTCAAGGCATGCTGTGTTTCTAGAGAAAGAGTTTCTCTTGCAAGAAAACAGTGGGAGTATCGTCGAGCTTGAGGAGGCTTGAGAGACTCAAATAGATATTGATGAGATACCTGGTGGAGCACAACAGTCGACAACTCATAGTGATGAGCAATCGACTGGACCATTGTAACACCACATCTTCGTAGATCTGGTAGAACACGCAATATTCCTGAGAGATACGGATTTCTCGTAAGCGAATCGAACGACGTGTTACTCATTGATGATGAGGAGCCTACCAGTTATGAAGAAGTGTTGACAAGTTCAGAAAGGGATAAGTGGCTTGGTGCCATGAAGTCGGAAATGGATTCCATGTATGAAAACCAAGTTTGGAACTTGGTTGACCCACCTGAAGGCATAAAGCCTATAGGGTGCAAGTGGGTTTTCAAGAAGAAAACCGACATGGATGGTAATGTGATTACCTATAAGGCTAGATTGGTGGCAAAAGGATATCGTCAAAAGCAAGGTGTTGATTATGATGAAACCTATTCGCCTGTAGCTATGCTTAAATCCATTCGGATGCTCCTGGCCATAGCGGCTCATTATGATTATGAGATATGACAGATGGATGTGAAAACAGCTTTCCATAATGGAAACCTTCTCGAGGATGTGTATATGATACAACCTGAGGGTTTCACATCGGTTGATAAAACCAAGGTATGCAAATTGCGACGGTCCATTTATGGATTGAAGCAAGCATCCAGGAACTGGAATATCCGTTTTGATGAGACAATCAAAAAGTTTGATTTCTCACAAAATCCAGATGAACCTTGTGTGTACAAGAAGGTTAGTGGGAGTGCAGTCGTGTTCCTAGTATTGTATGTCGATGACATACTACTTATAGGAAACGATGTTTCAATCTTACAGTCAGTGAAGGTTTGGTTATCCAAGACATTCTCCATGAAAGACCTGGGAGAAGCAACCTACATCCTCGGGATTAAGATCTATAGAGATAGATCGAAACGGTTGCTTGGTCTTTCGCAGTCTACATATATAGACCGAGTGCTAAAGAGGTTTAGCATGTCGGAATCAAAGAAAGGTTTCCTACTCATCAGGAATGGGGTACACCTTTCAAAGTCTATGTGTCCGCGCACAGAAGACGAGAGGATTTGCATGAGTAAGATTCCCTATGCATCCGCAATAGGATCTATTATGTATGCTATGTTATGTACAAGGCCCGATGTATCGTATGATCTGAGTGTCACGAGCAGATACCAGTCCGATCCGGGAATGGATCATTGGGCGGCTATTAAGACGATCCTTAAGTACTTGAGAAGAACTAAGGATGTGTTCCTAATATATGGAGAAGGGTACATGGTGATACGTGGGTATACGGATGCCAGCTCCAGACAAACAAGGATGATTCCATGTCTCAGTCTGGGTATGTATTCACCTAGAATGGTGGCGCAATAAGTTGGAAAGGTTCTAAGCTTGACGCTATAGCGGATTCTGCCACTAAGGCAGAATACATTGCAGCTTTGGAAGCAGCAAAGGAAGCGGTTTGGATCAAGAAGTTCATCTCTGAACTTGATGTGGTCTCATCAATGATCCAAACATGTGCTTCGTCGCTATCATCTTATCAGAGAGATCATCAGTAGGAACGAAATACAAATCGAGAAAATTCCCACTGAAAGGAACTTAGCGGATCCTTTGACTAAAGCATTACCTCAAAGTAAGTTTGAGGGTCATGTTAGAGCGTATGGTATTGGATACCGTAGCGATTGGCATTAGGCCAAGTGGGAGTCTGTTAGTAATATATGAGAGATGTCCTAAGGCAATCGCCTTATGTATGAACCATTTGTATGATAAATGAAGATTCACTATTTGAGTATACATGTTTTATGTATTTGATTGGATCTTAAACTCATTTACTGAATATCCACGATACGATTCACAGCATGAGAGAATTTGTGATTGGATCACAACTAGTGAGTATCTCTACATGTGTAATTGTGATGTATCGGAATTATCCCTAGTCGATGAATTGATGGATTTGGACACCATCAATTCGCAGACTAGCACGAGGTATACTCCTTGGTGTATCCAAGCGGTGATTCTCCGGGAGACATAGTGATGTCCGGAGTTAATCGTGGATGCTAGTTATGGTAACTAGTTCATTGGAGTGACCGTAGTAAGACTTCATATGGTTCTCTGCATATATAGATATGTCAATGAAGTTCTTACTGTGGCTTAAGTGCGATGTTCCTTTGACTTGCGGTATTCAAGTCATCTTGATCATGGAGACTTATGCTTTGACATCTTAAGCAAACATCTCTAAGGAGATGTGGACCTGGGATGATTGGGTATAAGTCAAAGTGATCGAAGGTGTTTGAATAGCCTATAAAGGATTCACCACTCCTTGCGAGGAGATGTATACCCATGGCCTCTCGTCGGATTGTTACTAAAGTCTTTGGCCAAAGCATTACATGTTTAGAGTAAGGTACTCTTCGATACATGTGGAGTAACTAGAATTCGTAGGACGAGGAAATGATACTTGGGCTAGGTGTGACGTAGTCATCCTAGTGGGGACTGACACTATAGACCATGTCCTGAACCAAGTGGGTATAAGATGAGTGAAGGGAATGGGGCACGAATCATTCGAGCTGCTGAAGGGTTTCAGAAATAGTTCTGGATCAACCGTTGATCTTTTGGGTTAATTGGGGATCATGATGTACTACTAGGTGCCACTCATGATCGTTCTATAATTAATGATTAATTATAGACGGCCAACATAAACCGAGAACCTTTTTGGTCACACGCACAACGAGCGTAATCCAAAGGATTTAAAACGAGCTTGAGAATGGGATTCTCAGACCGAGAGAAACTAGGTTTGGTTGGACCAAACATAAAGCGAGCATGAAATCGTTTCAGTCGCAATGGAAGCGTGGATGGGCCGTGTCTTATGAAGACATAATGGATGAACCAAAATGGTTTGGTTCTAATCCAATGGAGGAGAATAAACCAAAGGATTTGGTTTATTTTAAACGAATGAACCAAAAGTTGGTTCGGTTCGTTTTAACTTAAAATAAACCATCATGGTTTGGTTTATTTTAACTTATCTTAATGGAGCGGGTTAACGGGCTTTATGGATATGATCCATTAACCATTAAGAGAATTAGTTCTCTATAAATTAGGGCTTAAACCCTAATCCAAAGCCCTAATCAAGCTTGGCCGCCCAAACCCCTTCCTCTTGTTGGCGTCAACTTCATTGCCGCCGCCCAGCTTGTGTGCTGCCGTCCATCTCCTTGCGGCCGTCAAGCTTGGCGACCCTCCGGTGATCTTCCTAGGCCTCGGTGAAAAGGTGAGCACTTGGCTTCGTTGCTTTGGCCGGCGCCTACTCCTCCACCAAGCTGTCCAGTTTTCTGGACAGCTTCTTCTCCTCTCGTCGGAGCGTCGTTTGGACGACGGTTAGAGCTCCGACAGCGGCTAAATTACCGGGGATTCAATCTCCGGTAATCCTCTGAGGTGGAGGACGAAGGATTCGTCAATCGGTTGACGAATACCTCTCCGGAGAAGCGAGTTTTGAGGACTCGTCTTAGGATCCGAATTTGGATTCGGATCGTGATCATCTCTCAATCACGTCGTCTTCAACACGAGGCTAGTAACCCGTACGAAGACGAAGCTCGTGGCTTAGCGAAGTCATCCCGAGGAACTCGGCGTGGATACGGATAGAGACGATTCTAGCAAGGATCGTTCCGGTTGATGCCGTTCCCGCTACACGTCATACGAAAGGTATAACGTAGATAAATTTCCTTTTATTGCAAATTTAAATTTACGGTTATGTCTACACTTGTTGTAATATGCATGCGTGTGTTGTGTGTGTTGTAATAAATAGGAGTATTTATTATTTTTATTGCTTCCGCTGTGTTCATGTTTACGAAACATGATCGAACACACACACTCCGCGGTGCCGAAAACCCTACAGTATATAATCAAAACTCTCCTCTATCTAGGACTAACCAACAAGCTCCAAACTTGAAGCTTGCCGCCAACCCAAAGAGAGGGGAAGGTGGGCGCCGGCCAAGAGCTCCAAGGAACCACCCTTATCCTTGTTTCCACTGGCCAAGGAGAAGAAGAGGAATAGCTTAAGCACCGGCCAAGGTAGAGGGGAGAAAGATGGGAGCCGACAACTTCTTTGGAAGAAGGAAAACCCTTCCAAAATTGTGGCCGCCCAAGCCTCCAATCCCTAGCCGCCCAAACCCTAATCCCCTCTTCAATGATGTTGTTGCCCAAGCCATAAGCCCTTATTTATAGAGTTGGGCTCAAGCCTCTCTTTAATCTCCACCATCGGTTCTAGGGATTTAATCTCAACCGTCGGATCTAGAGAATTAATCTCAACCGTCGGATCTAAAGATTTGATCTCCACCGTCGGATCTAGAGTTTCATCTTCCACCATCGGATCTAGAGTTTCATCTTCTACCATCGGATCTAGGCTCCATGAGGTTTTAATAGGCTACAATAGGGACCATGAGGAGGAGTTGGATCTTAGCCACCCAATGGATCAAGCCCACATAAAGTCCAATCCATTAATGATAATCCATTCCACTAGAGGATTATCATTGATCTACCTCACCAACCCCCATAAGTTAATATGGGCTCCCTATATTATTTGTACATTTATCTCCCCGTGTCTAAGATCTCAAATGTTCATCAATTAATTAATTTACTGACAATTAATTAATCAACATTTAACTCCATGAGTAGTACCACTCAACCTTATCATCATGCCAGACCAAGTCCACCTGCAGGGTTTACATGATGAACCTTATGAGCTCCCAAAGGGGACATCATCATTCTAATATATAGGACACGGTTTCCTCCTATAATCAACGACACACCATATAAATAATACCATTTTCCAACTTACTGAGCTTATCGATTTACTCTATAAATCTCACCCATTGGTAAATCAAATAAATGAATACTAAGTATATGTGCCCGTTATTATATCGGGATTAAGAGCATGCACAAGATAATATCTGAGGTCCGATTCGATTATGTAGTCAGCAATAAATCGAATCACCTCTATATCGGTCCTGCTCAATACACACAAAGTGTACTAGTGTAATTCTAAGGTCAAGACAAACCAATACCAAATCATACTACAACCATTCCAATGGTTTGTCCATAACCATCTCGGTTGTGAGCCTTTACTTATACTTTACAATAAACCGATAACATGATCTCCTGTGTGACACTACACATCATGTTATCTACAATGTAATGTATCAGACAAATATGCATAACCATAAATATGCAAACAATGATCATGTGATTCTTATTTCAAAACTAAAGATGTTCATACAAAAGATAGACTTTTCAGTATACATCCCAACAATCTCCCACATATACTAAAAGACTATGTTGTCCTTAAACTGCCATACATCTGATTCCCATTCCCTCCACATGCCTATAAAGCTCTCGCTGGAAGGGCCTTAGTGAAAGGATCTGCCAGGTTATCCTCTGATGCAATCTTGGCCACAACAACTTCTCCTCGATTTACGATTTCTCGTATTAGGTGGTACTTGCACTCTATGTGTTTACTTGCCTTATGGGCTCGTGGTTCCTTCGAGTTTTCAACTTCACCACTATTATCACAATAAATTATGATAGTTCTGGGCAAACCAGGAATCACATCCAAGTCCATTAAGAAGTTCCTGAGCCACACAACTTCTTTGGCCGCCTCAAAGGCTGTCACATACTCAGCTTCCATGGTAGAGTCTGCCACGCATTTCTGCTTGACACTCCTCCATACAATAGCTCCACCTCCCAAAGTAAACACAAAACCTGAGGTAGACTTACTGTTATCCCTATCTGATTGGAATTTAGAATCTGTGTAACCCACAAGGAGTAATTGGTCTGCCTGGTAAACTAGCATATAATCCCTAGTCCTTCTCAGGTACTTCAATATATGCTTTACCGCAGTCCAATGTCCCTGTCCTGGATTACTCTGATATCTGTTGACCATACCCACGACTAAGCAGATATTCGGTCTCGTACATAGCATTGAAGGGTTTTGCCCGGAAGCTCTGATACCAATTGAAGGGATTTCCCTTGTCGAGTCCGTGAGGGGAAACTTCGCTTCCCCTTCGCCTCGGTTGCTTGACCATGGTGATCCCTTCGATGTCCCCGGATTAAAAATTTAATCCTAGACAAAAGGGATTCCCAAAGCAACCAAGTCATCGTCGTGCTATTCGTTTAGAGAGGTCACTTGAACAAACTAGTTGTTCAAGCGACCATTCTCTATTCTACGAGTAGCCGCGGAATAGACGATGTCCGGATCGCCGGTTTTTGTATTTATACTCGGGATCCAAGTATTATTTAGCCTATTTACAGAAATATAACATGCTTATATTTTGAAAAACAAACACAAGCAATGAATAAAAGAGATAGAAGAATAGTTATACCTCTTGGTCTTCTAATGTATGACCCTCCTCCTTTTGGGCGTCGTGTGGGCGACGATCCACCAAAAGTCGAAGCTCCTAGATCGCAAAACTTCCTTCCTTGCTTTTCCCAAGCAAGAGGAAGAAGAGAAACAATGTTTTTCTCCTTCAAAACTCAACCAACAAAGAACTATAGAAGTTCTTGCCGCCGGCCAACTAGAAGGAGAAGAAGATGATGGAAAACTACCAAGACACCAAGGGAAACCCTATATCTTGTTTCCACCACCTAAGGAGAAGAGAGGGGAGTGTTTTGGGCGTGGCCAAGGGCTGGGAAGGGATGGAATAGCTGCTGGACGTTGGCCACAAGGCAAGGAAGAAGAAGGAAAACTTGCCTTATTTGGTGCCACCCTTGCTTCCAAACCCTAACCCTAATTCCAATCCTATCTCAACTAGGATTGCCCTATTCTTGCTGCCCAAGCCTTGCTCCCTCCCTATCATGTAATCCACGACCACTCCCCATGCCCTCCTTTTATAGAGTTAGGGATAAGTCATGAATTAATCTCCTCCATTGGTTCTAGGGATTTAATCTCAACCGTCGGATCTAGAGATTTAATCTCAACCGTCGGATCTTAGAGATTTGATCTCTACCGATGGATCTTAGAGTTTTGTTTCTATCCATTGGATCTAAGCATCTTGAGGTGTTAATGGGCTACATTAGGGACCATGAGGAGGAGTTGGGTCTTGGCCACCCATGGATCAAGCCCACATAAAGTCCAATCCACTAATGATGATCCAATCCACTAAAGGTCCATCATTGATCTACCTCACCAACCCCCATATGATAATATGGGCTCCATATATTATTTGTACATTTTCTCCCCGTGTTTAAGATCTCGAATGTCCGTCGATTAATTAATTTACTAACCATTAATTAATCAACATCTAACTCCTTGAGTAGTACCACTCAACCTTTTCATCATGCCGGACCAAGTCCACCTGCAGGGTTTACATGATGAACCTTATGAGCTCCTCAAGGGGACATCATCATCCTAATATATAGGACACGGTTTCCTCCTATAATCAACGGCACACCATATAAATAATATCATCTCCCAACTTACCGAGTCTATCGATTTAATCTATAAATCTCGCCCATTGGTAAATCAAAGAGATGAGTACCAAGTATATGTGCCCGTTATTATATCGGGATTAAGAGCATGTACTAAATAATATCTGAGGTCCGATTCGATTATGTAGTCAGCAATAAATCGAATCACCTCTGTGTCGGTCCTGCTCAATACACACAAAGTGCACTAGTGTGATTCTATGGTCAAGACAAACCAATACCAAATCACACTACAACCATTCCGATGGTTTGTCCAAAGTCATCTCGGTTGTGAGCCTTTACTTATACTTTACAAGGAGCCGATAACAAGATCTCCCGTGTGACATCACACACCATGTTATCTACAATGTAACGTATTAGACAATATTGCATAACCATAAAAATATGCAAATAATGATCATGTTATTCTTATTTCAAAATAAAGATGTTCATACAAAAGAGCTAGTCTTTCAGTATACATCCCAACAATCTCCCACTTATACTAAAAGACTATGCTGTCCTTATACTGCCATACATCTGATTCCCCTTCCCTCCACCTGCCTATCAAAGCTCTCGCTAGAAGGGCCTTAGTGAAAGGGTCTACCAGGTCATCCTCTTATGCAATCTAGGCGACAGCAACTTCTACCTCCTTTACGATTTCTCGTATCAGGTGGTACTTGCACTCTATATGTTTACTAGCCTTATGGGCTCGTGGTTCCTTCGAGTTTGCAACTGCACCACTATTATCACAATAAATTGTGATAGTTCTGGGCAAACCAGGAATCACATCCAAGTCCATCAGGAAGTTCCTGAGCCATAGAGCTTCTTTGGCCGCCTCATAGGTTGCCACATAAACAGCTTCCATGGTGGAGTCCGCCATGCATTTCTGCTTGACACTCCTCCATACTATGGCTCCACCTCCCAAAGTAAACACAAACCCTGAGGTAGACTTACTATTATCCCTATCAGATTGGAAATCAGAATCCGTGTAACCCACAGGGAGTAATTGGTCTGCCCGGTAAACTAGCATATAATCCCTAGTCCTTCTCAGGCACTACAATATATGCTTTACCGCAGTTCAATGTCCCTGTCCTGGATTACTCTGATATCTGCTGACCATGCCTACGGCAAAGTAGATATCTGGTCTCGTACAGAGCATCGCATACATGAGGCTTCCTACTGCCGAAGCATAAGGAACCGCCTTCATCTCCTCTATCTCCTCAGATGATCTAGGACACATCTCCTTAGATAAAGGAACTTCATGCCTGAAAGGTAGAAAACCCTTCTTGGAGTTCTGCATGCTAAAATGATCCAAAATCATGTCTATGTATGAAGCTTGGGATAAGCACAACAACCTTGATCCCAAGGTTGTGACCCACTTCTCTCAAGTCCTTCAAAACTATTTGGACAACCATACCCCTACGTCTGATAACACTCTGATATTGTTGCCAACTACCAAAATGTCATCTACGTATAGTACAAGAAATACCAATACATTTCCGTCACATCTATTGTATACACAAGACTCATCCGGACTTTGAATAAATCCATAAGTCTGGATTTACCTCATCAAAGCGGATGTTCCAAGACCTCAAAGCATGCTTCAGTCCATCAGCGGACCGATTAAGCTTACATACAATACACTCTTTGCCTTTAGCAATGAATCCCTCTGGTCGCTTCATGTAGATGGATTCCTCAAGACTTCCACTAAGGAATGCTGTCTTGATATCCATCTGTCACACCTCATAATCCATATGAGTTGCTATGCATAAGAGCTCCCAGACCTGTCTTGAATCCATAGATTCAATCTCAGTATTCATTGCACTTTGCAAAGATGCTGTATTTATATCTTGGATTGCCTTGTCGTATGTCTAGGGATCAGGTTCATGTTTGCTAGGGACCAAATCAGAAGATTTGTCCAAAAACATGAATCTAAGAGGTTGTCTAACAACCCTCCCACTACGACGAGGTATCTTTTGTTGGGAGTATGGGGAATACAATCAAAGTCCCACATTGGTAAGACATGGAAAAGATCATGTGCTTATAAGAAAAAAGATATCTCCATTGGCATGAGGCCTTTTGGGTAAAGCTCAAAACAAAAACCATGAGGGCTTGGGCCCAAAGTGGACAATATCATACCATTGTGGAGATATGTGGATCTTATATGCACTAACAATTGGTATCAGAGCCATGGTCCATGTCAAGCCATGAACCTCGAACGAAGGAAGTTGAGCTCCCACGTCCGGATCAAGAGAACCAGACATCAGGAAGGAAGTCTAGTTGGGTCGGGGGGACCGAACAACTGGCAGGAAGTCCTGGTGGGTTGAAGATCGGACATCAAGCAGAGAAAATCCTTCGAGGAGGGATAGGCTTGAGGGGGGGCCCAATGTGGTCCTTCGTTTGAGGGGGGAATTGTTGGGAGTATGGGGAATACAATCAAAGTCCCACATTGGTAAGACATGGAAAAGATCATGTGCTTATAAGAAAAAAGATATCTCCATTGGCATGAGGCCTTTTGGGTAAAGCCCAAAAACAAAACCATGAGGGCTTGGGCCCAAAGTGGACAATATCATACCATTGTGGAGATATGTGGATCTTATATGCACTAACATCTTTTGTGTATCCTCTGTGACACGCGGTGCAGTGACATGTGGTATGTCCTCTTGTACCGGTGGTACTAAAGAAGTGACTTCCCTTTTTAACTCCTCCAGAACAATTTTACCTTTGGGCTTGTGGCTTAACACATAGTCTTCCTGTAGAAATCTGGCATTCGTGTTAACGATCACCCTCTGATCTCTAGGACTATAAAACAAGTCAGAATAACTCATCATCGATCTAACCATCTCCATAAGAGTCCTATTCCTTTGCTCTGCTACACCGTTCTGCTTGGGTGTGCCAGGTGAAGTCAATTGGGATTGAATCCCAACCTCTGATAAGTAGTTCCTAAACTCTCCCAAGAGGTTGTCACCACCACGATCAAATCGTAGTGTCATCCACATCTTGAATAATCATCTACAAAAGAGACGAAATATTCAAGATTACCTCTTGCCTAGATAGCCATAGAACCACACAAATCAGAATGAACCATTTCTAACACATCTTTGGCTCTATACCCCTTGGCCTTAAAAAGGCCTCTTGGTCATCTTACCCTCCAAGCAAGATTCGTAGGTTGGGAGATCCTCCACCACTAATGAACCCAAAGGTCCATCAACTATCAACCTTTGAATTCTGCTTAGGTTAATGTGACCAACCCTAAGAAGCCAAAGATATGTTTGGTTTATCTTCGAAGGTTCTTTTCTCTTATTGGAATTAGAAGATGAGTTATTAACTTCAATTTGCATCGTGGGAGGTTTTGGTTCAAATTTCCTTTCAATGTACCTGAATAGATATTCTCCCTATTCCTTTTTATAACAACTCTGTCATTAAAAGAAATAGAATATCCATCCATAATAATTTAGAAACTGAAACTAAATTCTTTCTAAATAAAGGTACATAAAGGGAATTTTTCAGAACCAAAGTTTTATTATTCTCAAGAGATAAATAAAACTTCTCCCACTGCAATAGCCGCCACCTTCATGGCATTGCCCAAAATGGTAATCTCCCCTTTAGCTAGTCGTTGGGTTTCCTGAAACCCCTGCAAAGTGTTGCAGACATGATTAGTGACTCTCATATCTACACACCAGGTGCCGGTAGATAACACCGCTAATCATGTTTCAACGACTAGTCCAAAGGATATACCTTTGTTCTATTTTGGACTGGGACAGTCCTTCTTCCAATGTCCATCCTGCTTAAAGTACTTGCCTTTCGGCTTCTTCACTCCTCCCTGAGATCCTCCCACCACCTTTGCTCCACCTTGTTTCTTCTTCTTCTTGCCTTTCGGCTTAGAAGTAGAAACCTTTTTGAGCAACCATGGCTTGAGGACACTCTTCGAAGAGTGCATACTTGTACTCCTTAGCAGATAAGACAATATCTAGATTCTTTTCCAATCAACATTATTTGGGTACAGTAAGTTTATTTCTTTTAGTATCACAACAAGTGGACTGAAAGTCATTTTGAAAATCCTAAGAATCACATAGATCATTACTTTAGATTTCAAAAAATTATTGATTCCTCAAACAATAAAATTTTGATATCAACCAACACCTCAAAACAGAGAATATCGCATGCCACGCGATGTGTGGATATCACAATTCTACATTTGTAAGAGGAGGTTTTACCCATTAATTTTATTATCTTGTCAACCTTACTTTTTGACAAATAAAATTAATAGTTGGTTCCTCTTTGGCCCTACAAATAAAAGCAGTGACTCCGAGGGGGAGGATACTTTTTATTTGCATCTAAGTGTGCACCATTACACGATACTAAGGGAATTATTTCGGATTATGTGCCTTACCGCTGTGGAAGTACACACGCTCCTAGATAATTTCCTATAACCATTATTTGACCTAGTGATCCGCAAACAAACTCATCCGCGAGGAGGAAGGCACTCGAGCCAACACGCAAGTTTGTTGCATCACACGTCAAATTGTAATGGAGGAATTAATTAAAATATCCCTCTCCCACTTAGTAAATTAAAAATGAGGAATTTTCCTCGACATGCATATCAAACAAAAGCAATAAATATGAAAAATAAATTATTTTCCAACTATTATGGCCTTTGTCTTCAATATGGCTCCGTCAGTCGCGCCGCCATCTCTCGCTCCTCCTACGCCATGTACAAGCCCTCCGGAGATCCGAGCCGAGACTAAATCCTATTTTAATTTACATTCATCGATCCTATACTCCACGAGGGAGTGTACATGAAATCTAGATCGAAAGTAAAATAAAATAAAGAGCGGCTAAACAATGCCGTATTTAATTTACAAAAACTAAATACTAGCCTCGTCAACCCCGAGGATTCAACAAAATAAACATTTACACACATACAATCACATACACACACATGCCATAATAGTGGAATCTTATGCCTGCAACCAAAGAGTTAAGCTACGCATATCCTACTATTATCCGACACATTTAATATATGAAAAAGTACATAAAAATTAACCGAATCCTAAACACACAAAATCGGAAACCTTGGCTCTGATACCAATTGAAGGGTTTTGCCCGGAAGCTCTGATACCAATTGAAGGGATTTCCCTTGTCGAGTCGTGAGGGGAAACTTCGCTTCCCCTTCGCCTCGGTTGCTTGACCATGGTGATCCCTTCGATGTCCCCGGATTAAAAATTTAATCCTAGACAAAAGGGATTCCCAAAGCAACCAAGTCATCGTCGTGCTATTCGTTTAGAGAGGTTACTTGAACAAACTAGTTGTTCAAGCGACCATTCTCTATTCTACGAGTAGCCGCGGAATAGACGATGTCCGGATCACCGGTTTTTGTATTTATACTCGGGATCCAAGTATTATTTAGCCTATTTACAGAAATATAACATGCTTATATTTTGAAAAACAAACACAAGCAATGAATAAAAGAGATAGAAGAATAGTTATACCTCTTGGTCTTCTAATGTATGACCCTCCTCCTTTTGGACGTCGTGTGGGCGACGATCCACCAAAAGTCGAAGCTCCTAGATCGCAAAACTTCATTCCTTGCTTTTCCCAAGCAAGAGGAAGAAGAGAAACAATGTTTTTCTCCTTCAAAAACTCAACCAACAAAGAACTATAGAAGTTCTTGCCGCCGGCCAACTAGAAGGAGAAGAAGATGATGGAAAACTACCAAGACACCAAGGGAAACCCTATATCTTGTTTCCACCACCTAAGGAGAAGAGAGGGGAGTGTTTTGGGCGTGGCCAAGGGCTGGGAAGGGCTGGAATAGCTGCTGGACGTTGGCCACAAGGCAAGGAAGAAGAAGGAAAACTTGCCTTATTTGGTGCCACCCTTGCTTCCAAACCCTAACCCTAATTCCAATCCTATCTCAACTAGGATTGCCCTATTCTTGCCGCCCAAGCCTTGCTCCCTCCCTATCATGTAATCCACGACCACTCCCCATGCCCTCCTTTTATAGAGTTAGGGATAAGTCATGAATTAATCTCCTCCATTGGTTCTAGGGATTTAATCTCAACCGTCGGATCTAGAGATTTAATCTCAACCGTCGGATCTTAGAGATTTGATCTCTACCGATGGATCTTAGAGTTTTGTTTCTATCCATTGGATCTAAGCATCTTGAGGTGTTAATGGGCTACATTAGGGACCATGAGGAGGAGTTGGGTCTTGGCCACCCATGGATCAAGTCCACATAAAGTCCGATCCACTAATGATGATCCAATCCACTAAAGGTCCATCATTGATCTACCTCACCAACCCCCATATGATAATATGGGCTCCATATATTATTTGTACATTTTCTCCCCGTGTTTAAGATCTCGAATGTCCGTCGATTAATTAATTTACTAACCATTAATTAATCAACATCTAACTCCTTGAGTAGTACCACTCAACCTTTTCATCATGCCGGACCAAGTCCACCTGCAGGGTTTACATGATGAACCTTATGAGCTCCTCAAGGGGACATCATCATCCTAATATATAGGACACGGTTTCCTCCTATAATCAACGGCACACCATATAAATAATATCATCTCCCAACTTACCGAGTCTATCGATTTAATCTATAAATCTCGCCCATTGGTAAATCAAAGAGATGAGTACCAAGTATATGTGCCCGTTATTATATCGGGATTAAGAGAATGTACTAAATAATATCTGAGGTCCGATTCGATTATGTAGTCAGCAATAAATCTAATCACCACTATGTCGTTCCTGCTCAATACACAAACAGTGCACTAGTGTGATTCTATGGTCAAGACAAACCAATACCAAATCACACTACAACCATTCCGATGGTTTGTCCAAAGTCATCTCGGTTGTGAGCCTTTACTTATACTTTACAAGGAGCCGATAACAAGATCTCCCGTGTGACACCACACACCATGTTATCTACAATGTAACGTATTAGACAATATTGCATAACCATAAAAATATGCAAATAATGATCATGTTATTCTTATTTCAAAATAAAGATGTTCATACAAAAGAGCTAGGCTTTCAGTATACATCCCAACAAGCATCACATACATGAGGCTTCCTACTGCCGAAGCATAAGGAACCACCTTCATCTCCTCTATCAACTCAGATGTTCTAGGACACATCTCCTTAGATAAAGGAACTCCATGCCTGAAAGGTAGAAAACGCTTCTTGGAGTTTTGCATGCTAAAACTATCCATAATGGTGTCTATGTATGAAGCTTGAGATAAGCACAACATCATTTTCCTGCGATCCCTTATAACCTTGATCCCAAGGATGTGTCCCACTTCTCCAAAGTCCTTTATATCAAACTGTTTGGACAACCATACCCTTATGTCCGATAACACCTTGACATTGTTGCTAATTAACAAAATGTCATCTACGTATAGTACAAAGAAATACCTCTCCTTTTCCATCACATCTCTTGTACACGCAAGACTCATCCGGACTTTGAATAAATCCATAAGACTAGATTACCTCATCAAAGCGGATGTTCCAAGACCTTGAAGCTTGCTTCAATCCATAAATGGACCGATTAAGCTTGTACACAAGATGCTCTTTGTCCTTTGCAATGAATCCCTCTGGTTGCTTCATATAGATGTTTTCCTCAAGACTTCCATTAAGGAAAGCTGTCTTGACATCCATCTGTCATACCTCATAATCCATATGAGCAGCAATACATAAGAGAATTCAGATAGACTTAAGCATGGCTACTGGCGAAAAGGTCTCCTCATAATCGATGCCCTCTTTCTGAGTATACCCCTTCGCAACAAGCCTCACTTTTAAGGTCTCAACCTTCCCATCTATTCCTCTCTTTTTTTTGTAGATCCACTTGCATCCAATTGTTTTTACACCATTGGGTGGTTCTACTAGCTCCCAGACCTGATTTGAATCCATAGATTCAATCTCAGCATTCATTGCACTTTGCAAAGATACCGCATCTTTATCTTGGATTACCTCGTCATATGTCGAGGATCGGGTTCATGTTACTTGAGGATCGAATCGGAAGATTCTCCCAAGAACATGAATCTATCAGGTACATCTCACAACCTCCACTCTGACGGGTATCACCTGTGTATCCTCTGTGACACGCGGTGCAGTGACTTGTGGTATATCCTCTTGTACCAATGGTATTGAAGAAGCGACTTCCCCTTTTAATTCCTCTAGAATAATCTTACTCATGGGCTTGTGGTTCATCACATAGTCTTCCTCTAAAAATTCGACATTCGTGCTAATGATCACCCTATGATCTCTAGGACTATAAAACAAACCACCTTTCATTTCTCTAGGATAGCCAACGAACATGCGCGCCATGCGAGGGTTCCAACTTACCATACGCCTTGACATGTCTTTGGACTCCCCCAAATCTGAATATGTCTCAGACTAGGCTTTCGCCCAGTCCACAATTCTATGGGAGTAGAAGGCACTGATTTAGATGGAACCAAGTTTAGAATATACACTGTCATATCTAGAGCATATCCCCAGAACGAATCTGGCAACTCAAAATAACTCATCATCGATCTAACCATTTCCATAAGAGTCCTATTCCTTCGCTCTGCTACACCATTCTGCTGGGGTGTGCCAGGTGCAGACAATTGGGATTGAATCCCAGCCTCTGATAAGTAATTCCTAAACTCTCCCAAGAGGTACTCACCACCACGATCAGATTGTAGTGTCTTGATACTTTTACCTTGACGTTTCTCTGCATCAGTCTTGAATTCTTTGAACTTGTCAAAGCATTCAGACTTGCAGTGCATCAAGTAAATGTATCCATACCTTGAATAATCGTCTATAAAAGAGACAAAATATTCAAAGCCACCTCTTGCCTAGATAGACATAGGACCACACAAATCAGAATGAATCAATTCCAACACATCTTTGGCTCTATACCCCTTAGCCTTAAAAGGCCTCTTGGTCATTTTACCTTCCAAGCAAGATTCGCAGGTTGAGAAATCTTCCACCACTAATGAACCTAGAGGTCCATCATCTATCAACCTTTGAATTCTGCTTAGGTTAATATGACCAAGCCTAAGATGCCAAAGATATGTTTGGTTCATCTTCGAAGGTTCTTTTCTCTTATTGGAATTAGAAGATGAGTTATTAACTTCTATTTGCATCGTGGGAGCTTTTGGTTCAAGTGTGTACAAATTTCCTATCAATGCACCCGAATAGATAATCTCACTATTCCTTTTTATAACAACTCTGTCATTAAAAGAAATAGAATATCCATCCATAAACAATTTAGAAACCGAAATCAAATTTTTTTTCTAAATAAAGGTACATAAAGGCAATTCTTAAGAACCAAAACTTTATTTTTCTCAAAAGACAAATAAATATCTCCCACTGCAACAACCGCCACCTTCATGGCATCGCCCAAGTATACGGTGATCCCCCCCTCAGCCAGTCGTCTGGTTTCCTGGAACCCCTGCAAAGTATTGCAGACATGATTAGTGACTCCCGTATCTACACACCAGGTGCCGGTAGATAACACCGCTAAACATGTTTCAACGACTAGACAAAAAGATATACCTTTGTTCTGCTTGCGGTTGGGGCAGTCCTTCTTCCAGTGTCTAGTCTGCTTACAAGTGAAGCACTTGCCTTTCGGCTTCTTCACTCCTCCCTGAGTTCCTCCCACCGCCTTTGTTCTGCTTGCGGTTGGGGTGGTCCTTCTTCCAGTGTTCAGTCTGCTTACAAGTGAAGCACTTAACTTTCGGCTTCTTCACATCTTTGGCTCTATACCCCTTGGCCTTAAAAGACCTATTGGTCATTTTACCTTCCAAGCAAGATTCGCAGGTTGGGAAATCTTCCACCACTAATGAACTCGGAGGTCCATCAGCTATCAACCTTTGAATTCTGCTTAGGTTAATATGACCTAGCCTTAGATTCCAAAGATATGTTTGGTTCATCTTCGAAGGTTCTTTTCTCTTATTGGAATTAGAAGATGAGTTATTCACTTCTATTTGTATCGTGGGAGATTTTGGTTCGAGTGTATACAAATTTCCTATCAATGCACTAGAACAGATAATCTCCCTATTCCTTTTTATAACAACTCTATCATTAAAAGAAATAGAATATCCATCCATAAATAATTTAGAAACCAAAATCAAATTCTTTCTAAATAAAGGTACATAAAGGTAATTTTTAAGAACCAAAACTTTATTCCTCTCAAAAGACAAATAAACATCTCCCACTGCAACAGCCGCCACCTTCGTGGCATCACCCAAGTATACGTTAATCTCCCCCTCAGCCAGTCGTTTAGTTTCTTGGAACCCCTATAAAGTATTACAGACATGATCAGTGGCTCCTATATCTACACACCAGGTGCCGGTAGATAACATCGCTAAACATGTTTCAATGACTAGACCAAAAGATATACCTTTGTTCTGCTTCCGGTTGGGGTAGTCCTTCTTCCAGTGTCCAGTCTACTTGCAAGTGAAGCACTTGCCTTTCGACTTCTTCACTCCTCCCTAAGTTCCTCCTGCCACCTTTGCCCCAGCTTGTTTCTTCTTCTTCTTGCCTTTCGGCTTAGAAGTAGAAACCTTTTGGGAAACCATGGCCTGCGCCTGAGCACTCTGACGAAATAGACCCTCTGTCACCTGGAGTTCTGTCGGAAGCTCCGCTAACGAATATATCCTCTTGTTCATGTTGTAGTTCAGGCGAAACTGCTCAAAACTCCTAGGTAGAGACTAGAGAATGATATCGACCTGGGTTTCCCCATCGATCTCAGCTCCGAGGACTTCCAGCTCATTCAAATGAGATATCATCTTGAGAACATGATCCCTCACGGGTGTTTTCTCGATCATGGTGGTCGTCATCAAGTTCCTCATGGCTTCTTGCCTAGCAGCCCGATTCTGGTGTCCAAAAAGTTCTTTGAGATTGAGCATCATGTCATAAGCAGTGGGCATGACTTGATGCTAATGTTGTAGTACATTTGACATAGATGCCAAGATGTAACACCGCGCCATCTCATCGACCTTAATTCACTTCTTATAACTCTCCTTCTCCTTTTCTCCAGAATCATTCACAGGCTTAGGAGGGCACTTTTCGAGGAGTACATATTTGTATTCCTAAGCAGTCAAGACAATGTCAAGATTCCTCTTCCAATCAACATAATTGGGTCCAGTAAGTTTGTTTTCTTTCAGTATCATAGCAAGCGGGTTGAAAGTCATTTTGAAAAACCTAAGAATCACATAGATCAAAATATTAGATTTCAAAAAATTATTGATTCCTCAAACAATAAAATTTTAAAATCAACCAACACCTCAAAATACCGAGAATATCATTTGCCATGATAGTATGGACGTATACGAATTCTACATTTGTAAGAGGAGGTTTTACCCATTAATTTTACCATCTTGTCAACCTAACTTTTTGACAAATAAAATTAATAGTTGGTTTCTCTTTGGCCCTACAAATAAAAGCAATGACTCCAATGGGGAGGATACTCTTATTTGCATCTAAGTGTTCACCATTATTCGGTACCAAGGTAATTATCTCGGGTTATGTGCCTTCCGATGGGGAAGTACACACGCTCCTTAATAATTTCCTATAACCATATTCGACCTTGTGATCCGCAAACAAACTCATCCGATGTGGAGGAAGGCACTCAGAGCCGACGCACAAGTTTGTTTGCATCATATGTCAAATCGTAATGGAGGCCGTGGGAATTTATAAAAATATCCCTCTCCCACTTAGTAATTTAAAATTGAGGAATTTTCTAGCCTATGACATGCATATCAAACAATAAGCAATAAATATGAAAAAGAAATATTTTCCAACTATTATGACTTTTGTCTCCAATATGCCTCCCATCATATCGCAATCTCGTCTGCTCCTCCCTCTGCCATGTACAAGTCATCCGGAGATCCGAGCCGAGAAAAAAAACTATTTTAATTTACATCCATCGATCCTATACTCCACGAAGGAGTGTATATGAAATCTAGATCGAAAGTAAACTAAAATAAAAAGAGTGGCTAAACAATGTCGTATTTAAATACAAAATTAAATACTAGCCTCGTCAACCCCGAGGATTCAAATAATATACAATTACACACATACAATCACATACACACATATGGCCATAATAGTTGGATTCTATGCCTGCAATCAAAAAGTTAACTTACATACATCCTACTATTATCCGACACATATAATATATGATAAGTGCATAAAATAACCGAATCATAAACACACAAAATCGAAAACCGTGGCTCTGATACCAATTGAAGGTAGGGAAAACTTCGCTTCCCACTTCAACTCGGTCGCTTGTTCATGGCGATCCCTTCTACGTCCCCGGATAAAAAATTTATCCTTGACAAAGAGAGATTACTCAAGCTACCATTTCATCATCATGCTATTCGATTAGAGTGGTCACTTGAACAAACTTATTGTTCAAGCAACCTACCTCTATTATCCTAATAGTTGCGGAATAGACGATGTACGAATCGCCAGTTTTTGTGTTTGTATTCGGGGTCCAAGTAAATTAGCCACATAACACAAACATACAACATACAAAGGAACAAAAGGAAAACAAAACAAAATTTATACCTCTCGATCTTCTATTGTATGTCCTTCCTCCTTTTGGATGTCGTGTGGGCGACGATCTTCCAAAAGTCGAAGCCTCCTAGATCACGATCTTCCTTTCCTTGCTCGCTCCAAACAAGAGGAAGTATATAATCAAAACTCTCCTCTATCTAGGACCAACCAACAAGCTCCAAACTTGAAGCTTGCCGCCGGCCCAAAGAGAGGGGAAGGTGGGCGCCGACCAAGAGCTCCAAGGAACCACCCTTACCCTTGTTTCCACCGGCCAAGGAGAAGAAGAGGAATAGGTTGAGCACCAGCCAAGGTAGAGGGGAGAAAGATGGGCACCGACAACTTCTTAGGAAGAAGGAAAAACCTTCCAAAATTGTGGCCGCCCAAGCCTCCAAGCCCTAGCCGCCCAAACCCTAATACCCTCTTCAATGATGTTGCCGCCCAAGCCATAAACCCTTATTTATAGAGTTGGGCTCAAGCCTCCCTTTAATCTCCATCGTCGGTTCTAGGGATTTAATCTCAACCATCGGATCTAGAGAATTAATATCAACCGTCGGATCTAAAGATTTAATCTCTACCGTCGGATCTAGAGTTTCATCTTCCACCATCGGATCTAGAGTTTCATCTTTCACCATCGGATCTAGGCTCCATGAGGTTTTAATAGGCTACAATAGGGACCATGAGGAGGAGTTGGATCTTGGCCACCTAATGGGTTAAGCCCACATAAAGTCTAATCCATTAATGATAATCCATTCCACTAGAGGATTATCATTGATCTACCTCACCAACCCCCATAAGTTAATATGGGCTCCATATATTATTTGTACATTTATTTCCCCGTGTTTAAGATCTTGAATGTCCGTTAATTAATTAATTTACTAACAATTAATTAATCAACATCTAACTCCATGAGTAGTACCACTCAACCTTATCATCATGCCGGACCAAGTCCACCTGCAGGGTTTACATGTTGAACCTTATGAGCTCCTAAAGGGGACATCATCATCCTAATATATAGGACACGGTTTCCTCATATAATCAATGACACACCATATAAATAATACAATTTTCCAACTTACCGAGACTATCGATTTACTCTATAAATCTCGCCCATTGGTAAATCAAAGAAATGAATACTAAGTATATGTGCCCGTTATTATATCGGGATTAAGAGCATGTACAAGATAATATCTGAGGTCTGATTCGATTATATAGTTAGCAATAAATCAAATCACCTCTATGTCGGTCCTGCTCAATACACACAAAGTGTACTAGTGTAATTCTATGTTCAAGACAAACCAATACCAAATCACACTACAACCATTTCAATGGTTTGTCCATAACCATCTCGGTTGTGAGCCTTTACTTATACTTTACAATGAACCGATAACATGATCTCCTGTGTGACACTACACACCATGTTATCTACAATGTAATGTATCAGACAAATATACATAACCATAAATATGTAAACAATGATCATGTGATTCTTATTTCAAAACTAAAGATGTTCATACAAAAGATAGACTTTTCAATATACATCCCAACAATTTCAGCCCAGCAATTTGGGCCCAATGGACTCATCCCAACAGTTTTAGCCCAAGCCCACTCCTTAACCAATCCCTTGATTAAGCCCAATTAGCTAATCAACCTAACCACTAATTAAACCCAATTAACCCACTAATTAAACCTAATTAATTAAATAGCTTAATCCATATAATTTTTTTTTCGTATACTACAGTGGAGGTATCGGAAGACGGGGTTTTGGAGGCGCGACGCTTTGGCCCTAGAAGGGTCATAAGCATGCTCCCCCATCAACTTGGTCCAAAATATCCGAGAGTTAAACCCCATAGGGGTTCTTCTCTCTCCCCCACTCGACAAGCCAAAGCATGAATTCCATTGGTGAAGGGTCCATTCATGCTCAATGTTAAAAATCCTAAAACTTATCCTACCCTCTTCGCTCTCTCTACCTGTTAAATTTTCTGCCTCTAAGGAACTCAAAAATTCTAGAACTATCCTAGGGTAGTTTGGGTGTCATATTCCCATCATCTCTTCCCACGCCAATTTTGCAAATAGGGCTTGAATGTCACCCAACAACCCTAAAGACTCTAGCAAATCTTCATCTAGGTACCTAGTAGCAGTGAGTTTACGAGTAGAAAGCATATTATATCTATCTCTATTTTCATTATTGCGAAAAGAAGGGTTGGTAGGGCGTTACCCTCCTTCGGAGCTTGAGAGACGTCTGTTCTCCTTGCACGTCGCTCCGAAGCACCGGATCGAGGTGCCACCTGCTTGGTCCTCCTCATCCTTGCTTCTTTTGGCTTCCTTTGAGGTTAGAAGAGCTTCTAGGTGGAGGGGAAGATGAACCCACACGGCCAGGGCAAGAGCAATCGAAGCACACGGCGCAAATGAGGTGAAAACATACGTCTCACCCTATTTAACCTTGCACGACATGACCGTGTGAAAACACACGGCCAGGCCATGTGTGCCTCGGGTAAGTTGGGCACGGTCATGGGAAAACACACGGCCAGGCCGTGTGTCCTCCTTTTTCTCCCATTTTTACGTAACGGTCTGAATTTCCTCATACCCTTTGCTGTGTAAGCTAATATAGGTTTCATTTTTACCTAACAAAGTTCTTTTCTAGTCCTAATTCTAAATGAGATGGATATCAAAACTAAAATTAAATAAATGCATGCAATACAATCAAAGGGAAATCTAAAAACTAAACTAAACTTGGGTTGCCTCCCAAGAAGCACTTTGTTTATGGTCGTTTAGCTCAATCGCACTCCACTATCAACTTGGCTCTGGAGGTTTAGTGAACCTCCATTCATCCATCTCGAAAGCTTCATCTAGTGGCTCTGGCTTCATTCTACTAAATGTGAAGTCGTCGAGGTAGGGGGCTCTGTGCACCGAAAGATTGAAGAGGATGATTTCCCCATCTATCTCTAGGGAGATCTGGTGTGCCTTTACATCTATGCACGCTCCCACAGTTGCCAGAAAAGGCCTTCCCAGAATGATGGGATTTTGGGGATCTAGTCCTGTATCTAGTACGATAAAGTCTGTGGGTATCACGAAATTCTCAATCACCATAGGCACTTGTGCTAGCATGTCAACGAACTTCTTGATTGTGTCATCCGCTATACATATCCCTATGCTCGTTGGTTGTATATTTCTCAGTCCCATCTCTAAATAGTATGCATATAGCATCACACTTACTGATGACCCCAAATCGCACAGCGCTTTATCGAAGCTCTCCCCATAAATTGAGCAGGGGATAACAAATTCACCGGGGTTCTCAAGCTGTGGTGGAATCTTATCTTCAATTTCAGCTTGGTCAGGTAGGGTGGAAATCATGGTTGCACACCCCTTAGCGAATTTGTTACTCTGCCCCACTCCTTCTTCTTTAGCTTGACTCCGCTCGGGTAATGATGGAGAGCTCTTCATAGGTTGTGACACAGTTTGGGCTATCTGGGCCACTTGTGTCTCCAGCATCTTTGTATGACTTGTGAGACTGTCGACAGTGGCCTTCAAGTCTCTGAGTGACTCCTCTGTTCTTTGATGCTAGCGACAAAATTCCTCATTGGCCATTGTTTGGGTAGCAATGAAGTCCTCCATCATCAGTTCCAGTCTGAACTTCTGTGGTTGCTGACCATTGCCCTGTTGCTGCCCATACCCCCCTAATGGTTGGGAGTTTCCCGAGTTATTCTTATAGGAGAAATTCGGGTGATTCCTCCATCCGAGATTGTAGGTACTGGAGTATGGATTGTTGGGCCTTTGATTATAGTCCCCAATTGCATCAACATGCTTGATCTACTCGTCTGAGGTTCCCTGCCCTCCATAGTGGTCCTCTCGATACGCTGCCGCCCCCTCTCCAAAGTTAATGGCTGCGCATACAGATGAAGGATTCAAAGAGTCAAAATGTCTGTTAAGTGCGTCCATCCTTGCTAATAAGTGGTCCATGGAGTTGACAGTGTATCGTCCCGTTGTAGGCGTTGGTTTACCACATTCGGAAGCCCATTGATGGTGGTTCTAGGCCACCTCTTCTATCAGCTCCTTTGCTTCCTCTATGGTCTTATTCATCAGTGCTCCTCCTGCAGCAAAATCCAAGGACATCTTCGTGGCATACGCGATCCCATTGTAGAAGATGTGGATCACCAGCCACCTTTCCAGTCCATGGTGGGGGCATTTGTAGAGTAGCCCCTTGTAGCGATCCCAAGCTTCGAATAAGGACTCCCCCTCCTTCTGACAGAAGCTCATGATGAGATGGCGCATGTGAGCAGTCTTGCTTCGTGGGAAGTATTTGTTCAAAAACTGCTGCTCACATTGCTCCCATGTAGTGATGCTTCCCGAAGGTAGGGAGTGAAGTCATGCCTTAGCCTTATCCCGCAATGAGAACAGGAATAGGCTCAGACAGATCGCTTCAGTAGGGACTCCGTTCATCTTCATTGTCGAGCAGATTTCTAAAAATTCCTCAAGGTGTCGGTTTGGGTCTTCAGTCGCAGCTCCCCCGAATTGACTCTGCTAGACCATATGTATAAGTACTGGTTTAAGTTCAAAGTTGTTTGCCGAAATAGATGGTCCAGCTATACTCGGCCTAAATCCTCTAGCGTTAGGAGCTACGTAATCCCACAGAGGTCGGCTACCTATATTTACTTCGGATGCAGCTTGATCCTCCATCCTTTTTTGTTTTTCTTTTCGGCGATGAAAGGTTCGTTCGATTTCTAAGTCAATCGAAATCAGGCTTTCCGATCCTAAGGGTCTAAGCATACAAAGAACCCCCACAAAAATTAGGAGTGCTACCTAATTCTAAGAAGCAGGAAATAAAACAATCTAGCTAATAAAATCTAAGATGCAATAAGGAAATAGAAACCTACTGCTAAAAAAAATGAAAATAAAAAACTAAATCTAAATATGGAAAATTTAGAACTAAAGTAAATAAGGCAAACTAAAAAGAAAATGAAGCAAGTAAATAAATCTAATCCTAAATCTGATCCAATATTTCACTGTTCGATTCGATATCGAATCGATCAGTCCCCGGCAACGACGCCAAAAACTTGATGCACGCGAATGCGACCTCAAATCTCGCGACGGAGGCCGTCAAGGACTCGAAGTGCGCGCTCACGCTCAATGCCTGCAAGTGCACGGATGTCATCAAGTAATAAAAGATTATCGATCCCACGGGGACTGGGATTCGAATACCGATATGTTCAGTGGTTGAAATTATTCGAAAGTAAAATCTAAAAGGGTTTCGATTGTGAGGGTTGTCGGTGGACTAAACTCTAATACGGTGTCAGACAGAGGAAGAAAGGAGCATGCTGAGATCTTTAAAAGGGATTCTAGGACTTTGGTTTCGCTTATGTGTCGCAAAAATGCTATCAACTGGGCATTATCTAAACGTCTAGCTATGGTTTTGTGGAAGGGACATCATACACTCTCCCGATGAGCCACCGCATCTACCGGGAGCTATCTCTGCCTTACAAGGATGGGATAGACGGTACAAGGATGTCAAATCAATCCCTACGATGAACCGTTTCCGGTTCCATCGCATCCTTCTACCCACGGTTACAGGAGATCAGGTTTACCCCAGGTTCCTTGTATAAAATCCCCTAAATCTTAGATACGAGGGTTGTCACCCCTCGTATCGCCTAAGCACAGCAGGTAGAAAACCAAATATGCATAGATATGGGTATAAACAATTTCCAATTGCAAATTCAAACTCAAAAATAGAATTTAATTTGAACCAACATGTCATACGCACACAAGCTACTCCCTAATCCTAGAATCAAAGGAACTACTCCATATATAAAAGAGGAGAATCACAAGGCATGTACATGTTTGAATATATCAGAAATAAAATGCAAGAACAAGAAATTACAATGCCTATGTGTCCTTCTCTCCGGCGTTGAAGTGCAGAACGTGGACCTCTGGCGACGTTCTTCCTCCCCATTGTGAGTTCCCAAAGATTTTTAGGGCTTCGATGTGCCATCCCAACTGTCGTGCCTCCCCCCCCAGGGTTTGGGAAGAGCTATCCTTATATAGACATCACATCGGATCACTGCGAAATCCAAAAAAAAAATACCCTAGCCATGTCAATCTGCTAGGCTTCCACACGGCCAGGCCGTGTGCAACCCTAGGGTGGCTGATCTCGCCCATTGGACACGACCGTGTGTATCCACACACCCTGGCCATGTCTCATTCTGCATCTAGCTGCAAAATGACCTTCTTTTGCTCTAAAAGTGTGTCTTTTCCCCCGAAATGCTATCCTACATGCAAAAGTACAAAGAGCAGACATCCGAACTAGAAAATAGGAAATGCGTGCAAAACAGAGTGGCATATGCATGAAACTAACATAAAACGTAATGAGATATGAGCGAAAACTACTCCTAAAACCCTATATGTTTCGCTCACATCATCGTCAAATTGCAACGAATAAAATTTTCGTTGCAAAATTTGTCACCAAATTTGATGACGAATATATTTTTCATCGCAAATTTGGCGATGAATATATTTTTCATTGCCAAATTAGGCGACGAAAAGCAAGATTCATCGCCAAATTTAGCGATGAATTTAATTTTTGTCCCCAAAGTCTAATAAATATATTTCCACGAATAAAATTCAATTTGGCGACGAATATTTTTTCGTCGCCAAATCTGCGACGAAAAAAAAAATTCGTTGCAAAATTTTCAAGATCAGTCGACTGACGAATACAATCAGTCGACTGAATATACGACCAGTTCGACTTATCGGTTAGCTACCAAAGGTTTTGTAATGTGCTACAGTAATGGCAGTCAACTGGTCATTTTCATCAGTCGACTTTCAAGTGAGTAGTCGACTACTCAGTCGGCTATGAAACATTCTGTAAGATGCTACAGTACTATCAGTCGACTGATGTTTAAAATATATTTTGTCGATGCATTTTTCCATCTATCAGTCAACTGATGGTTTACATCAGTCGACTGATACATCAATTTTTGCAACGAAAATAGTTTTTTCATTGCAAATTTGGAAAAATAAAAAAAAATATTTTTATAGATTATACTTTTTTCCTTGTTTTATAACAAACACATACAACAATATAAACAAATTTAGACATCAAACTTTAATACGGGATTAATATATATATATAACAAACCTAAAAAAACTTACAATACATAGATATTGTATGTGATAAGTCAAGTAACATTTAAATACAACAAATAAATTCAAAGGTAACCACCATCATCACCATCATCATCAAAAAATACATCATCATTGTCATTATGACAGGGATCATAAGGAGGAGCAGATCCAGAAGGAGGAAGTTGACTTGAACTAGACCTTAATTGAAGATGTTGCATAATGAACATTTGTTGCCTTTGAAGTTCGTTCATCTTTTCATTTAAGTCTTTTACTTGCTGAGCATTTTCTGTCGATTCAGTTTCCTTCTGCGCTAGTAACTCCCTCAAATGATTAACCTCTTCGGTTAATTGAATTACTTGTGCTTTTGATGCTGGGGAGGATGAAGAAGAAGCACTAGGGACTTCATAGGATCGGCTCAAAGAACCGAGTCCAATTATTCTTCCACTTTTTGGCCCTCCAATTGCTTCGAGCCATAAATTTATATTGCTAATAGAAGGCTCAGATTCGACTGCATCATCGCTTGCACTCGAATTTCTCTACGAAAGTTCATCGTATTTCTCCTGTTGTGAAAGAAAAAAAATTAAATAGTAACATAAGAATTTAAATTTTTAAAATTACAAACCTTCATTGTTCTAGCTCTTTCACCACTCCACATCTTATCTTTCTTTTGGAATGTATGGGTGAAAGTGTCTATAAATAATGGCTCAGTCCTCATCTCATGGTCCTAAACAAACAGTTAAAAATTATAAATTAGTGAGTATTAGATTACAAAATTATAATTTTAAAACACACACCAATCGATGTCTATGCTCATCGATATTTATTGATCCTTCCGCATACGTGGCAGACATAACGTCGGAATTACAATACTGATTTTACTTATTCTGCTCACTCCTCCGTTTGCTATCCTCAGATCCCCAATGTGCAATGATTTTATTCCAATTATCCTCTATTATACAGTGTGATTTTTTATTTCTAGTTTCCGCATGATTGAGTATGTTTCTCATATGGTCGCCACACTTTTTCTTAAAAATCCTCCTAATCTCTAGTGTTTCACTCTCCTCCCAAGTAAATACCCACCACAGTAGAGAAAACTTAAATTGATTATATTAACTGCAATTTTATATATAAAATGATTTAAATAAGTTACCTTGAACTCATTCCACCACAGAATTTTTATTTCTTCCGGCGTGCTCATATAAGTCATAGAAGCTCCGCCTCAATGGTTATTCACTATTTTATTCACCTCATGAATAACATGTACAGAATTTGTAAATCTAACATAAAATAAAAACAAACCTCATTAGATACTTATAAAAATACATGTCGTATTAAAAATTAAACATAGATAATCTAAAACTTGAATACTTACGAATCTCCACGCGGAGATATCAACTCTCTCGTATCTTCCCTCTCCATGAGTGATTATTGTACCGGGGAAGATACATTGGCAGGTATCTGCTGAGAACCAGAAGAACCTGCAACTGGAGAAGAGGTGGAGGGCACATTTCCTGCAAGTACATCAGAATGTGTAGGGGCTGAAGCAGAGGAAGACTGTGATCTTCCATCACTACTCTCTCTATGATCGCCATGTCGAAACTAACAATCATAATTATTAGAAAAATATGACAGTAAAAAAAATACATTTGCATATCGAATTTATAATATGAACAATATGAAAAAATTACCATATTCATAGCAACTGGATGACCTACAAAAAAAATAGTTTATTAATATATCAAATATATGAAATTTTGAATTAGACAGTAAATTAAAACATAATTGGTACTCAATAAAAGTTACCCACAATTAGAAATCGAAGTCCGCATTATAATTTTCATCCTGGTCATGCGTCTATTCATCATCATCTTCGTCATCGTCATCGTCACCATCATCCTCATCCTCATCCTCATCCTCATGCTCATGCTCATAATTAAATTCCTCATCTTCATTCTCATTCAGTTCACTTGCATCAATGGCTACTACTATGCCGCTGGGATCTTGTAACATTGAAATATTAAATTCTTTGATATGAAATGTATTGACAACTTCATCTTGTTGATATGCTATGTCTTCCCAATGTTTCTCAATTTTATTACGTGTTTTTGTTTTACAAATAGTCCATCAATCACTTTTGTCTCGTCTCAGACTAGGATATGAAGCATAAAATACTTGAATCGCTTGCTGTGCTAACAAAAATAGTTCATACCTCTTGTATATTTTTTTGTAATTAATTTCAACCAAATTAAATTGTGGATGCACCCTCATGCCTTTGATAGGGTCAAACCAACGACACATAAATAAAATAACTCGCAAATCTGAGTCTGGGTATGCTACCTCTAAAATTTCATCTAGCAAGCCGTAAAATTCATTCCTTGCACCTCCATCATTAGATGACTGAACACAAACTCTACTATTCATTGTAGTTTTCCCAGTTCCATAATCCTGAGTATGAAAATTATATCCGTTTATGAAATATGCTGGCCAAGTTTTCACCATTGAGTTTGGACCCCATGACAGATGTTTTACTAGGTCTTGCTCAATGTGAGCGTGATTATCAAGAACCTAAAGTCAAATAAATATGTGTTAAAGTCAAGATTTATCAAATTTATTATCATAGACTACTTATATATTTTTTGAACCATTGTGCAAATTCTTCATCGCAAAAACGATCAAACTCATGCTCCGGAAGCTTAGAATATAGAGTTTGGAAAATCCTACCATAAAATTAAATATAACACGAACAATAATTTATGATATATAAAATATATAATATAATATTTATATACTCACTCAAAATACAGCATTACTTCTGGAGAGTTCAGTAAAATATATGTGTGGGCTGCTCGCCACTCCTGACCAGTTAAGTATCTACTTGTACAAGATTCACTTGGTCGACCGAAGTAGTTAAAAATTGAGAATGCCCTCAAATTTAGATCAACGGGACCCTCATTGTTTCTTCCTACTTTCTGACTCTTGCATTGAACGTGAGGTTCAAAATAATATGATGCAAAAGTTGTAACTTCCTCCACAATATATGCATTAACAATAGAAGCTTCAACATGAGCCTTATTTTTCACTCTTTTTTTTTCAAGTGATAGAGGAATCTAAGAGTAATACAATAAAATTTATTAGAAAATGAATTATACTAAATTTGATCAAATGAAATAACAATGATAAAAAAAGCAAAAAAAATCACCTTTCAAACGAATACATCCATCGAAATTGAACAGGACCTCCAACTTTAGCCTTATATGGCAAGTGAACCAAAAGATGTTCTATGGAATCAAACAACATAAGTGGAAATATTATTTCTAAGTTACACAAAATGATCGGAATGTCTCTCTCTAATGTCTCCATGTGTGAATGACTCAATACTGTTGAGCAGATATCATGAAGTAAAATGCTTAATTCCGTAATTTCACCCCGGACAAAATTTGGTAATAGTTCCTTCAAAGCAATAGAAATTAGTCTTTCCATTTTATTTTTTTATTTACATCAGGTATTAGGTACGATTTCTCTTCCCTACTAATCCTGATGGCCAGCCGCCCTAGCCCCGTGGAAGTTTCCCAACGGCTGACGTGGGTAAATCAGGATGACGGGTGGTCAGAGCACGTTCGAACCCATACTACACCAGGAAGGACGACCACGCTGGGACGAGAATATGTGACAGTCATGACTTTTCAAACTAATCAATTTGCATTCCTTCAAATCAACTCATCTGCCAAGATTAGAGACATAACCATCACGAAATCTCAATGATTTCAACCATTCACAAGCAATCCATCTCTGATCTTTATTCAATGTATAACTACTTTCGGTTTTGGTCCCCTACTATTTTCATCAACATCAAGGGCGGGTCATTTACAGATGAGACGCAAATCTTTTCTTGCATTCAGATTGTCTTTTATTTTTCTAGTAATATCCATCACTGTATTTATCAGATTATCAAAAACATTCTTCTCAATATGCATTAAATCAAGATTGTGATGAATCAAATTACTCTGCCAATACGGTAAATCCCAAAATATACTCCGTTTAGTCCATTTATGGATATTTCCATAGTCATATGTTGTAATATTTAGTTCTTCAATAACAGATGGAAAGTTAAGCACTCTATGCCATAAAAATTGATCGGTGAATCTCAATGGTGGAGGTGTTCTTTCAATTCTATTCTTAGTGAATTCTTCTTTATTTCTTCTGAATTTATGATTTGGCAGTAAAAATTGTCTATGACAATCAAAATAACTCAGTTTCTTTCCGTGTTTCAATCTGAATGACTTTGATCTCTCCATACATATTGGACATCCTAAAATCCCCGCAGTACTCCAGTCCGATAACATCCCATAAGTAGGAAAATCATTTATGGTCCAAAGAAGCGCAGCTCTCATTGTGAACATCTGATTAATATGGACATCATATGTAGAAACACCCTCGTCCCATAGTTGGTTCAACTCTGCAATCAACGGTTACATGTAAACATCTATTAACTTCTTCGGATTATAAGGGTCAGGCAAAATCAATGTTAAAAATATATAAGGTATTTTTATACACATACTGGGTGGAAGATTATACGAAGTTACGATAATTGGCTAGCAAGAATAAGTTCTTCCTGATTTTCCAAATGGAGTAAATCCATCAGCACATAGACCCAACCTGATGTTTTGAGCCTCCTTTGCAAACTTAGGATATGTTCTATCAAAATTTTTCTACGCCTCTGCATCTGATGGACGACACATTAGCCCATCCTCTATTTCATGATTTGCATGCCAAGTCATGTGTTCAGTAGTGACCTTTGATGCATAAAGCCTTTGCAATCTAGGAGTTAAAGGCAAATAGAACATTTGTCTGAATGATTTAAATCATTTATTACGATTCGATCTTGTGGTGCTCTTGTACCTGCATTGACTACAGAATTTACAAGTCTCTAAATCTGCATTATCTTCCCAATATAGCATAAATCATCTCTGAAAACATCAATTCTTTGTACCGGAAGACCTAAATCTTTCACAAGTTTTTTCATACTATAAAAATCGTTCGGCATTATGTGATCATGTGGCAATACTTCTCCAATAACTTGAACAAAATCATTAAAATAATCTTCAGACACATTATGCTCAGCTTTAACATTCAACAATCTTGCGGTGAGAGATAATTTAGTGTGACTGTCACAACTAGACCACATGTGTTCATCTGCAGCTCTCAACACTTCTTGAAATTTGAGATATGACTCATTGTATACATTTTCATGAACACCAGTTACTTCTACCTCCTCCAACGGTGTTGAATAACTAGTATACATGTGTTCAAATGTTTGAGGATAACTAGAACTTGCAACATTTGGTTCGTTATTCAAATTATGACCAACTGCATCAACTATCATCCTCTGGTATGGATTGAATTGATCGTAATATATTAACTCTCCACTAACTGTCCTTTGTATGTTTCGTCCAACCTCTTCATTGGATATAAACAGTTCACCATGACAAGTCCAATTATAATAATTTGGCGTAAAACCAAATCTACAAAGATGTTCTCGAACTTTATCACATTGAAAAATTTTACCATTATGACATTTTTTGCACAGACACCTTAATTTATTCTCATCCATAAACTCAACATTGCTATTAGCAAAAGTCAAAAATTGTTCCAACCCAATAATAAATTCATCAATTAAACCACGATATTCTGGTAAATTCTTTTTATACATCCAACTTCGTTCTCTCCCCATTTATCCTGTTTTCAAATTTATATCAAGGATTAATTTTATTTTTTTCAAATTTCATCCATATATATTAATCTAACAATAAATTTATACTAAAATAAATTCTTCTAGTACTAAATATGATTCTGTGTGATATTTAATTGCAAACTATAATATCATTTTGAAAAAATATTATATATTTACAGTAATAAAATTACTTAAAATCAAACATTAATTATATATAATATAAAATAATAATACTACAAATTTATGAATATACAATATTTATACCTGTCCTGATGGAAATAACGGATGAGCTCACAGCTAGCTGAAGACTTCACGAACACACCGAACACCTTAATGACGAAGTATGACAAACTTATGAAAAATAAAATATTATTTTTGTATTTATATTATATATTATACTGATTTATATAATTTGAATAACATTTTAACTCTATTATTACGATGATGAACGACCCAATTTGATTGTGCATGCGTCATCCGAAACAAATGCTCTAGTTGGGACGACGATTAACCACCCAAACTCGCCCATGTTAAATTACGCTATGGCACTCGCCAGCGCAGGAAGGAAGGAAGAGAGGTACCGGATCGAGATTGGGGAAGTCGTGAGATTCGATTCAGGAAAGGAATTGGGGGGAATAATTAGGGGGATAGTGGCGACGAATCCTATTTCGTTGTTAAATTTGTCAGAAAATTTACCATGAATACTAGATTCGTCGCCGATTTGGCGACGAAATTTATTATTCGTCGCCAAATTTACAACAAAATTTATTTTTCGTCGCCAATTTTATAAAAAAAATTATTTTTCGTCGCAAAATTAGCGACCAATTTATTTTTAATTGCCAATTTAGCAATGAATATTATATTCGTCGCAAAAATTATAATTCCCATCCTGACAAAATAACTGAAATTTTTGGTCGAAAATTTTTCGTTGCCAAATTTGATGGGAAATTTCCAATGAATTCATGAATTTGTTGCTAATTTTGGCAACGAATTTTAGATTCGTTGCTAATTTGCAATGAAAAAAATTTCGTTGCAAAATTTGCAACGAATTCATGAATTCGTTGCAAATTTTTGCAATAAATTTTGAATTCGTTGCAAATTATGCAATGAATTAAATTTTTGTTGCAAAAATTTGCAATGAAAATGTTGTTTTGTCGCAAATTGGCGACGAAAAATCATTTTCGTCGCTAATTTGCAATGAATTTTGCGATGAAAATTAATTGTTGAAAATTTAAATTATTTTGCAACAAAAAAATTTTTGTTGAAAATTTCGTTACTAATTTGTGACAAAATTTAAAATTCGTCGTAAATTTTATTACAGATTTGCAACAATTTTTTTTCATTGTCAAATTTCGTCGCCAATTTGATGTTTTTTTGTAGTGGACGGACATAGGCTTAGATTTATTAGCACCATATATACCCCTATGCCTACTAGGTATTTGAGTAGATCATTTTTCAATGGGTCATGCATACCAAGCGTAGATGTTATAAAGTATTATGGCTTAGGTAAATTAGTGTATTGTAAGAACTCAATCAACATAGACTTATGTGTTGAGTTTCGTAATAACTTTAATAGGATTGATGACTTCACATACTCTTCTAGAGTACAAGGTAGAGATATTATCTTTACCCCATCCATGTTGAGAGATCATCTAGATCTCATGCATTCATCATGTCCAGTTGTTTGTTTCTCTCCTAGGGAATTACTCTATGGTGACCCCTACTCTCACATCACATTAGATAGGATGCATTTGCATTTCTTTGGTGAAGAGAGGACTCCATCTATGAGTCTAGTTTGATCCACTAGACTTAGAGTATAGGACTATGCCCTATACAAAGTTATAATGAACTGTGTTTTGCCACTGACTACTAGGGACATCGCTATGATGCATCCTTATCATTATTTTTTTTACTTTATGCATTCATTCATAGATTAGACATAGATAGTAGTCTACAGATGTTTCAGTCTATCATTCATCATTCTAGAGTCACCACCAGCGGTTGTGCAGATATGCCTTATTGCCACATCATCACATCTTTATTAACTACATTACAGTTTGATGTTACCGCAAGTAACGTCAAATAACTTAATGAGTACGACATGATAGGTTCTAGATAGTTCACATTAGATAAAATAGGTTTAGATAAGAATAATGTCCTGACTTGGAGGAGAGATGGACCACAACCCTAGCTCCAGCCCCAGCCTCAGCTTGAGCCCAACCTCGAGCACCAGCCAGATAGGACTGAGGAGGAACCACACTATGAGATCCATAGGCTATCTCCCTACCTTGTACTTTCTACTCCTCCCAAAGTAGTAGAGAAATTATCCAGACTAGAGAATGCAATGTAGTGTTAGGAGCAGAAGCATTAGGTACGTCATCTAGAGATGATGCAGATGTTCCAATAGAGGGGCGATCACAGAGAGATGATGGAGATGCTCCGATCTTGGGGCATGAGTCATCCTCATCCACCACCCTCTTCCTCATATTAGGACCTTATTAGATGTAGTAGTTGATTTGTTATGGACATATGTAGTTAACATTTCAACTTTTAAAAAGTTTATTTCATCTTAAAGTCTTGACTATTGACCTAGTAGTTAATTAGGGTTATGTATTGTAGAATAGGTTTCTTTATTGCTTTCATATTGAAAAATATATTTTGATACATAAGTATTATTATTTCTTAAATAAAATTAAAATTGAGCTAGCCTAGGATAAATCTAGAACTCATGATCCTATAGATCTAGGTAAGCCATTGCATCTCATAAACACCTAGGGCTACCAGTTTGTGTATTGAGTCACGAAGATGGGCGTGAGATGCTAGGATTGAACCTCAGGTTCTAGATGTAGACTTAGTGCATCGACATGAACCAAAAGAGGTTTAAAGTAAATCGATCACTTCAGTGACTAACTCTCACCCAAGACTTAATGATAATCTTATATCATTTGAGTTCCCCAAGAGTTAGACATTTGCTTTAAGGACAATTTTTAGATGTTTATTTTAAATATATTATTTACTCAATTACGAAAAGGGATTCATGCTTGGACACCTTTTATTGCATTAGTACATTTTTGAAAAAGAAAATATGTCTTAAATTAAGGGAGAGAAAATAGTTTTAAATTTTATTCAAAATTTTCAAGCTATGATTAAGGGGGAGTTTTAAAAAAATTTCAAACATTCTTAAAGGGGAAGAAAATATTTTTAAAATTTTGAAAAAGGGTAACTTTAAGTCTACCAATATTTTAAATCAAAATCAGTTTTTTCATGAACTTTAGAAGTTTAAATATGTGGAAAGACTTTGAAATATTTTGAAAAGCTTAGAGTATTCTGAAAAGTTTATATCCTTTAAAAATCTCATGAAAATCTTAAGTACTTTGAAAATCTTATATACTTTGAAATGATAGTGTGTAGCATAATTAATTAATTTTCACAAACTTAGCTTTTCTTTGAAAACTAATCACTTGAACTCACTTATTGGTTTGACTCTTGTTCCACTTAGTGGATAAATTTTTGTGAAAAGATTAAGTAATTCTTGAATTTTGGCATCGAAAAATAATTTAGAGCATTTTGATGTATGCCAAAGGGGGAGAGAGAGTGGTTTAATGTTAGTACATGTATTTCATGACTTCATGCATTGCATATAAACTTATACTATGAATTTTGATGCATTGCATGAGAACCTGATAGTACATTTTGAACTTGTTGTTACAGTTTGTAATATTTCTCTTAACTTTAACTGATGTGTTGTCATATATCAAAAAGGGAGAGATTGTTGGTACAAAAAGCATCACTCCTTAGTTTTGATGTATGAACCATAGTTAAAGTTAGGATCAACTTGTGATCTAACATATAGTTAAGTGTGCAGGCTTAACAGGAAGTCCTAGTAGATCAGGTTGACTAGATACTAGGCATTGAGTGAAAGTCCTAGTAGGTCATATTGATTGGATACTAGGCAGAAGACTTGACAGATCAAAAAGACCGGACACCAGGCAGGAAGTGCAGATGGGTCAAATGGATCGGACATCTAGTAGAAGACCGGTTGGGTAAGGAGATCGGAAAACCGCTAGGAAACCCAGCTCGGTCAGGGAGACCGGACAGCTGACATGAAGCCCTGGTGGGTCAGATCGGATGTCAAGCAAGGTAAGTTCAGCTGGATAGCCGACAGGTAAGCCTCAAGTGAAGAGGTGAGGCTGAGTTCTCTGTAGGGAGACAAAGTTAGGCGTCGATCCGACGGATAGTCCGCATGAGACTAAGAAGTTGAGATCAGGCAGTGTTACTACTGTCACATCATATTATATTATTTATTGTGCTAATCTAGTTTTTAGGTTTCTAGGTGACTGGAATATTTCCAGTCGACTGGGTATTATCCAGTTAGCTGAGATGCTTAGTTGGCAAGCCAGGCTGATGATCGACCAAACATAGTGCGATTGAGATGGCAAGAATTCCAGTCGACTGGGGAGGTCTAGTCGATTGGGATAGAAAATTTTCCAAACTACAGAGGAGTAGAGCCTGAGAATTAGAGTCGATTGGACCAGGTCCAATCGATTGGGAAGCCAAGAATACTAAATCGATAGACTGATTTGGAGTCAACTGGAGGGTGTTCCAGTTGACTTGAAAAGACATAAAAGAAATGTAGGACCAGCTCTGAGAACAATAATTCTACTATCTCGAAGTGTTGTCGCCATCTTCTGTTATCCACCAAAGCTTCAATACGTCGCAACTCTGACACTCAAGCTCAAACTCCATTCCTTAAGTGTAAATATAAAAGTTTTTATTTACTTTTGCTTTTGTACTTAATATTCAAGAGAATAGGTAGTTTGCTATCTTTCTCATATTCTTGTAAAAGTGAATACCCTTAGAGTTCGAGAGTTCTCGAGTCAAAGGTCTTTTCAGTGGATTGCCCATCAAGACGACTCTCGGAGAGTCGCGGGCCTTGGAGTAGCAACCCGACTAGGGTTGGAACCAAATAAAAAAGAAATTGTGCACTTCATCTTACTTTACTTCATTTATATTTCCGCTGCAAACTTTGATTTTGTTAAAAGAAAAGAAAAGTTTTAAAATATAAAGAAAAGTTTATAACCACCGAGATTCACCCCCTCTCTCGGTAGAACTCAATCCTACAATTCTTAAAGCTATGAGCACATTAATTGTACACAAGTCTTTCCAATGATTGGTCCAATGAAGGATTCATGTCTATAGATGTCATTTTGGTTCAAAATAATGCATCATAACAAGCATGATGAGCTAAATGCATCTTCCTAACATCTTACATGATGTCTAAGTGGCTAAATACAAAAATCAAGATTTCTTAAGTCTTTTGTGAGATGTATAAAGGTATAATCCTAAATTTTAGCTATGGGATCATGCAATATTATACCAATTACTCTACAAAGTACATTCCAAGTTTTCTCCTAAGTGATGTAAATTCCACTTCGGGGAGAGCCTTGATGAAAATGTCGGTGAGGTTATACTTGGATTCAATATAGTTAAGTTCAATGTCTCCTCTTGCCACATGATCTCTAATGAAGTGATGCTTCACTCTAATGTGCTTTGTCCTAGAGCAATATACAGGATTTTTCGTCAAATTGATGGTACTTACATTATCATAATAAACTTTGACTTTGGAGTAATGTAGCTCATAATCCTCTAGAGTATGTCTTATCCAAAGCAATTGAGCCACACAATCATCCATGGCCACATACTCGGCTTGGTTGTAGACAAGAAGGATCCAAGAAATTGGCGTCTACCACTAGTACTTTTTCGATCCAATTTGTAACCCGCATAATCGGAATCAGTGTACCTAATCAATTCAAAAGTTTGAGTCCTAGGATGCCATAGACCTACATTAAGAGTACCCTTGATATATCTTAATATTCTCTTGGCCGCTACTAGATGTAACTCTTTGGCACAAGATTGGTATCTTGCACACATACCTACCGCAAAAAGTATATCTGATCTACTAGTGGTTAGGTATAGTAGATTACCAATCATACTCCTATAATGTTTTGAATCTAGTAATTTTCCATCTAAATCATTGTCTATCTTAGTATTGGTTCCCATGAGTATAGACACTACCTTAGCATGTTCTAAACCAAATTTCTTGATTTTTTTAGCGTATTTGGTTTGATAGACATGAGTTCCTTCACTAGTTTATTTGACTTGTAATCCCAAGAAAAAAGTCAATTCTCCTATTAGACTCATCTCAAATTCATTTTCAATATTTTTAATGAAGTCTTGAAAAAGTTCATCATTTGTTGACCCAAATATGATATCATCAACATACACTTGAGCAACAAAGATGTCTTTTTCTTTAGACTTTAGAAATAAAGTTTGGTCAACTTGGCCTCTTCTAAAGTCCTTAGAAAATAAGAAGGATGACAGTCTTTCATACCAACCTCGAGGAGCTTGTTTTAACCCATATAAAGCTTTCGTAAACTTACACACATGGTTTGGGTAATCTACATTTTCAAACCCAGGTGGCTGTTCTACATACACTTCTTCCTTAATGAACCCATTTAAGAATGCTGATTTCACATCTATTTGATAAAGTTTAAAATCCATGCGAGGATTCGAATAGACTCTAAATTAGCTACTGAAGCATAGATCTCATCATAATCAAGTCCTTCAACTTGATTGAACCCTCGAGCCACTAACCTAACTTTGTTTCTAGTGACTTTCCCTTGATCATCTAACTTATTCCTAAAGACCCTTCTTGTTGTAACAATAGTGCCATCATTGGGTCTACCAACTAATTCTCATACTTGACTTTTCTTAAATTTAACTAACTCTTCTTGTATTGCTAATATCCATTCTGGATCAAGAAAGACATAATTAATTGATTTTGGCCCAATTTGGGAGATCAAGGCAACTTGACTAGTAGGATTTTTATAAAAGGACCAAGTCCTTACTCCTTGTGAAAGGTATCCTACTACTTGGTATAGATGATGGTTTTGATGAATTCTTAAAGTCCTAAAAGGTGAATCACATTGATTTTGATTATCATCATTCTTGTAGGGACCGATTTGACATGCGCTAGAGGGGGTGAATAGTGATTCTAGATTTCGTACATGTTCATCTACAAAACTCATTAGTGCACAATGGAATATACAAGAATAAATAGCATAAAATAAAATACACAACAGGCACACTCACAAGACAACAATTTTACGTAGTTCAGAACTCAAGTTCCTACTTCACGGCCGGACTTTAGTGTCTACTCCACTAAACCTCTTTCTCCTTCTCGACAACACGTTAGAGGTGGAGAAACCTCGTACAAAATCTTACAACAGTAAACTAAAAACACAAAATACAAGCAAATAGAAGAAATGAGATTACAACACTTTACAAGTGAACTTTTGGATGCTTGATCTTTTGGTTGCTTTGAATGGCTTTGAAGACCTAGAATTGCAACAACACTTCCCTTAAAATCCCTCAAGAACCGATTGTCGAAATCCTCCATCTCGAGCTCCATTTAAAGCCTCCACATGATCTGGATTTCTACCTGGTAGTTGACTGCCAAAAGGTCTCAGTCAACTGCCCATAGTACCATTGTCTTATAACGGACTGATCCACGTTGGATTCTGCCCAACATATACCTGAGCAGTCGACTGCCCTTACTAGTAGTCGATTGTCAAAGCCTCAGTCAACTTTCCAGTCGACTACTAAAGCTTCTATGCATGTGTTCACTACCATCAGTCGACTGCCCATCATTGACAGTCGACTGCCATGGACCAATCCACTAGTGCAAGCCACCAATCGACTGCCAAAGCATTTAGTCGGCAGTCGAACCTTAGTCGACTACATGACCAGTCAACTGGTCATAATCCCAATCGACTGCTCCGAGTTGACTAGGATTTCAAGTGTTGAACACTTGACCAATCGACTGGTCCAAAGCCCTAGTCGATTGATAAACCTCAACCATGAGGTTTAACCCAAGTATGATTCCCTCATACTTGATCAACCACCCTTGGCCTAGACTTAAGCCTTCTAGCCACCTCCATCAGCCTCAAACCCTCAGGGTCCATCCGATTCCTCCATGACTCATTCACTCTTTGCGCTAGGCTTCAAGTTCTTCCATCTGCTATGACATGCCTTCGGATCTTACGCCTCTAAGACTACACACTTGAACTTACACATATGTCGCCAAGACTTCACACTTAGACTTACATGGCCAAGACTTCACCCTTGGTCTTTTCCTTTGCTAAATATCCATATTTGGACTTTTACTATCAAGACTACATTCTTGGACTTCTCCATGCCAAGACCATTCTTGGATTTTCCCTTGCCAAGTCTCCAAATTTGGACTTCTCCATTGCCAAGTATCTATACTTGGACTTTCCATGCCAAGTATCCAATCTTGGACTTTCCATGCCAATTATCCAAACTTAGACTTTCCCTCAAGTCCCACTTGAGTTAGGTCAACCTTGACCTGAGATTGATTGCTCCAACAATCTTCCCCTTAAACAAACTCCCCCATATGACCTTAAATGTCCCAAACATCCACTTGTCATATGGTCAAACCCATATAGTCAACCATATTGTCAAACATCAAAATACTACTCAAGTCCTACTCGAGTCTGGTCAATCGTGACCTGGGTTGATTGCACCAATAATTCTTTCTTCTTTCATCATCGGAATCTCTTCTTCCTCCCCCTTGATCATTACCCCCTAAATTTAGATTTTGAATTCCTTGGATAATATCTTTATTTTTGGCATTGATATCCTTATCAATGAAAGATTTCCTAGGGCAAATACTAGTAGATTCATCAAATTCAACATTAGAAGATTCTCGACCTTTTGAGTCATCTTATTGTATACTTTATATCCTCTACTAGTAAATGGATATCCAATTAGGATTCCTTCATAGGTCTTAGACTCAAATTTCCCTAAATTGTCTTTGGTATTTAAAATATAAACTTTGCACCCAAAGACCTTAAAATAGTGAATGGTAGGAATTGTGTCATTCCATAATTCAAAAGGTATTTTGCTTAAAAACCTATGGATTAGAATATGATTTTGAATATAACAAGCAATGTTAACCGCTTCTACCCATAAGTAGCTAGGTAAGGAATATCCATTAAGCATTGTCCTAGCCGCTTCTTGTAGGGCACGATTTCTCCTCTCCACCACCCCATTTTCTTGGAGTGTTCTAGGGTAAGAAAATTCATGCTTATACCCTTGTTCTAAATAAAATTTAGAAAAGTTTGAATTCTCAAATTTTCCACCATGATCACTTCAGATCCATTTGATTTTGAGATTCTTTTTATTTTCTACCTTTTTACTAAATCCTATGATTATTTCTAGAGTATTATCTTTATGTTTCATAAAGTAAATCCAAGTATACCTAGAAAAATCATAAAATATTACTAAGTAATATTTATTACCATCTAATGACGGAGTATTATGACAATAAAAAAGATCTAAATACAATAGTTCTAAAGGTAATGAAGTACTAGTAAGAGTTTTACCCTTGTGTGATGACTTTGATTGTTTTTCTTCTTGGCATGCATCACACATCTTGTCTTTGATATACTTGATTTTTGGTAGCTCTTTCACTAGCTCCAATTTGGCTACTTTGGTTATATTCTTCATATTAATGTGACTAAGTCGCCTATGTCATAGTCACCCTTCTTCTTCTTTTGATATAAGATACTTAGTAGAAATGTTAGAAGCATAGGAAAGATCAACAAAATAAATATTTATTTTCCTATAACCAACTAACATGCAATCTTCTAATCTCTTGTGTCTAATCAAACATTTAGTGGATTTAAACTCTACATTATAACCCGCATCACATAGTTGACTTACACTAAGCAAGTTAAATTTAATGCTCTTAACTAATAAAACTTTATGAATGATAATTTTAGGTGATACTTCAATTGTACCTCTACCTAAAATCTTAAACTTTCTACTATTCTCAAATGATATAGTTCCCTTCTTAATGTAGTCAATTGTGGAGAACTTGCTCACATCTCTGGTCATGTGTCTTAAGGAACTGCTATCTACAATCCACATACTTTGTTCTCCTACCTAAACAACACGAAAAATAACATTCTTTGGTACCCAAATGTTTGGACCGGAAACATCATTTAAAAATTTCTTTAGTACCCATGTCTGTTGGTGCAGTAGTATAAGTATTTTGAAAATCAAAATTATGTTTCAAAAACTTATTAAATTGTTGGTGCAGAGGGATATACCTCGAACCAATCTATTTAACCAAGTAGAGACACATGCTTGGACTTAACAAATCTATTCGATTTCATTTCTTAACGCATGCTTATAACATGGTTTAAACCCCTATTTTATACAAACACCCCATATTTTTTGATTCATGGAAAAAGGGGGAGAAGAGAGAAAGTTAAGGGGGAGTAACAAAAATTTTATTTTAAAAATTAAAGTATCTCTTTCAAAACTCACCTAAGGTTAGGGGGAAGTTTTGAAAAAGCGCTTATCAGTTACTTTACTTGATTTATGTTTTAAATTTCCTTTAACTTTGTGTCGGTTTGTCATAGATCAAAAAGGGAGAAATTGTTGGTGTAGTAGGCACCAGATAATCGAACCTGAGTTTTGATTATGGCAAAGACCCAAAGTTAAGGTCATATTGTTGTCTAATGAGCTGAACCAAGTGTGCAGGAATGATTAAGCTGAGCTGAAGGTTTGTAACACCCGAAAAATCTCGAGTCGAGAAATCATGGTGGTCGGGTGATACCGGGAGTACTTCGGAGGGAGCCAAAGAACCTAGGTGAAGACCGGAAGTTAAGCTACAAGTCACAAATGACCAAAGGTAAGCTCGAGACCTCGAGTGTGAGTAAAGGTGAGGTCAAGTCCTCCATACAAGGATGTCCTTAGGCGGCAATCCGACTAAGACTTCCTGTGGAAGGTCTAGGTCGAGATCGGACAATAAGTGGCCGTCAGAATTACCTTTACTATTATGTTTTTGAGCTAACTCTTTGATGTAGTAAAAAAAACCTAGCCATTAGTCGACTGATGGCTGTTAGCAGTCGACTGACGATGGCATCAGTCGACTGATGAAGGTGAACAATCGGTTGCCAGTCAAACTGCCCACCTTGAGGAGAGTCAAGATAAGCTTCACTTATCTGGGGAGATGAGGTTCTTTGACCATGAGTTGGAACTGAACATTGGGGAGCTTCCAAGGCTATAAAAGAATGGGGGTTTCACCCCTTTAGGTCATCTCAATTTGCTCCTAAAGTGCTCCAATGCCGAAGTTCTACATCAACTCTATGACGCCGTAACGCCAACGTGACGCCAAAGTTTCAACTCATTATCGTCGGTAGCTTAAGTTTGTTTCTCATTTTGTATTTAATTCTTGTACTCGTATCTTTTATCGTAACGAGGTGAGGTAGGCTTGTTGCCTCATCCTCGAGCTTTTGGTTTTATTGTAATCGTTGTCTCCTATCTCCAACGAGGATGAGACGTTTAGTGGATTGCCTCTTCATACGTGGTCTAGGATCGCAGGGCCTTGAAGTAGCAACCTTTTGGTTGTGAACCAAGTAAAAATAAAGTATCTATTTACTTCTTATTTTTATTCATTCTGCTGTGCATCACTTGAGTTTTAGTCGAACAAAAAGATTTTGAGCTCGCTATTCACCCCCCCCCCTCTAGCGCGCTCTTTCGATCCAACAATGTCTTCTTTACCTTACCCTTAATGGTTGCCTTTCTATTTATAAGAGAAATATAAGCAATTTCCTTATCATTAGGCTTATATTCTATACCGTCCTTGTTGTAAACGATCCTTTGGTCTCTAAGGATCATATCATGTCCTTAATTCAAGTATTTGATTCTTAAGATTTTCATTTTTCTCCCTAAGCATGCATGATTCACTAGATATGGATTCTTCATTTTTAATTGCTTTAATTTCTACCTTCAAATCCTTAACCTTAGATTTTGACTTAACTAAAGCATTTTTAAGATAGACAATAGTTTTATACAAAAATTCTACTTGAGGAGATTTCTTTACCTCATCGTCACTAGATGACGATTTGTCGCTTGACTCTTCTCCTTGGCTTGAGGTTTCGGTGTCATCCTTCAAAGCCATGAATGTCATATGTCTAGTGATATGACATAGCTCCTCCTCATCCGATGAGTCCTCAATGCTTTGAGTGTCCCATGTTGCTTGTGCCACCATTACCTCCTCCTCCTTCTCCTTCTTTTCTTTTCCTTTTCTTCTTTCTTCTTCAACTCTGGGCAATTTGGCTTGATGTTCCTTTTTATTTCATCCATAACAGGTAACATTAGTGTTAGAATTTGAATTATTGTTAGATTTATCTCTTGAAGATTAGAATATCTTCTTCACATCCTTTCTTGTAAATCTTCTTGATTTCTCCGCCAACTTCTTAACATAATGAGCCATTTCACTAGCCAACATTTCTTCGTCGCTACTTAATGACTCATGCTCCGACTCGAATGATGAAGAAATTTTCTATTTCTACTTCTTCTTCTTTTCCTTCTTCTCTACAAAAAGAGCTAGACATTTTTCTTTGGACCACTTGTTAGCTTCCTCATATAATTCGAATTCACAAAATAATTCAACTAATTTAACCAATGAGAAATCTCTAGAAAGCAGAAACCATGGATGCCCATAAAGTGGTTCTATGAAAGGATTGGAGAACATGCCTTACTAAATCCTGGTTGTCTACTTTCTCACCTATAACATGGAGTCTGTTGATAATCTCCTTGAATCTACCATGCATTTGACTTACCGTTTCATTTGTCTTCATGGAGAATGTTTGAAGTTGTCCTATCAATAAGTCCCTTTTGTCTTCATTTAGCTCAATGTTCTTTTCCCAAAGCTCCTTTACAGAATTGAAAGGTTCCACCTTGATAAGTTTCTCCTTCGATAATCCACATTAGAGTGTAGTTGTTCTGCAAAAAGGTTGGAACTGCCAACCTAGCAGCCTCCGGCCCCCCATCTCAAGAGGAAATCGCGAAGGGGTAAATCACGGGGACCGCCTATGGCCTTTGACGGGATGGTACCAACAGAGAGGAGGTTCTGCTACGACTGGGGGGAGGATAAATCCCGCCACCCCAGGGATCGAACCCTGGCCTCATCTGCAAGCACCCTCTGCCTTAACCAACCCGCCATCCCCGTGGGGACCATTAGAGTGTAGTTGTTGCTTTTACATTTGGTTGAGCCTTCTCGAACATTTCATTTGTCCAATCTTTGTTTCGAATAGATGCACCAAATTGGTCCACTAGTTTTTTGTACCCCTCTACAATGCTAACAATTTTTTTATATCATTCATCAAATAGTATTCCATTCTACCTTTCTAGCATGCGAAGTCATCACCGTTGAAGAGTGGTGGTCGTACGATGCAATGTCCCTCTTGAAAAGTCATAATGCTCCGATTGATGATTAGTTCTTCCAAGCGATCCGGGCTCTCATACCACTTATTAGGAATCTTGTGCTAGGGTAGAGAGGGGGGGGGGTGAATAGCACTTCTTCAATTTCTACACAAATTATTAGCGGAAGCAATAATAATGAAGTGAAAACTAGAATGAAAATCAAGTAAAGACAATGATAACAAAAGATTTAATGTGGTTTGGAGATCCACTCCTACTCTAAGACAATCCTTGAGGTGGATCACTCCTTCAAGACTTCATTAAAACTCTCCTTTTGATGAGCACACTGATGCACGTGAGCACGATCTTAAATCTTCGACGGGAACCGTCAAGAACTCGAAGCGCGCACTCGCGCTCAACGCCCGCAAGTGCATGGATGTCATCAAGTAATAAAAGATTATCGATCCCACAAAGACTGAGATTTGAGTACCGTTTGTCTTGTGGATCTTGTTGTTAAGAGTGAATGCCTTAAAGACGAGGGTTGCAAGGTTAGTAGCAATCCTAACTCAAGTACAGTGTCACTCAAAGGAAGCGAAGGTAGGTTCGAAGTTCCCTAAGAGGATTCTAGGACTTTGGTTTCACTTGTGTGTCATGGAACATTTATCAACTAAATGCTTTCTAGATCTTTAATTATGATCTTGCGAGAGGATCATCATACATTTGCCTGATGAACTTTTTCTTCTACCGGAAACTACCTATTCCTAACCAAGTTTATCTTTCGGATCATCAGAGCTTAAAGGGTTGATATAGTTGGGAGCCCTTTGTCACTAAGGTCCCTCAACCCTTCTAGAGTTAATTTCTCCTACTTTGGCCCTTCTACTAAGATAGGCTATTGGGTACAAGGATGTCCTAATAATCCCTATGAAGAGTTGGAACGTATTTCATTTCCTACTCTATCATATTCTACTATCTATAGTTATCGGAGGAAGGACGACCGCAAGGTTCCTCCTTGTTTCTCCTAGGTTTTTATACAAAGGTTGTCACCCTTTGTGTCAGCTATGCACACTAGATACAGAATTAAAATATGATTTTCATCGATCCAAACAACACCCATTGCAAATATAAATTCAGGAATAGAAAATATATTCGAACTAGCATGTCCAACGTATACAAAGCTACTCCCTAATCCTATAATCGAAGTATCTACTCCATAGATGAAAGATAACATACACAAGGCATCATAGAATGAATCATTACAATGTAAAGATGTCTAAGAATGAAATCACAGTACTCTTGGTCGTTCTATTTGGCATTGGAGCATAAATTTCGGTCCTCGAGCCGCTTCCTTCCTCCCCATTGCGAGTCTTCGGTGCTTTTTAGGGCACCGTTGTGTCATTCTAGCCGTCAGGCCTCCTCCCTAGGGTTTGGGCGTACCTTCCTTTTTATAGATGTGTAGCCGACTCTTCATAAATTCCACGAAAATCCTAGTCGCATCAAAATAGCCCAATGCCACATGGCCGTGTGGAATCCACACGGGTGACCACATGGGGTGCTGGGATGACTATCTTCGTGGGTAGGACACGACCGTGTGGAATTCACACGGTCGAGCGTGTCCGCCTCTGTTCTTCCTAATGAATGCCTTCCTTTTGCTCCAAAAATGTGTTGTTTCACCTATAAAATGTCATCCTGCACACAAAAGCAACAAGAGCATATCTCCGAACCATAAAATAGAAAATGCATTCAAAACAAAGTAGAATATGTATGAAACAAGTATAAAATGTAATGAGATGTATGCGAAAACTACTCTTAAAATCATATATGTTTTGCTCACATTAATCCCCCCAGACTTAGATCTTTGCTTGTCCTCAAGCAAACCTCAGTGCCATGAAATTTTAAAAATGTATTATTCCATACTTAGCATGTTAACTGGATTTATCAAGTGGTATTTTCAATCAAAGCAAAATAGATATGCCCTAAAAGTTCACTAAGTTAGCTTTTCGTACATGTACTAAGTGAATTTTCCTAAGGGATACTAGTTCCATAGTGAGTTAAGTCATCATCTTATAGCTTTCTTATGGTCTCCGACTTTTAGGCACTTACCTGCCCTAAGAGAGGGTCATTCCCTAGATCTAGCATAAAGTCTCAAAAGCATGCTCGGTATGGAGAGAAGTTGGTAGGTGTTTCCCCAGTAACCTAACTCGGTCTCAAAGAGGCACCTAATCATTTCCACCCACGATAACTGTTTTTTTATTTCTCATATTTTTTTCTATTTTCTCTGTCTCTTCCCCTCTCTTTTTATTCAAAGAACCTGCTCACAGGGATTTTTATTTTTCCGAATAGGCTTACACAATCCGAGAATCTCCAGTAATTAAAATGCTAAATCTAGAGTCACCTATAGATTCCAAAGTACTAGACTACTAGGATGAATCATAACGATGTATGTAATAGATTGTCCCTTTCAGAATATTCATCAAGTGTAAGTGAAAGATAAAAGCTAACAAGTACAAGTCTAGAACATTCATTAAAGAAACTAAAATAAAATACCAAAAGATAAATGAAGTTAAGCTATCTATAGCATGGATACCATTCATGAAGAACTTTTAAAAACATTATTAAGGTAGCTTAAAAATGGCAAAAGCTAAGTATTGAAAGGAAACTAAACACTTTATGCATGGACAAATGAATGAAAACTACAACTAGTCCTAAATGTCAAGAAAGAAACTACTGCTGGAAGAAAGATGTATCAGAATTTGGGGCCTCCCAGACTTAAGTGAAACAGTGCCTCTAATATGGCAACCGAGGTGAGAAGTTTGGTAGTCTCGACATGTTGGGCTCCTGGTGTAGGGAAGTATACTGAAAAGTCTATCTTTTGTATGAACATCTTTATTTTGAAATAAGAATCACATTATCATTGTTTGCATTTTTTATGGTTATACAATATTGTCTAATACATTACATTGTAGATAACATGGTGTGTGGTGTCATACGGGAGATCATGTTATCGACTCCTTATAAAGTATAAGTAAAGGCTCACAATCGAGATGGCTTTGGACAAACCATCGGAATGGTTGTAGTGTGATTTGGTATTGGTTTGTCTTGACCATAAAATCACACTAGTGCACTTTGTGTGTATTGAGCAGGACCGACTTAGAGATAATTCAATTTATTGCTGACTACATAATCGAATCGGACATCAGATATTATATTATACATACTCTTAATCCCGATATAATAATGGGCACATATACTTAGTATTCATCTCTTTGATTTACCAATGGGCGAGATTTATAGATTAAATCGATAGGCTCGGTAAGTTGGGAGATGATATTATTTATATGGTGTGTCGTTGATTATAGGAGGAAACTGTGTCCTATATATTAGGATGATGATGTCCCCTTGAGGAGCTCATAAGGTTCATCATGTAAACCCTGCAGGTGGACTTGGTCCGGCATGATGAAAAGGTTGAGTGGTACTACTCGTGGAGTTAGATGTTGATTAATTAATGGTCAGTAAATTAATTAATCGATGGACATTCGAGATCTTAAACACGGGGAGAAAAAGTACAAATAATATATGGAGCCCATATTATCTTATGGGGGTTGGTGAGGTAGTTCAATGATAATCCTTTAGTGGATTGGATTATCATTAATGGATCGGACTTTATGTGGGGTTGATCCATGGGTGGCCAAGATCCAACTCCTCCTCATGGTCTCTATTGTAGCCTATTAACACCTCATGAAGCTTAGATCCAATGGATAGAAACAAAACTCTAGATCCAAAGGTAGAGATTAAATCTCTAAGATCCGACGATTGAGATTAAATCTCTAGATCTGACGGTTGAGATTAAATCCCTAGAACCAATGGTGGAGATTAAAAGGAGGCTTATCCCTAACTCTATAAAAGGAGAACAAGGGGTTGGCATGGAGAATTAATCAAGAAGAGCTAGGGTTTTGGAGTTGGCGGCAAGAAGAGGAGCTAGGGTTTGGGCTTGGGCGGCACCTAATAAGGAAAGTTTTCCTTGACTTCTCCTTCTTCCTCAAGCTGTCGACGCCCCTTGAAGCTCTTCCAGCCCTTGGCCGGCATCCAAACTCCCTCTTCTCCTTCTCCTTGGCTGGTGGAACAAAGGTTTAGGGTCCTCCCTTGATGATTTTGGCCGGTAACCCTTAATCTCTTCTTCCTTCTTGGCCGGCGGCAAAGCTCCATCCTTGGAGGTTGTTGGTTGGTTGAAATAAGGAATAGAGCTTTGTTTCTATTCTTCCTCTTGCTCGGAATGAGCAAGGAAGGAAGATTGGCGATCTAGGAGCTTCAACTTTTGGTAGATCGTTGCCCACACGACGTCCGAAAGGAGGAAGGTCATACATTAGAAGATCGAGAGGTATATCTATTCTCTATTCTCTTTTGTTACTTGCTTGTATTTGTTTTTTTCAATTATGAGCATGATATATTCTGTTTGTGGCTAAATAATACTTGGATCCTGAACATAAATACAAAAGTTGGCGATCCATACATCGTCTATTTCGCGGCTACTCGTAGAATAGAGGTTGGTCGCTTGAACAACGAGTTTGTTCAATTGACCTCTCTAAACGAATAGCACGACGATGACTTGGTTGTTTGGGCAATCTCTTTTGTCTAGGATTAAATTTTTTTTAATCTGGGGACATCGATGGGATCGCCATGAACAAGCAACCGAGGTGAAGTGGGAAGCGAAGTTTCCCCTCACGGACTCGATAAGCAAAACCCTTCAATTGGTATCAGAGCCAAGGTTTCCGGTTTTGTGTGTATAAGGATTCGGTTACTCTTATACATTTTTTCATATATTGTATGTGCCGGATAATAGTAGGATATGCGTAATTTAACTCTTTTGTTGCAGGCATAAGATCCGACTATTATGGCCATGTGTGTATGTGATTGCATATGTGTAATAGTATATTTTGTTGAATCCTCGGGGTTGACGAGGCTAGTATTTGATTTTTGTAAATTAGATACGGCATTGTTTAGTCACTCTTTATTTTATTTTACTTTTGATCTAGATTTCATGTACACTCCCTCGTGGAGTATAGGATCGATGGATGTAAATTAAAATAGGTTTTAGTCTCGGCTCGGATCTCCGGATGGCTCGTACATGGCGTAGGAGGAGCGGACAAGATGGCGATGCGATGGGAGACATATTGAAGACAAAAGCCATAATAGTTGAAAAAATTTTATTTTTCATATTTATTGCTTATTGTTTGATATGCATGTCGTAGGCTAGAAAATTCCTCAATTTTAAATTACTAAGTGGGAGAGGGAAATTTTTTTAAAATTCCCATGGCCTCCATTATGATTTGACAAGTGATGCAAACAAACTTGTGCGTCGGCTCTGAGTGCCTTCCTCCCCATCGGATGAGTTTGTTTACGGATCACAAGGTCAAATATGGTTATAGGGAAGTATCAAGGAGCGTGTGTACTTCCCCATCGGAAGGCACATAACCCGAGATAATTACCTTGGTACCGAGTAATGGTGAACACTTAGATACAAATATAAGTATCCTCCCCATCGGAGTCACTGCTTTTATTTGTAGGGCCAAAGAGGACCCAACTATTAATTTTACTTGTCAAAAAGTTAGGTTGACAAGATAGTAAAATTAATGGGTAAAACCTCCTCTTACAAATGTAGAATTCGTATACGTTCACACTATCGTGGCATATGATATTCTCGGTGTTGGTTGATTTTAAAATTTTATTGTTTGAGGAATCAATAATTTTTTGAAATCTAATGTTTTGATTTATGTGATTCTTAGGTTTTCTTTCAAAATGACTTTCAACCCACTTGCTGTGATATTGAAAGAGAATAAACTTACTGGACCCAACTATGTTGATTGGAAGAGGAATCTAGACATTGTCTTGACTGCTGAGGAATACAAATATGTACTCCTCGAAGAGTGTCCTCCTAAGCCTGCAGATGATTCTTGGGAAAAGGAGAGAGAGAGTTATAAGAAGTGGATCAAGGCCGATGAGATGGCGCGGTGTTACATTTTGGCATCTATGTCAAATGTACTGCAACATCAACATCAAGTCATGGCCACTGCTTATGACATGATGCTCAATCTCAAAGAGCTTTTCGGACACAAGAATCGGGCTACGAGGCAAGAAGCCATGAGAAACTTGATGACGACCACCATGATCGAGGGAACACCCGTGAGGGATCATGTTCTCAAGATGATAACTCATTTGAATGAGCTGGAGGCCCTTGGAGCTGAGATCGATGGGGAAACCCAGGTCGATATCATACTCCAGTCTCTACCTAGGAGTTTTGAGCAGTTTCGCCTAAACTACAACATGAACAAGAGGTTGTATTCGTTGGCGGAACTTCCGGCAACTCCAAAGTGCGTAGAGGGGCTATTTCGCGTCGAGTGCCTGTGCACATGCCATGGTGACCCAAAGGTTTCTACTTCTAAGCCAAAGGCAAGAAGAAGAAGAAACAAATCAGGCGAAGCGGTGGGAGTTACTCAGGAGGAGTGAAGAAGTCGAAGGCAAGTGCTTCACTTGTAAGCATCGACAATCGGAAGAAGGATCGCCAATCGCAAGCAGAACAAAGGTATATCTTTTGGTCTAGTCGTTGAAACATGTTTAGTGGTGTTATCTACCGGCACCTGGTGTGTAGATACGGGAGCCACCGATCATGTCTGTAATACTTTTTAGGGGTTCCAGGAAACCAGACGACTGGCTGAGGGGGAGATTACCGTGTACTTGGGCGATGCCACGAAGGTGGCGGCAGTTGCAGTGGGAGACGTTCATTTATCTTTTGAGAAAAATAAAGTTTTGGTTCTTAAGAATTGCCTTTATGTACCCTTATTTAGAAAGAATTTAATTTCAGTTTCTAAATTGTTTATGGATGGATATTCTATTTCTTTTAATGACAGAGTTGTTATAAGAAGGAATAGGGACATTATCTGTTCGGGTGCATTGATAGGAAATTTTTATACACTTGAACGAAAAGCTCCCACGATGCAAATTGAAATTAATAACTCATCTTCTAATTCCAATAAGAGAAAAGAAACTTCGAAGATGAACCAAACATATCTTTAGCATCTTAGGCTTGGTCATATTAACCTAAGCAGAATTCAAAGGTTGATAGTTGATGGACCGTTGGGTTCATTAGTGGTGGAGGATTTCCCAACCTGCGAATCTTGCTTGGAGGGTAAAATGACCAAGAGGCCTTTTAAGGCCAAGGGGTATAGAGCCAAAGATGTGTTAGAATTGGTTCATTCTGATTTATGTTGTCCTATGACTATCCAGGCTAGAGGTGGTTTTGAGTATTTCGTCTCTTTTATAGACGATTACTTGAGATATGGATACATTTACCTGATGCGCCGCAAGTCTGAATGCTTTGACAAGTTCAAAGAATTCAAGGCTGATGTGGAGAAACGTCAAGGTAAAAGTATCAAGACACTACGATCTGATTGTGGTGGTGAGTACCTCTTGGGAGAGTTTACGAATTACCTATCAGAGGCTGGGATTCAATCCCAATTGACTGCACCTGACACACCCCAGCAGAATGGTGTAGCAGAGCGAAGGAATAGGACTCTTATGGAGATGGTTAGATCGATGATGAGTTATTTTGAGTTGCCAGATTCGTTCTGGGGATATGCTCTAGATACGGCTGTGTACATTCTGAACTTGGTTCCATCTAAATCAGTGCCTTCTACTCCCATAGAATTGTCGACTGGGTGAAAGCCTAGTCTAAGACATATTCGGATATGGGAGAGTCCAGCACATGTGCTGAAGGCAGATGCTGGTAAGTTGGAACCTCGTACAAAAGTACGCATGTTCGTTGGCTATCCTAGAGGAACGAAGGGTGGTTTGTTTTATAGTCCTAGAGATCAGAGGGTGATCATTAGCACGAACACTAGATTTCTAGAGGAAGACTATGTGATGAGGCACAAGCCCAAGAGTAAAATTGTTCTGGAGGAATTAAAAGGGGAAATCACTTCTTTAGTACCACCGGTACAAGATGATATACCACATGTCACTGCACCGCGTGTCACAGAGGATACACAGGTGATACCTCGTCGTAGTGGGAGGGTTGTGAGACAGCCTGATAGACTCATTTAGCATGGGTGTGTTGTCCTGATTCTAGATTTCCTTTTCTGCGAGCAACTCGACGAAGTCGCGATCTTCGTCTCAATTAAAGGAAAATCTTTTGCCTTAATTAAAGAGGAGGCCAAGGCTATAAAAGAGGAGATATTGTAACCCGAGGAGAGGACGGCGGAGGGTCAAAAGGATGACAGAAGAAGGAAGGAGTCGACGACAGAGGAGCACAGATGGCAATAAGTATCGTAATTTCTTTCTCTAGCAATTCTTGTTCGACCATGGAGTAGTATCTTGTAATCTTAGGATGGGGAAGTAGCCCTTGACGATTTATGATGGATGATGTAATCTATACTACTTGAATTATTATTTGTTTTGATATGTTTTTGGATTCTTATTGATAAACCTAAGGAGCTAAGGGGAAGTACCTAACAGTGAACCCAAGTTCCCGAAACCCAGAACCAACTAGGGATAAACTCCTGTCAAGTAGCGGTAGTGTATCTATGAGGGCTTGCGGGGGGTCTCGTGACAGGTCCCCTTAGCTGATTATGGTCCCGTGTGCAAACCTATCGTGAAAAGGAAATTTAGACTCTAAAGGAACTCTTATGGACTTAATGGATCTATCAAATCCAGTTTTTACCAAGTAACGGAGGCAAGACTAGGGAGGTTTGCAGGGGTCTCGTGACAGGTCCCCTTAGCTGATTATGATCCCTTACGCTCGAATACCGTGACAGGTAAATTGAGTTTGATAGGTACAGTTAGCGTAGACCTCGAAAGGGGCCGTTGATTTACCTTAGGATAGGTTCCATCAAAACAACTCTAATAGGGGTAGGAAAGAATTAAATCACCTTATAAATCGTCGACGTGGTGAAACCCATATCCTGAGATTCTCCTCAACTATTGACTTTTAACTCGTTCTTCTCATTCATTGTTCTTGACTTCTCAGTTTCTTTGCTTAATCCACAAATTGATTGACTAGATAACTTGGTATCATGATCATTCGGTAATTGTTCCAATCCCTATGGGATCGATATTTTTATTACTTGACGACAACCGTGCACTTGTGGAAAATAACACATCAAGTTTTTGGCGCCGTTGCCGGGGAGGCAAGGTCGATCAAGCAATTGGGAGGCAAGGTTGATAATTTGACTAATCACACAAGAATGCTGGAAAATCAAATTTCCCAAATTGCCAGCTCAGCATCAAGGATGCCCGGCAGATTTCCTAGAAATTCAGAAGTAAACCCAGCTGAGCATTGTAATTCCATAAGTTTGAGAAGTGGAAGGATTTTAGAAGGAGATAGAGCTCAACAAGCGGCCCCTGTGCTAAAGGACACGAGCGTGTCAGACTTGGAAGAAGACAGCAGCACGCCTGGGGAAGAGAATGCCCATGAGCGCGTGTCAGTCGACACACCCGTGTCGGGTTACTCCAGCAACCAACACGACTGGCCTGTGCCGAACGACACAGGCATGCCGAATAAGGAACCAAGAATGTATAAGCCCCCTATCCCGTTCCCTCAGAGGCTGATGTGTTATTTTTCGCAAGTGCACGGTTGTCGTCAAGTAATAAAAATATCGATCCCACAGGGATTGGGATAATTACCGAATGATCATGATACCAAGTTATCTAGTCAATCAATTTGTGGATTAAGCAAAGAAACTGAGCAGTCAAGAACAACGAGTGAGAAGAACGAGCTAAAAGTCAATAGTTGAGGAGAATCTCATGATATGGGTTTCACCACGTCGACAATTTATAAGGTGATTTAATTCTTTCCTACCCCTATTAGAGTTGTTTTGATGGAACCTATCCTAAGGTAAATCAACGGCCCCTTTCGAGGTCTACGCTAACTGTACCTATCAAACTCAATTTACCTATCACGGTATTCGAGCGTAGGGGATCATAATCAGCTAAGGGAACCTATCACGAGACCCCCGCAAACCTCCCTAGTCTTACCTCCGTTACTTGGTAAAAACTGGATTTGATAGATCCATTAAGTCCATAAGAGTTCCTTTAGAGTCTAAATTACTTTTTCACGATAGGTTTGCACACGGTACCATAATCAGCTAAGGGGACCTGTCATGAGACCCCCGCAAGCCCTCATAGATACACTACCGCTACTTGCCAGGAGTTTATCCCTAGTTGGTTCTGGGTTTCGGAAACTTGGGTTCACTGTTAGGTACTTCCCCTTAGCTCCTTAGGTTTATCAATAAGAATCCAAAAACAGATCAAAACAAACAATAATTCAAGTAGTATAGATTACATCATCCATCATAAATCGTCAAGGTCTACTCCCCCATCCTAAGATTACAAGACACTACTCCATGGTCGAACAAGAATTTCTAGAGAAAGAAATTACGATACTTAGTGCCATCTGTGTTCCTCTGTCGTCGACTCCTTCCTTCTTTTGTCGTCCTTTTGACCCTCTGCCGTCCTCCCTTAGGGTTAGAATATCTCCACTTTTATAGCCTTGGCCTCCTCTTTAATTAATGCAAAAGAGTTTCCTTTAATTGAGACGAAGATCACGGCATCGTCGAGTTGCTCGCAGAAAAGGAAATCTAGAATCAGGACAACACGCCCATGCCAAATGAGGGCACAGGCATGTCGCGCATTTCCCATCGACCGTGTTGTGCTTGAATGGGGCGTGTCGAAGGCTGAACTGGGGCGTGTTGAGCGCTGGAACTCCTGACACGGACGTGTCACTGATAACACGCCTGTGTTGTTTTGATACGCCGGTCGTGTCAACGCTTTGAACGGGGTGTGTCGGTTGCTGAACCAGGGCGTGTTGAAGGCTGAACTGGGGCATGTTGAGCGCTGGAACTCCTGGCATGGACGTGTCACTGATAACACGCCTGTGTTGTTTTGATACGCCTGCTTCTTCGCCCTGTTAACATGAAAAACACCCAAAAGCAGTCTCTTCGTCCAAAATATGCTAAACTTAACTAAATCATGATAAAATACATGCCTAGGACATGAAATGAGATAAAATGCATGCATATGGAGTAGTGAAAATATAGCATGATTTACACACATCAAAATCCTCTAGTCCTAAACTTTTGCTTGTCCTCGAGCAAAGAAAACTCAAAAGACAACTTAATTGTGGAAATGCTAGACACCATCCAGAGGTATACAATCTGATCTTAATCTTTTCAAATCATTCCTAGTTGCCAAGCTTGAAAGATCCCTATATAGTGCACGTGAAAAGTTGGACTAAAGTCATTGGACACCAATCCAGATTTGACATCCCTTCTATCGTAGAACATTCTTATTTCCGGCAGGCACTTACCTGCCTTAATGCATGGATCATCCTTACCTATCAACAAAAGGTCTCAAAGGAGCACTTTCTAAGAAGAAAGAAGGGAAGGAATTTATAGAGAACATTTCTCCAGTAACTAGTTAGTCTCAAAGGGGCACCTTTTAAGTGTTTCCCCAGTAACTACTTGGTCTCAAAGGGGTGCTTGAAAACAATTCCAGTTTTTTTTTCCAATAATACTTCTAGTGAAAGTGTTTCTCCAGTAACCAAGTTGCGCAGGCAAGTCTCCAATGGAAAATCGAGTACTCGTCCGATATGGGGGATTTAAATCTTATTTTTGGATACCTCAGACCTATAGACCGTGTTAGAAGTGAAATAGGGTTCTTATCAAATAGGCACAAAGGAATATCATGATCCGACCAATGTTCAGTTGTATTACGCTAGATGATATAAAAATGCAATGTTATGATATATGAAAAGATGCAAACAAAATAACACTAACCAAACTAAAAATCTAAGTAGAGACAGCATAAGCAGTAAAGGATGTGCATCGAAACTCACAAAATAGTTCAAGGTGGTCAATGGTCATCGTCTTCGCTACTAGCATCCTCCTCTTGTCTTCACTCGCTTACTCATGGCGATTGGGGAGGAGAGGCAGAGTTAGCTCTCTGCTCGAGAGAGACCGTGGCCATTGTGCTTGTATCTTGAGTGAAAATTAGGGCGTGCTAGGGCCGGCTTTAGAGGGCTATCCGCAACATAGGCGTGTCGGGCATCCTCTTACGCAAATACCCGATCCGTTTAAGCATGACATAGGCATGCTTCCGTCTGGCCCAGGCGTGCCGCAGGTGAGAAAGGTGCAACACGGGCGTGCTCAGCAGCATGCTCGACCAGTGTTGTCTTCGGGTAACCTCAACACGCCTGTGTCATTCGGCATAGGCGGGTCATGTCAATCTGGCACGCAGTGGCACGTTTAACATGTGTCCTGTAAACCTGAAAAAAATGTAAAACTCAAAATAAAATAAAATGACTAAAAAATGAAAATAGCTTGGGTTGCCTCCCAAGAAGCGCTTTTTTAAGGTTGTTAGCTTGACCCCTCAGTTACTCCCTAGTTTTGGGGATATGGCTCGAGGAGTATGCTCTGCCCCTCTTCCTCCTCAACCAGCTCAGATTAGCATTAATGATCACAGTGTTGGAATGTATACTGAAAGCCTAGCTCTTTTTGTATGAACATTTTTATTTTGAAATAAGAATCACATGATCATTGTTTGCACTTTATATTTATTATATGTGTGCATATTGTCTAATATTTTACATTGTAGATAACATGGTGCTTGGTGTGGCACAGAAGTTCATGTTATCAGTCCCTTGTAGAATATAAGTAGAAGCTCACAACCAAGATGGTTTTGGACAAACCATTGGCATGGTTGTAGTATAGCTTGGTATTATTTTGTCTTGAACATAGAGTTACACTAGCACACTTAGGTGTATTGAGAAGGACCGACATAGAGGTGATTCAATTTATTGCTGACTACATAATTGAATCGGACCTCGGATATTATGTTGTACATGCTCTTAATCCCGATATAATAACGGACACATGTACTTAGTATTTATTTCTTTGATTTACCAAAGGGTGAGATTTCTATGGATTAAATCAATATGCCCGGTAAGTTGGGAAATGATATTATTTACATGGTGTGCCATTAATTATGTTGGGTTTCCGGCACCGCGGCGTGTGTGTGTTCGATCATGTTTCGTAAACATGAGCACAACAGAAGCAGTAAAATTAATAAATCTACATTTATTACAACACACACATCACACGCATGCATAGTACAACATGTGTAGACATAACCGTAAATTTAAATTTGCAATAAAAGGAAATTTAACTACATTATACCTTTCGTATGACGTGTAGCGGGAACGGCATCAACCGGAACGATCCTCGCTAAAATCGTCTCTATCCGTATCCACGCCGAGTATCCTCTGGATGACTTCGCTAAGCCACGAGCTTCGTCTTCGTACGGGTTACTAGCCTCGTGTTGAAGACGACGTGATCGAGAGATGATCACGATCCGAATCCAAATTCGGATCCAAAAACGAGTCCTCAAAACTCGCTTCTCCGGAGAGGTATTCGTCAACCGATTGACGAATCCTTCGTCCTCCACCTCAGAGGATTACCGGAGATTGAATCCCCGGTAAGTTAGCCACTGTCGGAGCTCTAACCGTCGTCCAAACGATGCTCCGACGAGAGGAGAACAAGCTGTCCAGAAAACTGGACAGCTTTGGTGGAGAAGATAGGCGCCGGCCAACCAAGGGAAGATAAAGCTCACCTTGATGCCAAACCTAAAGGAGATCACCGGAGGTGAGGAGGATCACCGGCCAAAGCTTGGGCCGACAACAAGGCAGGGCGGCACAAGAGGTTGGCGGCAATGGAGTTAGCACCAACTCTTAGAGGGGATGAGGTGGGCGGCAACAGGCTAGGGTTTTGGATTAGGGCTTAATTATCCCTTAAGCCCTCTTTTATAAAGAACTAATTCTCTTAATGGTTATTGGATCATAACCATTAGGCCCGTTAACCCGTTCCATTAAGATAAGTTAAAATAAACCAAACCATGATGGTTTATTTTAAGTTAAAACGAACCGAACCAACTTTTGGTTCATTCGTTTAAAATAAACCAAACCCTTTGGTTTATTCTCCGCCATTGGATTAGAACCAAACCATTTTGGTTCATCCATTAGGTCTTCATGAGACACGGCCGCTCCACGCTTCCATTGCGACTGAAACGATTTCATGCTCGCTTTATGTTTTGGTCGACCAAACCTAGTTTCTCTCGATGCGAGAATCCCATTCTCAAGCTCGTTTTAAATCCTTTGGATTACGCTCATTGTCGTGTGACCAAATAGGTTCTCGGTTTATGTTGGTGATCTATAATTAACCGTTAATTATAGAGCGATCATGAGTAGCACCTAGTAGTACATCATGATCCCCAATTAACCAAAAGATCAACGGTTGATCCGTAACTATTTCGAAACCCTTCAGCTCGAATGAATCGTGCCCCATTCCCTTCACTCATCTTATACCCACTTGGTTGTGGACATGGTCTATAGTGTCGGTCCCCACTAGGTCGACTACGTCACACCTAGCCCAAGTATCATTTCCTCGTCCTACGGATTCTAGTTACTGCACATGTATCGAAGAGTACCTTACTCTAAACATGTAATGCTTTGGCCAAAGACTTTAGTAACAATCCGACGAGAGGCCATGGGTATACATCTCCTCGCAAGGAGTGATGAATCCTTTATAGGCTATTCAAACACCTTCGATCACTTTGACTTATACCCAATCATCCCGGGTCCACATCTCCTTGGAGATGTTTGCTTAAGATGTCAAAGCATAAGTCTCCATGATCAAGATGACTTGAATACTGCAAGTCAAAGGAACATCGCACTTAAGCTACAGTAAGAACTTCATTGACATATTTATATATGCAGAGAACCATATGAAGTCTTACGGCTGGTCACTCCAATGAACTAGTTATCATAACTAGCATCCACGATCAACTTTGGACATCACTATGTCTCCAGCTAGTGAGAATCAGCTGCTTGGATACACCAAGGAGTATACCTCGTGCTAGTCTCGACAGAATTGATGGTGTCCAAATCCATCAATTCATCGACTAGGGATAATTCCGATACATCACAATTACACATGTAGAGATACTCACTAGTTGTGATCCAATCACAAATTCTCTCATGCTGTGAATCGTATCATGGACATTCAGTAAATGAGTTTAAGATCCAATCAAATACATGAAACATGTATACTCAAATAGTGAATCTTCATTTATCATATAAATGGTTCATACATAAGGCGATTGCCTTAGGACATCTCTCATATATTACTAACAGACTCCCACTTTGCCTAATGTCAATCGCTACGGTATCCAATACCATAAGCTCTAACATGACCCTCAAACTTACTTTGAGGTAATGCCTTAGTCAAAGGATCCGCTAAGTTCCTTTCAGTGGGAATTTTCTCGATTTGTATTTCGTTCCTACTGATGATCTCTCTGATAAGATGATAGCGGCGAAGCACATGTTTGGATCATTGATGAGATCACATCAAGTTCAGAGATGAACTTCTTGATCCAAACCGCTTCCTTTGCTGCTTCTAAAGCTGCAATGTATTCTGCCTTAGTGGCAGAATCTGCTATAGCGTCAAGCTTGGAACCTTTCCAACTTATTGCGCCTCCATTCTAGGTGAATACATACCCAGACTGAGACATGGAATCATCCTTGTCTGTCTGGAGCTGGCATCCGTATACCCACGTATCACCATGTACCCTTCTCCATATATTAGGAACACATCCTTAGTTCTTCTCAAGTACTTAAGGATCGTCTTAACAGCCACCCAATAATCCATTCCTATATCAGACTGGTATCTGCTCGTGACACTCAGAGCATACGATACATCGGGCCTCGTACATAACATAGCATACATGATAGATCCTATTGCGGATGCATAGGGAATCTTACTCATGCAAATCCTCTCGTCTTCTGTGTGCGGACACATAGACTTCGAAAGGTGTATCCCATGCTTGATGGGTAGGAAACCTTTCTTGGATTCCGACATGCTAAACCTCTTTAGCACTCGGTCTATATATGTAGACTGCGAAAGACCAAGCAACCGTTTCGATCTATCTCTATAGATCTTAATCCCGAGGATGTAGGTTGCTTCTCCCAGGTCTTTCATGGAGAATGTCTTGGATAACCAAACCTTAATTGACTGTAAGACTGAAACATCGTTTCCTATAAGTAATATGTCATCGACATATAATACTAGGAACACGATTGCACTCCCACTAACCTTCTTGTACACACAAGGTTCGTCTGGATTTTGTGAGAAATCAAACTTTTTGATTGTCTCATCAAAACGGATATTCCAGCTCCTGGATGCTTGCTTCAATCCATAAATGGATCGTCGCAATTTACATACCTTGGTTTTATCAACCGATGTGAAACCCTCAGGCTGTATCATATACACGTCCTCGAGCAGGTTTCCATTAAGGAAAGTTGTTTTCACATCCATCTGTCATATCTCATAATCATAATAAGCCGCTATGGCCAGGAGCATCCAAATGGATTTAAGCATAGCTACATGCGAATAGGTTTCGTCATAATCAACACCTTGCTTTTGACGATATCCTTTCGCCACCAATCTAGCCTTATAGGAAATCACATTACCATCCATGTCGGTTTTCTTCTTGAAAACCCACTTGCACCCTCTAGGCTTTATGCCTTCAGGTGGGTCAACCAAGTTCCAAACTTGGTTTTCATACATGGAATCCATTTCCGACTTCATGGCACCAAGCCACTTATCCCTTTCTGAACTTGTCAGCACTTCTTCATAACTGGTAGGCTCCTCATCATCAATGAGTAACACGTCGTTCGATTCACTTACGAGAAATCCATATCTCTCAGGAATATTGCGTGTTCTACCAGATCTATGAAGATGTGGTGTTACAATAGGTCCAGTCGATTGCTCATCACTATGAGTTGTCGACTGTTGTGCTTCACCAGGTATCTCATCAATGTCTATTTGAGTCTCTCGAGCCTCCTCAAGCTCGACGACACTCCCACTATTTTCTTGCAAGAGAAACTCTCTCTAGAAACACAGCATGCCTTGAAACAAACACCTTTTGTTCCACAGGATGATAGAATTGGTAACCCCTTGTTTCTTTAGGGTATCCAATAAATAGACATTTATCAGTCTTAGCATCCAATTTGTCTGATACTGTCCGCTTCATATAAGCAGGACAACCCCATATCTTCAAGTAAGATACATGAGGTTTCCTACTATTCCATATCTCATATGGAGTAGTTGAGACTACCTTGGTAGGCATTCTGTTTAACAAGTAAACAGTTGTCTGAAGTGCATAGCCCCAAAAGGACTTGGGAAGAGTCGCATGATTCATCATTGACCTGACCATGTCCAACAAGGTCCGGTTGCGCCTCTCAGATACACCATTATGCTGTGGTGTATATGGCGGAGTCCATTGAGACAATATGCCATTGTCTCTTACATAATCAAGAAACTCTTGACTTAAGTATTCACTACCTCGATCCGATCGAAGTATTTTAATACTCTTGTCATGTTGTTTCTCTACTTCATTTCTGAATTCTTTGAACCTTTCAAAGGCTTCAGACTTGTGTTTCATCAAGAACACATACCCAAACCGTGAGTGATCATCGGTGAAGGTAATGAAGTAGTTATAGCCTCCTAAAGCTTGAGTTGACATAGGTCCACATACATCAGTATGTATTAGACCTAGTAACTCTCCCACTCGTTCACCTTTTCCAATAAAAGGTAACTTAGTCATCTTACCTTTTAAGCATGATTCGCATGTATCATATGAATCCTATTCAAACGATTCCAGAATTCCACATCGGTGTAATTCGGACATGCGTTTCTTGCTTACATGGCCAAGACGACAATACCACATGTAGGAGTCTAATTGATTATCTTTTCGAGCACGCTTGTTGCTCGCTTCGATATTGAAAATATCACTGGATAGGTCCAATGTATAAACACCATTGCTTAAAGTTCGAGTCCCTTAAAGAACTCCATTCAAAGTTATGTAACAACAATTGTTACTAAAAGTCAAATGGTGCCCATTTCTATTTAAACAAGAAATAGAAATGATGTTCTTTATCAACGAAGGAACATAAAAGCAATTGTCCAGTTCTAAGACAAGTCCTACAGGGAGTTCCAACAAATACATTTCGATGGCGAGTGCAACAACCATTCCTCCATTCCCAACACGTAAATTTGACTCTCCCTTGATGAGTCTTCTTCTATTCCTTAGCCCATGTATGTCATTACATATATGTGAGCCACACCCAGTATCAAATACCCAAGTGTCTGAGGAAATAGAATGACAATCAATAAAGAAGATTTCTGAAGAAGATGGGGCATCCGATGCCTTATCCTTCTTCACGGACTCAAAATAAATCTTGCACTTTCTTCGCAAATGGCCCTACTTGCCATAATGATGGCAAGTGCCCTTTTGAGTTGGTTCTGCCTTTTTAGTCTTTTTCTTCTTCCCCTTCTGTTGTTCCTTTGACTCTCTCTTAGAACCTTTCTTCGAGGAATCAACTAACAACACCGTCCCCTGCTCATGCTTCTCAGAAGGCTCCACAGTCTTCAGCATGCTGAGCAGTACCACAGATGAACCTTCTTGCATCTCAGAGGTGAAAAGGAGCTTGGAGACTTCGAACCTTTCGAATCTCACTTGCTTATCAAACAACTCATAAAGATGAAGGACTACGATATGAGCATCCATATGCTCATGCTGCTTTCGTAGCTTGGGTTCCATCGCAGCTAGCATGATGCAACTTGTCAGTTCAGAATCAGTCACATGTTTCTGATAGACCAACAATTGGTCTGGAGTTGCATCGTCACTAGGATGGGCGGGAAGAGGCGCTTCGAGGACATACGCAAGCTTTTCACCTTGAGAACAATTCTCAAGTTTCTAAGCCAGTCCAAGAAGTTCGGCCCAGTCAATTTATTCGAATCCAAAATGGAACGCAAATTAAAAGACAACATGATCAATTTTAGAAATACAAATCGAGCATATATGAGAAAGATGATTTAAAATGCATCTACATACATTTACAAAATCTCATTCATTTTTCGAAATAAAAAACCCTCAAAATTAATTTGGGAGATCGTAGGTCCATCTTCGAATGGGTTGATATCCAATATAGATAAGAACACCCTTGGAGTGAGTCCAACAAGCCATTCTTAGCTATGATGATAGGTATCAAGTATACCGATTACATATCACGTATATGTAACTATCACAATGTGCTATCAACTAATTGAATGTTTACACATACATTGGGTTGTTAACACATTAACAAGTATGCATCATATGCATAGCACCCAACTTCACCTCTTCACATTGACCTTGGAGTGAGTCCAACAAATCGATGCTCCAAGTTAGAGCCGACCCATTAATCGCGAAATAGTTTTAATATGGTTAGAGCGCATTCAACCAGGGGCGGATCTAGATTAGGGCCATGACCCCCAAAACCCCCCAAATTTTAAATAATTATTATAAAAAAAAATTATTTATTTATTTTTTAAAATTAATGTTATTATATTTTAATATGACGGCCTCCCCAATATAAAATCCTGGATCCGCCTCTGCATTCAACCAATTAGCTAGGCTTGGAGTGAGTCCAACAACCCAAACTAACGATTGACCTTTGACTCTTACCATATTAGAGTTAAACTATTCCAATGATTTGAACATGTTCAGGTTCGAGCCGGGCTTGGAGTGAGTCCAACAACCCAAACAAGAAACGGAACTCTGGTTCTAACCATATTAATGGAAGGTGTAGGCTTTAATATTGAGTTAGGGTTTTATGTCTCATCCTCTTTGCATACAAATAACTATTATCTACATTGCATGGCATACATAGCATACATCTACATGTCACGACACGCATGGCATAATGTTATGCATCTAATGCAATTACATGGCATACAATTATGTCATGTACATAATTTCCTTATTTGTCATAACTATTTATGGAAATAAAATATGTTTAAGATTTGATTCTCCAAATAAAATCATGATTGAGTTAGAAAACAAATTTCCAAATCTAATCACATATTTTATTTATGAAAATAATTGATTAAGGAAAATCAATTTAGGAAACCAATTTCCTAAATCATCAAAACTACTTATGGAAATAAAATATTTTAAGATTTGATTATTCAAATCAAATCATGATTAAATTAGGAAACAAATTTCCAGAATCTAATCAAATATTTTATTTATGGAAAATATCAATTTCCATAAATACTTCCAACTTTCCAAAAGTGGAAGATTTCCATAAATACATCTAGACTTTCCAAAATTGAAAAATTTTCATAAATACTTCTAAATTTCCAAAATTAGAAAATTTCCAGAAATAACATTATGACTATCGCAAAACCATTTTATGATTATGTCGAAACACAACCTGGGCTCTGATACCACTGTTGGGTTTCCGGCACCGCGGCGTGTGTGTGTTCGATCATGTTTCGTAAACATGAGCACAGCGGAAGCAATAAAATTAATAAATCTACATTTATTACAACACACACATCACATGCATGCATAGTACAACATGTGTAGACATAACCGTAAATTTAAATTTGCAATAAAAGGAAATTTAACTACGTTATACCTTTCGTATGACGTGTAGCGGGAACGACATCAACCGGAATGATCCTCGCTAGAATCGTCTCTATCCATATCCACGCCGAGTATCCTCTGGATGACTTCGCTAAGACACGAGATTCGTCTTCGTACGGGTTACTAGCCTCGTGTTAAAGACGACGTGATCGAGAGATGATCACGATCCGAATCAAAATTCGGATCCAAAAACGAGTCCTCAAAACTCGCTTCTCCGGAGAGGTATTCATCAACCGATTGACGAATCCTTCGTCCTCCACCTCAGAGGATTACCGGAGATCGAATCCCAGGTAAGTTAGCTGCTATCGGAGCTCTAACCATCATCCAAACGATGCTCCGATGAGAGGAGAACAAGCTGTCCAGAAAACTGGACAGCTTTGGTGGAGAAGATAGGCGCCGGCCAACCAAGGGAAGATAAAGCTCACCTTGATGCCAAACCTAAAGGAGATCACCGGAGGGTCGCCGGAGGATCACCGGCCAAAGCTTGGACGTCGGCAACAACTTGGACGGTGGCACAAGAGGTTGGGCGGCAATGGAGGTTGGCGCCAACTCTTAGAGGGGATGAGGTGGGTGGCAACTTGAGCTAGGGTTTTTGGATTAGGGCTTAATTATCCCTTAAGCACTCTTTTATAGAGAACTAATTCTCTTAATGGTTATTGGATCATAACCATTAGGCCCGTTAACCCGCTCCATTAAGATAAGTTAAAATAAACCAAACCATGATGGTTTATTTTAAGTTAAAACGAACCGAACCAACTTTTGGTTCATTCGTTTAAAATAAACCAAATCCTTTGGTTTATTCTCCTCCGTTGGATTAGAACCAAACCATTTTGGTTCATCCATTATGTCTTCATAAGACTCGGCCCATCCACGCTTCCATTGCGACTGAAATGATTTCATGCTCGCTTCATGTTTGGTCCAACCAAACCTAGTTTCTCTCGGTCTGAGAATCCCATTCTCAAGCTCGTTTTAAATCCTTTGGATTATGCTTGTTGTGCGTGTGACCAAATAGGTTCTCGGTTTTTGTTGGCCGTCTATAATTAACCATTAATTATAGAACAATCATGAGTGGCACCTAGTAGTACATCATGATCCCCAATTAACCGAAAAGATCAACGGTTGATCCAGAACTATTTCTGAAACCCTTCAGCAGCTCGAATGAATCGTGCCCCATTCCCTTCACTCATCTTATACCCACTTGGTTCAGGACAAGGTCTATTGTGTCAGTCCCCACTAGGCTGACTACGTCACACCTAGCCCAAGTATCATTTTCTCATCCTACGGATTCTAGTTATTGCACATGTATCGAAGAGTACCTTACTCTAAACATGTAATGCTTTGGCCAAAGACTTTAGTAACAATCTGACGAGAGGCCATGGGTATACATCTCCTCGCAAGGAGTGGTGAATCCTTTATAGGCTATTCAAACACCTTCGATCACTTTGACTTATACCCAATCATCCCGGGTCCACATCTCCTTGGAGATGTTTGCTTAAGATGTCAAAGCATAAGTCTCCATGATCAAGATGACTTGAATACCGCAAGTCAAAGGAACATCGCACTTAAGCTACAGTAAGAACTTCATTGACATATCTATATATGCAGAGAACCATATGAAGTCTTACGGCTGGTCACTCCAATGAACTAGTTACCATAACTAGCATCCACGATCAACTTTGGACATCACTATGTCTCCAGCTAGTGATAATTAGCTGCTTGGATACACCAAGGAGTATACCTCGTGCTAGTCTCGACAGAATTGATGGTGTCTAAATCCATCAATTCATCGACTAGGGATAATTCCGATACATCACAATTACACATGTAGAGATACTCACTAGTTGTGATCCAAACACAAATTCTCTCATGCTGTGAATCGTATCGTCGACATTCAGTAAATGAGTTTAAGATCCAATCAAATACATGAAACATGTATACTCAAATAGTGAATCTTCATTTATCATATAAATGGTTCATACATAAGGCGATTGCCTTAGGACATCTCTCATATATTACTAACAGATTATAGGAGGAAACTATGTCCTATATATTAGATTGATGATGTCCCCTTGAGGAGCTCATAAGGTTCATCATGTAAACCCTGCAGGTCGACTTAGTCAACATGATGATAAGGTTGAGTGGTACTACTCGAGGAGTTAGAGGTTAATTAATTGATTTTCAGTAAATAAATTAATTGACGGACATTCGATATCTTAAACACAGGGAGATGGATGTACAAATAATATAAGGAGCCCATATTAATTTATGGGGGTTGGTGAGGTAGTTCAATGATGATCCTCTAGTGGAATGGAACATCATTGATGGATCAAGTTTGTGTGGTTCCGATCCATCGGGTGGCCAAGATCCAACTCCTCCTCATGGTCCCTATCGTAGCCTAATATAAACCTCATGAAGTCTAGATCAAATGATGGAAAACAAATCTCTAGAACCGACGGTTGAGATTAAATCTCTAGAACCGACGGTGGAGATTAAATCTCTAGAACCGACGGTTGAGATTAAATCTCTAGATCCGACGGTTGAGATTAAATCTCTAGATCCGACGGTTGAGATTAAATCTCTTGATCCGACGGTTGAGATTAAATCCCTAGGTGGAGATTAAATCTCTAAGATCCGACGGTTGAGATTAAATCTCTAAGATCCGACGGTTGAGATTAAATCTCTAGAACCAATGGAGGAGATTAAACCTAGGCCTAAACCTAACTCTATATATATGGGAGAATGGGTTGGGTGGCAAAACAATGGATTTGATTTTTGGAGATTAGGGTTTTGCCCATCAATGGCTTGGGCAGCAAGAAACCCTAAGGAGGAAACCCTAATTAGATTAGGGTTTGGCTCCTTTGGTTGGGCGGCAAAAGTTTGGAAGGAGAGGGGCGGCAACTATAGGAGAAGAGCTCTTCTTCTTCCTAGGGAAGGTGGTCGGTTCCTAGATCTCTTCCTTCCACCTTGGTTGGGCGGCAAGAAAGCCTTAGGAGGAAACCCTAATTAGATTAGGGTTTGGCTCTTATGGTTGGGCGGCTAGGGTTTGCAAGAAGGTGGACGGCAACTATAGGAGAGGAGCTCTTCTTCTTCCTAGGGTGTCCCCGGCTCCTTCCTCTATTCCCTCCACCTTGGCCGGCACCCAACATATTCCCTTTCTCCTCTTCACTCCATCTTGGCCGGCGGCACTAGAAGTTAGGGTTTGTCTCTAGTTTGGTTCCTTGGTGGTTTCCATTTTGTTCTCTCTATTCTTGGGGCCGGCGGCATCAATCATTTGTGGATTGGTGGTTGGCTCAAGAAAGAAGGGAAGGAGAGTTCTTCTTTCTTTGGATTGAAGAAGATCTAGGAAGCTTCAACTTGTGGAGGATCTTCGCCCACACGAAGTCTACAAGGAGGTTAGGACATACGATAGAAGATCAAGAGGTATAAAAGTTTTATAACTTTTATTATTGATCTTTGCATGTTCTTATTATTTTGATTAGTATGTGTTGATTATACTAGCTTGCTTGTGTATGTATTTGTATAATCATGGACCCCGAAGATAAACACAAAAACCGGCGATCCGTCCGTCGTCTCTTCCGCGGCTAACCGACTAGAAGAGTTGTGTTGCTTGAATAACTAGTTTGTTCAAGCGATCGCTCAAGTCGTTAGCACAACGACGAATTGGTTGAGCTTAGGAAACTCATCCCATCCGGATTAGTTTTCATTAGTGAAAATTTTAATCCGGGGACATGGGAGCCAATGAGCCTCCGAGTCGATTGCCAACAAATGGTATCAGAGCCTCGGTTTCCGATTTTGTGTGTTTAGGATTCGATTAATTTTTTATGCACTTTTTCATATATTATATGTGTCGGATAATAGTAGGATATGCGTAGTTTAACTTTTTGGTTGTAGGCGTAAGATCCGACTATTATGGTCATATGTGTGTATGTGATTGTATGTGTGTAAATATTTATTATTTGAATCCTCGGGGTTGATGAGGCTAGATTAGTATTTAATTTTTGTAATTAAATATGGCATTGTTTAACTACTCATTTTAGTTTACTTTCGATCTAGAGTATTTGTACACTCCTTCGTGGAGTATAGGATCGATGGATGTAAATTAAAATGATATATCTCGGCTCGGATCTCTTTATGTGGCTTGCGCATGAAAAAGGTGGAGCGGACGAGGTGGCGACACGGCGGGACGCATATTGGAGAACAAAGCCATAATAGTTGGAAAAATCTATTTTTTCCATATTTATTGCTGATTTGTTTTATATGCATGTTGTGTGTGCTTGAAAATTCCTCATTTTCAATTTACTAAGTGGGAGAGGGATATTTTAATTAATTCCCGCGGCCTCCATTACAATTTGACGTGTGATGCAACAAACTTACGTGTCGGCTCTGAGTGCCTTCCTCCCTGCGGATGAGTTTGTTTGCGGATCACTAGGTCAAATAATGGTTATAGGAAATTATCTAGGAGCATGTGTACTTCCACAGCGGTAAGGCACATAATCCGAAATAATTCCCTTAGTATCATGTAATGGTGCACACTTAGATGCAAATAAAGCTATCCTCCCCATCGGAGTCATTGCTTTTATTTGTAGGGCCAAAGAGGAACCAAATATTAATTTTATTTGTCAAAAAGTAAGGTTGACAAGATAATAAAATTAATGAGTAAAACCTCCTCTTACAAATGTAGAATTCGTATACGTCCACACAGCGTGGCATGCGATATTCTCGGTGTTTTGAGGTGTTGGTTGATTTCGGAATTTTATTGTTTTGAGGAATCAATAATATTTGAAATCTAAAGTAATGATCTATGTGATTCTTAGGATTTTCAAAATGACTTTCAGTCCACTTGTTGTGATACTAAAGGAAATAAACTTACTGTACCCAAATAATGTTGATTGGAAAAGAATCTAGATATTGTCTTATCTGCTAAGGAGTACAAGTATGCACTCTTCGAAGAATGTCCTCAAGTCATGGTTGCTCAAAAAGGTTTCTACTTCTAAGCCAAAAGGCAAGAAGAAGGAGAAACAAGGTGGAGCAAATGTGGTGGGAGGATCTCAGGGAGGAGTGAAGAAGCCGAAAGGCAAGTACTTCACTTACTAGCAGGATGGACATTGGAAGAAAGACTGTCCCAATCCAAAGAAGAACAAAGATATATTCTTTGAACTAGTCGTTGAAACATGATTAGCGGTCTTATCTACCGGCACCTGGTGAGTAGGTATGGGAGCCACTAATCATATCTGCAATACTTTGCAGGGGTTCCAGGAAACCCGACGACTAGCTAAAGGGGATATTACCATTTACTTGGGCAATGCCATGAAGATGGCGGCTATTGCAGTGGGAGATGTTTTATTTATCTTTTGAGAAAAATAAAGTTTTTGGTTCTTAGAAATTTTCTTTATGTACCTTTATTTAGAAAGAATTGATTTCGGTTTCTAAATTATGGATGGATAATCTATTTCTTTTGATGACAGATATGTTATAAAAGGAATAGGGACATTATCTATTCAGGTACATATATAGGAAATTTATAACTTGAACCACAAGCTCCCACGATGCAAATTGAAGTTTACAACTCATCTTCTAATTCCGATAAGAGAAAAGAACCTTCGAAGATGAACCAAACATATCTTTGGGATCTTAGGCTTGGTCATATTAACCTAAGCAAAATTCAAAGGTTGATAGCTGATGGACCTTTGGGTTTATTAGTGGTGGAGGATCTCCCAACCTACGAATCTTGCTTTGAGGGTAAGATGACCAAGAGGTCTTTCAAGGCCAAGGGGTATAGATCCAAAGATGTGTTGGAATTGGTTCATTCTGATTTGTATGGTCCTATGTCTATCCAGGCAAGAGGTAGTTTTGAATATTTCATCTTTTTCATAGACAATTATTCAAGATGACACTACGATATGATCGTAGTGGTGAATACCTCTTGGGAAAGTTTAGGAATTACTTATCAGAGGCTGGGATTCAATCCCAATTGTCGGCACCTGGCACACCCCAGCAGAATGGTGTAGCGGAGCGAAGGAATAGGACTCTTATGGAGATGGTTAGATCGATGATGAATTATTCTGACTTGCCAGATTCGTTCTAGGGGATATGCTCTAGATACGGCGACGTACATTCTGAACTTGGTTCCATCTAAATCAGTGCCTTTTACTCCCATAGAGTTGTGGACTGGGCGGAAGCCTAGTCTAAGACATATTCAAATATGGGGGAGTCCAGCACATGTGCTGAAGGCTGATGCTGGTAAGTTGGAACCTCGTACAGAAGTGCGCTTGTTTGTTGGCTATCCTAGGGGAACGAAGGGTGGTTTGTTTTATAGTCCTAGAGATCAGAGGGTGATCGTTAGTACGAATGCCAGATTTCTAGAGGAGGACTATGTGATGAACCACAAGCCCACGAGTAGGATTGTTCTTGAGGAGTTGATAGGGGAAGTCCCAACTTCAGTACCACCGGTACAAGAGGATATACCACATGTTACAGCACCGCATGTCACAGAGGATACACAGGTGCTACCTCGTCGTAGTTGGAGGGTTGTGAGATAGCCTGATAGATTCATGTTCTTAGGAGAATCTTCCGATTTAGTCCCTGGCGAACATGAACCTGATCCCTAGACATATGACGAGGCAATCCAAGATAAAGATGCAGCATCTTTGCAAAGTGCAATGAATACTGAGATTGAATTTATGGATTCAAATCAGGTCTGGGAGCTCTTATGCATAGCAGCTCATATGGATTATAAGGTGTGGCAGATGGATGTCAAGACAGCTTTCCTTAATGAAAGTCTTGAGGAGAACATCTATATGAAGCAACTAGAGATTCATTGCTAAGGGCAAAGGGCATCTTGTATGTAAGCTTAATCGGTCCATTTATGGATTGAAACAAGCTTCGAGGTCTTGAAACATCCGCTTTGATGAGGTAAATCCAGATTTATGGATTTATTCAAAGTCTGGATGAGTCTTGTGTATACAAGAGATGTGACGGAAATGTAGTGGTATTTCTTGTACTATACGTAGATAACATTTTGATAGTTGGCAACAATATCGGAATGTTATCGGACATAAGGGTATGGTTGTCCAAATAGTTTTGAAGGACTTGGGAGAAGTGGGACACATCCTTGGGATCAAGGTTAGTGTGCTAATCCCAAGCTTCATACATAGACACGATTATGGATCGTTTTAGCATGCAAAACTCCAAGAAAGGTTTTCTACCTTTCAGGCATGGAGTTCCTTTATCTAAGGAGATGTGTCCTAGATCATCTGAGGAGATAGAGGAGATGAAGGCGGTTCTTTATGCTTCAGCAGTAGGAAGCCTCATGTATACGATGCTATGTATGAGACCCGATATCTGCTATGCCGTGGGCATGGTCAGCAGATATCAGAGTAATCCAGGATAGGGACATTGGACTGCGGTAAAGCATATATTGTAGTGCTTGAGAAGGCCAAGGGATTATATGCTAGTTTACCGGGCAGACCAATTACTCCCTGTGGGTTACATAGATTCCGATTTCCAATAACAGTAAGTCTACCTCAGGTTTTGTATTTACTTTAGGAGGTGGAGCCATTGTATGGAGGAGTGTCAAGCAGAAATGTGTGGTGGACTCTACCATGGAAGCTGAGTATGTGGCAGCCTCTAAGGCAGCCAAAGTAGCTGGGTGGTTCAGGAACTTCCTGATGGACTTGGATGTGATTCCTGGTTTGCCCAGAAATATCACAATTTATTGTGATAATAATGGTGCAGTTGCAAACTCGAAGGAACCACAAGCCCATAAGGTAAGTAAATGCATAGAGCGCAAGTACCACCTGATACGAGAAATCGTAAAGGAGGTGGAAGTTGTTGTCGCCAAGATTGCATCAGAGGATGACCTGGTAGACCCTTTCACTAAGGCCCTTCTAGCGAGAGCTTAGATAAGCATGTGGAGGGAAGGGGAATCAGATGTATGACAGTGTGATGACAGCATAGTCTTTTAGTATAAGTGGGAGATTGTTGGAATGTATATTGAAAGCCTAGCTCTTTTTGTATGAACATTTTTATTTTGAAATAAGAATCACATGATCATTGTTTGCACTTTATATTTATTATATGTGTGCATATTGTCTAATATTTTACATTGTAGATAACATGGTGTTTGGTGTGGCACAGAAGATCATGTTATCAGTCCCTTGTAGAATATAAGTAGAAGCTCACAACCAAGATGGTTTTGGACAAACCATTGGCATGGTTGTAGTATAGCTTGGTATTGTTTTGTCTTGAACATAGAGTTACACTAGCACACTTAGGTGTATTGAGTAGGACCGACATAGAGGTGATTCAATTTATTGCTGACTACATAATTGAATCGGACCTCGGATATTATGTTGTACATGCTCTTAATCCCGATATAATAACGGACACATGTACTTAGTATTTATTTCTTTAATTTACCAAAGGGTGAGATTTCTATGGATTAAATCAATATGCCCGATAAGTTGGAAAATAATATTATTTACATGGTGTGCCGTTGATTATAGGAGGAAACCGTGTCCTATATATTAGGTTGATGATGTCCCCTTGAGGAGCTCATAAGGTTCATCATGTAAACCCTGCAGGTTGACTTAGTCAACATTATGATAAAGTTGAGTGGTACTACTCGAGGAGTTAGATGTTAATTAATTGATGGTCAGTAAATCAATTAATTGGCGGACATTAGATATCTTAAACACGGGGAGATGGATGTACAAATAATATAAGGAGCCCATATTAATTTATGGGGGTTGGTGAGGTAGTTCAATGATGATCCTCTAGTGGAATGGAACATCATTGATGGATCAAGTTTGTGTGGTTCCGATCCATCGGGTGGCCAAGATCCAACTCCTCCTCATGGTCCCTATCGTAGCCTAATATAAACCTCATAAAGTCTAGATCAAATGATGGAAAACAAATCTCTAGAACCGACGGTTGAGATTAAATCTCTAGAACCGACGGTGGAGATTAAATCTCTAGAACCGACGGTTGAGATTAAATCTCTAGATCCGACGGTTGAGATTAAATCTCTAGATCCGACGGTTGAGATTAAATCTCTTGATCCGACGGTTGAGATTAAATCCCTAGGTGGAGATTAAATCTCTAAGATTCGACGGTTGAGATTAAATCTCTAAGATCCGACGGTTAAGATTAAATCTCTAGAACCAATGGAGGAGATTAAACCTAGGCCTAAACCTAACTCTATATATATGGGAGAATGGGTTGGGCGGCAAAACAATGGATTTGGTTTTTGGAGATTAGGGTTTTGCCCATCAATGGCTTGGGCAGCAAGAAACCCTAAGGAGGAAACCCTAATTAGATTAGGGTTTGGCTCCTTTGGTTGGGTGGAAAAAGTTTGGAAGGAGAGGGGCGGCAACTATAGGAGAAGAGCTCTTCTTCTTCCTAGGGAAGGTGGTCGGTTCCTAGATCTCTTCGTTCCACCTTGGTTGGGCGGCAAGAAAGCCTTAGGAGGAAACCCTAATTAGATTAGAGTTTGGCTCTTATGGTTGGGCGGCTAGGGTTTGCAAGAAGGTGGGTGGCAACTATAGGAGAGGAGCTCTTCTTCTTCTTAGGGTGTGGCCGGCTCCTTCCTCTATTCCCTCCACCTTGGCCGGCGCCCAACATATTCCCTTTCTCCTCTTCACTCCATCTTGGCCGGCGGCACTAGAAGTTAGGGTTTGTCTCTAGTTTGGTTCCTTGGTGGTTTCCATTTTGTTGTCTCTATTCTTGGGGCCGGCGGCATCAATCCTTTGTGGATTGGTGGTTGGCTCAAGCAAGAAGGGAAGGAGAGTTCTTCTTTCTTTGGATTGAAGAAGATCTAGGAAGCTTCAACTTGTGGAGGATCTTCGCCCACACGAAGTCTACAAGGAGGTTAGGATATACGATAGAAGATCAAGAGGTATAAAAGTTTCATAACTTTTATTATTGATCTTTGCATGTTCTTATTATTTTGATTAGTATGTGTTGATTATACTAGCTTGCATGTTAATGTATTTGTATAATCATGGACCCCGAAGATAATCACAAAAATCGGCAATCCATCCGTCGTCTCTTCTGCGGCTAACCGACTAGAAGAGTTGTGTTGCTTGAACAACTAGTTTGTTCAAGCGATCGCTCAAGTCGTTAGCATGGCGACGAATTGGTTGAGCTTAGGAAACTCATCCCATCTGGATTAGTTTTCATTAGTGAAAATTTTAATCCGGGGACATGGGAGCCAATGAGCCTCCGAGCCGATTGCCAACACATAGGATAAGTAGAGTTTTCGCCAAGAAATTCATACCTGAGTGTTGATGGAAGAGGCTTAAGTTCTACCTGTGGTGTTAGGTTGGGGTCGGAAATCTCCAGCTCTTTATCCTCAAAATCTCCTTCGAGCTTATTAAGATAAGTTTGTTCTAGTGCTCCTTCTAGTGCTATTGACTGGAAACTGTCAATCCTACAACAAACATCAAAAATAGAAGGTTGTTTAACAGCTTTTGAAAGGTCGAATTCAATTTTGTCGTTTCCAAATGCAAGTGAGAGTTTGTGGTTCTTGACATCTATCATTGCCCCTGCAGTAGCCAAGAAAGGTCTCCCTAAAATGAGTGGAATGCATGGGTCTTCATCCATGTCAAGCACTACAAAATCGACAGGAATAATAAAATTTCCCACCTGCACTGGTACATCTTCTAAGATTCCCAAAGGATATCTAATGGAGCGATCGGCTAACTGCAAGACCATAGTAGTTAGTTTCATTTCTCCCAAATCCAATTTCTTGCATATGGAAAGAGGTATCAGATTGACACTGGCGCCCAAATCACAAAAAGCCTTATCAAAGTTTGAGTCATTAATTATGCAAGGGATAGAAAAGCTACCCGGATCATTTAGTTTGGGAGGTACCATGTTCTTAATTAAAGCACTGCACTCCTCAGTAAGAGCCACTGTTACATGCTCCTCGACTTTTCTTTTATTGGTTAAGATATCCTTCAAGAACTTGGAGTATGTAGGCATTTGTTGAAGAGCTTCTATAAAAGGTATATTGATATATAGCTTCCTAATTAACTCAAGGAACTTACCAAATTGTTCATCCATTTTTTCCTTAATCAACCTCTGAGGGAACGGGATAGGGGCCTTATACGTTCTTGGTTCCTTATTCGGCATGCCTGTGTCGTTCGGCACAGGCCGGTCGTGTTGGCTGCTGGAGTGACCCGACACGGGTGTGTCGGCTGACATGCGTTTGTGGGCATTCTCTTCCCTAGGCGTGTTGTTGTCTTCTTCCAACTCTGACACGCTCGTGTCCTTTAGCACAGGTGCCGCTTGTTGAGCTCTGTCTCCTTCTAAAATCCTCCCACTTCTCAAACTTATGGAATTACAATGCTCAGCTGGGTTTACTTCTGAATTTCTAGGAAATCTGTCAGGCGTCCTTGATGCTGAGCTGGCAATTTGGGAAATTTGATTTTCCAGCATTCTTGTGTGATTAGTCAAATTATCAACCTTGCCTCCCAATTGCTTGATTGCCTCGGTATTAATTTGATGTTGCCGATTTGATTCTACAATATGCTGTCGAAATTCATCATTTATCTTCCCCTGACACGTAATAAAATTCTCCATCATCTTTTCTAAGCTCGACTTGGGTCCTGGCTGAAATTCTGAAGGTGCTCCAAAATTGTTCTGTCTAGAAGAATTTTGGTTGGCTCTATATGAAAAGTTGGGATGATTCCTCCAACCGGGATTGTACGTGTTCGAATAAGGGTTGCCACCATTAGGCTTCTGATTAAAATTATTTAGCGCATCTACTTGCTCAATCCCAGCTCCCGATGATGGTGCGTGTAGGATTTGGTAATTCATCGCTACATGTCCTGTTACACCACAGATCTCGCAAGTGACATTAGATGAGTTTATAGTTGATACATTAAAATGTTCGAGCTTTTGAGTTAACACATCGACTTTTGCACTGAGTAGATCAAGGGTACTTACCTCAAACTTACCTGGCATTTTAGTTTGATATCCTCGTTCTGTAGCCCATTGGTGAGAATTCATTGCCAGATTCTCGATGATCTCAAATGCTTCATCCAACGTTTTGTTCATAAGAGCTCCTCCTGCAGCAAAATCAAGAGAAACTTTAGTAGCATACGAGATTCCATTGTAGAAAGTATGAACAATGAGCCACTTCTCCAGCCCATGATGAGTGCATTACTGTAGTAATCCCTTAAATCTGTCCCAGGCTTCAAATAATGTTTCTCCATCCTTTTGCGCAAAATTAGTGATTTGATGACGAAGACTTGCAATTTTGCTGGGTGGAAAATACTTGTCTAAAAATCTTTGATCTAGCTGATCCCAGGTAGTTATGCAATCTGCTGGAAGAGAGTGTAGCCAAGCTCTAGCTTTGTCCCGCAATGAGAAATGAAACAAGCGCAATCTAATAGCATCAGCTGAGGCTCCATTCAATTTTAAAGTTTCACAAAATTCCAAAAATACTTCCAAGTGCAGATTTGGATCTTCAGTGGGTGCTCCTCCGAATTGATGTTGTTGGACCATGGATAGTAGAGCCGGTTTCAATTCAAAATTGTTCGCTTCAATAGGGGGTCTTCTAATACTCGATCTCAATCCCCTTGTACTAGGTGCTGCATAATCCCTTAAAGGTTTATTCTCGTTCTGGTCAGCCATGTCGGAAGTCAGATTGTCTTCCTGACGTTGCTGAAATCGTCTTCTAGCAAGGAACGTTCTCTCTATCTCAGTATCAATATCGAGAATTTCCCTATTAAGTTTGTGCATGCAACAACAAGAGAGGCTCCCAAAACAAGAGTTCAAAATAGACACAAAGAATAGGAACAAAAACAGAAATCTAGATTAACTAAATCACGCTTAATTCAATATTGAGTGCCAATCCCCGGCAACGGTGCTAAAAACTTGATGTGTTATTTTCCGCAAGTGCACGGTTGTCGTTAAGTAATAAAAATATCGATCCCACAGGGATTGGGACAATTACCGAATGATCATGATACCAAGTTATCTAGTCAATCAATTTGTGGATTAAACAAAGAAACTGAGCAGTCAAGAACAACGAATGAGAAGAACGAGCTAAAAGTCAATAGTTGAGGAGAATATCAGGATATGAGTTTCACCACGTCGACAATTTATAAGGTGATTTAATTCTTTCCTACCCCTATTAGAGTTGTTTTGATGGAACCTATCCTAAGGTAAATCAACAGCCCCTTTCAAGGTCTACGCTAACTGTATCTATCAAACTCAATTTACCTGTCACGGTATTCGAGCGTAAGGGATCATAATCAGCTAAGGGGACCTGTCACGAGACCCCCCGCAAACCTCCCTAGTCTTACCTCCATTACTTGGTAAAAACTGGATTTGATAGATCCATTAAGTCCATAAGAGTTCCTTTAGAGTCTAAATTTCCTTTTCACGATAGCTTTGCACACGGGACCATAATCAGCTAAGGGGAACTGTCACGAGACCCCCGCAAACCCTCATAGATACACTACCGCTACTTGACAGGAGTTTATCCCTAGTTGGTTCTGGGTTTCGGAAACTTGGGTTCACTGTTAGGTACTTCCCCTTAGCTCCTTAGGTTTATCAATAAGAATCCAAAAACAGATCAAAACAAATAATAATTCAAGTAGTATAGATTACATCATCCATCATAAATCGTCAAGGGCTACTCCCCCATCCTAAGATTACAAGACACTACTCCATGGTCAAACAAGAATTGCTAGAGAAAGAAATTATGATACTTAGTGCCATCTGTGTTCCTCTGTCGTCGACTCCTTCCTTCTTCTGTCGTCCTTTTGACCCTCCATCGTCCTCCCTTAGGGTTAGAATATCTCCTCTTTTATAGCCTTGGCCTCCTCTTTAATTAAGGCAAAAGATTTTCCTTTAATTGAGACGAAGATCACGGCTTCGTCGAGTTGCTCGTAGAAAAGGAAATCTGGAATCAGGACAACATGCCCATGCCAAATGAGGGCACAGGCGTGTCGCGCATTTCCCACCGACCGTGTTGTGCTTGAACGGGGCATGTCGAAGGCTAAACTGGGGCGTGTTGAGCGCTGGAACTCCTGACACGGACGTGTCACTGATAACACGCCTATGTTGTTTTGATATGTCGGTCGTGTCAGCGCTTTGAACGGGGCGTATCGGTTGCTGAACCAGGGTGTGTTGAAGGCTGAACTGGGGCATGTTGAGCGCTGGAACTCCTGACACGGACGTGTCACTGATAACATGCCTGTGTTGTTTTGATACGCCTGCTTCTTCGCCCTGTTAACATGAATAACACCCAAAAGCAGTCTCTTCGTCCAAAATATGATAAACTTAACTAAATCATGATAAAAGACATGCCTAGGACATGAAATGAGATAAAATGCATGCATATGGAGTAGTGAAAATATAGCATGATTTACACACATCAGATACACAGGTGATACCTCGTCGTAGTGGGAGGGTTGTGAGACAGCCTGATAGATTCATGTTCTTGGGAGAATCTTCTGATTTGGTCCCTGGAGAACATGAACCTGATCCCTGTACATATGACGAGGCAATCTAAGATAAAGATACAACATCTTGGCAAAGTGCAATGAATGCTGATATTGAATCTATGGATTCGAATCAGGTCTGGGAGCTAGTAGAACCACCCGATGGTGTAAAAACCATTGGATGCAAGTGGATCTACAAAAGAAAGAGAGGAATAGATGAGAAGGTTGAGACCTTCAAAGCAAGGCTTGTTGCGAAGGGGTATACTCAGAAAGAGGGTATCGATTATAAGGAGACCTTTTCGCCGGTAGCCATGCTTAAGTCTATCTGGATTCTCTTATGCATAGCAGCTCATATGGATTATGAGGTGTGGCAGATGGATGTCAAGACAGCTTTCCTTAATGGAAGTCTTGAGGAAAATATCTATATGAAGCAACCAGAGGGATTCATTGCTAAAGGCAAAGAGAATCTTGTGTGTAAGCTTAATCGGTCCATTTATGGATTGAAGCAAGCTTCGAGGTCTTAGAACATCCGCTTTGATGAGGTAATCCAGTCTTATGGATTTATTCAAAGTCCGGATGAGTCTTGTGTATACAAGAGATGTGACGAAAATGTAGTGGTATTTCTTGTACTATACGTAGATGACATTTTGTTGATTGACAACAATATCAAGGTGTTATCGGACGTAAGGGTATGGTTGTCTAAACAGTTTGATATGAAAGACTTGGGAGAAGTGGGACGCATCCTTGGGATCAAGGTTATAAGGGATCGCAGGAAAAGGATGTTGTGCTTATCCCAAGCTTCATACATAGACACGATTATGGAGCATTTTAGCATGCAGAACTCCAAGAAGGGTTTTCTACCTTTCAGGCATGGAGTTCCTTTATCTAAGGAGATGTGTCCTAGAACATCTGAGGAGATAGAGGAGATGAAGGCAGTTCCTTATGCTTCGGCGGTAAGAAGCCTCATGTATGCGATGCTATATATGAGACCAGATATCTGCTATACCGTTGGCATGGTCAGCAGATATCAGAGTAATCCAGGACAGGGATATTGGACTGCGATAAAGCATATATTGAAGTACCTGAGAAGGACTAAGGATTATATGCTAGTTTACCAGGCAGACCAATTACTCCCTGTGGGTTACACGGATTCCGACTTCCAGTCAGATAGAGATAACAGTAAGTCTACCTCAAGTTTTGTTTTTACTTTGGGAGGTGGAGCCATTGTATGGAGGAGTGTCAGGCAGAAATGCGTGGTGGACTCTACCATGGAAGTTGAGTATGTGGCAGCCTCTGAGGCGGCCAAAGAAGTTGTGTGGCTCAGGAACTTCCTGATGGACTTGGATGTGATTCCTGGTTTGCCCAGAATTATCACAATTTATTGTGATGATAGTGGTGCAGTTGCAAACTCGAAGGAACCACGAGCTCATAAGGCAAGTAAGCACATAGAGCGCAAGTACCACCTGATACGAGAAATCGTAAAGAGAGGAGAAGTTGTTGTGGGCAAGATTGCATCGAAGGATAACCTGGCAGATCCTTTCACTAAGGCCCTTCCGGTGAGAGCTTTTGATAGGCATGTGGAGGGAATGGGAATCATATGTATAGCAGTTTGAGGACAGCATAGTCTTTTAGTATAAGTAGGAGATTGTAGGGATGTATACTGAAAAGTCTATCTTTTGTATGAACATCTTTATTTTGAAATAAGAATCACATGATCATTGTTTACATTTTTTATGGTTATGCAATATTGTCTAATATATTACATTGTAGATAACATGGTGTGTGGTGTCACACGGGAGATCATGTTATTGGCTCCTTGTAAAGTATAAGTAAAGGCTCACAATCGAGATGGCTTTGGACAAACCATCAGAATGGTTGTAGTGTGATTTGGTATTGGTTTGTCTTGACCATAAAATCACACTAGTGCACTTTGTGTGTATTGAGCAGGACCGACTTAGAGGTGATTCGATTTATTGCTGACTACATAATCGAATCGGACCTCAGATATTATATTGTACATACTCCTAATCCTGATATAATAATGGGCACATATACTTAGTATTCATCTCTTTGATTTACCAATGGGCGAGATTTATAGATTAAATCGATAGGCTCGGTAAGTTGGGAGATGATATTATTTATATGGTGTGTCGTTGATTATAGGAGGAAACTGTGTCCTATATATTAGGATGATGATGTCCCCTTGAGGAGCTCATAAGGTTCATCATGTAAACCCTGCAGGTGGACTTTGTCCGGCATGATGAAAAGGTTGAGTGGTACTACTCATGGAGTTAGATGTTGATTAATTAATCGTCAGTAAATTAATTAATCGATGAACATTCGAGATCTTAAATACGGGGAGAAAATGTACAAATAATATATGGAGCTCATATTATCTTATGGGGGTTAGTGAGGTAGTTCAATGATAATCCTTTAGTGGATTGGATTATCATTAATGGATCGGACTTTATGTGGGTTTGATCCATGGGTGGCCAAGATCCAACTCCTCCTCATGGTCCCTATTGTAGCCTATTAACACCTCATGAAGCTTAGATCCAATGGATAGAAACAAAACTCTAGATCCAAAAGTAGAGATTAAATCTCTAAGATCCGACGGTTGAGATTAAATCTCTAGATCCGACGGTTGAGATTAAATCCCTAAAACCAATGGTGGAGATTAAAAGGAGGCTTATCCCTAACTCTATAAAAGGAGAACAAGGGGTTGGCATGGAGAATTAATCAAGAGGAGCTAGGGTTTTGGAGTTGGCTGCAAGAAGAGGAGCTAGGGTTTGGGCTTGGGTAGCACCTAATAAGGAAAGTTTTCCTTGACTTCTCCTTCTTCCTCAAGCTGTCGGCGCCCCTTGAAGCTCTTCCAGCCCTTGGCCGGCATCCAAACTCCCTCTTCTCTTTCTCCTTGGCCGGTGGAACAAAGGTTTAGGGTCCTCCCTTGAAGCTTTTGGCCGGCAACCCTTAATCTCTTCTTCCTTCTTGGCCGGCGGCAAAGCTCCATCCTTGGAGGTTGTTGGTTGGTTGAAAGAAGGAATAGAGCTTTGTTTCTATTCTTCCTCTTGCTCGGAATGAGCAAGGAAGGAAGATTGGTGATCTAGGAGCTTCAACTTTTGGTAGATCATCTCCCACACGACGTCCGAAAGGAGGAAGGTCATACATTAGAAGATCGAGAGGTATATCTATTCTCTATTCTCTTTTGTTACTTGCTTGTATTTGTTTTTTTCAATTATGAGCATGATATATTCTCTTTGTCGCTAAATAATACTTGGATCCCGAACATAAATACAAAAGCCAGCGATCCGTACATCGTCTATTCCGCGGCTACTCGTAGAATAGAGGTTGGTCGCTTGAACAATGAGTTTGTTCAAGTAACCTCTCTAAACGAATAGCACGACGATGACTTGGTTGTTTGGGCAATCCCTTTTGTCTAGGATTAAATTTTTTTTAATCCGGGGACATCGATGGGATTGCCATGAACAAGCAACCGAGGTGAAGTGGGAAGCGAAGTTTCCCCTCACGGACTCGATAAGCAAAACCCTTCACCTGGGACAATCTGGTGCTTAGCCACTGGTGCCACATGTACATGTGGTCTACCTGGGAATTGGTGGACGCGGCAACGGCTTTGTGCTCCTCCTCCCTGGCCCATTATGCCTGCATGGCATGCATGTGCTGTCGAACCTCCTGGCGGTGGGCAGCCTCCTCATGGCGATGGGCAGCCTCCTTTTGAAAATAGACACGGGCCTCACCATAGAACTCCTTGGCCCGTCGGAAGTGCTCCCGTATGCCCTGAAACTCTTCCTGTTTGTGGATGCTTTGCTCCTCCCATCACTGCATCTGTGTCTATTACTCGACGTATATGTCGTTGAGGCACGATCGAAACTCAGAAAAGTCATAGGTAGACGTACCTGCATTCTGCTCAAAAGTAAAACAAGAAGGAGGTGCAGGTGTAGGCTCTCGGCGTGGACTGGGGGCCCAGCTTGGAAAAAGTTCTGGATTCAGCACGGTCGTGTGAAATTTACACAGTCGATCGTGTGCAACTCTGAATTTCTCCCAGAGTGCAACACGGTTCGAGACTTTCCACATGCCCCGCCGTGTGCACTTCTGATCATGGGGCACATTCGTGTGAAATCCACACGACCGCTTGTGCCTTTTTTTGAGGCTTTAACAAAGTGTCTCTTTTCTACCCGGTAGATTCTTTCTGACTCTAATCTATTTCCTAAGATGTTGATGTCCATATAGTAAATGTTGGTGCAGTAGGCACCTAAGTCGAACCTGAGTTTTGATTATAACAAATGATACAAATTTAAGCTCATATTGTTTTCTCACGAGCTAAATCGAGTGTGCAGAAAAGTACCAACACTGGAGATGAAGGCTAGCGACACCCAGAGGAAGCCGCGGTGATCGGGTGACACTCAAGTGATTTCGGAGGGAGCCGAAGGAATTGAGTGGAAGGCCAGAAGCGAAAGCGACATAGTAAGTATCGAGGTAAGCTCGTGTGTATGCGAGAGTAAGTGAGGTCGTATCCTTTTTATGGGGATGATCTTAAGTGTAGATCCGACCAAAGACATCCTATAGGTGGTCTAGGTAGAGATCGGATGGTCGGAGACCGTCGAAATAATGTTTTTGTTTAGCTAACTTGTCATTTCAGCTAGCATCAGTCGACTGCCAGCTTGGAGGACTCGACTGTTGTCAATCAGTCGACTGTCTGCGGTCAGCATTCGACTGATGCTGCCATCAGTCGACTGATGATGCCATCAGTCAACTGAGGATGGCTATCAGTCGACTGATGGTCAAGGATTAGATTCGAGGAGTCAAGGCTTATCACCTCATTTCAAGGGGAGTGGTGCTCAAATTTGATTGGATGAAGTTCCTCTTGAAAAGGGGCTCAAAGGCTATAAAAGGAGGGCCTCTCCTAAGGTTTCATCATCAATTCTAAGCTTCCAAAAGCCTCCACAAAGCTACAACTCTCCAACAACGAAGTGCTTCCTCTCTAACGCTTTAGGTTTAAATTGTTTGTATTTTGTTCCGTCAGTATAAGCTTCATTTCAGTTTATTGCTTTAATTGTCTCGGAGTTTTTATTGTAACGAGGAGAGGGGGAGTGTCCCTCTACCTCAAGTTTTTGGTGCTTTCTTGTATTGATTAACTCCTACCTCTAACGAGGAGGAGCTCTTTAGTGATTTGCCCTCCGTGCATGATCAAGGATCACTAGGGCCTTGGAGTAGTAGTCGAAGGCTACGAACCAAGTAAAAAATCTATTTGTCTCTTTTAATTTTCATTTATCTTTCCGTTGCGTATATTTGTTTTGAAACAAATTCGAAAAAGAAAAAGTTTATCGCTATTCACACCCCCCCTCTCTAGCGATCTGCTTTGATCCAATAATTGGTATCAGAGCCGGGGGGTTGCTAAGATTCGGTGAAACCACCGATCTAGCCTTTTACAAATTTTTTTTCCTTTTTATTCTGTTTATTTCGAATTTATGTCATTTGGTTAGTTTTTCTCCCGCACTACTAATCCAATATGCGAGTCTTGGTACATTTTGTGTGTTTGTGTCGTTGTTAGGTTTCTCGTCTTCATTTTCTTGTTTCTTTTGTATCAATGGCCCATCTCAAGGATTTTAGCACCGTCCGACCTTCGTTTTACAATGGAGATGACTTCCGTTATTGGAAGGGTCAGATGGAATGCTTTCTTAAAACTCAAATCAAGATGTGGATCATAATCCAAATGGGATTCACACTTCCGACTAACGAAGTGGGTGAATCCTTGGATTATGACCAATGGACCATTGTGACAAAAAGACAAGTCGAAGCCGACGCCAAGGCAACTCAAATCCTCCAATACGGCTTGTCCAAGGAGGAGCTTAATCGCGTTGGCCCCTTCATCAGCGCAAAGGACCTTTGGACAAAGCTAGTAGAGCTACAGGAAGGGACCGATGAAGCCAAGGTATATAAGTGCGATCTTTTGTTTAATAAGTTATATAATCTAAAAATGCAGGAACACGAAACAACGATGCAACTTCACGATCGCGTTCAAGACATAGTCAATAACCTACACGCGATCGGGCAAAAGGTCGAAAACCGCGACCTTATAAGGTATGTTCTTAACTCTTTTCCGAGGACTACCTTGTGGGCATCCATGGTCGATGCCTATGAGGTCTCCAAGGATCTTTCAAAACTTAGGTTAGATGAGTTATTTTTTGATTTCGAACTTCATAAGCAATCTAACTTGGAACCCGAGAAGGGTATAGCACTTTTTGCAGGTTCGAGGAAGAAAATCGCAAGCAAGCCACCCCCGAAGGAAGAAGAGGATGAGTCCAATTCAGAGGTCGACTCAGAAATAGAGGCTGAACTAGTCAACCTAGTTTGCAGGATAGTCAAGGGTAGAAAACGAACCATCACTCGACCCAATGAAGGTAAGCCTAAAAGTTCGAATATTAGATGTTACGAATGCAACAGGTTTGGACACATCAAGTCCGAGTGCCCAAAACTCAAGAGCAAAGCACCAAAACACAAAATGGCATCTACGCTACATGGGAAGAAGCATCCGAGAAAGATGATGATGATCGTGTCCTCATGGCTAAACCGGTGGAATTGGAGATGGAGTCGAAACCGGAACACGAATTGGAAATCGAAGATGAGTCAGACTGTGAAGCGCTATTCAAGACAAGCCACGGATACGCATCCAGTTCAAAAGATACACTCAAGGTAAGTCGATCCCTTATTAGTATGCTTTATAGTGCAATTAAGTTCTTAACTAGGAAATTAGCTAAGTCCGAGTCCAAGGTCAAGACCCTGGTTGAGGAAGTTAAACTCCACAAACACGAGGTCTCCCTAACTTCTTCGACTAGTCGAGTTCGAGAGGAGGACTCAACTCGGGTCGAAAAGCTCGAAGTTGATGTTAGGGCAATCAACCCGTTATATGGTTTTGATGTGTGTGGCAAAGGATTTAAGTTAGGTTGTTAGTGTGATTTGATATTTGCGTTGGAGTCTTGCAGGACTTAGTAATTCACACATGGAGACTTGGCGAGTTTCACCTCTCATGACTCGGTCCTTGAGTCGGTGAAGGATGGCTTTGCGAAAGTCGTGCGCTTGGAGCATCCGAGGGATCGTCGGACGAGGAGCTTGGAATGAAGCCGGAGTAAGTAGACTTCAGGGCGAGACGCAAAGGATGGCACTGTAGAGCCGTGCGCTTGGCGCATCCGAGGGATGTGATCGGACGAAGAAAACTTCGAAGGCGAGGGACTCTGAGGGATGAGAGTGAGCGAATATAACCCGGGAAGGGGCAGTGCTCTTAGGTGAAACTTAGTCATTTGGCTAAGTGTCAGATGAGAATTCCCAACATCAATCGACTGCCATGGAATGGCAGTCAATTGCTCTTAGTCGAAAGAGTTTGACTGGTATCCGACTGATGGGTTTTTGGCTCAGCAGTCGACTGCCATGGAATGGCAGTCGACTGATGGAGGCTGTGTCGGGCACAAAATGTGTTGGGTTTCAGGCACTGCGGCGAGTGTGTGTTCGAACATGTTTCGCAAACATGTTCACAGCGGAAGGAATAAAATAATAAATCTATTTTATTACAATACACACATCACATGCATGCATAGTACAACATGTGTAGACATAATTGTAAATTTAAATTTTGCAATAAAAGGAAATTTAACTACGTATACCTTACGTATCACGTGTAGCGGGAAAGACATCAACCGGAACGATCCTCGCTAGAATTGTCTCTATCCGTATCCACGCCGAGTATCTTCGGGATGACTTCACCAAGTCACGAGCCTCGTCTTCGTACGGGTTACTAGCCTGGTGTTGAAGACAATGTGATCGAGAGAAGTGTAGGGGATCGATCGGACGGCTAGAGGGGGGTGAATAGCCCTCAATCGATGGATGAAGTAATTTACTCGTTCTTCTTGCGTTACTTGTCTACGATTATCATTAGCGCAGCGGAATAACAATAATAATGAAACTAACAATACACAATCACACAACACAAGATATACGTGGTTCGGAATCGAATGGTTCCTACTCCACGGGCGAGCTCACCGAGCTCTAGTTATGCGCATGACACTAACTATAACACTCCTTCTCGACAACACGTCGGAGGTGGAGAAACCTCTCACAAGTAATTACAATGTAATATAGAAATACAAGAAAATACACAAATACAATACACAAGAAAACTTTCACCGATTGCTTTGATCGCTTTGCTTGTTGCTTGCTTTGATTGGCTCTTGAAGGACTGGAATGCAGCAGCAATTTCCCTCCAATAGCTCCACAAAAACCATAGCAAAAACCTCCATCTCGAGCTCCTTTTATAACCTACATCGAGCTGTTTTTGCGCCTATCAGTCGACTGCCAAAAGGCCCCAGTCGACTGCCCCTGTAGCCGTTGTATCACAACGGCCAGATCCACGTCGGATAAGTTCCAACGGATCACCTACCAATCGATCACACCCATGGCAATGATCGTGACCTAGTAGTCGATCGCCCGGCTTTGCCGCTCGTGCTCGCAACATCTTATCACCGATCCATCTCGATACCGATCAGGACATCACCAATCACAATCCATGGCAGTCGATTGCCAAGCACAAAACCCTAGCCTTACACCAGTCGAACCCTAGTCGACTTGGACACCGAATCGCACCTATGCTACCGATCATTGTCGGCAAAACCTCAAACACCAAGTTGTTTGAGCATCCGACCGTCAGGTAAACCGTCAAACATCAAGTTTGAGCCTCTGACACTTAGTCTTAGCCACTTGGCCAAGTCCACATCATCCCTCATGGAGTTCCCCACCGAAGCTCTCTTCCCTCGGCCTACATCCCTCGGATGCGCCAAGCGCACGGCTTCACAACGCCATCCTTCGCGTCTCATGTACTCGAAGTATGCTTCCCTTTGGGCTCACTCCATTCACTCCCCGTCCGGCGGTCCCTCAGATGCACCAAGCGCACGGCTTCGCAATGCCATCCTTCACCGACTCAAGGACCCCGAGCCTAGTGAACTTACCAAGTCCTTAAGACTTCCCATATGCACCAAGCACACAACTTCGCAATGCATTTCTCACCAAGCACCAAGCGCACGGCTTCGCAATGCTTTGGATTTCCCATGCCAACCCCATGTTGGACTTTCCCACACCAAGCTCCATGCTTGGATTTTCCATGCCAACACCATGTTGGACTTTCCCATGACAATCCCATGTCATGAGTTTTGTCTATCATCAAAATACCATCAACGTACTGCTGGGCCGATTGCACCAACAATCTCCCTGTTTTTAATGATTGACAAAACTACCATCTCAAGTCTACCAATTCTCTCATATTGGCAATTCTCATATCCCAATGAGAATTCCAACGAACCCTAATTGGTAACTTGGTAACTTCTCCCCCTTTTTGACATTACATCAAAAAGATCCTCCCCAAGGGTATGAATGTCTCATATCCCAATGAGATCTTACAATCTCTCCCTTGGAGGAAACACAAGCCTACAATCTTTCTAGTGATCCCTTATCACTTAAGAGAGGTCACCCAACTTTCCTCCCTTGAGGAAATACACATCCATCTTCCCATGATGGATACCTCCCCCTAGAGGCTTGCTCTCCCTTGACCATTGCACCAACAATGTTCTTGGAGAGTCCCTAAGCCAATAGGAACATTTAACCAATCAAAAATAAGGCAAAGTTCAACCATGAACTCTCTTCCACCTTAAAATTGATACTCTCCCTCAACCCTTCTCCTAATCCATATCCAATGGATTTCCACCCTCTCTAATGCTCTCCCAAGCATATCCTAGAGTTAGGAGTGGTTAGAGGACCAAAATATGGCTGAACATGGGCCTAATCAACAAGATTTACCCAAAATCAGCCTGTGCCAATCGACTTCGTCAGATACCATGATGGACTCACATCGATCGATCATTGCCATTACAGTAAATGATCGATAATCGATTCGCAATTATTCAATTTCAGAAATAGATTTCCAAAATCCATAAGTAAATATACATACGTAGATAAATCATGAAATTTTGTACGTATATTACTCATCCTAAACACTATGGGTGAAAAATATTGGAAAATTATTTTACCCATTAAATTAGGAGATTGATACAAAGTCTAAAATTTAAGAAAAGCTTCGATAAAGAGCCCTCTTTGTATCATCCCATTCAATGGTAATAGCTATCAAAAGATAGGCTTCACCAAGGTTTTTCAAAATGTTTTTTAAAACCTTTATTTTCTTTTTCCTAAACATCTCACCAATATCTAGATGTGTAAAACACATACAAGTCAAATATCTTAGTGAGATGTGGGTTTTTGTTCTTTATGTTCTCATGCATATTTCTAAGGCAACTCTATTTGATTCCCTTCAAATTGTGCCATATTCCTTAACTCCATTTTAATTTATGCATGATATGATTATGGCATAGATATGGTATAGATAAAAGCATATGCCAAAATCATGATGTCATGGCATGTGAATGATGTTTAAGCATACATGACATATAAGGATAAGTCTAAACATGATCATGACATTTTTAGAGATAAAAATGAGAATGATGTCATGACATGGCAAGGCAAATAAAGCATGACAAGTAAAATATACTAAGGTATAGAATACCTAAGTGTTAAAATCAATTTACCATTTCTAGGGATTAAATCCATTTTGCCTTAAACCATTTAGCTCCCAAGTGTGCCAAAAACCCAAAATGGCACACCATGACCTCTATGACCTAAATGTGTCAATTTAAATCATTTTTAACTTCTCAAATACATTGGCACACCCTAATGTGTCAACTCTACTATAGTTAGGTTAACTACCCATCCACTTAGGGTTAACACACCATAACCCATTTAGCGTGAATCAATCACGCTTTTAGGAACCCAATATCTATTGGAGCTCCTTGGGTTAACAAGGTATTCTCTAGGGATAACTTCCCTAGATACCTTCCTAATGACCCTTTTAGGCTTTGAAGCCATAGGCTTTTGGGTCTTTCCTAGGTCAACTCTAGAGGTGACTCCTCCATTGACCTTCCTAGTGGCCTTCTTGGTTTTTCTTAAGTCCTTAGCCACTAAGCAAATACCATGGCTAGTCTTAGGGATAGCTTCCCTATTAGCCTTGGTTTTTCTAGACCTAGAAATAGTTCCATAATCAAATGGAACATTATGATAAGTCTTCTTGGGCTTAGGTTTGTGACCCAAACCTTCCTTGCCCTTAGACCGTTTTTGAACCTTAGGTCTTGACTTTTGGGTATTTGACCCTAGAATTGAGTTTTCTATGATTCTAAGGGTTTTCTCCATTCTCTCAAGTCTTGATCTCAAGACTTGGTTTTCTAACTCCAATTTCCTCAATTTTGAATTTTCATTTGGTTTTTGGGAGTTGGTTTTCTTCTTAGGCATATGCCTAGATTTCTTGGGATTAATACCCAAATTCTCTTCAATTCTTCTAATTGATTTCCTAGGTAGGATAGGTCTAGTGTTTTGGGTCCTAGGTTTGTCCTTAGAGAAACTAACACGCTTAGCACCTAAGAAATAGACCTTATTGTTTCTCCTAGCATGCTTTTCATTGATAATAGCAAGAGAACTAAAATAATTTTTGGCATGCTTTTTGACTTTAGGAATTGAAGGTGCTTTAATTAAATTTACCTTAGGGTTAGCTTTAGAAGCTCCCCCTACATAAGTCACATCTTCTTGCCCTTTCTTCCTCCCTCTAGGACATTGGCTTCGGTAGTGCCCTCTTTGATTGCATTTGAAGCACACAATGTGCTCTTTGCTCTTAATTGAGGGAACTTCGGCATTCTTTGACTTTGAGTTGACTTTTGGTGTGGATGCCTTTTCCTTAGACAATTTTGGGCATTTGCTCTTGTAATGCCCTTTCTCCCTACACTCAAAGCATATTATGTGATTTTTATTTAAAATGATAACGCTTGAGTTACCTAGGGAGGTGGTGGAGGCCTCTTCACTTCTTCCGGAGGTAGAAGCTTCATCTTGATCTTTCTCCGGAGTAGGAATCCTTTCCTCCCCCTCAATGCTAGAGGTGGAGGTCTCCACCAAATCATCAACATCTTCAAATGTGGGTGCTTCTTCCTCGGCATTCTCCTCTAATTGTGCCGGTTGGGGATTCTTGTGGAATTCAACCATCTTATTCCACAAATCCTTTGCATCCCTAAAATTTCCTATCCTAGACCAAATATGATTAGGAATCAAATCACCAAGTAATTTAGTTACCTCGAGATTTGTCTTGAAATCCTTCATTTGGTCTTGGGTCCACCTTGATTTTTCTAGTGGCTTATTTTCCTTGTCCCTAGGCACTTCAAAACCATTTTCAATGATTAACATGAAATCGAAATCGGTTTCGAAATATACCTCCATCCGTTTCTTCCACCAATCAAAATCTCCATCGAATTTCGGTGGATGGATGTTGTAGTCGGCCATCTTATAGTGCTCTCGCAGCGGTTAGTCCTTGAAGAGCGACCTCGGCTCTGATACCACTTGTAGGGGATCGATCGGACGACTAGAAAGGGATGAATAGCCCTCAATCGATGGATGAAGTAATTTACTCGTTATTCTTACGTTGCTTGTCTACGATTGTCATTAGCGCAATGGAATAACAATAATAATGAAACTAACAATACACAATCACACAACACAAGATATACGTGGTTCAAAACCGAATGGTTCCTACTCCACGGGCGAGCTCACCGAGCTATAGTTATGCGCACGACACTAACTATAACACTCCTTCTCGACAACACGTCGGAGGTGGAGAAACCTCTCACAAGCAATTACAATGTGATATAGAAATACAAGCAAATACACAAATACAATACACAAGAAAACTTTCACCGATTGCTTTGATCGCTTTGCTTGTTGCTTGCTTTGATTGGCTCTTGAAGGACTGGAATGCAGCAGCAATTCCCCTCCAATAACTCCACAAAAACCATAGAAAAAACCTCCATCTCCAGCTCCTTTTATAACATGCATCGAGCTATTTTTGCGCCTATCAGTCGACTGCCAAAAGGCCCCAGTCGACTGCCCCTATAGCCATTGTCTCACAACGGCCAGATCCACGTCGGATAAGTTCCAACGGATCACCTACGATCGCGCTCCATGGCGGATCGGGTGTAGTAGTCGCCGCGATCGGCTACAGAGCATTCTGTGCTTGCGACACTCCCATTAGTCAACTGCCATCCCTCGGCGATCATTGCTGTCGACATCGATCGCGCCAATCCATGTGATCGCGCCAACACAAAACCCTAGCCGAACCCTAGTCGACATGGACCAATCGCAAACACTAAGTTGTTTGAGCATCCGACCATCGGGTAAACCCTCAAACATCAAGTTTGAGCCTCCGACACTCAGTCTTAGCCACTTGGCCAAGTCCACATCATCCCTCATGGAGTTCCCCACCGAAGCTCTCTTCCCTTAGCCTACATCCCTCGGATGCGCCAAGCGCACGGCTTCGCAACGCCATCCTTCGCGTCTCATGCACTCGAAGTATGCTTCCCTTTGGGCTCACTCCATTCACTCCCCGTCCGGCGGTCCCTCGGATGCACCAAGCGCACGGCTTCGCAATGGATTTGTCACCAAGGACCAAGCGAATGGCTTCGCAATGCTTTGGATTTCCCATGCCAACCCCATGTTGGACTTTCCCACACTAAGCTCCATGCTTAGATTTTCCATGCCAACACCATGTTGGACTTTCCCATGACAATCCCATGTCATGAGTTTTGTCTATCATCAAAATACCATCAAGGTACTGCTGGGCCGATTGCACCAACAAGAAGATCACGATCCGAATCCAAATTCGGATCCAAAAACAAGTCCTCAAAAACTCGCTTCTCTGGAGAGGTATTCGTCAACCGTTTGACGAATCCTTCATCCTCCTCCTATGAGGATTATCGGAGATCGAATCCCCGATAAGTAAGGCACTGTCGGAGCTCCAAAGTGAGTCATATCGCAGACATTTAGTAAATGAGTTTAAGATCCAATCAAATACATGAAACCATGTATACTCAAATAGTGAATCTTCATTTATCATATAAATGGTTCATACATAAGGCAATTGCCTTAGGACATCTCTCATATATTACTAACAGACTCCCACTTGGCCTAATGCCAATCGCTACAGTATCCAATACCATAAGCTGTAACATGACCCTCAAACTTCCTTTGAGGTAATGCCTTAGTCAAAGGATCCACTAAGTTCCTTTCAGTGGGGATTTTCTCGATTTGTATTTCTTTCCTACTGTTGATCTCTCTGATAAGATGATAGCGGCGAAGCACATGTTTGGATCGTTGATGAGACCTTGGCTCTTTCACCTGCGCAATTGCTCCATTGTTGTCGCAGTAGACCAGTATTGCTTCAACAATGGCTGGAATCACACCAAGTTCATAAATGAACTTCTTGATCCAAATCGCTTCCTTTGCTGCTTCTGAAGCTGCAATGTATTCTGCCTCAGTGGTTGAATCCGCTACAGTGTCTTGTTTGGAACTTTTCCAACTCACTGTGCCCCCATTCAAGGTGAACACATATCCAGACTGAGACCTGGAATCATCCTTGTCTGTCTGGAAGCTGGCATCCGTATACCCGCGTATCACCATGTCCCCTTCTCCATATATTAGGAACACATCCTTAGTTCTTCTTAAGTACTTAAGGATCGTCTTAACAGCCACCCAATGATCCATTCCTGGATCAGACTGGTATCTGCTCGTGACACTCAGAGCATACGATACATCGAACCTCGTACATAACATAGCATACATGATAGATCCAATTGCGGATGCATAGGGAATCTTACTATGCAAATCCTCTCGTCTTCTATGCGCGGACACATAGACTTCGAAAGGTGTACCCCATGCCTGATGGGTAGGAAACCTTTTTTGGATTCCGACATGCTAAACCTCTTTAGCACTCGGTCTATATATGTAGACTGTGAAAGACCAAGCAACCGTTTCGATCTATCTCTATAGATCTTAATCCCGAGGATGTAGGTTGCTTCTCCCAGGTCTTTCATGGAGAATGTCTTGGATAACCAAACCTTAACTGACTGTAAGATTGAAACATCATTTCCTATAAGTAATATGTCATCGACATACAATACTAGCAACACGATTGCACTCCCACTAACCTTCTTGTACACACAAGGTTCATTTGGATTTTGTGAGAAATCAAACTTTTTGATTGTCTCATCAAAACGGATATTCCAGCTCCTGGATGGTTGCTTCAAACCATATATGGACCGTCACAATTTGCATACCTTGGTTTTATCAACCGATGTGAAACCCTCAGGTTGTATCATATACACGTCCTCGAGTAGGTTTCCATTAAGGAAAGTTGTTTTCACATCCATCTGTCATATCTTATAATCATAATGAGCCGTTATGGCCAGGAGCATCCGAATGGATTTAAGCATAGCTACAGGCGAATAGGTTTCGTCATAATCAACACCTTGTTTTTGGCGATATCCTTTCGCCACTAATCTAGCTTTATAGGTAATCACATTACCATCCATGTCGGTTTTCTTCTTGAAAACCCACTTGCACCTTATAGGCTTGATGCCTTCAGGTGGGTCAACCAAGTTCCAAACTTGGTTTTCATACATGGAATCCATTTCCGACTTCATGGCATCAAGTCATTTATCCCTTTCTGAACTTGTCAGCACTTCTTCATAACTGGTAGGATCCTCATCATCAATGAGTAATACGTCGTTCGATTCACTTACGAGAAATCCATATCTCTCAGGAATGTTGCGTGTTCTACCAGATTTACGAAGATGTGGTGTTACAATAGGTCCAGCCGATTGCTCATCACTATGAGTTGTCGGCTATTGTGCTTCACCAGGTATCTCTTCAATGTCTATTTGAGTCTCTCGAGCCTCCTCAAGCTCAACGATACTCCCACTATTTTCTTGCAAGAGAAACTCTTTCTCTAGAAACACAGTGTGCCTTGAAACAAACACCTTTTGTTCCACAGGATGATAGAACTGGTATCCCCTTGTTTCCTTAGGGTATCCAATAAATAGACATTTATCATACTTAGCATCCAATTTGTCTGATGCAGTCCGCTTCACATAAGCAGGACAACCCCATATTTTCAAGTAAGATACATGAGGTTTCTTACTATTACATATCTCATATGGAGTAGTAGAGACTACCTTGGTTGGCATTCTGTTTAACAAGTAAACAGCTGTCTGAAGTGCATAGCCCCAAAAGGACTTGGGAAGATTCACATGATTAATCATTGACCTGACCATGTCCAACAAGGTCCGATTACGCCTCTCAGATACACCATTATGCTGTAGTGTATATGGCGGAGTCCATTCAGACAATATGTCATTGTCTCTTAGATAATCAAGAAACTCTTTACTTAAGTATTCACCACCTCGATCCGATCGAAGTATTTTAATACTCTTGTCATGTTGTTTCTCTACTTCATTTCTGAATTCTTTGAACCTTTCAAAGGCTTCAGACTTGTGTTTCATCAAGAACACATACCCAAACCGTGAGTGATCATCGGTGAAGGTAATGAAGTAGCTATAGCCTCCTAAAGCTTGAGTTGACATAGTTCCACATACATCAGTATGTATTAGACCTAGTAACTCTCCCACTCGTTCACCTTTTCCAGTAAAAGGTAACTTAGTCATCTTGCCTTTTAAGCATGATTCGCATGTATCGTATGAATCCAATTCAAACGATTCCAGAATTCCACATCGATGTAATTCAGACATGCGTTTCTTGCTTACATGGCCAAGACGACAATGCCACATATAGGAGTCTAATTGATTATCCCTTCGAGCACGCTTGTTGCTCGCTTCGATATTGAAAATGTCACTGGATATGTCCAATGTATAAATGTCATTGCTCAAAGTTCCAGTTCCATAAAGGACATATGCTAGCTTTTCCGCCTTGAGAACAATTCTCAGGTTTCTAAGCCAGTCCAGAAAGTTAGACCCAGTCAATTTGTTTGAATCCAAAATAGTGCGCAAATTCAAAGACGTCATGATCAATCGATTGACCTAGAAATACAAAACGAGCATATATGAGAAAATTATTTTAAAATGCATCAATATACATTTATAAATCTCATTCATTTTTCAAATTTCAAAAACCCCAAAATCACTTCGGGAGATCGTAGGTCAATCTCCGAATGGATTGATATTCATCATAGATATGAACAACCTTGGAGAGAGTCCAACAAGCCATTCATAACTACGACGGTAGGTATCAACTATACCGATTGCATATCACGTATGTAGGGGATCGATTGGCCGTCTAGAGGGGGGGGGGTGAATAGCCCTTTTCGTTTGGATGCCGGTATTTGCTCGTCTACAAAACTAATTAGCGCAAGCGGAAGACTAATAAAGACAAGCAAATAGAAATACGAGAAAACAAACGCTAACAAGGAATGTAACGTGGTTCACGGCTACGCCGCTAATCCACGGTCCCCGATTCATCCTCGGTGAATCACTCCGCTAAACCAATCCACTAAATGGTCTCTCCTTTGCACCAAGCTAGGTGGAGGTAACCTTTACAATCAAGATCACTCTTCTTACAAATAGAATGGAGTAAAAGCGGGTAAGAAGAGTTTAGAGCTTGTGGGGCACTAGGAAGATTACTTAGAGCATAAGCATTAGCCTCTCAAAGGCTCACACCCTCCCTTTTTATAGAGGGTGCTTTCTTCCGTTGTCGCCATCACGATCGCCGCCCTTGGCGATCGTCGTACTCTAACGGCCTCGAACACGCCGGATCCGGCCGTTGTAGTCAACAGAACTCTTGGCGATCGGTGATGGACCTCATCGATCACGCCTCGTAGTCGATCGCGATCGGCTATGAACGGTTCTATGGCCGAAACCCTATTGATCCCGATCATTGCCTTGCGCCTTGGCGATCGGTTCTTCATGATCGCCACGTATGGCGATCAGCTGCGGCCACAATCCGATCGATCGTATACGGTCGAACTCACTGACTTCGGAAGCGATCGACATGGCGAGCCAAGTTTCACCTAAACTACCCTTCCCGGGTTACAATCGCTCACTCTCATTTCTGAGTCCTCGCCGAAGTTCTCTTCGTTCTCGGCCACGTCCTCGGCGGATCGGGCCGCGGCTCTGCAATGCTCCTTCGCGTCTCTTGCCTCGAAGTCTACTTCCTCCGGCTTCACTCCAAGCTTCTCGTCCGGCGGTCCCTCGAATGCTCCAAGCGCACGGCTTCCGCAAAGCTATCCTTCACCGACTCAAGGCACGAGTCATGAGATGTGAAACTTGCCACGGCTCCATGTGCGAATTACTAAGTCCTGCACGACTTCAACGCACATATCACATCAACATATCAAACTAACTTAAACCCTTTGCCACACCATCAAAACCATATTACGGCAAGAGATTGCCCTAACAATCTCCCCCTTTTTGATGTGTGGCAATCCGTTTAAGTTAGGTAAAAACATTTGATATAAATTCTAAGGTAAGAAAGCATGTAAAGATAAACATGATATAACAACATGCAACTCCCCCTTAATCCATGAAACTCTCTATGCAAATTTTCTCCCCCTATCATATATTTCTCCCCCTAAAATGATTAACTTAAACATAAATTATTTCTCCCCCTTTGACACCATCAAAAAGAATAACACTAAGTCATAAGCTCATGGCATCAAGTATAATGGAGGGAAAATAAGACAAGTTGATTTAAAATTGGGTACCACTTGTTGGTTTACAAACTGAAATCGGCCTTCAATGATCTGATTCTGAGCACCACGATCATTCTATCGTATGGCGATCGGCCGAAAGAATCAAATTTCGATTTTACGGGCCAATTTCAGAAATGCATTATAAATTCCAGAAAATTTGAAAAATCATGAAATTTGGGGAACATATTTCTTTTAAGTATATCTATCAGTGAAAAATATGTTTTCATGAAAAATCATTATATTTCCACATATTTGCCAAAAATCCAAAAGCTTTAAAAACTACTAGTTTTTGAGCATGTTAGTATCCATTTCAACACCTAGTCTTGCTTTGAATTTTTCCAAAACATGAATACATAGATTTTAGATTAAGAAATTGTTTTGAAAACATATGAAATATCCAACCATGATCTTTGGGCAATATGTATATGAATTAAACATAAGTCTTCCCCATGATTGGTCTATTATTGCTATTTTTGATACTTTAAATGACCATCTAAATGCCATAGGCATTAGTGGACATTTGTATCATCCTAATATCTCACCCATGCTAAGTTTGCAATCAAGTTAGCCTATAGTGAGTGTGAGATGCATCCTAGAGGGTATTTGTATATACTTAACCAATATATTCATGCAATTCTATCATGGTTAAGTATCAACCTAACAACCTACATGATCATAATGACATATATGATTTAATTTCACATTATGATCATGAAATACATGTATTCATCAATTTATAGTCATGCATTAGGTATTATATGATGATACTAAATAAAGTATTACCTAAAACATGATTCAAACCTATTTCTCATGATAACGTGCCAAAATTTCAAAAACATAAATCATGATTTAAAACATACATAGCAATTACATTAATCATCATGATTTAAGCATTATTACCTATTTATGGGTACGTTATCATCACCCAACACTATCTAAAAAATGTTGTCCCGTCATCCTAAGTCAACCAAAATATGATATAGGTCAATTCCATATGGTTGACTACCCTAGGGGTTTTCTAACCCTTAAGGATGGATTTTGGAACCCAAAATAAATTCTTTCCTATTGGGTTCACTAAATACTCCTTGGGGATCCATTTCCTAGCAATTACTTTCTTTTTATCTTGTCCCCTAGCTATTAGGCATTTATAGGCCTTTTCATTTTTCTTTTCTTTGTATCCTAGGCCTCTCTTGTTGAAACTAGCTCTTTGGCTCCCTAAGATCATATTTAAGGTGTTGGAGCCAATTGTGAATTTCTCTAAGGCTTTGGTTAAATAATCTACCTTTTCCCTTAATGCCCTATTTTCCTCTATGCATGCATCATTAACATTTAAAGGCATATAATCATGTGAGCATGCATCATCTAAGCTAGAAGAAATATTTTCATTTTCATTTAAGCATGCTTTTTCTAATTTTTGTTCTAGGTCCTTAATTTGATCTAGCATGCTTTTGTTTTTCTTCTTAGCTCTAAATAAATCTCTAGTTAAGCTAGAAACCATGGAAACTATTTTCTTAGGGGTTAGATTTGTTACCATAGTTTCCATGTCCTCTTCTTCTTCGGATGAGGAGGATGTAGAAGCTCCCCCTTCATTTGAGCTCTCCCCATTTGAGCTTGATCCTTCATTTTCGGATGAAGAGCAATCCAAGTCATCAAAGGCCATCAAGGCCAAATTGGTGACAAAGGCATTCTCCTCATCCGATGATGAGGAGGAGGATGAGGATGGATCATCCCAAGTCCTTGCCTTGAGAGCCTTAGCCTTTCCCTTCTCCTTTGTCTTCTTCTCCTCTTCCTTCTTTTTCTTGCTCCCCTTTTTCTTCTTCTTTTCTTCTTTCTTTTTCCTTTCTTCCTTGCTCTTGTTTAGGAGAGGACAATTGTCCCTTATGTGCCCTTCTCCTTGGCAATTGTAGCATATGACCTTCCCCCTTGGTCTTCTATTCCTATCATTAGATTTATCAAATCTAAAATTCTTAAATGCTCGTCTTACCCTCCTTACCATGTAGGCTTCTTCGGTGCTATCCATGGAGGAGGAGGAAGATGCTTCGTCATCGGAGGAGGAGGTGATTTCCATCTTCTTCTTCCCCTTACTTGCCAATAATGCTACTCCCCTTGAAGGTTGAATTCTAGGCTCCTCTTGTATTCCCTCAAGCCTAGTTTCGTGGAGCTCCATTGTTGAGAAGAACTCCTCCAAGGTGCTCACTTCTAAATTCTTTGAGATATAGAATGAGTCCACCATGGAGCTCCATTTTGAGGACCGGGGAAAGGCATCTATGGCCTTCATTACCATATCCCGGTTTGATAGCTTCTCACCTACACTTGTTAGCCCAATTAAAATTTCTTTAAACCTAGAGTGTAGTGAGGTTACCTTTTCTCCCTTTTCTAGTTTTATATTGGATAGTTGGGAGCGGAGGAGGTCTCTCCTTGCTAGCTTGGCCTCGGATGTGCCTTCATGGAGTTCTATAAGCTTCTCCCACATCTCTTTGGCGCTAGCACATTCTCCGATCCGGTTAATCTCTTGTTGGGGGAGCACATTGAAAAGATGATGTTTTGCCTTTGAGTTTGCAAGGTGCTCTTCCCTTTGCCTTTTGGTCCACCTAGATTTCTCTATTAGCTTCCCTTCTTCATCCCTAGGCAAAACGAAACCGGATTCCATTGTAATCATTATATCAAAATCCGTTTCGAAAAATACCTCCATTCTCTTTTTCCACCAAGAGAATTCTCCTTCAAACTTCGGAGGATGGATGTTGGAGCCGGCCATTTTGAATGTTGCTTGTTGTGGCGGTTAGTCCTCGACAAGCTTTCCTTGGCTCTGATACCACTTGTAGGGGATCGATTGGCCGTCTAGAGGGGGGGGTGAATAGCCCTTTTCGTTTGGATGCCGGTATTTGCTCGTCTACAAAACTAATTAGCGCAAGCGGAAGACTAATAAAGACAAGCAAATAGAAATACGAGAAAACAAACGCTAACAAGGAATGTAACATGGTTCACGGCTACGCCGCTAATCCACGGTCCCCGATTCGTCCTCGGTGAATCACTCCGCTAAACCAATCCACTAAATGGTCTCTCCTTTGCACCAAGCTAGGTTGAGGTAACCTTTACAATCAAGATCACTCTTCTTACAAATAGAATGGAGTAAAAGCGGGTAAGAAGAGTTTAGAGCTTGTGGGGCACTAGGAAGATTACTTAGAGCATAAGCATTAGCCTCTCAAAGGCTCACACCCTCCCTTTTTATAGAGAGGGCTGTTTTCTTCCCATTGGCCGCCATCAGTCGACTGCCGTCACTACAACGGCCTCCGAACACGTCGGATTCCGACCGTTGTAGTCCAACGGAACTCTTGGCAGTCGATTGATGGACCTCATCAGTCGACTGCTGCCTCCGTAGTCGCCCGATCGGCTTCTGAGCGGTTCGTGGCGAAACCCTATTGATCGATCATTTCAGCCTTGGCGATCGTGATAATGATATCGGCGTATGGCGATCATTGCTGGCCACGCAATCCGGTCGGTCGTATACCGATCGAACTCACTCGACTGCCACGACATGGCAATCGACTGGTGTCGGGAAAACCCATCCGACACTTGGTCAAATGGCCAAGTTTCACCTAAGAGCTACCCTTCCCCGGGTTACAATCGCTCACTCTCATTTCTCGGAGTCCCTCGCCTTCGAAGTTCTCTTCGTTCTCGGCCACGTCCCTCGGCAGCATCAGGCGCACGGCTCTGCAATGCTCCTTCACATCTCTTGCCTCGAAGTCTACTTCCTCCGGCTTCACTCCAAGCTTCTCGTCCGACGGTCCCTCGGATGCTCCAAGCGCACGGCTTCCGCAAAGCTATCCTTCACCGACTCAAGGAACGAGTCATGAGATGTGAAACTTGCCACGGCTCCATGTGCGAATTACTAAGTCCTGCACGACTTCAACGCACATATCACATCAACATATCAAACTAACTTAAACCCTTTGCCACACCATCAAAACCATATTACGGCAAGAGATTGCCCTAACAACGTATATGAAATTATCACAATGTGCTATCAACTAATTGAATATTCACACATACATCGGGTTGTTAACATATTAACAAGTATGCATCATATGCATAGCACCCAACTTCACCTCCCTTTACATCGATCTTGGAGAGAGTCCAACAAGCCGATGCTTCAAGTTAAAGCCAACCCATTAATCGAGAAATAGTTTTAATATGGTTAGAGCGCATTCAACCGATTAGTCCGGCTTGGAGAGAGTCCAACAACCAAAGCTAACGATTGACCTCTGACTCTTACCATATTAGTATTAAACTATTCCATGGTTTGAACATGTTCGGGTTCGAGCCGGGCTTGGAGAGAGTCCAACAACCCAAACAAGAAACGGAACTCTGGTTCTAACCATATTAATGGAAGGTGTAGGCTTTAATATTGAGTAAGGGTTTTTATGTCTCATCCTCTTTGCATGCAAATAACCATTATCTACATGGCATGACATACATGGCATTCATCTACATGTCACGACATGCATGGCATAATGATATGCATCTAATGCAATTACATGGCATACAATTATGTCATGTACAAAATTTCCTTATATGTCATAACTATTTATGGAAATAAAATATGTTTAAGATTTGATTCTCCAAATCAAATCATGATTAAATTAGGAAACAAATTTCCAAATCTAATCACATATTTTATTTGTGGAAATAGTTGATTAAGGAAAGTCAATTTAGGAAATCAATTTCCTAAATCATCAAAACTACTTATGGAAATAAAATATTTTAAGATTTGATTTTCCAAATCAAATCAAGATTAAATTAGGAAACAAATTTCCAAAATCTAATCTAATATTTTATTTATGAAAATATTAATTTCCATAAATACTTCCAACTTTCCAAAAGTGGAAGATTTCCATAAATACTTCTAGACTTTCCAAAATTGAAAAATTTTCATAAATATTTCTAACTTTCCAAAAGTAAAAAATTTCCAGAAATATCATTATGACTATCGCAAAACCATTTTACGATTATGTCGAAACACAACCTGGGCTCTGATACCATTGTTGGGTTTCCGGCACCACGGCGAGTGTGTGTTTGTACATATTTCGCAAACATGTACACAACAGAAGAAATAAAATAATAAATCTAATTTATTACAACACACACATCACACGCATGCATAGTACAATATGTGTAGACATAACCGTAAATTTAAATTTTGCAATAAAAGGAAATTTAACTACGTATACCTTACGTATCACGTGTAGCGGGAAAGGCATCAACTGGAATGATCCTCGCTAGAATCGTCTCTATCCGTATCCACGCCGAGTATCTTCGGGATGACTTCACCAAGTCACGAGCCTCGTCTTCGTACGAGTTACTAGCCTCGTGTTGAAGATGATGTGATCGAGAGAAGATCACGATCCAAATCCAAATTCGGATCCAAAAACAAGTCCTCAAAAACTCGCTTCTCGGGAGAGGTATTCGTCAACCGTTTGACGAATCCTTCGTCCTCCACCTATGAGGATTACCGGAGATCGAATCCCCAGTAAATAAGGTGCTGTCGGAGCTCCAAACGTTGCCCAAATGACGCTCCGACAAGAAGAAAACAAGCTGTCCAGAAAACTGGACAGCTTTGGTGGAGGAGTAGGGGTCGGCCAAAGGAAAGGTGGGAGCTCACCTTATTACCGAACCCAAGGGAGATCACCAGAGCTCCTCCGGCAGAAGCTCGACGCTGGCAAGAGGGAAGGACAGCTCCTTCTGGACGCCGGCAAGGGAGCTTGGTGGTGGGCGGCGGCAAGGGGAGGTGTTGGCGCCGAATTCACCAAGGAGAGGAGGGGCAGCAGCTTTTAGGTCAAGGGATTTGGATTCGGGCTTAACAAACCCTTAAACCCTCTTTTATAGAGAACTAATTCTTTTAATGGTTATTGGATCATAACCATAAGGCCCGTTAACCTGCTCCATTAATATAAGTTAAAATAAACCAAACCATGATGGTTTATTTTAAGTTAAAATGAACCAAACCAACTTTGGTTCATTCGTTTAAAACAAACCAAACCCTTTGGTTTATTCTCCTCCATTGGATTAGAACCAAACCAATTTGGTTCGTCCATCATGTCTTCATAAGACACGACCCATCCACGCTTTCATTGCGAATGAAATGATTTCATGCTCGCTCCATGTTTGGTCCAACGAAACCCAGTTTCTCTCGGTCTGAGAATCTCATTCTCAAGCTCGTTTTAAATCCTTCGGATTACGCTCGTTGTGCGTGTGACCAAATAGGTTCTCGGTTTATGTTGGCCATCTATAATTAACCATTAATTATAGAACGATCATGAGTGGCACCTAGTAGTACATCATGATCCCCAATTAACCGAAAAGATCAACGGTTGATCCAGAACTATTTCTGAAACCCTTCAGCAGCTCGAATGAATCGTGCCCCATTCCCTTCACTCATCTTATACCCACTTGGTTCAGGACATGGTCTATAGTGTCAGTCCCCACTAGGCTGACTATGTCACACCTAGCCCAAGTATCATTTCCTCGTCCTACGGATTCTAGTTACTGCACATGTATCGAAGAGTACCTTACTCTAAACATGTAATGCTTTGGCCAAAGACTTTAGTAACAATCCAACGAGAGGCCATGGGTATACATCTCCTCGCAAGGAGTGGTGAATCCTTTATAGGCTATTCAAACACCTTCGATCACTTCGACTTATACCCAATCATCCCGGGTCCACATCTCCTCAGAGATGCTTGCTTAAGATGTCAAAGCATAAGTCTTTATGATCAAGATGACTTGAATACCGCAAGTCAAAGGAACATCTCACTTAAGCTACAGTAAGAACTTCATTGACATATCTATATATGCAAAGAACCATATGAAGTCTTAAGGTTGGTCACTCCAATGAACTAGTTACCAAAACTAGCATCCACGATTAACTCCGGACATCACAATGTCTCCAACCAGTGAGAATCAACAGCTTGGATATACCAAGGAGTATACCTCGTGCTAGTCTCGACAGAATTGATGGTGTCCAAATCCATCAATTCATCGACTAGGGATAATTCTGATACATCACAATTACACATGTAAAGATATTTACTAGTTGTGATCCAATCACAAATTCTCTCATGTTGTGAGTCGTATCGCAGACATTCAGTAAATGAGTTTAAGATCCAATCAAATACATGAAACCATGTATACTCAAATAGTGAATCTTCATTTATCATATAAATGGTTCATACATAAGGCGATTGCCTTAGGACATCTCTCATATATTACTAACAGACTCCCACTTGGCCTAATGCCAATCGCTACGGTATCCAATACCATAAGCTGTAACATGACCCTCAAACTTCCTTTGAGGTAATGCCTTAGTCAAAGGATCCGCTAAGTTCCTTTCAGTGGGGATTTTCTCGATTTGTATTTCTTTTCTACTGATGATCTCTCTGATAAGATGATAGCGGCAAAGCACATGTTTGGATCATTGATGAGACCTTGGCTCTTTCGCCTATGAAATTGCTCCATTGTTGTCGCAGTAGACCAGTATTGCTTCAACAATGGCTGGAATCACACCAAGTTCATAAATGAACTTCTTGATCCAAACCGCTTCCTTTGATGCTTCCGAAGTTGCAATGTATTCTGCCTCAGTGGTAGAATCCGCTACAGTGTCTTGTTTGGAACTTTTCTAACTCACTGCGCCCCCATTCAAGGTGAACACGTATCTAAACTGAGACCTGGAATCATCCTTGTCTGTCTGGAAGCTGGCATCCGTATACCCGCGTATCACCATGTCCCCTTCTCCATATATTAGGAACACATCCTTAGTTCTTCTTAAGTACTTAAGGATCGTCTTAACAGCCACCCAATGATCCATTCTTGTATCAGACTGCTATATGCTCGTGACACTCAGAGCATACAATACATCGGGCCTCGTACATAACATAGCATACATAATAGATCCTATTGCGGATGCATAGGGAATCTTACTCATGCAAATCCTCTCGTCTTCTGTGCGTGGACACATAGACTTCGAAAGGTGTACCCCATGCCTGATGGGTTGGAAACCTTTCTTGGATTCCGACATGCTAAACCTCTTTAGCACTCGGTCTATATATATAGACTGCGAAAGACCAAGCAACCGTTTCAATCTATCTCTATAGATCTTAATCCCGAGGATGTAGGTTGCTTCTCCCAGGTCTTTCATGGAGAATGTCTTGGATAACCAAACCTTAACTGACTGTAAGATTGAAACATCATTTCCTATAAGTAATATGTCATCGACATACAATACTAGGAACACGACTACACTCCCACTAACCTTCTTGTACACACAAGGTTCGTCTGGATTTTGTGAGAAATCAAACTTTTTGATTGTCTCATCAAAACGGATATTCCAGCTCCTGGATGGTTGCTTCAATCCATATATGGACCGTCACAATTTGCATACCTTGGTTTTATCAACCGATGTGAAACCCTCAGGCTATATCATATAAACGTCCTCGAGCAGGTTTCCATTAAGGAAAGTTATTTTCACATTCATCTGTCATATCTCATAATCATAATGAGCCACTATGGCCAGGAGCATCCGAATGGATTTAAGCATAGCTACAGGAGAATAGGTTTCGTCATAATCAACACCTTGTTTTTGGCGATATCCTTTCGCCACTAATCTAGCTTTATAGGTAATCACATTACCATCCATGTCGGTTTTCTTCTTGAAAACCCACTTGCACCCTATAGGCTTGATGCCTTCAGGTGGGTCAACCAAGTTCCAAACTTGGTTTTCATACATGGAATCCATTTCTGACTTCATGGCATCAAGCCATTTATCCCTTTCTGAACTTGTCAGCACTTCTTCATAACTGGTAGGATCCTCATCATCAATGAGTAATACGTTGTTCGATTCACTTACGAGAAATCCATATCTCTCAGGAATGTTGCGTGTTCTACCAGATCTACGAAGATGTGGTGTTACAATAGGTCCAGCCGATTGCTCATCACTATGAGTTGGCGGCTGTTGTGCTTCACCAAGTATCTCTTCAATCTCTATTTGAGTCTCTCGAGCCTCCTCAAGCTCGACGACACTCCCACTATTTTCTTGCAACAGAAACTCTTTCTCTAGAAACACAGTGTGCCTTGAAACAAACACCTTTTGTTCCACAGGATGATAGAACTGGTATCCCCTTGTTTCCTTAGGGTATCCAATAAATAGATATTTATCAGACTTAGCATTCAATTTGTCTGATGTAGTCCGCTTCACATAAGCAGGACAACCCCATATCTTTGAGTAAGATACATGAGGTTTCTTACTATTCTATATCTCATATGGAGTAGTAGAGACTACCTTGGTTGGCATTATGTTTAACAAGTAAACAGTTGTCTGAAGTGCATAGCCCCAAAAGGACTTGGGAAGATTCGCATGATTTATCATTGACCTGACCATGTCCAACAAGGTCCGATTACGCCTCTCAGATACACCATTATGCTGTGGTGTATATGGCGGAGTCCATTGAGACAATATGTCATTGTCTCTTAGATAATCAAGAAACTCTTGACTTAAGTATTCACAACCTCGATCCGATCGAAGTATTTTAATACTCTTGTCATGTTGTTTCTCTACTTCATTTCTGAATTCTTTGAACCTTTCAAAGGCTTCAGACTTGTGTTTCATCAAGAACACATACCCAAACCGTGAGTGATCATCGGTGAAGGTAATGAAGTAGCTATAGCCTCCTAAAGCTTGAGTTGACATAGGTCCACATACATCAGTATGTATTAGACCTAGTAACTCTCCCACTCGTTCACCTTTTACAGTAAAAGGTAACTTAGTCATCTTGCCTTTTAAGCATGATTCACATGTATCGTATGAATCCAATTCAAACGATTCCAAAATTTCACATCGGTGTAATTCAAACATGCATTTTTTGCTTACATGGCCAAGACGACAATGTCACATGTAGGAGTCTAATTGATTATCCCTTCGAGCACGCTTGTTGCTCGCTTCGATATTGAAAATGTCACTGGATACGTCCAACGTATAAATGTCATTGCTCAAAGTTCCAGTTTTATAAAGTACGCCATTCAAAGTTATATAACAACAATTGTTACTAAACGTCAAATGGTAACAATTTCTATTTAAACAGGAAATAGAAACAATGTTCTTTATTAGAGAAGGAACATAATAGCAATTGTCCAGTTCCAAGACTAGTCCACTAGGGAGCTTCAGCAAATAAGTTTCAATGGTGATCGCAGCAACCTTTGCTCCATTGCCAACTCGCAAATTTGACTCCCCTCTAACGAGTCTTCTTCTATTCCTTAGCCCCTGTATGTCATTACATATATGTGAGCCACACCCAGTATCCACTACCCAAGTGTCTAAGGAAATAGAATGACAATCAATAACGAAGATACCTGAAGAGGATGGGGCATCGGATGCCTTCTTCTTCTTCATGAACTCAAGATAAATCTTGCAGTTTCTTCGCCAGTAGCCTCCCTTGCCACAATGATGGCAAGTGCCCTTTTGTGCTGGTTCTGCCTTCTTTGCCTTCTTGTTCTTCCCTTTCTTCTATTCTTTTTCCTTCCTCTTAGAAGCTTTCTTTGAGGAATCAACTAACAGAATCGCCTTCTCCTCATGCTTCATAGAAGGCTCCACAATCTTCAGCATATTGAGGAGCTCAGGAATAGTGGATTCTAATTTGTTCATCCGATAGTTCATCACAAATTGTGAGAAACTCTTGGGCAAACAAGGCAGAATTAAGTCAATACTTAATTCATGATCCATCACAAACCCGAGGGTGGCTAGCCGCTCGATCTACCTGTTTATCTTTAGCACAAACTGTACTACAGACGAACCTTCTTGCATCTTCGTGGTGAAGAGGAGCCTAGAGACTTCGAACCTTTCGGATCTTGCTTGCTCATCAAACAACTCATGAAGATGGAAGACCATGGTATTAGCACTATATGCTCATGCTGCTTTTGCAGCGCAGGTACCATCGTAGCTAGCATGATGCAACTCGCCAGTTCAAAATCTGCCACATGCTTCTGATAGACCAACATTTGGTCTGGAGTTGCATCATCCTTAGGACGGTTGGGAAGAGGCTCTTCAAGGACATATGCTAGTTTTTCCACCTTGAGAACAATTCTCAGGTTTCTAAGTCAGTCCAGGAAGTTAGGCCCAGTCAATTTGTTTGAATCCAAAATAGTGCGCAAATTCAAAGACGTCATGATCAATCGATTGACCTAGAAATACAAAACGAGCATATATGAGAAAATGATTTTAAAAAGCATCAATATATATTTATAAATCCCATTCATTTTTAAAATTTCAAAAACCCCAAAATCACTTCGGGAGATCGTAGGTCCATCTCCGAATGGGTTGATATCCATCATAGATATGAACAACCTTGGAGAGAGTCCAACAAGCCATTCATAACTACGACGGTAGGTATCAACTATACCGATTGCATATCACGTATATGCAACTATCACAATGTGCTATCAACTAATTGAATGTTTACACATACATCGGGTTGTTAACACATTAACAAGTATACATCATATGCATAGCACCCAACTTCACCTCCCTTTACATCGACCTTAGAGTGAGTCCAACAAGCTGATGCTTCAGGTTAAAGCCAACCCATTAATCGAGAAATAGTTTTAATATGGTTAGAGCGCATTCAACCGATTTGCCTGGCTTGGAGAGAGTCCAACAACCAAAGCTAACGATTGACCTCTGACTCTTACCATATTAGTATTAAACTATTCCATGGTTTGAACATGTTCGGGTTTGAGCCGGGCTTGGAGAGAGTCCAACAACCCAAACAAGAAATGGAACTCTGGTTCTAACCATATTAATGGAAGGTGTAGGCTTTAATATTGAGTAAGGGTTTTTATGTCTCATCCTCTTTGCATGCAAATAACTATTATCTACATGGCATGACATACATGGCATTCATCTACATGTCACGACACGCATGGCATAATGATATGCATCTAATGCAATTACATGACATACAATTATGTCATGTACAAAATTTCCTTATATGTCATAACTATTTATGGAAATAAAATATGTTTAAGATTTGATTCTCCAAATCAAATCATGATTAAATTAGGAAACAAATTTCCAAATCTAATCACATATTTTATTTGTGGAAATAGTTGATTAAGGAAAGTCAATTTAGGAAACTAATTTCCTAAATCATCAAAACTACTTATGGAAATAAAATATTTTAAGATTTGATTTCCCAAATCAAATCAAGATTAAATTAGGAAACAAATTTCCAAAATCTAATCTAATATTTTATTTATAAAAATATTAATTTCCATAAATACTTCCAACTTTACAAAAGTGGAAGATTTCCATAAATACTTCTAGACTTTCCAAAATTGAAAAATTTCCATAAATACTTCTAACTTTCCAAAAGTAGAAAATTTCCAGAAATATCATTATGACTATCACAAAACCAATTTACGATTATGTCGAAACACAACCTGGGCTCTGATACCACTGTTGGGTTTCCGGCACCGCGGCGAGTGTGTGTTCGAACATGTTTTGCAAACATGTGCACAGCGGAAGGAATAAAATAATAAATCTAATTGATTACAACTCACACATCACACGCATTCATAGTACAACATGTGTAGACATAACCTTAAATTTAAATTTTGCAATAAAAGGAAATTTAACTACGTATACCTTACGTATCACGTGTAGCGGGAAAGGCATCAACCGGAACGATCCTCGCTAGAATCGTCTCTATCCGTATCCACGCCGAGTATCTTCGGGATGACTTCACCAAGTCATGAGCCTCATCTTCGTACGGGTTACTAGCCTCGTGTTGAAGACGATGTGATCGAGAGAAGATCACGATCCGAATCCACCGTTTGATGAATTCGTCACTGCCGAATTCACCAAGGAGAGGAGGGTCGGCAGCTTTTAGGTCAAGGGATTTGGATTCGGGCTTAACAAACCCTTAAGCCCTCTTTTATAGAGAACTAATTCTCTTAATGGTTATCGGATCATAATCATAAGGCCCGTTAACCCGCTCCATTAATATAAGTTAAAATAAACCAAACCATGATGGTTTATTTTAAGTTAAAACGAACCGAACAAACTTTGGTTCATTCGTTTAAAACAAACCAAACCCTTTGGTTTATTCTCCTCCATTGGATTAGAACCAAACCAATTTGGTTCGTCCATCATTTCTTCATAAGACACGACCCATCCACACTTCCATTGCGACTGAAACGATTTCATGCTCGCTCCATGTTTGGTCCAACCAAACTCAGTTTCTCTCGGTCTGAGAATCTCATTCTCAAGCTCGTTTTAAATCCTTTAGATTATGCTCATTGTGCGTGTAACCAAATAGGTTCTCGGTTTATGTTGGCCGTCTATAATTAACCATTAATTATAGAACGATCATGAGTGGCACCTAGTAGTATATAATGATCCCCAATTAACCGAAAAGATCAACGGTTGATCCAGAACTATTTCTGAAATCCTTCAGCAGCTCGAATGAATCGTGCCTCATTCCCTTCACTCATCTTATACCCACTTAGTTCAGGACATGGTCTATAGTGTCAGTCCCCACTAGGCTAACTACGTCACACCTAGCCCAAGTATCATTTCCTCATCCTACGGATTCTAGTTACTGCACATGTATGGAAGAGTACCTTACTCTAAACATGGATTGCTTTGGCCAAAGACTTTAGTAACAATCCGACGAGAGGCCATGGGTATACATCTCCTCGCAAGGAGTGGTGAATCCTTTATAGGCTATTCAAACACCTTCGATCACTTCGACTTATACCTAATCATCCCAGGTCCACATCTCCTCAGAGATGCTTGCTTAAGATGTCAAAGCATAAGTCTTTATGATTAAGATGACTTGAATACCGTAAGTCAAAGGAACATCGCACTTAAGCTATAGTAAGAACTTCATTGACATATCTATATATGCAGAGAACCATATGAAGTCTTACGGTTGGTCACTTCAATGAACTAGTTACCATAACTAGCATCCACGATTAACTCCGGACATCAGAATGTCTCCAGCCAGTGAGAATCAGCTGCTTGGATACACCTAGGAGTATATCTCGTGCTAGTCTCGACAGAATTGATGGTGTCCAAATCCATCAATTCATCAACTAGGGATAATTTCGATACATCACAATTACACATTTAGAGATACTCACTAGTTGTGATCCAATCACAAATTCTCTCATGTTGTGAGTCGTATCGTGGATATTCAGTAAATGAGTTTAAGATCCAATCAAATACATGAAACCATGTATACTCAAATAGTGAATCTTCATTTATCATATAAATGGTTCATACATAAGGCGATTGTCTTAGGACATCTCTTATATATTACTAACAGAATGGAGTCGAGCTCGCGAGCACTCGACTGATGGTCCATCTGTCGACTGATGGTAAGATCAGTCGACTGATGATGTTGCCGTTGGATAAAATCCAACGTGGAAAGCAGTCATTATTGGGCAACGGCTACAAGACCAGTCGACTGATAGGGACATCAGTCGACTGCTCCTGTGTCAACGGAAAGAAACCCTCTTCCTCTATAAAGAGGAAGGGTGTGGGGCTTTGGGGGCCTAATGCTTCAACTCATAACATCTCCCAAAGTGCTCTAAGGGTTTTTGCACTCTTCTACTTGTGTTTATTCTCATTCTATTGTAAGAAGAGGGATTGTAAAGAGGTTACCTCCACCTAGCTTCGTGCAAAGGAGAGATCTAGTGGATTTGGCAAAGGAGTGATTCACCTTGGACGAATCGGGATCGTGGATTAGCGGTGTAGTCGTGAACCACATTATATTCTCTTGTTAGCATTGTTTATTTGCTTGTTTAGTTTTATTTCCGTTGCGCTAATCATATTTGTAGACAAGCGAATTCCACCATCGAACGAAAGAAGGCTATTCACCCCTCTCTAGCCGACCACATACACACCGATCGATCCCCTACAAGTGGTATCAGAGCCAAGTCGCTTGTCGAGGACTAACCGCCGCAACAAGTACTTCATCAAAAGATGGTCGGCTTCAACATTCACCCACCAAAGTTTGAAGGAGAATTCTCTTGGTGGAAAAAGAGAATGGAGGTATTTTTCGAAACCAATTTCAAAATTCTTTTAATTATGGAAAACAGTTTCGAATTGCCTAGGAATGAAGAATGGGAGCTATTGGAGAAATCAAGATGGAATAAAAGACAAAGAGAGGAGTACCTGGCGAATTCAAAGGCCAAGCACCACCTCTACAATGTACTCCCTCAACAAGAAGTGAATAGGATAGGAGAGTGTGCAAGTGCCAAGGAGATGTGGGAGAAGCTAGTAGAGCTTCATGAAGGCACTTTGGAGGCCAAGCTTGCAAGAAGAGACCTCCTCCGCTCCCAACTAACAAATATCAAGCTTGAAAAGAGAGAAAAGGTAACCTCCTTATATTCTAGATTCAAAGAAATTTTAATTGGGCTAATGAGTGTAGGAGAAAGACTTTCGAACTGGGACATGCTCATGAAAGCAATTGATGCTTTTCCCCGGTCATCAAAATGGAGCTCAATGGTGGACTCCTTCTACATGTCCAAGAATTTAGAAGTGAGCACCTTGGAGGAGTTTTTCTCAACTATGGAGCTCCATGAAACAAGACTTGAAGGAATAATAGAAGAGCCAAGAATTCAACCTTCAAGATGAGTGGCACTTTTGGCCAACAAGGGGAAGAAGAAGATGGAGACTTCCTCCTCCGACGAAGCATCCTCCTCCTCCTCCATGGATAGCATGGAAGAAGCCTATATGGTAAGGAGCGTAAGGTGTGCATTAAAAGGTTTTAAATTTAATAATTCTAATGATAGGAGAAGAAGACCAAGGGGGAAGATGATTTGCTATAATTACCAAGGAGAGGGACATATAAGGGATAATTGTCCTCTCTTGAACAAGAGCAAAGAGGAGAAGAGAAAGAAGGAAGAAAAGAAGAAGAAGAAGGGGAGTAAGAAGAAGGAAGAAGAGAAGAAAGCCAAGGAGAAAGGGAAGACAAAAGCACTCAAAGCAAGGACATGGGATGATCCCTCTTCATCATCATCATCATCCGAAGAGGAAGAACATGTCTACTCCAACCTTTCCCCAATGGCCTTTGATGACCTAGACTCCTCCTCCTCCGAAAATGAAGAAGCAAGCTCAAGTGAGGAGAGCTCGAGTGAAGGGGGAGCTTCTTCATCATCCTCATCCGAAGAAGAAGAAGACATGGAGACTATGGTAACGAATCTCTCACCTAGTAAAATAGTTTCCATGATTTCTAGCCTCACTAAGGACTTATTTAGGGCAAAGAAGAAAAACAAATGCATGCTAGATCAAATTAAAGACTTAGAAGAAAAAGCATGCTTAAATGTAAATGATAATATTTCTTCTAGCTTAAATGATGCATGCTCACATGAATATATGTCATTTAATGTTAGTGATGCATGTATGGATGAAAATAGGGCTTTAAGGGAAAAGGTAGATCACTTGACCAAAGCCCTAGAAAAATTCACCATAGGCTCCAACACCCTTAACATGATCATAGGGAACCAAAGGGCAAGCTTCAACAAGAAAGGCCTAGGACATAAGGAAAAAGAAATGAAAAGGCCTATAAATGTCTAATTGCTAGGGGTCAAGACAAAAAGAAGGTAATAGCTAGAAAATGGATCCCTAAGGAGTATTTAGTGAATCCAATAGGAAAGAACTTATTTTGGGTTCCTAAATCCATCCTAAAGGGTTAGGAAAATCCTAGGGTAGTCAACCATATGCAATTTACCTATATCATATTTTTGGTTGACTTAGGATGGCGGGACAATATTTTTGAAATAGTGTTAGGTGATGATAATGCACCTATAAATAGATAAATCATGCTTTAGGTGATATTTGCCTTATTATCATGATATAATACCTAATGCATGATCACAATTTGATGAATACATTTCTTTCATGATCATAATATGGAATTCATACATATATGTCTTTATGATCATGTGGATTGTTAGGATGATACATAACCTTGTATAGAATTGCATGAAAATAATGGTTAAGTATATACAAATACTTTTAGGATGCATCTCACACTCACCATAGGCTACCATGATTGAAAACTTAGCATGAGTGAGATGTTAGGATGATATAAATGTCCACTAATGCCTATGACATTTAGATGGTCATTTAAGGTATCAAAATAGCAATAATAGACCAATCATGGGGAAGGCTTATGTTTAATTCATAGACATATTTTCCAAAGATTATGGTTGGATATTTCATATGTTTTCAAAATAATTTCTTACTTTAAAATCTGTGTGTTCATGTTTTGAAACAATTTAAATCAAAACTAGGTGTTAAACTTGATACTAACTTGATCAAAAACCTAGTTACTTTTGAAACTTTTAGATTTTTGGCAAATACTTGAAAATATAATGATTTTTCATGGGCAACTATTTTTCACTGATAAAGGACCCTAAAAGAAATATGTTCCCCAAATTTCATGATTTTTCGAATTTTATAGATTTTCTGATGCATTTCTGAAATCCACCCTGAAAACTTGAAAAACCCGAAATGCATGTGCTAGTCGACTGGTAGTCTGAACCAGTCGACTGGTAGTCTAATAACATGCCCAATAACCTTTTGTATCCGATTTTAAGGCATGTTTTGGCTTTTGTTTCCCTCTAAACTTGATGTCATGCTTGTATAAACCTTGTTTAATATTTTTGATGGTGTCAAAGGGGGAGAAATGTATATGTTTAAGTAAGGGGGAATGTATTTAGGGGGAGTTTCATGTATTAAGGGGGAGAGTTGCTAATCATGTTATTCATATTCTTTCTTTCCTCAATATTTTATCAAATGTTTTTATCTAACTTAAACGGATTGCCACACATCAAAAAGGGGGAGATTGTTAGGGAAATCAACCCGTGATATGGTTTTGATGTGTGTGGCAAAGGGTTTAAGTTAGGTTGTTAGTGTGATTTGATATGTGCGTTGGAGTCTTGCAAGACTTAGTAATATGCACATGGAGCCTTGGCAAGTTTCACCTCTTCTGACTCGGTCCTTGAGTCGGTGAAGGATGGTTTTACGGAAGTCGTGCGCTTGGAGCATCTGAGGGACCGCCGGACGAGGAGCTTGGAGTGAAGTTTGAGGAAGTAGACTTCAGGGCGAGACACAAAGGATGGCGCTGCAGAGCCGTGTGCTTGGCGCATCCGAGGGACATGGCCAGACGAAGACAACTTCGAAGGCGAGGGACTCCGAGGGATGAGAGTGAGCAAATGTAACCCGGGAAGGGGTAGTGCTCTTAGGTGAAACTTGGCCATTTGGCTAAGTGTCGGATGAGAATTCCCGACATCAGTGGACTGCCATGGAATGGCAGTCGACTGCTTTGAGTTGAACGAGTTCGAATGGTATCCAACTGATGGGTTTTTAGCCCAGCAGTCGACTGCCATGGAATGGCAGTCGACTGATGGAGGTTGTGTCGGGCATAGAATGGAGTCGAGCTTGCGAGCACTCGACTGATGGTCCATCAGTCGACTGATGGTAAGATCAGCCAACTAATGATGTTGCCGTTGGATGAAATCCAACGTGGAAAGCAGCTGTTATTGGGCAATGGCTACAAGACCAGTCGACTGATAGGGACATCAGTCGACTGCTCCTGTGTCAACGGGAAGAAACCCTCTTCCTCTATAAAGAGGAAGGGTGTGGGGCTTTGGGGGCCTAATGCTTCAACTCATAACATCTCCCAAAGTGCTCTAAGGGTTTTTCCACTCTTCTACTTATGTTAATTCTCATTCTATTGTAAGAAGAGGGATTGTAAAGAGGTTACCTCCACCTAGCTTGGTGCAAAGGAGAGATCTAGTGGATTTGGCAAAGGAGTGATTCACCTTGGACGAATCAGGATCGTGGATTACCGGCGTAGCCGTGAACCACGTTATATTCTCTTGTTAGCATTGTTTTTATCTTTGCATTGTTTATTTGCTTGTTTAGTTTTGTTTCCGTTGCGCTAATTATATTTGTAGACAAGCGAATTCCTCTATCGAACGAAAGAGGGCTATTCACCCCCCTCTAGCCGACCACATACACACCGATCGATCCCCTATAGTTGAGAACTCACTCTTGAAGAGTCAAGTCGAAGATCTTAGAAACACGTTGGAAAGGTTTACTTTGGGATCCAAAGGACTTGACCTCCTACTTGGATCGCAAAGGGTCGTGTATAACAAGGCCGGACTAGGGTTTAGCTCAAATATGACCAACAAGTCATGTATGTCGATTGTAAGTCGACATAAAAAATGTGTTCAAGCATGGGTCCCTAAGACCACCTTGATTTCAAACTTAGGATCGAACCAGTACTGGGTTCTCAAGGACCAAATCCACTATGTGGAGAGACCAAACCGATTCAACGGTCCAGGGGGAGCCAGTACAAAACTTATTTGTATTTTAACTTAGAAATTGCATGCTTAGGTTCTTTATTTAGTTTGATTCTTCTTTTTAGAATGGCTAGATAGGACTATAACTCGTCAATACTTGATAATATAATACCAGGACGTGGCGAGATGATAGTATGTTAGGAAAGCGGAGTCTTGTGTATTCGGGCTAGATAAGGCGTATCTAGTTCGGTGCACTTGACTAAGTGGAACTAGCTGAAGCTACCTCGCCGTATCCTAGACTAGTTAGACCAGGAAGTGGTCTTAGGTGAGTCAAGTCTCTATTTTCTTGAAAATGACTTTGTCTAAGGAAGTGGTCATTGTTTCGATCAAAGAAGGTCTTTGTACCTCGCCACGACCTGGAAGTCATGATCTTGAAAAAGTGACTTGATGAGCCTAAGATCAAATCCGAATCTAACGCAAGGTTGACAAGTGTTCAAATCATTAAATTTAAATCAAGTAAAATTGGAAGTCATCTCACAAGAACATATAGGGTTAACATGTTTGATCATGTAGACATGGGTGAGATGATTTAGGTTAATAATCTTCAACCAATCTTTAATAAATCTAATGTTCGATCCAACTACCTTGCGTGTAGGATCAATGGATGTTGGATGGTGGTTGCTCCCGACACATGACCGGGGATCAACTCAAGTTTTCGAAGCTTCGATTCAAACAACAAGAATCGGTAGCCTTCGAAAACAACGGCAAGCTCAAAATCATCGGATCAGGTGATATTGAGCTCAACTCTAACTTTATTATTCAAAATGTCTTATTGGTAGAGAATTTTCAATATAATTTACTTAGTGTAAGCCAATTGTGTGATAATAACTATAAGGTCATCTTTCTAGAAAATGAATGCGTAATTAATACAAATGAAACCTCTAAAACAATCCTTAAGGGAACCAGAAATAACAATATTTACACTATTAACTTAACTAACTCCTCAACTAAGTGTCTTATGACACGGCAAGAGGAATCATGATTGTGGCACCGACAACTCGATCACTCACACCCAAAACTCATCCACAAGATGAGTCAGAGTGACTTAGTCAGAGGTTTGCCTAACCTCAATAACTTGGATAATAAAATATGTAATGCTTTTCAACAAGGTAAACAATCTAGGACACAACATCAACTAACTAATCAAGAATGAACCAAAAGTATTCTTGAGCTCCTACACATGGATCTATTTGATTCACACGGAGCTAAGTCACTTAATGGGAGTAAATTCTGCTTAGTCATAATTGATGACTATTCTAGATTTACTTGGGTTAGGTTCATTAAACATAAAAGTGATACCCTAGATTAATTAATCAACCTATTTAAGTTAATAGAAAATCAACAAAGCATTAAAATCAAAAGACTTAGGACTGATCATGGTGGTGAATTCGAGAACCATAGGTTTACAGAATTCTATAACCTAAATGGATACCACCATGAGTTCTCTTACCCTAGAACTCTACAACAAAATGGCCTAGTAGAACGCAAAAATAAAACCCTACAAGAAGCCTCTAGGACAATGTTAAACGAGTATAACCTACCCGATAGGTTTTGGGCGGAAGCCGTGAGTATGGCATGCTATGTCCAAAATAGGATCCTTATGGTAAAGAGGCACCTTAAGACCTCATACAAGATTTATCATGATAAAATACCTAACATCAAGTACTTTAGGGTATTTGGGTGTAAGGTACATATCCTAAACACTAAGGATTACCTAGGGACATTTACATCCAAAACCTCAACCGGAATCTTTCTAGGATACTCGACTACGAGTAGAACGTATAGAGTATACAATCATGACACCCTTAGAGTCGAGGAAACTATCAATGTAGTATTTGATGAAGGACATGAACCTATAAAACCCCCGGCAACCCCAATTAGCGAGCCGAGTCATACCAGACTCAACTCCAATCCGGAGATCAAGTCTAGTGTTAATCCTAACCTAAGTCAACCAAGTCAGTCTATCGACCAAGTGGTAGATGACTCTAACCAAACTAGGACTCAAACGAGTCATCCTATTGATTAAGTGGTAGATGACCCAAACCCAAACCCAAACCAAACTAGGACTCAAATGAATCATCCTATCGACCAAGTGATAGGTGATCCAAGCCTAGGAGTTCGAACTAGAGCCTCATACAAAAAACTTAGTCAAATCTCCCTGATTTCTAAAATTGAACCCAAAACTATCGACCAAGCTCTTCTTGATCCCAATTGGATTATTGCAATGCAAGAAGTGCTGGCTCAATTCACTAGGAATGAAGTATGGGAATTAGTACCACCACCTAAAGATAAAACAATCATTGAAACAAGGTGGGTGTTTAGAAATAAACTTGATGATAAAGGTGAAGTAGTTATAAATGAAGCTAGACTAGTCGCAAAAGGGTTAAGTCAAGTCGAAGGTTTAGATTACGATGAGACCTATGCTCCAGTAGCTAGGTTAGATTCCATTTAGATGTTATTAGCATATGTTGCACATCGAGGATTTAAGTTATTTCAAATGGATATAAAGTCAGCATTCTTGAATGGATACATTAAAGAAGAGGTTTATGTTAGTCAACCCCCCAGTTTCGAAAGCATAGATAAACCCAACCATGTCCTTAGGTTAAAGAAAGCCCTCTATAGACTTAAACAAGATTCTCGAGCTTGGTACGAAAGACTTTCGGTGTATCTTTAAGTCCAAAGGGTTTAACCAAGGTGTAGTTCACCCAACTCTTTTCGTAAAAACCTTAGCTAAAGACATATTCATAGCCCAAATCTATGTAGATGATATTATTTTCGGAACCACCAACTCGATCCTACTAAATGAGTTCATTTCACTTATGGAAAGTGAATTTGAAATGAATTTAGTAGGTGAGTTGAGTTTCTTCTTAGGTCTACAAATCAAACAAACTAAAGATAGAATATACCTACATCAACGCAAATATACTTGGGAATTAATTAAACGCTTTGGAATGCAACACGCTAAAATTATTAATACCTCAATGGCAACTAATGTGAATATAGAAGAAGATGTAATCAGAAACTCAATTGATTTAAAATACTATAGGAGCATAATAGGGAGTCTCCTTTACTTAACTGCAAGTCGACCTGATATCTTATTTGCAGTAAGTATGTGCGCAAGATTCCAAACCTATGCCAAGGAGTCTCACCTAACTCTAGTCAAGTGTATCCTTAGATATCTAAAGGGTACACTTAATGTCGGTATTTGGTACTGTAGATATACCGAGTTCGAACTAACCGGCTACTCCGATTCGGACTATGTCGGTAGTAAGCTCGATAGAAAGAGTACGAGTGGTTGTTGTCAACTTCTCGGCTCAAGTCTAGTGAGTTGGTGCAGTAGGAAGTAACACTGTGTTGTCTTATCTACCATCGAAGCTGAATACATCGTGATGGATGAGTGTGTCACTCAGCTTCTTTGGATGAAGCACACTCTCCGCGACTTTAAGTTAGACTTTATGAACACTAAACTCCACGTAGATAACATTAGCTCAATTAACCTAACTAAGAATCCGATATGTCATTCTAGGACCAAACATATAGAGGTCAAACATCATTTCATTCGAGAACATGTGGCCAACAAAGTCATACAACTCGAATACATCGAATCGAAGTCCAACTTGGCAGACCTATTTACTAAACTCCTACCCGAAGTCAAATTCAGTCTATTAAGACAAAAATTGGGCATGTACATAGTAGAATAGGAACTTGAAAATTATATTTTCTTACTACTATTTCTTACTTTTCATTTTTATGGAACTAGCATAGGACATACCTTAGATATCATGCACCTATAGATTTAAGGAGCCAATACATCTCACAACACATAGGACTAATGTGTTTGTGTACTTAGCCACATAGATGGGCGTGAGATGTTAGGACCTTACTCCTGGTTCTAGATGTAGAGCTAGTGAATCGCCATGAACCACGGAGTATAACCATACATATTAACCGACTTTGACCAGGACTGGTTGATCTTTCATATCAATCAAGTCAAATATGAGTCGAACATTTTATAGATGAGTTTATTTTCAGTATATTATTTTCAAAATAATATGGAACATGCTTGGACTTTAAATTTAATACCTATATTTGTTTTTCACACACCCCCACTCTTTTCGATATATAGCAAAAGGGGGAGAAAAAAGGCAAAGTTAAGGGATCAAAAGCCAAAGTTAAGGGATCAAAACTTTTGATAACTTAACTCACTTCATATTTATTCACATGGCCAAATGTTACTTAACTTATTTTTTTTAACAAAAAAGAAGTAAAGGCTAACTCACTTCATATTTATTCACATGGCCAAAGGTTAAGTAAATATTTACTTAACTTTAAGTTAACTTGTTTTTTGGTAACAAAAAGGAAGTAAAGGCCAAGTTAAGAGAATTCTTAACTTAAACTTATTTTTAAACACTATGGCCAAACATTAATATTTTACTTAAAGGGGGAGAAAGGGTCAAGTTAAGAAGTCCTCTTAACTTAAACATTTTACTAAGGTCAACTTTAAGTAATGTTAATTACTTAAACTCTTCCTAAATAGCAACCCTCAAGGGGGAGGATTAAGGTCTTCTTTCAAGACTCACCCTCAAGGGGGAGGATTAAGGTCTTCTTTCAAGACTCACCCTCGGTCAAGGGGGAGATTTTCCCAAGGGGGAGTACTTGAAGAAAATCCTTACTACTCCTACTTAATCTTTATTATTATTGTTTCTCATGCACATTATTATTCTTTATGCATGCCATTTTCTTAATTTTGTATGTGGGTTTGCCATAGATCAAAAAGGGGAAGATTGTTGGTGCAGTAGGCACCTAAGTCGAACCTGAGTTTTGATTATAGCAAACGATACAAAGTTAAGCTCATATTATTTTCTCACGAGCTAAATCGAGTATGCAGAAAAGTGCCAATGCTGGAGATGAAGGCTAGCAACACCCGGAGTAAGCCACGGTGGTCAGGCAACACTCGAGTGATTTCGGAGGGAGCCGAAGGAATCGAGTGGAAGGCTTGAAGCGAAAGTGACATAGTAAGTATCGAGGTAAGCTCGTGTGTATGTGAGAGTAAGTGAGGTCGTATCCTCTTTACGGGGATGATCTTAATAATAGATCCATCTAAAGACATCCTATAGGTGGTCTAGGTCGAGATCGGACGGTCGGAGGCTGTCAAAATAATGTTTTTGTTTAGCTAACTTGTCATTTCAGCTAGCATCAGTTGACTGCCAGCTTAGAGGATACGACTGCTATCAATCAGTCGACTGTCTGCGGTCAATATTCGACTGATGCTGCCATCAGTCGACTGATGGTCAAGGATCAGCTTCAAGGAGTCAAGGCTTATCACCTCATTTCAAGGGGAGTGGTGCTCAAATTTGATTGGCTGAAGTTCCTCTCGAAAAGGGGCTCAAAGGATATAAAAGGAGGGCCTCTCCTAGGGTTTCATCATCAATTCTAAGCTTCCAAAAGCCTCCGCAAAGCTACAACTCTCCGACAACGAAGTGCTTCCTCTCCGACGCTTTAGGTTTAAATTGTTTGTATTTTGTTCCGTCGGTATAAGCTTCATTTCAGTTTATTGCTTTAATTGTCTCGGAGTTTTTATCGTAACGAGGAGAGGGGGAGTGTCCCTCTACCTCAAGTTTTTGGTGCTTTCTTGTATCGATTAACTCCTACCTCTAACGAGAAGGAGCTCTTTAGTGATTTGCCCTCCGTGCATGATCAAGGATCACTAGGGCCTTGGAGTAGTAGCCGAAGGCTATGAACCAAGTAAAAAATCTATTTGTCTCTTTTAATTTTCATTTATCTTTCCACTGCGTATATTTGTTTTGAAATGAATTCGAAAAAGAAAAGGTATATCGCTATTCACCCCCCCCCCTCTAGCGATCTGCTTCGATCCAACAGTAAAGTCTAAATTATACACATGAATGCAATAAAAGTAAAAACCATTTAAAATTAAACTTGAGTTTCCTCCCAAGAAGTGTTTTGTTTAAGGTCTTTAGCTCGACTGCACTCCTTTGCTTCAGCTTGGCTTTGGTGACTCTGTGAACTTCCATTCATCCGTTTTAGAATATTCACCCTCGCTCTGCGCCTTAGCTCTTGCAAGAATGATATACTTACCTAAGGCAGGTTTCAAATCCCTAGCACTAGCAAGCTGGAACTCTAAATTATTATCCCCCAACGTCAGAGTTAGCTTATGATTCTTTACATCGATGACCATTCTTGCAGTGGCTAAAAATGGTCGTTCGAGAATCACGGGGATTTTGGATCTTCCTCCATTTCCATGACCACAAAATCCATAGAAAGTGTAAAATTCCCCACTCTAATCGGCACATCTTCCAGAATCCCCAGCGGGTATCGGTATGAGTGGTCGGCAAGTTGTAATGGCATAGTGGTGAACTTTAAATTCCCTACCCCCAATTTTTTGCATAAGGTATAAGGCATCAAGTTCACACTGATGCCCAAGTCGCAGAAGGCCTTGCTAATTAGGGTCATCCCTATATGACATGGAATATAGAAACTCTCTGGATCCTTCAATTTCTATGTGGTCTCATTCTGGAGGTAGGCACTCGATTCTTCCATAAGGGTCATTGTTTCTGACCACCGACCTTCCTTCAGTGTGTCAGAATATCTTTCATGAATCTTACAAATTGAGGCATTTGGTGCAAAGCTTCAAGTATCGTCACCTCCACTGAGATCGATTTTAACATGTTCAGGAATTTTCCGAACTCAGCATCTCTCTTTGCATTGGTCAGTCGCTATGGGAACGGTACTGCCAAAGGTGGCTGAGTCTTTGTGGTTGGTTCACGCTCAATGTTTTCAACTTCTCCCTTCCTGGTCTTCCCCGAAGATTCCTTTGCTTTGGATCCTTGTTCCGATTTAGCAACCAACCTACTTGATGATTCTTTCAGAATCCTCCCACTCCATAACGTCACCACTTTACACTGCTCCACTGGATTAGCTTATGACTTTCTGAGAAATCGCCCCGGTGCTCTGGTAACCTTGCTAGCGATCTGAGTTATTTGAGTCTCTAGCATCCTTTGTTGGTTAACAAGATCTTTCACAGATGATTTTAATTCTTCAATCATCGTATCGGTCTACGAATGTCGCCGCTGGAATTCTGTGTTTATCTCTTCTTGCGTCCACATAAAGTTTTCTATTATTTGCTCCAGTCAAGTATCGAGTGGTTATGGCTGCCCATTGCCCTGCTATTGCCCAAATCCTCCCGATTGTTGGAAATTCTCCGAATTATTCCTATAGGAAAAGTTTGGGTGGTTCCTCCATCCGAGGTTGTAAGTGTTAGAATATGAGTTGTTAGGCCTCTGATTGTGGTCTCCAATCGCATTGACATGCTCAATCTACTCCTCAGAGCTTCCCTATCCTCCATAGTAGTTCTCCTGATACGTCGCTACTCTCTCTTCAAAGAAGTTGTTTGCACATGTAGAAGCAGGGGTTAGAGAGTCAAACTGTCTGCTTAGCGTGTCCATTCTTGCCGCTAGGTGATCAATGGAGTTGACAGCATATCTATTGATTGCAGGTGCTGGGTGACTAAGTTCAGAAGTCCATTGGTGGTGGTTCTAGGCCACCTCCTCGATCAACTCTTCCGCTTCCTCGATGGTCTTATTCATTAACTCTCCTCCTACAGCAGAATCGAGGGAAACCTTCATGGCATATGTGATCCCATTATAGAATATATGGATCACTAGCCACCTCTCTAGACCATGATGGGGGGCACTGATAGAGCAACCCTTTGTAGTGATCTCAGGCTTCAAACAGAGACTCCCCTTCCTTCTGATGGAAGCTAGTAATCAAATGGCGCATGTGAACAGTCTTACTTTGTGGAAAAAATTTATTCATAAATTGCTGCTCACAATGCTCCCATGTGGTGATGCTTCCTAAGGGAAAGGAGTTTAGTCATGTCTTCGCCTTATCCCGCAGTGAGAACGGGAATAGGTTTAGACGGATCGCATCAATGGGAACTTCGTTGAACTTCAATGTCGAGCATATCTCCAAAAACATCTCTAGGTGCCGGTTCGAGTCTTCAGTTACAGCTCCTCCAAATTGGCTCTGCTGGACCATGTGTATGAGTGTAGGTTTTAATTCAAAGTTATTAGCTGTGATCGATGGTCCAGCTATACTTGGCCTATATCCTCTAGCACTCGGGGCTGCGTAGTCCCACAGAGGTCGGCTACCTAGGTTTACCAAAGAGGCATCTTGGTCTTCCATATTCTTCTACTCATCTCTCCTATGATGGTAGGTTCGTTCTATCTCTGGGTCTATTGGAAGCAAATTTTTCGATCATGATCGTCTATGAATACAACGAACCAAGCTGTGCAATTGGGAGTATATCTACTACTTATTAATGCACTGAACAAATTGAAGAAGACCTACGAACTAAACTAGAGAAAGATGAAATGTGACTACTAAAATTAAGCTAAACTGAATTTAAATGGAAAAAAATATAAAACTGAATAAACTGTAATGAAATAAAATAAGGAAGAAAATCTGACCTAAGTCTGATCCAAACTATCCACTTTCGATTTCGATATCGAATCAATAGTCCCCGGCAACAATGCCAAAAACTTGATGCACGCGAGCATGATCTCAAATCTCCAACGGGAACCATCAAGGACTCGAAGCACGCGCTCACGCTCAATGTCTGTAAGTGCACGAATATCGTCAAGTAATAAAAGATTATTGATCCCATAGAGACTGAGATTCGAGTACCATTTGTCTAGTGGATCTCGTTGTTCGGAGTGAGTGTCCTAAAGACGAGGGTTGTGAGGTTGGCGGCAGTCCTAACTCAAGTACGGTGTCACTCAAAGGAAGCAAAGGTAGGTTCGAAGTTCCCTAAGAGGATTCTAGGATTTTGGTTTCACTTGTGCGTCGTGGAATATGCTATCAACTAAATACTTTCTAGATCTCTAATTACGATCTTGCGGGAGGATCATCATACATTTGCCCGATGAACTTTTGTTTTTACCAGGAAATACCTATTCCTAACCAAGTTTACCTTTCGGATCATCAAAGCTCAGAGGGTTGATGCCGTTGGGAGCCCTCTGTCACTAAGGTTCCTCAATCCTTCTAGAGTTAATTTCTCCTACTTTGGCCCTTCTGCTAAGATAGGCTATGGGTACAAGGATGTCCTAATAATCCCTATGAAGAGTCAGAATGTATTTCATTTCCTACTCTATCATATTCTACTATCTACAGTTATCGGAGGGAGGATGACCGCAAGGTTCTGTTGGTGCAGGGGCATCTAAGTCGAACCTGTATTTTGATTATGGAAAAAGACGCAAAGTCAAGGATATATCATTATCTCACGAGCTGAATCGAGTGTGCAGAAAAGTGCTAAAGCTGAAGCTGAAGGCTAGCGACACCTCGAGGGAGCCACGGTGGTCGGGCGACACTCGAGTGATTTCGGAGGAAGCCAAAGGAATCGAGTGGAAGGCCGTAAGAAAAAGCGACACAGTAAGTATCGAGGTAAAGCTCGTGTGTGTGTGAGAGTAAGAGAGGTTGTATCCTCCTTACGGGGATGATCTTAAGCGTAGATCCGACCAAAGACATCCTATAGATAGTCTAGGTCGAGATCAGACGATCGGCGACCATCGAAATAATATTTTTGTTAAGCTAACTTTGCCCTGCAGCTAGCATCAGTCGACTGCTAGCTTGGAGGACTCGATCGCCAATCACCGATCGGCCGATCGCTTTGACGACTGATCGATGTCGCCATCAGTCGACTGATGATGACCATCAGTCGACTGATGGTCAAGGATCAGCCTCGAGGAGTCAAACTCTATCACCATTTTCCAAGGAGCTTTTGTGCCCATTTGTGATTGGTTGAAGACCCATTCAATGAAGGGCTCAAAGGCTATAAAAGGAGGGCTAGTCCTAGGGTTTTTCATCAATTAAAAAGATTCCAAGTGCTTCCGGTATGCTACGAGTCTCCGACATTCCTACGACGAAGCCCTGCAGATACGACGACTAGGGTTTCATCTTTTCATCTACGAGTCATCGGTATAATCTTAGTTTAATTCCATTCTGTACTTCTTTTTATTGTTGTTTTATCGTAACGAGAAGAGGGGGAGTGTCCCTCTATCTCGAATCTCTTTCGTGGTTTTTATATCTGATTAACTCCTACCTCCAACGAGAAGGAGTTCATTAGTGATTTGCCCTCCGTGCGTGATCAAGGATCACTAGGGCCTTGGAGTAGTAGTAGCCGAAGGCTACGAACTAAGTAAAAAATCTACTTGTCTCTTTTATTTTTTATTTATCTTTCCGCTGCACTTAATGTTGGTGCAATCGGCCCAGGTCACGATTGACCAGGACTCGAGTTTGACTTGAGTGATGTTTTGATGTTTCAACAAAAACATATGACAATGTAATTGTCATTTGGTAAAGTCCAAGTCTTGAGTACTTGGCATGGAAAGTCCAAGTGGGACACGTGGCACATGAAAATTCCAAGCATGGTCTTGGCATTTGAGAAGTCCAACATAGGTTGGCAAGGGAAAGTCCAAGCATGGGTCTTGGCATGGTAAGTCCAAGCATGGGTCTTGGCATGAAAAGTCCAACATGGGTTGGCAAGGGAAAGTCCAAGCTTGAGTCTTGGCATTTGAGAAGTCCAAGGGTTTGATATTTGTGGCGTAAAGTCCAAGCGGGAGCTTGGCAGCATAAGTCCAATAATTGGCGGCGTAAAGTCCAAGCGGAGTCTTGGCGGCGTAAGACCAATGTGCCTTGGCGGTGTAGACACCGTTAGCATGACATAGCCGATGGAAGCACCTGAAGGCTAGCGCGATGGATGAACAAGTCATGGATGACTTGGAGGGATCCGAGAGACGTGAGGCTGATAGAGGTGGCTAGAAGGCTTAGGTCTAGGCTAAGGGTAGTCTAGCAAGTATGGGGGAACCATACTTGGGTTAAAACCTCATAATTGAGGTGTGTCAGTCGACTGATGCCATGTGGCAATCGACTGGACCAAGTCAACTAGGGTTTATCGCGAGAAGTGGCCTAGCGATCGGCCCACCATTAAACGATCGATGGATGAGCGATCGGCCCGATTATGTGATCAGTCGACTGATGCTCGGATTTTTGGCCACAGAATGGAGTCTCACTCGACTGCTGAGATGAGCAGTCGAGTGATGGCTCATCAGTCGACTGATGGTCATGATCAGTCGACTGATGTCCTAGCCGTTGGATTTTTCCAGCATGGATTACACCGTTGTCTCACAGCAATAGTGTGATCAGTCGACTGATGGTCCCGATCAGTCGACTGATCAACCTTTTCCAGCACAGGTTGAAGCTATATAAGGAGCTCGTGATGGAGGAAAAGATAGCGATTTTCTTGAGCGAAATTGAAGGGGGAAGTTGGTGCTTTCCAGTCCTTCAAAGCTAGTTCAAGGCAATCAAAGATCAAGCAATCCAAAGCTCTTGTAAAGTGTTTTTCCTTTACTTGCATTTGTATTTCATATTGTTTTTGCTTGTATCTACTTGATTATTGTTGTAATCATATTGTACGAGGTTTCTCCGCCTCCGGATTGTTCCGAGAAGGAGTTATTATTATAGTGGTGTGTGATTGGCATCGCTAGGGTTCGTACGAACCCGATCCGTGGAGTAGGAACCGTGCAGTTCCGAACCACGTTAAATCTTCGTGTCTTTGTGTTGTGATTGTGTTTCGTTATTGTCATTATATATATATTCCGCTGTGCTAATGAAACTTGTAGACACGATCACGATCAAATTCCATCTACGAACGAACACCCGCTATTCACCCCCCTCTAGCGGCGTCAAATCTTCTAACAAGTGGTATCAGAGCCCGGGGCTCTTCTACGGACTAACCGCCGGGAGCTAAGACAAAAGCCTAGAGGGTGAAGATGGAATTCCAATACAGGCTTGGATGGGATATCAATACTCCACCTCCATATGATCCAGAAAATTTTCTGGCGTGGAGAGCAAGAATGGAAACATTCTTGATGATGAACATAGAGGATTGGTTTATCCTCATTGAAGGCCTTGAACCCCCTAGGGATAAGAACGAGAATATCCTAAAATTGAAAAAGTGGACCCAAGAGCAACACCAAAAGCTCAAGACCGAAGTTAAGGTAACGAAACTTTTGGAAGATTTAATCCCTAATGATGTTTTGTGCAAGCTAGGGGATTACATGTATGCCAAGGAGCTATGGAGAAAATTGGCAAGACTCCATGAGGAGAGTTCATCCTCAAGTGAAAGTGAGGAATCGGAAGTTGAGATGGAGTCAACTTCCGAATCGGAGAAAGAAGAAGTAGAAGAGGTGGAAGAAGCATCTACTTCTAGGATTGAGGAGGAGAGACCATCCTCTACACCGAAGCAACCTCAAGAAGAGCCTTCAACATCCGATCAAGATGAGGAAGCTCAAAATTCAACTCCGGCACCTACCACCACCCTAGGTAACTCAAACACTTTATGTTCAAATAAAAATCATATAATGTGCTTTGAGTGTAGGGAGTATGGGCATTACAAGAGCAAATGCCCAAAGAAGGCTAGGAAAGCCTCTCTGGCGCCCAAAAGTCAACAAAAGTCAAAGGATGCCGGCTCCCCAAGTCAAAAGAGCAAGGAGCATATTATATGCTTCAAGTGCCATCAAAAGGGGCATTTTAGAAGCCAATGCTCTAGGGGGAGGAAAAAGACCCAAGAAGAAGCATCACAAGTAGGGGGAGCTAAGGCTAACCCTAATGTACATTTTAGTAGTGCATCTTCGAATTTAAATGTTAAAAAGCATGCTAATAGGAATAAATATTTTTGCTTAGGAGCTAAAAGTGTCCATTTTAGTAATAAGGAGAAATTTGGGACTAATGTCCCTAGAAAAACCATACCTAGGGAATCTATTAAGAAAATACAAGAACATCTAGGTTTTAATCCAAAATGGACTAGGCATATGCCAAGGAAGTCCAATGCCCAAGATTTAAATCAAAATTCTAAAATTGGGCAATTAGAATTAGAAAACCAAGCCTTGAGGTCAAGGCTTGAAAAACTTGAGAAGATCCTCAACACTATGCAAAATCAATTTAAAGGGTCTAATGGTCAAACTCCTAGGTCAAGAAGTCAAAGTCAACATCTAGGACCTAAGAGTCAAAAGTCAACCAAGGGCAAGAATGGTTTGGGTCACAAACCTAAGTCCAAGGTGACTTATCATAGTGTTCCATTTGACTATGGAACACTAACTAGGTCTAGGAAGACCAAGGTCAATGGGGAAATCATCCCTAGAATTGACCAAGGTTTGTGCCTAGTGGCCAAGGTTTCGAAGAAACCTAGGGTGGCCACTAAGAAGGTTGTTAGGGAGGCAATCCCTAAGGTTAACCTAGGCAAGACCAAAATGACCAAGGCTAATAAGCCTAGAAAGGTCATTAGGAAGGTATCTAGGGAGGTTATCCCTAAGGAATACCTAGTTAATTCAATGAGCTCAAATAGATTTTGGGTTCCAAAGAGCGTGATTGATTCACGTTAAATGGATTAGAATGTGCCAACCATGATTGGATGAGTAGTTAACTCAACCATGGTAAAGATGGCACTTTAGGTTATTTTCAAGGTTATGGGTGCCTTGGAAAAACATTTGAGCTTTAATCCTAAAGGATTTTAGGATGTGCCAATATAGTTTTTGAAAAACATGAAAATCAATAAAATTGGCACAATCTAGATTTAGAGGTCATAGTGTGTAACTTTGATTGTTGGCACACTTTAAAAGTTCATGTAAAAGTAACATCAAGAGTGATACTCAAGTGTCACACAACTTGATGTCTTGTACTCACCATGCTTCATATGTTTTACCATATGTTTGCATGGAAGGAATGTCTAGGATGGATTGCATCTCACAAAACAAGTCTTTTACCTTGATTGTGTATTTCAACACTTAGAAAGGGTGAGATGTTAGGATTTGGAAATCATTGAATGTTAATGTTTGCAAAAATGAAATAAAACATTAAAACACATTAACAAATACATGAATGTAAGTGTAACATCAATATATTCGATATACAAGAATAAACATGATAAAATGGATTAATTAGATGAAGAAATCGAGAATTTGAATTTGAGTAAATCGGATATCGATCATTGTCTGATTATCGATCGATTGATAACTAACTTCTGCGATCGATCACGGTCATCGATCAGTGCTAGCTTCATGACTCATTGCTTGAACATCGATCGTGATGGGATACATCGGTCGTGATGCACCTATTCAGAAATTTGAGGTCATCGGTCGAGTGCTCGGAAGATCGAGTGATCGTCGATCGGTGATGAGCAACATCGGTCGTGATATTCTTGTATGCGTCGCGGAAGGTTGATCGATTGCCTTGCCGAGCCGGATCACCGATCACGGCTCGGTAGAACTCGAATAAACCGCTATCACCGATCGATGCCCACATCACCGATCAGATTGCGATTTTATAACGCCGAACCGCTAGGGTTCGGCGTCTTCACGCAACTCGCTTTCGTTCTCTTCTCCTTCTCCGATCGCCATCTTTTTCTCCGACCGATCCTTCCGGCCGTGCCAGCCGCCCAAGGTGTTAGGTTTGTTAGATGAGCCCTAATTTGCATTAGTTCACTTATTTCAAGCCGTGTTTCACTCGTTCTAGGGTTTATCTCCTTGTCTCCGATTAGGGTTCCGGCATCTGAGTTTTCCGGTGAACCTTCCGGCGACTCTCAAAGAATATCTGAGCATTTCCTCCGGCAACACCTCCAAATGGCGCCTAAGTAACACTCTTCTTACCCAAGCCCTAATTTGCCTTTCCATTATAATTTAGTTTTTATCTAATCATGTATTATGTCCTTGCATGTCATATCATTACATTGCATTCATAATAGGAGAGCTCGTAGGAATGATCCACCCGAGGGTGAATCTCGATTGTACCAACCTATGTTGGTTAGGTACATCGATAGGGAGTTTTTCAATCGCCATTGTAGTGATGTCATGGAATTAATTGCATACTACAATATCATGAAAATCGTCTTATGCACGCATCCAATTAATGATGACCTTCTTAAGGAATTTTATCAAAACCTAAAAAAGGTGGATGATGGCCCTACCTATACTACTCGCATTGCAAAACGCGAGTTAGAGTTCACTCCTGCGATACTGCAGGAGTTTCTCGAGTGTAGGCCCTCAGATGACACCTTTATCTTTTTCCCTACCATGGATTTTCCTTTACCCGAGCCCTTTGACCATATCTCTATGGAGTCCATGCATGAGCATATCTTTGGTTATCCTCGTCCACCGCCTGCAATTTATTCCCTATCATCGAGTTATAGACTGACAATGTACTTTACAAGGTCATTGTTGGGTGTTTTCTTCCCATCGTCACTCGGGGTCTGGCCAAGATTCGGCCTCCCCATCTATTTCTTCTATACGCCATGCAGCATAGGTTAGACATTAACTTTGCATTAAACATGTTTCACTGCAGTGTGCATTTCACTTCCCCTGTACAAGGGAAAGTGCATATGCCATATGGTCATATCATCACAGCATGGCTAGAGTCCGTAGGGGTTAACATCCACAGGGGTTCTCTGAGAGCGCTATCGGAGGTGTACGACTGTATATCAGTTCATAACTTCTCGTTAGCAAAGCTACGGATGGGGGCTGGACAGATGGAGTTGGCGCCTCGACCACCACCCAGGGCACGCAGAGAGCCTCCTCCGGTACCCAGAGAGGCGACAGAGGACTACGAGGATGCAGACGCCACTGATGAGGATGATCAGATGTCGGCAGACACATCAGCGGCGGGTCCATCAGATCATCAGCTTACCGAGTCCGATTGAGACTATCGCACCGGTTGACTCTAGGTCGTCGAGAGATATTGGCGAGCCGTGCATCCTTCGCGACGCCTTGATCGGATGGAGGAGTCCCAGCGCGCGATCGAGCGGTCACCGATATGTTAGAGATGATGCGGCCTAGACCTTGAGTCGCCAGCCTCCTCCACCACCACCTCCGCAGACAATTAGATATTGAGGATATTAGATTTTCTGGTTGTCGGGCTTATAGTGAGATTGAGCATAGCCAATCTCCATTTTGAATGTAAAAGACTAAATTTTTAAGTTAAATGAAATTTTTGTTTCTGAAAATCTTGTGTGTCTAGATGAGTACTTGTATTATTGTATTGCTTATAAAAGTTGATATATCATGACATGAAATCGCATCCTATCATATACCATGTCATGTCATTGTTTAGGGTTATTTTAGATGTCATGTGTTCTTAAAGTTCATCATATGTCATGACATCATGATCATTGGTCATGTTTTTATTTTTCCATCACTATGCCATGATCATTTCATGCATTAATTTGATTGAACATTGATTTAAGGAAAATGACATGACTTGAAGTCTCACTTATAAGGGAATCAAGTAGGGTTGCCTAGGAAATGCATGAAACCCTAGATAAAGTGAATCAAAACCCACATCTCACATCACATTGACATGTATGTATATTTATACACCCTAGATACATGTGAGATGCTAGGATAATAAGTTAGGTTCAAGATGCATGGGTAGTGCATCTAGATGAACTCAAACTTATTTTAATTATCACCAAGAATCATAAGGAAAGCTAATATACAAGCTATGTATATTTAGCCAATAAATTGTGGTTCAAAATAGGCTTTCAAAAACATTTTAAAATCAATTTGGAAAATCTTGGTGAAATCTATCTTTTGATAGCCATCATCATTGTAGAAGTTGATACAAAGTGGATCAAGAAATTTAAAGTTCTTAATAGTTTTGAACTTTGTACCAATCTTCTATTTCAATGGTAAAAATATTTTTCCAAAATTTTTCACCTATTGTATTGGTCATAAGTATTATACGTACCAAATTTCATGATTTTTCAATATACGTATAATTATTTATGATTTTCTGAAATTCAACTCTGATAATTGAAATTCGGAAATTTCAGTTATCAGTCGACTGCTATTGGTGGCAGTCGACTGATGGAGGTGTCAGTCGACTGATTTATGAATCAATCGACTGGTAGCCTGATTTCGAGGAAAACAAGGTTGTTTAACCTGATTTCAGCTACGGTTTGTTGGTGCAGGGGCACTAGATAATCGAACCTGTGTTTTGATTATGGCAAAGACACAAAGTTAAGTTTATATTGTTATCTCACGAGCTAAATCAAGTGTGCAGAAAAGTACTAAAGCTGGAGCTGAAGGCTAGCGACACCCGGAGGAAGCCGTGGTGGTCGGGCGACACTTGAGTGAATTCGGAGGGAGCCGAAGGAATCGAGTGGAAAGCCGGAAGCGAGAGCTACTATCGAGGTAAGCTCGTGTGAGTGAGAGATTGTAAGGTCGTGTCCTCTTTACGGGGACGACCGTAGGCGACGATTCGACTAAGACTTCCTGTGGAAGGTCTAGGTCGAGATCGGACGGTTAGAAACCGTCCGATATTATCATTTTCCGAGCTAATCTCTTACCGCAGGAAGTGGCGGGCAATGATCATTATCATCGATCGGTGATGAGATCATCGATCGTATCATCGACATCGATGGCGACGATTCAGCTTTTGCGCTAGGTCAAAACGGATAACGTTTGACGCGGCCACTTCGCGATAAAAATTTGGAAAAATTCATGATTCGTTCCAAAGAAATAGGAGACAAATTCAGAGGCTAAAGTCTATAAAAGAGGGGAGGATTCATCTCCAAATCACATCAATTATTCATCAAGTGCTCCTACAACGCCAACGCTTCAACACCGTCATAACGCCGACGCGACGCCAAGTTTTGATCTTCTTCGTCGGCAGTAGATTCAAGTAATATTTTTGATATTATATTCTGTATTTTTATCTTCATAACGAGGTGAGGTAGGCTTGTTGCCTCATCCTCGTATATTCGGTTTTTGTAATCGTTGTCTCCTACCTCCAACGAGGAGGAGACGTTTTAGTGCTTTGCCCTCCGTACGCGGTCTAGGACCGATAGGGCCTTGGAGTAGCAACCGCTGGGTTGTGAACCAAGTAAAATAAACGTGTTCATTTATTTTCCGCTGTGCTTACTTTGCGTATCGAACGAACGAAAAAGAAAAGATTTACGATCGCTATTCACCCCCCCCCCTCTAGCGACGCTTCTCGATCCAACACGGTTATGGTCCCTAATCACTCCTAACCCTAGGATATGCTTTGGGTAGCATTATAAAGGGTGAAAACCCATTAGATATGGATTAGGAGAAGTGTTTAGGGTTTGTATCAATTTTAAGGTGTTGGAAAGTTCAATATTGAATTTCTAACCTTAATTTTGATGGTTTAGAGTTCCTATTGGCTTAGGGACTTCCCAAGGACATTGTTGGTGCAATGGTCAAAGGGGGAGCTAGCCTTTAGGGGGAGGTATCCATCTTGGGATGATGTATATGTTTTTTTCTCCTTGAAGAGGAGAAGTTATTGGGAGAATATGACATCAATTGGGAAATTGATGGGACTTTTGAGAGACCCAATTTGGAAATTGGGAAAGTAAATGGGATTGTCTCTCTTGAGTGATATTGGACTTATCACTAGGAAGATGGTAGGCATCCTAAGTATTTTTGGACCAAGGGGGAGATTGTAAGATCACATTGGGACATGAGACATTGACCTCCTTGGAGAGGAAACCTTTTTGATGTTAGTCAAAAAGGGGGAGAATGTTTGGGGGAGAACATTTGGAGAGTATTTACCAATTTGGGATAATTGGTAAAGGATTTAAGTTAGTGTTCTAACTCAATAATTTGTTTGGTTTTTGTCAAACATCAAAAATGGAGAGATTGTTGGTGCAATCGGCCCAGGTCACGATTGACCAGGACTCGAGTTTGACTTGAGTGATGTTTTGATGTTTCGACAAAAACATATGACAATGTAATTGTCATTTGGTAAAGTCCAAGTCTTGAGTACTTGGCATGGAAAGTCCAAGTGGGACACGTGGCACATGAAAAGTCCAAGCATGGTCTTGGCATTTGAGAAGTCCAACATAGGTTGGCAAGGGAAAGTCCAAGCATGGGTCTTGGCATGGTAAGTCCAAGCATGGGTCTTGGCATGAAAAGTCCAACATGGGTTGGCAAGGGAAAGTCCAAGCTTGAGTCTTGGCATTTGGAAAGTCCAAGGGTTTGATATTGGCGGCGTAAAGTCCAAGCGGGAGCTTGGCAGCATAAGTCCAATAATTTGCGGCGTAAAGTCCAAGCGGAGTCTTGGCGGCGTAAGACCAATGTGCCTTGGCGGTGTAGACACCGTTAGCATGACATAGCCGATGGAAGCACCTGAAGGCTAGCGCGATGGATGAACAAGTCATGGATGACTTGGAGGGATCCGAGAGACGTGAGGCTGATGGAGATGGCTAGAAGGCTTAGGTCTAGGCTAAGGGTAGTCTAGCAAGTATGGGGGAACCATACTTGGGTTAAAACCTCATAATTGAGGTGTGTCAGTCGACTGATGCCATGTGGCAGTCGACTGGACCAAGTCAACTAGGGTTTGACTGTGGGAAGTGGCCTAGTAGTCGACTGCCACTGTTAGGCAATCGACTGATGGACGAACAGTCGACTGATTATGTGATCATTCGACTGATGCTCGGATTTTTGGCCACAGAATGGAGTCTCACTCGACTGCTGAGACGAGCAGTTGAGTGATGGCTCATCAGTTGACTGATGTCCTAGCCGTTGGATTTTTCCAGCGTGGATTATACCGTTATCTCACAGCAACAGTGTGATCAGTCGACTGATGGTCCTGATCAATCGACTGATCAACCTTTTCCAGCACAGGTTGAAGCTATATAAGGAGCTCGTGATGGAGGAAAAGATAGCGATTTTCTTGAGCGAAATTGAAGGGGGAAGTTGGTGCTTTCCAGTCCTTCAAAGCTAGTTCAAGGCAATCAAAGATCAAGCAATCCAAAGCTCTTGTAAAGTGTTTTTCCTTTACTTGCATTTGTATTTCATATTGTTTTTGCTTGTATCTACTTGATTATTGTTGTAATCATATTGTACGAGGTTTCTCCGCCTCCGGATTGTTCTGAGAAGGAGTTATTATTATAGTGGTGTGTGATTGGCATCGCTAGGGTTTGTACGAACCCGATCCGTGGAGTAGGAACCGTGCGGTTCCGAACCACGTTAAATCTTCGTGTCTTTGTGTTGTGATTGTATTTCGTTATTGTCATTATATATATATTTCGCTGTGCTAACGAAACTTGTAGACACGATCACGATCAAATTCCATCTACGAACGAATACCCGCTATTCAACCCCCTCTAGCGGCATCAAATCTTCTAACACTTAATTGCTTTGAAATGAATTCGTACGAAAAAGTTTTATCGCTATTCACCCCCCCCCCCCTCTAGCGATCCGCTTTGATCCAACAATTGGTATCAGAGCCGGGGGCGCTCAGATTCGGTGCAACCACCGGTCGAGCATTTTTCTTTTCATATTTATCGTTTTAAGATTTCTCCCACACTACTAATCCAAGACCAAGTCTTGGTACACAGTTTTTGGTTGTGTTTTTGCAAGTATTAATCGCCTTCGGAGTACCTCACGATCAAACGAGCATAACTTTTGCTACAAGTGGACTCACGAAATGATCTACCCACCAAATCGAAGCTCTCTGAGAGATATACACTTCTTATGGGGGTTTACCCCCGTAAGAAGCTGTTTTAATCTTCAAAAATTGACGTTTAGTACCCCTTCGGGGACATCGAAGGTTGTGAGTACTTACTTTTTGTTTAAGTTTCTTATCTCTTTGTTTAACCTTCTATTTCTCGTCTGTTTTTTTTTCCTGCACCACTAATCCAAGACTCGAGTCTTGGCAAGTTTTTTTTGTGTTTTTTTGTTTGTGCAAGTTTTTCTTTATGACCCACATTGAGGGGTACATCACCACCCGACCTCCGTTCTTTAGCAGAGATGATTTCTGTTACTAGAAAGGTCGGATGGAGTGTTTTCTAAAAACATAAGTCGAGTCTTGGATAATCATCCAAACCAGCTTTGCTCTACCCACCAATGATCAAGGCGAGCCCTTGGACTTCGACAAGTGGACCAATGCAACCTAGAGGCAAATCGAAGTCGATGCAAGAGCAACCCAAATATTGCAATGCGGTTTGTCTAAGGAAGAGCTCAACCGCATCGGACCCTTCATCAGTGCAAAAGATCTGTGGACAAAACTCATAGAACTACACGAAGGGACTAATGACGCAAAGGTAAGTAAGCGTGACTTACTACTTAATAAATTGTATAACCTAAAAATGCAGGAATGTGAGACGGCAACGCAACTACACGCCCGCGTCCAGGATATTGTCAACGGCTTACACACCATCAGACACAAGGTCAAAAACCGCGACCTTCTAAGGTACGTTCTTAACTCATTTCCTAGGACTACCTTGTGGGTATCCATGGTTGATGCCTACAAGGTTTCTAAAGACCTTTCAAAGCTTAGGTTATACAAATTATTTTCTGAGTTTGAACTTCACGAGCAAACTAACATGGTCCGGGCCGAGAGAGGTATTGCTCTACTTGTAGGACAAAGAAGCAAGACACCCACCAAGCAAGAAGATGGATTCGAACCCGAAGACGAATCAGAGTCCGAATCCGAAAAGGTGGAAGCAATAGTGAACGTAGTGCGGAAGATCATTCGGAGGGAAAGGAGGCTACTAAAGAACCAAAAGAGGGCACAATTCAAATCAAATCAAAAGAAAGCTTTTCATGCAACATGGGACAATGAAGAAGGCATCGGCATAGCGTGCATGGCAAGACCCGAAGAGTCCGAGTCAGAATCCGAATCCGAATCTAACTACAACACCGACTCCGAACTGGAGGACTACTTCGAGAAGCAACTCAAAGCCGGACCGAAAGGGAAAATTAAGGTTAGCCACTAACTAATTCATACGCTTTACAATACAATTAAATTGCTAACTAGGAAATTAGCTAAATCTGAGTCTAGGGTCGAGTCCTTGGTTGAGGAGGTTGAAACCCTCAAACAAGTGTAATGCCCGTAAAAATTCTAGCAATTTTACAAGAATTTTTAGCATGAATATAATAGGCTTTATGTGGGCTCTTTCAAAAATAAAAGAAATAGAGCCAAAAAGGATGCAAGGCCTAGGAATTGAACCCCAAACCTCTAGTAGATACCTAAGCCCTAAAGATGCATCCAATAACCAGAAGCCCGACAGGGTTGTGCTATTAGAGGAATATGGGAAATGATAGTTAAGGGTAAGGGAGGCTAAGGGACACTTCAAGAGAATAAATAGGGAATGAGGAGACAAGAGAAAAACAAATTCTCATTCTCCACTTCTCTTCTCCTTCTCTTCTTCTTCCTCACCGAAACCTATCTTCTCTTCTTCTATTTTCCAAGATCCATCCAAGCAAGAAGAAAGCTAGGTTTGACATCCATTAGGGTATCTACCAACTAATAGTAAAGCGAAGGATGTAAGTATCCCCTCACCTGCATACAAGTAGTTTTTCGATTGATGTTATTGTGTCAACCTCTTCATGAACCATTTGTCCAAGGCTTTTACTTGAGTTTTCAATGAAGATTCATGCCATACCTTGTATGAATATGATGAAGATAGGATGCTAGATAGATTAGGTTAAGTGTTTGACCTTAAAAACCCCAAGAACTCTCGGCCAAGACCATAACTTGTGCTATCCATGATGATCCATGCTACACCTTGTATTAATATGAAGATGATGGGTTTTTAGATGGGTTTGGTTAAGTGGTTGATCCTCAAAACCCTCTAAGACTCTCGGCCAAGTCCATCTAGACCCCTAAGGTGTTTTTCTATGCCATGTTTTGGATGAGTCCATGATATCTTTTGATGTTAGATGAAGATAACATGTTCTATGCTAGGTTTTAAATGAGTTCATGCCATGTTGATGGTAGAAGAAGATGACATGTTCTATGCCATGCTATAGATGGGTTCATGCTATGTTTTGATGGTAGATGAAAATAACATGTTGTTGGCTAACCTAGAGTTAAGTGGTTGAGCCTTTAAGCCCTTTGAACCATTCGGCCAAGACCCCCTATGTGTTTTCTATGCCATGTTTAGATGAGTTCATGATAACTTTTGATGTTAGGTGAAGATAACATAACTAGAGTTAAGTGGTTGAGCCTCTAAGTCCTTTGAACCATTCGGCCAAGACCCCTAATGTGTTTTCTATGTCATGTTTAGATAAGTTCATGATGACTTTTGATGTTAGATGAAGATAACATGTGTTGGCTAACCTAGAGTTAAGTGGTTGAGCCTTAAGTCCTTTTAAACCATTCGGCCAAGACCTATTTAGGCCTATCATGCTATGATCTATAAATTACCATGTTATGTTTTGAATGTAGATATAGGTAACATGTGAAAGCTAAGCTAGATTTAAGAAATGGATCATAGATTGTCTTGGAACTCTTAGCCAAGGTTTATCAAAAATCCTAAGTGCCCTCCCATGCCATGCTTTATATGCTAAAAAATTAACATGTGGTTAGTTAGCCAATATATAAGTTGTTTGGTGTTAAAACTTTGATAGAGCTCCATGAAGTTAGGTCACTCCATGTATACTTGTTCATGATGTTTATGCCTTATGCCATGCCCTATATGTGTGTGATGTTAACATGATGTTAAGGGGTCCTTGCTCAAGTGGTTTAGCATGATTGGTTATGTCACTACCATATGTCCATGTCAATAGTAGGGATGCATGATAAATTTCTGCTCATTACCATGTTAAATGTATGATCATGTTGTGCTCATTGCTTTGTAATTATATGAATGTATGATATTTTATAAAGAAGGAACATGATATGCATGAAAAGAAATATGTTATGAAGAAGAAATATGTTATGAAAGCAATATGATATGCTATGAAGAAGAAATATGTTATGATGTATGATATGTTATGAAGAAGAAATATGTTATGAAAAGCAATATGTTATGATATGAAGAGGAAACATGATATGTCATGATTAGGAACGTGATATTTTTATGAAATGAAATATGATATGTTATGATAAGAAGCATGATATGTATTTTACTTTCTGCATGGCTTGTACCAGGACCCTAACAAGGTCTAAGGGATGGGCTCCTACGTGCCCCTGGGTCGACGGTCGTAGTACAGACTCAGTACGGGATGGGCTCCCAGATGCCCTAGGCCGACGGTCATAAGTACGGGCTTAGGATGGGCTTCTGTTATCGCCTCAGTCTAGTGGGTTCAGGATTAGCTACCTCGGGTCTATTAGGGATGCGAGCTATGATGATGATGATGTGGTACAATGTCAGGCCCAATATGTTGAGATTTATGTTGAAATACCTATAAGATATATTTTCAAAGAGCATCCTATATATATATATATCTTTATGTTATGCCTGCTTATGTGTTCTTGCTATATTCATGTTATGCCTGCCTATGTTCTACGATGTTATATCCATGTCATGCCTGCTTATGATCTTGTATGTTTACATGTTATGTCTGCTTATGTTCTACGATGTTATATATTCATGTCATGCCTGCTTATGTTCATGTTCTATGATGTTTATATTCATGATATGCTTGCTTATGATCTTTTATGTTTATACGAATGCTATGCTTATGTTCCAATATGTTATATGCATGTTATGTTTGATTATATGTCTTTGTATGTTTATGGTTATGCTTATATGTGTTATATGATCATGTCACTACTCTATGTTTAATGCTTGACGTATGGTTTTGTGAGTAGGACAGGATCTTACTAAGCCTATGTGCTTATAGTTTATGTTCCCTTGTACTGCAGATAAGGATAAAGGGTGGCTAAACTAAAGGGAGTAGCAGGAGGGGCAAAGTGTGTGTGGTAGTGGCATGGTGGAGGAGATCTGTTATGTTTCCTTATGCATGTTTTTGCCTTAAGACGATTCTCTTTATGGACTTGAACTAAGCACTAAGTACTTATGAAATAATGATGCATGCTCTATGTTTAAGAAGAAGTATCTATGAAATGACGATGCATGTTTATGTTTAAAAAAAAAGAAAAAAAAATAGGTCTAAAGTCTTCCGCTGTAAGAAGTATATGTAGTCTTCCGCTGTAATATATGTATGTACGATCGCGTCACGCGCTACCCCTCCGGACCCTTGGAAAGGGCGGGCGTGACAACAAGAGATACCCCTAAACTCTTCGACTAGTCAAGTTCAAGAGGAGGACTCAACTCGAGTTGAAAAACTCGAAGAAGAGAACTCTCTCTTGAAAGGGCAAGTCCAAGAGCTCGAAGCTCGGTTGAACAAGTTCTCGACGGGGTCCAAGAATCTTAACCGACTTCTTGAAACTCAGAGAGTCATGTACAATAGAGCCAGACTCGGATATAGCTCAAAGACTACGAATATATCTTACATGTCTATCGTAAACCGTAGTCATCATCGAGTCCAAGCATGAGTCCCGAAAACTTTATTAAACTCGCATATAAGGACCAATAGGTTTTGGATTCCCAAGGATCAAGTTCATTACTTGACCAGACCATATTGGTTCAATGATCCAGGGGGAGCTAATACCAAAATAGTATATCCGGTAACCTAAACCTCTTATTTATTTTAGAATGGTTAGATAGGACTATAACTCGTCAATGCTTGATAACATAGTACCAGGACGCGGCGAGATGATAGTATGCTAGGAAAGCGGAGTCTTGTGTATTCGGGCTAGATAAGGCGTATCTAGTTCGGAGCACTTGACCGAGTGGAACTAGCTGAAGCTACCTCACCGTATCCTAGACTAGTTAGACCAGGAAGTGGTCTTAGGTGAGTCAAGTTACTATTTTCTCAAAATTGGCTTTGTCTAAGGAAGTGGTCGTTTTTTCGATCAAAGAAGGCCCCTGTGCCTCACCACGACCTGGAAGCCAAGATCTTGAAAAGGTGACTTGATGAGCTTAGGATCAAATCTGAATCTAACGCAAGGTTGACAAGTATCAAATCATTAAAGCTTAATTAAAATTGGAATCATCTCACACAACATATAAGGTGAATCAATTCTAAGACACTTAGAATGGGTGAGATGACTAAGGAACAATTTCAATTTGCATAATCTTTTCAAAAATGTTATCTATTTTTCAAACTATTGAGCTTAAACATGTACTTATACTCGGACAAAACTCTAAATATACAACCTTCTAGGTCAATGTTTAGCACCCTCTAACTCTTCTGTACCTTATATATTTGATTAAGGGGGAGAGCAAACTAACCCTAAGGGTTATATATTTTCAAAAGTTATTAGCATATAAGTATTGTGGAACTCAAAGCTAATTTTATAAGTATTTTGAAAATCAAACTTAGTTTCCAAAAAGTTACATTGTTGGTACCGAGGAGTTCATTAGTGATTTGCCCTTCGTGCGTGATCAAGGATCACTAGGGCCTTGGAGTAGTAGCCGAAGGCTACGAACCAAGTAAAAAATCTACTTGTCTCTTTTATTTTTTATTTATCTTTCCGCTGTACTTAATTGCTTTGAAACGAATTTGTACGAAAAAGTTTTATCGCTATTCACCCCCCCCCCCTCTAGCGATCCGCTTCGATCCAATAGGTTCCTCCTTAGTTCTCCTTGGTTTTTGATACAAAGGTTGTCACCTTTTATGTCGGCTATGCGCACTAGATACAGAATCAAAACATAATTTTCATCAATCCAAACAACACCCATTGCAAATATAAATTCAAGAATAGAAAATATATTCGAACTAGCATGTCTAACGTAAACAAGTTACTCCCTAATCCTATAATCGAAGTATCTACTATTGGTGCAGGGGCACCAAATGATCGAACCTGTGTTTTGATTATGGCAAAGACGCAAAGTTAAGATTACATCGTTATCTTACGGGCTGAATCGAGTGTGCAGAAAAGTACAAAAGCAGGAGCTGAAGGCTGGCGACACCCGGAGGTAGCCGCGGTGGTCGGGCGACACTCGAGTGACTTCGGAGGGAGCCGAAGGAATCGAGTGGAAGGCCGGAAGCAAGAGCTACAAAGTAAGTATCAAGGTAAGCTTGTGTGTGTGAGCGTAAGTGAGGTTGTATCCTCTTTACGGGGATGGTATTAAGCGTAGATCCGACCAAAGACATCCCATGGATGGTCTAGGTCGAGATCGGACGATCGGCGGCCGTCGAAATTTTATTTTTGTTAAGCTAACTTGTGATTTCAGCTAGCATCAGTCGACTGCCCACAAGAGCCACTCGACTACCTGAAATCAGTCGACTGTTGAGTGTTGTGACTCGACTGGCGCTACTGCCATCAGTCAACTGATGATGGCCATCAGTCGACTGATGGTCAAGGATCAGCTTCGAGGAGTCAAGCCTTATCACCTCATTCCAAGGAGTTTGGTGCCTAAATTTGATTGGCTGAAGACTCATTCGATGAGGGGCTCAAAGGCTATAAAATGAGGGCTTCTCCTAGGGTTTTTCATCAATTCCAAAAGCCTCCAAGTGCTTCCGATATGCTATGACTCTCTGACATCCATACGATGAAGCGTTGCAGACACGACGACTAGAGCTCAATCTTCTTTATCTACGAGTCATCGGTAAAAGTGTTTTGATAGTTTCATTGTGTATTTAAGTTTATTATCGTGCTTTAATCATAACAAGAAGAGGGGGAGTGTTCCTCTATCTCGATCCTTTCGTGGTTTTTGTATTCGATTAACTCCTACCTACAACAAGGAGGAGTTCGTTAGTGATTTGCCCTCTGTGCGTGGTCAAGGACCACTAGGGCCTTAGAGTAGTGGCCGAAGGCTACGAACCAAGTAAAAAACTCTCGTATCTTCTTTATTTTTATATTGTTTTATTCTTTCCACTGTGTAACTCAAGTATCGAAATGAACGAAAGTTTTTATCACTATTCACCCCCCCCCTCTAGCGATCCGCTCGATCCAATAATTGGTATCAGAGCTGGGGGCGCTAAGATTTGGTGAAACCATCAATCTAGCCTTTTTTACATATTTGTTTTTAAATTTTACAAATCATTTTTCGTTCGTTTAAATTTTCTCCCGCACTACTAATCCAAGACGAAGTCTTGGTACTCTTCTTTTGGTTTTGTTTTGCAAGTATTCGCTTTTGGAGTAGACGACAGTAAAACGGGCATAACTTTTTGTACAAGTTGATCCACGAAACGGGCTACCTACCAAAACAAAGCTCTCTGAGAGATCTATACTTCTTATGAGGGTTTACCCTCGTAACAAGCTATCTTCATCCCCAAAAACTAATGTTTAGTACCCTTTTGGGGACATTGAAGGTTGTAAGTGCTCTTCTTTTATTTTAGTTGGTTATTTCTCATTTATTTCTTTTGTTTCTTTTCATTTCCTACATTACTAATCCAAGGCTAAGTCTTGGAACCTTTTTCGTATTTTTTTTGTGTGCAAGGTTTTCCTTCCAAATGGCCCACATTGAGGGGTACAGCACCACCCGACCTCCGTTCTTTAACGGAGATGATTTCCGTTATTGGAAAGGTCGGATAGAGTGTTTTCTAAAAACACAAGTCGAGACTTGGATAATCATCCAAACCGGCTTTGCTCTACCCACTAATGATCAAGGCGAGCCCTTGGACTTCGACAAGTGGACCAATGCAACCAAGAGGCAAATCGAAGTCGATGCAAAGGCGACCCAAATGTTGCAATACGGTCTATCCAAAGAGGAGCTCAACTGCATCGGACCCTTCATCAATGCGAAGGACCTGTGGAAAAAATTAATCGAGCTACACAAAAGAACGTCCGATGGTAAGGTATGTAAATGTGACCTTCTTTTCAATAAGTTGTATAACCTTAAGATGCAGGAACACGAGACGGCGACACAACTACACGTCCGCATCCAGGACATTGTTAATGGCATGCACACCATCGAACACAAGGTCGAAAACCGCAACCTCCTAAGGTACGTTCTTAATTCATTTCCTAGGACTACCTTGTGGGCATCCATGGTCGATGCCTACAAGGTCTCTAAGGACCTTTCAAAGCTTAGGTTAGACGAATTATTTTTTGAGTTTGAACTTCACGAGCAGACTAACGTGGTCTGAGCCGAGAGAGGTATTGCTCTACTTGCAGGACAAAGAAGTAAGCCACCTACCAGGCAAGAAGATGGACTCAAACCCGAAGACGAATCAGAGTCCGAATACGAAAAGGTGGAAGCAATAGTGAATGTAGTGCGGAAGATCGTTCGAAGGGAAAGGAAGCTACTAAAGAACCAAAAGAGGGCACAATTCAAATCAAATCAAAAGAAGGCTTTTCATGCAACATGGAACAACGAAGAAGGCGTCGGCATAGCGTGTATGGCAAGACCCGAAGAGTCCGAGTCAGAGTCCGAATCTGAATCCAACTACAACACCGACTCCGAACTCGAGAACTACTTCGAGAAGCAACTCAAAGCCGGACCGAACGGGAAAATTAAGATTAGCCGCTCACTAATTCATATGCTTTACAATACAATTAAATTGTTAACTAGGAATTTAGCTAAATCCAAGTCTAGGGTCGAGTCCTTGGTTGAGGAGGTTGAAACCCTCAAACAAGAGACACCCCTAAACTCTTCGACTAGTCGAATTCAAGAGGAGGACTCAACTCGAGTTGAAAAACTCGAAGAAGAGAACTCTCTCTTGAAAGGACGAGTCCAAGAGCTCGGAGCTCGGTTGAACAAGTTCTCGACGGGGTCTAAGAATCTTAACTGACTTCTTGGAACTTAGAGAGTCATGTACAACAGAGTCAGACTCGGATATAGCTCAAAGACTACGAATAGATCTTACATATCTATCGTAAATCGTAGTCATCATCGAGTCTCGGCGTGGGTCCCAAAAACTTTATTAAACTCACATATAAGGACCAATAGATTTTGGATTCCCCATGATCAAGTTCATTACTTGACCAGACCATATTGGTTCAATGCTCCAGGGGGAGCTAATACCAAAATAGTATATCCAACAACCTAAATTTTTTTTATGGTTAGATAGGACTATAACTTGTCAATGCTTGATAACATAGTACTAGGACACTGTGAGATGATAGTATGCTAGGAAAATGGAGTCTCGTATATTCGGGCTAGATAAGGCGTATCTAGATCGGTTCACTTGACCGAGTGAAATTAGCTTAAGCTACCTCGCCGTATCCTAGACTAGTTAGACCAAGAAGTGGTCTTAGGTGAGTCAAGTTACTATTTTCTCGAAATTGGCTTTGTCTAAGGAAGTGGTTGTTTTTCCGATCAAAGAAGGCCCCTATGCCTCACCACGACCTGGAAGCCAAGATCTTGAAAAGGTGACTTGATGAGCTTAGGGTGAAATCTAAATCTAACGCAAGGTTGACCTGTTTCAAATCATTAAATTTAATCAAGATAAAATTGGAATCATCTCACACAACATATAAGGTGAACAAATTCTAAGACACTTAGAATGGGTGAGATGAATAAGGAACAATTTCAATTTACATAATCCTTTCAAAAATGTTATTTATTTTTCAAACTATTGAGCTTAAACGTTTACTTATACTCGGGCAAAACTCTAAATATACAACCTTCTAGGTCAATGTTTAGTGCCCCCTAACTCTTCTATACCTTATATACTTGATTAAATGGGAGAGCAAACTAACCCTAAGGGTTATATATTTTCAAAAGTTATTAGCGTATAAGTATTTTGAAACTCAAAGCTAATTTTATAAGTATTTTTGAAAATCAAATTAGTCTCAAGACTTATATTGTTGGTGCAGAGGGTTATACCTCGAACCAAAGTAAATCGAGACACATGCTTGGACTCATGTTAGATAATCTTTATGCATGCTACTTTTTTGTCAAAAACCCCTACTTTTTATATACAACCCCAAATCTTTTTTGATTTATGGCAAAGGGGGAGAAGAGCACAAGTTAAGGGGGAGAACAAAACCCCCTTAGAGTTAAGGGGGAATTGATTATAATGAGTGCATCGTTTATATTTACTCATTTTCCACATTATATTCTTCCTTAACTTTGCGTAAGTTTGCCATAGATCAAAAAGGGGAAGATTGTTGGTGCAGGGGCACCAGATGATCGAACTTGTGTTTTGATTATGGCAAAGATGTAAAGTTAATATTACATTGTTATCTTATGGGATGAATCAAGTGTGCAGAAAAGTGTAAAAGCAGGAGCTGAAGGTTGGCGACACCCGAAGGTTGCCGCGGTGGTCAGGCGACACTCAAGTGACTTCGGAGGAAGTTGAAGGAATCGAGTGGAAGGCCGGAAGCAAGAGTTACAAAGTAAGTATCGAGGTAAGCTCGTGTGTGTGAGCGTAAGTGAGGTTGTATCCTCCTTATGGGGATGGTATTAAGCGTAGATCCGACCAAAGACATCCCATGGATGGTCTCGGTCGAGATCGGACGGTCGGCGATCATCGAAATTATGTTTTTGTTAAGCTAACTTGTGATTTCAGCTAGCATCAGTCGATTGCCCACAAGAGCCACTCGACTGCCTGAAATCAGTTGACTGTTGAGTGTTGCGACTTGACTGGCGCTGCCATTAGTCGACTGATGATGGCCATCAGTCGACTGATGGTCAAGGATCAGCTTCGATGAGTCAAGCCTTATCACCTCATTCCAAGGAGCTTGGTGCCTAAATTTGATTGGCTGAAGACCCATTCGATGAGGGGCTCAAAGGCTATAAAAGGTGGGCTTCTCCTAGGGTTTTTCATCAATTCCAAAAGCCTCCAAGTGCTTCCGATATGCTATGACTCTCTGACATCCCTACGACGAAGCGCTGGAGACACGACGACTAGAGCTCAATCTTGTTTATCTATGAGTCGTCGGTAAAAGTGTTTTGATAGTTTCATTCTATATTTAAGTTCATTATCATGCTTTAATCGTAACGAGAAGAGGGGGAGTGTTCCTCTATCTCGATCCTTTCGTGGTTTTTGTATCCGATTAACTCCTACTTCACACGAGGAGGAGTTTGTTAGTGATTTGCCCTCCGTGCGTGGTCAAGGACCACTAGGGCCTTGGAGTAGTAGCCGAAGGCTATGAACCAAGTAAAAAACTCTTGTGACTTCTTTATTTTTATATTGTTTTATTCTTTTCGTTGCGTAACTCAAGTATCGAAACGAACGAAAGTTTTTATCGCTATTCACCCCCCCCTCAATCCAACATCTACTCCATATATGAAAGAGAATAGACACAAGACATCATAGAATGAATTATTATAATGTAAAGATGTCTAAGAATGAAATCACAGTACTCTTGGTCATTCTATTTGGCATTGGAGCGCAGATTTCAGTCCTCGAGCCACTTCCTTTCTCCCCATTGCGATTCTCCAGTGCTTTTTAGGGCACCGTTGTGCCTTTCTAGTCGTCGGGCCTCCTCCCTAGGATTTGGGTGTGCCTTCCTCTTTATAGACATGCAGTCAGTGCTTTATAAATCCCACGAAAACCCTAGTCGCGTCAAAACAGCCCACCGTTACATGGTTGTGTGGAATGTGGGGCGCTGGGATGGTTGTCTTCGTGAGTTGGACACAACCGTGTGGAATTCACAAGGTCGGCCATGTCCGACTCTATTCTTCCCAGTGAATGCCTTCCTTTTGCTCCAAAAATGTGTCGTTTCACCTATAAAATGTCGTTCTGCACATAAATGCGACAAGGGCAGATCCCCGAACCATAAAATAGGAAATGCATGCAAAACAAAGTAAAATATGCATGAAACAAGTATAAAATATAATGAGATGTGTGTGAAAACTACTCCTAAAACTCTATATGTTTTGCTCACATCACACACTAAGGTGGAGAAACCCTCTTTACAAGACCATCTCTTCTTCTTTTAATGATGGTGGAAGTAAGCTTAGGAAGAAGAGATTTAGAGCTTAAAGACTTAGAAGGCTTGGGGAGCTTAGAAGACAAGAATTTTGTAGGAAAGTATTATCCTCTTCAAGCCCCCAAATCCCTCCTTAAATAAACTTTCGAGCTTCTGCCCATTTCTGTACATTGAGCACTTCGCCAATTGACTGCTTCATACCAGCAGTCGACTAATGCTACTGTTGATTGAATCCAATGGCTTCTGATTCGCCCTGATTGCAATCATCACCACTCAACAGACACTTGATCAGTCGACTACTCATAACACTAGTTGACTACCAGAGCCATCAGTCGTCTGCCATAAGCCGATAGTTGACTCAGAAATATTTTGTGCTCTTGTCCACTAAAACCAGTCGATTGCCAGTGAGCAGTCAACTGGTGAAAAGCACTAGTCGATTGCCTGAGCCACAGTGTGTTTTCCCGAGTGTCAAGCACTCAATCAATTGACTCTTGTAGCCAATCGACTGCTCAAAACAATAGTCGATTGTTGGATCATAACTCAGCTTCTCGAGTCCAATTGCTGATTGGAGCTTGAATGTGACTCAAACTTCCCGAGTGTCAAGCATTTGAGACCAGTCAAGTGGTCAAAGAGCTAGTCGACTATTAAACAATCTGCTCGATTATTTTTACCTCACTAGTAGACTGATTCAAACATCAATCGACTGGTACACCTCAAGTATAACTATCTCATACTTGAAACTAACCCCTAAGCCTAGACTAAACCTTCAAGTTCTTCCATCAACCTCGTGCCTTCAGGATCCCTCCGAGTTTCATCGTTGCGCTTGCTTTCAAAAGTTTCCTTTGGTTTTGTCATATTTTAGGGTCTTCCTTTACCAAAGTTCACTTGGACTTATGTCGTCAAGACTATACATTTGGACTTATGCTGCCAAGACCTCATCCTTGGACTTATGTCACCAAGACTATACACTTGGTCTTATGCCGCCAAGTCCTCATCTTTGGACTTTCCTTGCCAAGACTTTACCCTTGGACTTTCCTTTCCAAGTCTTCACTGTTGAACTTTCCTGTTACTTAACATCCACGTTAGATCACAAATATTACCTAACTATAAATGATTATCCAAACTTCAAAAAATTAATACTTGGGGGCATTCTTGCATCAACAGAGTGCTCCAGTCGACTTGCAACACTTTTGTGCTCAACTTTGGGCCTATCAATCGACTAATTCTTGATGATAGTCAGTTGATACCATCAATCAAGTGCCTTAGTCGACTCAAAAATATCTTGTGTCTAAGTTTAAGAACATCAATCAACTAATATAAAATGTCAATCGATTGGTGTATCCAATCGAGTCCTATAGTCGACCCACAAACATTATATTTGAAGTTTCATGCATATCAATCGACTAATCAGTCGAGTTCTCCAATCAACTCAGAAATATTCTATGTGTTACTTTTCGACTAGCAATCGATTGATGTTCATGCAATTCAATTTCTATGAAAAATGATGGTGGTTACACACACTACAAAAATAATGGTTTTTGGCGATGAAATTTGCAACGAATTTTACAAAAAAATTCGTTGCAAATTTTTTTTGCAACAAAAAATTTTTCATTGCAAATAATTCGCCGCTAAATTCTGCAATGAAAAATAAAAATTCGTCGCCAAATTGCAACGAATAATTTTTCCATTGCAAAAATCGTCGCCAAATTTGGCGACGAATAAATGTTTCGTCGCCAATTTGGCGACGAAAAGAAGAATCGTCACAAATTTTTGCGACAAATAATACTTTTCGACGACGAATAATACTTTTGATGCCAAATTAGCGACGAATAAATTTTTTCATCGCCGAATTTGTGATGAAATATTTATTCGTCGCAAAACTCTAGCATGCATATTCCACCAAATATAATGAAATTTGGCGACAAATATTTTTTTCGTCGCAAATTTGCAATGAAAAAAATATTCATCGCCAAAATCTGATTAACATAATTAACGAATAAAATTAAATTTGGCGACGAATTTATTTTTCATTGTAAATTTGGCGACGAAAATAAAAATTCATCGCAAAAACTTTCACTATCAATCGACTGATTGTGCGACCAGTCGGACTAACCGATCAGCTACGAGATATTCTGTGAATTGCTACAGTATGGCAATCGACTGATCATATCCATCACCGATCGCTACTTGAGTAGTGAATTACGGCCACGGCTCTGCGTTCAGAATCAAGCTAAAGATACAACAGTCGACTGATAATGTTTACCAGTCGACTGATGCCCAAAATAAAATTGGATTGCGCAGTTTCTCAAGTATCAGTCGACTGAATCTTTACATCAGTCGACTGATACATATATTTTTGCAATGGAAAATGTATTTTCGTTGTAAATATGGAGAAAATTAAAAAAAAATATTTTAAATTATTCTTTTTTTCTTGTTTTACAACAAATACACAACAATATTAACAAAATTATACAAAAAATATTAATATAGACATCAAACAAATTTATACATATAACAAATACATTCAAAGGTTTAAACTAACTACCATTATCATCAGGTAACATTTAAATACAACAAACATATAAAAACATAAATATCATTTATGTCATAAGTCAAGTAGCTAATAATTAAACTTTCACAATTACAGTCAAAGATAACCACCATCATCACCATCATCATCAAAAAATACATCATCATTGTCTCCATGACAGGGATCAGGCGGAGGAGGAGCAGAGCCAGAAGGAGGAAGTTGATTTGAGCTAGACATTAACTGAAGATGTTGCATAATAAATATTTGTTGCCTTTGAAATTCGTTCATCTTTTCATTTAAGTCTTGAACTTTCTGAGCGTTCTCTCTCGATTCAGTTTTCTTCTACACTAGTAACTCTCTCAAATGATTAACCTCTTCGGTTAATTGAATTACTTAGGCTTTTGATGCTGGAGAGGATGAAGAAGAAGCACCAGGGACCCTATAGGATCGGCTCAAAGAGCCGAGTCCAAGTATTCTTCCACTTTTCGGTCCTCCAAATGCTTCGAGCCATAAATTTATATTGTTAATAGATGGCTCCGATTCAACTCCATCATCGCTTGCACCCGAATTTTTTTGTGAAAGTTCATCGTATTTCTCCTATTGTGAAAGAAAAAAAAATTAAATAGTAACATAGGAAATTAAATTTTTACAATTACACACCTTTATTGTTCTAGCTCTTTCCCCACTCCATGTTTTATCCTTCTTTTGGAATGTATGGGTGAAAGTGTTAATAAATAATTGTTGGTGCAGGGGCACCAGATAATCGAACCTGTGTTTTGATTATGGCAAAGACACAAAGTTAAGTTTACATCGTTATCTCACGAGCTAAATCGAGTGTGCAGAAAAGTACTAAAGCTAGAGCTGAAGGCTAGCGACACCCAGAGGAAGTCGCGGTAGTCGGGCGACACTCGAGTGACTTCGGAGGGAGCCGAAGGAATCGAGTGGAAGGCTGGAAACGAGAGCTACAAATTAAGTATCGAGGTAAGCTCGTGTGAGTGAGAGATTGTAAGGTCGTGTCCTCTTTACGGGGATGACCTTAGGCGATGATCCGACTAAGACTTCCTGTGGAAGGTCTAGGTCGAGATCGGATGGTTAGAAACCGTCGCATTTATCATTTTTTGAGCTAACCCCTTACTACAGGGAAGTGGCCAGGCTGGCAGTCGACTGTTGGACATTGGGTAGTCGACTGTTATCAGTCGACTGATGAGAGGCATCAGTCGACTGTCATCAGTCGACTGATGGCGACGATTCAGCCTTTGCGCTAGGTCAAAACGGATAACGTTTGATGCAGCCACTTCGCGATAAAATTTGGATAACTTCATGATCCGTTCCAAAAAAAAGGGGAGACAAATTCAAAGGCCAAAGTCTATAAAAGGAGGAGGATTCCAACTCCAAAGGACATCAAGTTTATTCATCAAGTGCTCCTACAACGCCAACGCTCCAACACCATCATAACGCCGACGCGACGACAACCTCAGATCTTCTTCGTCGGCAGCAACATCTAGTAATTTATTTTAATATTGTATTCATTATTTTTATTCGTAACGAGGTGAGGTAGGCTTGTTGCCTCATCCTCGTATTCCTGGATTTTGTGATCGTTGTCTCCTACCTCCAACGAGGAGGAGACGTTATAGTGCTTTTCCCTCCGTACACGGTCTAGGACCGATAGGGCCTTGGAGTAGCAACCACTGGGTTGTGAACCAAGTAAAATAAACGTGTCATTTTATTTTCCGCTGTGCTTACTTATTTACTTGTGTCTCAACGAACGAATTCGACGAAAGATTTACGATCGCTATTCACCCCCCCCCTCTAGCGACGCTTCTCGATCCAACAATAATGGCTCAGTTCCCGTCTCCTTGGCCTAAACAAATTAAACAATTAATATTTATAAATTAGTGAGTATTAGATTACAAAATTATAAATTGAAAACACTCACTAATCGAGCTCTATGCTCATCGATATTTATGGATCCTCCCGCATATGTGGCAGACATAACGTCGGAGTTACAATTCTGATTTTGCTTATTCTGTTCACTCCTCCGTTTACTTTCCTCAGATCCCCAATGCGCAACAATTTTATTCCAATTCTCCTCGATTATAAAGTGTGGATTCTTATTTCTAGTTTTGGCATGATTTAGTATGTTTCTAATATGATCACCACACTTTTTCTTAAAAATCCTCCTAATCTCTAGTGTTTGACTCTCCTCCCAAATAAATACCCGCTGTAGTAGAGAAAAATAAAAATTGATTATATTCACTGCAATTTCATATACTAAATGATTGAAATAAGTTACCTTGAACTCATTCCACCACAGAACTTTAATTTCTTCCGGCGTGCTTGTATAAGTCATAGAAGCGCCACCCCAATGATTATTCACTATTTTATTCACCTCGTGAATAACATGTACAGAATTTGTAAATCTAACATAAACCAAAAACAAACCCCATTATATACTTATAAAAAAATATATTGTATTAAAAATTAAATATAGATATTGTAAAACTTGAATACTTACGAATCTCCATGCGGAGATATAAACTCTCTCGTATCCTCCCTCTCCATGAGTGATTGTTGTACCGGGGAAGAGACATTAGTAGGTATGTGTTGAGAATCTGAGGATCCTACAACTGGGGAAGAGGTGGAGGGCACATTTCCTACAAGAGCATCAGAATGTGTAGGGGCTGAAGCAGAGGAAGACTGTGATCTTCCATCGCTACTACATCTATGACCGCCATATCGAAACTAACAATCATGATTATTAGAAGAATATTACAGGAATATAAAATACAGTTGCATATCGAATTATTAATAGGAAAAATATAAAAATATTTCCATATTCATAGCAACTGGATGACTCTAAAAAAAATTCATTAGTATATCAAATATATGGAATTTCGAATAACACAGTGAATTAAAACATAATTGGTACTGAATAAAAGGTAAATTACCAATAATTAGAAATCGAAGTCTGCAATAAATTTTTCGGCCTGGTAATGCATCTAATCATCATCGTCATCGTTATTGTCATCGTCATCGTCATCGTCATCGTCATCGTCATCGTCATCGTCATCGTCATTGTCATCGTCATCCTCATCCTCATCCTCATCCTCATCCTCATCCTCATCGTTGAAATCTTCATCTTCATACTCATTCAGTTCACTTGCATCAACGTCTATTACTACACCGCTGGGATCTCGTAACGTTGAAATATTATACTCTTCGATATGAAATGTATTGACAACTTCATCTTGTTGATATGCTATGTCTTCCCAATGTTCCTCAATTTTATTATGTGCTTTTGTTTTACAAGCTGCCCACCAATCACTTTTGTCTCGTCTCAAACTAGGATATGAAGCATAAAATACTTGAATCACTTACTGTGCTAATACAAATGGTTCGTACCTCTTGTATATTTTTTTTGTAGTTAATTTCAACCAAATTAAACTGTGGATACACCCTCATGCCTTTGATAGGGTCAAACCAACGACACATAAATAAAATAACTCACAAATCTGAGCCTGGATATGCTACCTCTAAAATTTCATCTAGTAAGCCGTAAAATTCATTCCTTGCACCCCCATCAATAGATGACTGAACACAAACTCCGCTATTCATTGTAGTTTTCCCAGTTCCATAAGCTTGAGTATGAAAATTATATCTGTTTATGAAATATGTCGGCTAAGTTTTAACCATTGAATTTGGACCCCATGACAGATGTTTTATTAGGTCTTTCTCAATGTGACCGTGATTATCAAGAACTTAAAGTAAAATAAATATGTGTCATCAGACAAGATTTATCAAATTTACTATCATATACTACTTACATAATTTTTGAACCATTGTGCAAATTCTTCATCAAAGAAATTATTAAACTCATGCTCTGGAAGCTCCAAATATAGAGTTTGAAAAATCCTACAGTAAAATTAAATAAAACATGAACAATATTTTATGATATACAAAATGTTTAATATAACTTTTATATACTTACTCAAAATACGGCGTTACTTCTTGACAGTTCAATAAAATATATGTATGGGTTGCTCGCCACTCCGGACCAGTTAAGTATCTACTTGTACAAGATCCACTTGGTCAACCAAGGTAATTAAAAATTGAGAATGCCCTCAAATTTGGATCAACGGGACCCTCATCGTTTCTTCTTGCTTTCCAACTCTTGCATTGAACGTGAGGTTCAAAGTAATATGTTGCAAAAGTTGTAACTTCCTCCACAATATATGCATTAACAATAGAAGCTTCAACATGAGCCTTATTTTTCACTTTTTTTTTCAAGTGATAGAGGAATCTAAGAGTAATACAATAAAATTTATTAGTAAATAAATTAGACTAAATTTGACCAAATGAAATAACAATGAGAAAAAAGTCAAAAAAAATCACCTTTCAAACGGATACATCCGTCGAAAATGAACAGGACCTCCAACTTTAGCCTCATATGGCAAGTGAACCAAAAGATGTTCCATTGAATCAAAAAATACCGGTGGAAATATCCTTTCTAAGTTACACATAATAATTGGAATGTCTCTCTCTAATGTCTCCATATGTGAATGACTCAGTACTGTCGAGCAGATATCATGAAAGAAAATGCTTAATTCCGTAATTGCACCCCAGACAAAATTTGGTAATAGTTCCTTCAAAGCAATAGGAATTAATCTTTCCATGAATATATGACAGTCATGACTTTTAAAACCCATAAATTTGCATTCCTTCAAATCAACGCATCTACCAAGATTTGAAACATAATCATAAGGAAATCTCAATGATTGCAATCATTCACAAACAATCCGTTTCTGATCCTTATTCAATGTATAAACTGCTTTCGATTTTGGTCCCCTACTATTTGCATCAACATCAAGGGTGGGTCATTTACATATGCGATGCAAATATTTTCTTGCATTCAGATTGTCTTTTATTTTTCCAATTATATCCATCACCGTATTTATCAGATTTTCAAAAACATTCTTCTCAATATGCATTAAATCAAGATTGTGACAAATCAAATTACTCTGCCAATACGGTAAATCCCAAAAGATACTCCATTTTGTCCATTTATGCATAATTCCATAGTCATATGTTGTAACATTTGGGTCTTCAATAACAGATGGAATGTTAAGTACTCTTTGCCATAAAATTTGACAGATGAATCTCAATGGTGGAGGTGTTCTTTCAATTATATTATTAGTAAATTCTTCTTTATTTCTTCTGAATTTATGATTTGGCGGTAAAAATTGTCTATGACAATCAAAATAACTCGATTTCTTTCTGTGTTTCAATCTGAATGACTTTGATCTCTCCATACATATTGGACATCCTAAAATCCCCGCAGTACTCCAGCCCGATAACATCCCATAAGCAGAAAAATCATTTATGGTTCAAAGAAGTGTAGCTCTCATTGTTAACAGCTGATTAGTATGGACATAATATTGGCAACACCCACGTCCCATAGTTGGATCAACTCGGCAATCAACGATTGTATGTAAACATCTATTAACTTCTTCGGATTATGAGGGTCAGACACAATCAATGTTAAAAACATATAAGGTGTTTTCATACACATACCAGGAGAAAGATTGTATGAAGTTACGATAATTGACCAGCAAGAATACGTTCTTCCTGATTTGCCAAATGGAGCAAATCCATCAGTACATAGCCCCAACCTGATGTTTCGAGTCTCATTTGCAAACTCAGGATATATTCGATCAAAATTTTTCCATGCCTCTGCATCAGATGGATGACACATTAGCCCATTCTCTGTTTCATGATTTTCATGTCAAGTCATGTGTTCAGCAGTCACCTTCGAAGCATAAAGTCTTTGCAATCTAGGAGTTAAAGGCAAATAGAACATTTGTCTGAATGATTTTAATCGCTTATTACGATTTGATCTCGTGGTACTCTTGTACCTGCATTGATAACAGAATTTGCAAGTCTCTAAATCTACATTATCTCCCTAATATAGCATGCAACCATTTTTGCAAACATCAATTCTTTGCACCGGAAGACCCAAATCTTTCACAAGTTTTTTCATACTGTAAAAATCATTCGGCATTATGTGATCACGTGGTAATACTTCTCCAATAACTTGAACAAAATCATTAAAACATTCTTCGGACACAATCTTGCGGTGAGAGATAATTTTGTGTGACTGTCACAATCGGACCACACGGGTTCATCTGCAGCTCTCAATACTTCTTGAAATTTTATATATGGCTCATTGTACATATTTTCATTACCATCAGTAATTTCTACCTCCTCCAACAATGTTGAATAATTATTATACATGTGTTCAAATGCTTGAGGATAACTAGAACTTGTCACGTTTGGTTCCCTATTCAAATTATGACCAACTGCATCAACTATCGTCCTCTGGTACGGATTGAATTGATCGTAATATACTTGCTCTCCACTAACTGTCCTTTGTATGTTTCATCCAACCTCTTCATCGGATATAAACGGTTCACCATGACAAGTCCAATTATAATAATTTGGCATAAAACTAAATCTACACAGATGTTCTCGAACTTTATCACATTGGAAAAATTTATCATTATGACATTTTTTGCACAGACACCTTAATTTATTCCCATCCATAATCTCAAAAATTGTTTCAACTCAATTATAAATTCATCGGTTAAACCATGACGTTCTGGTAAATTTTTTTTATACATCTAACTTTGTTCTCTCTCCATCGATCCTGTTTTTGAAATTATATCAACGATTAATTTTAATTTCTTCCAAACTTCATCCATATATATATCAATCTAACCATAAATTTATACTCAACATTAATTAAATTTTTCTAATACTAAATATGATTTTGTGTGATATTTAATTGCAAATTATAATATCATTTCGAACAATTATGATCTATTAACAGTAATTAAATTACTTAAAATCAAACATTAAGAATAAAAATTATAACAGAATTAATAATACTGTAATTAATGTTATAAACAATATTTTTATGCGTACCTGTCCAAATGGAAACAACGTGCGGCTAGATGAACACTTGACGAACACCTTCAAAGTAGGGACAACCTATGAAAAATACTATTTAGATTATGACAAACTAGTATTATATGTACGGTGCAACGTAACCTTACGCGAGCGAGGGCACGCGCGCGATGGCCATGAGCGCAAGGACACGCGTGCGGGCATGCATGCGGTGGCCGCGAGGGCACGCACACGGCTGTGAGTGCAAGGACACGTGCGCAGGCATGCATGCGGCGGTCGCGAGGGCGCAGCGCGACCACAAAGGCGGTGTGTCGTCGACTACGATATACACATCGCATAGCTAGGCGCGGCCGCCGCGCGAAAGCCGCTGCCGGCGCCATCACCGCGACCACGCGCGTCGGTGCCACCGCGACCACATGCGGGAGCGCAACCACGAGCACGCTCGGCATCTAGGGACGCCGCGAGCTCGCGGTGGCGCTTGCTGCCGCACGCAATCTCGCGGTAGCAACCTGCCGCGTGTACGTGCGGTAGCACCTAGTCGCCGCCAACACACAACAGCCGTGAGCTCACGGCAGGTGGGTGGCGAGCTTCGTGGTCACCGAGCACGCGCAGCACTGCCGCCGCGAGCGCACGCCTGCGCCAATGTAGCCGCTGCCGCCGCGCAGACGCGCAGCGCCTGCCGTGAGCACGCGCAGCGCCTGCCGCGAGCACCGCGTGCTGTCGTCGCTGCTCCGGCGATGACGTTGGAAGGGAGGGAGAGAGAAGGAAGAGACATACTGCAGCGGGACGAGCGCGATCGAGCGGAGGAAAAGGAGAGATTGGGTGCGTCGGGCCGGGATAATTAGGGGAAATTTAGCGACGAATATTTTTTCGTCGCCAATTTGGCGACGAATCTTATATTTGTTGCAGAATCAATTCGTTGCAGATTATGCAACGAAGATAAAATTCATTGTAGATTCTGCAACGAAAAAAAAATTCGTTGCAGAAATCTACAACGAAAAAAAAATTCGTTGCAGATTCTTCAACGAAAATAAAATTTGTTGCAACTATTTGTAACGAAAATATTATTTCGTCGCAAATTGACAATGAAAAAATATTTTCGTCACCAATTTGCGACTAATTTTGCACCGAAAATTAAATGTTGAAAATTTTAAAATTTTTGTAACAATTTTTTTTTATTGGAAATTGCGACGAAACATAAAATTCGTCGTAAATTTCGTTGCAGATTTGCAACGAACTATTTTCGTTGCTAAAGTTCGTCGCCAAATTCATGTTTTTTTGTAGTGACATATGTTCTTTGTGTTCTTTGCAGTACAATGAGAAAACTCGAAAAACTCGAAACCTAAGATTCTAACCCTTAAATTCAATGATTATGCGTGTTTAAATGCACCAAATCAAGATATAACTAAAATGCACGTTTGCACGCATTGGGATCAAAATCATCAAAAAAATATGCATCATAATGTTGTACGATCAACGACACCTAACCTTGTGCTCTAATATCAATGGAGTATTTCAATCCACCAATGGATCGTGTTGCCGCATATGAATTCACAAAAGAAAACTCAAATGATCTAATGCCTAATCTACAACGATTATGAGAAAATAAACAAAGTGGAAGCAAAATAAAAGCATAAACATGCACTTGAATCCGGAGGCTTCATCGTCAATGGAAGATTCTGAAGATCATGAGCAGAACAATCACTAGGTCATGATCTTCCACAGGCGCAAGGGAGACAACTTCGAAGGCTCTGCCCGATGGGAAAAATGAGTGAACCGTCTGATGTTCTCTTATGCGAGGATCACACCCTATATATATATATATATATAGTGAGCCTAGATTCGTTAATAACCCATCAATACTAATGATAACAAACTAAAATATTCTATATATATATATATATGTATCCACATTCAATAACACAAACCTACAATTTAAATCAAATTAGATCAATTTAATGGTTTTTCTTTTTTTGCATCTGCAATGATAAAATCCGTATGTCATTTGGCTAAACATATTTGTCCACCATCCAATAATATGAACTATGATTAATCGGGGCATAAAATTAGAAGATCTAAATTTTTTTTTTTTGTTTTTAGATCTCCAATACCATATTATATATAAAACTTTATGCAATATATGCAGCATTCGTTAAAACTGAATTGAAACGATTGATTTTTTTTTTTGACAAATTCAATCGAATTTACGATTAAAATCAAATAAATCGAATCTATATAAGATCAATTAATTTGACAACCAATCAAATTAATCAGACTTTCACATATCAATTGACTCGAGCCTTTATAAATTTAGTTTAATATTTGACTGATTATAATGCATCAATCGATTACTAGCGATTTGATTTAATCGAATTGAATAAATCAAAATAATAGAGATTTTTTTATAAAAAAATTGAATTTTTCGAATTAACCAAACTCGAATTTCTAATTAAATTGATTGGGTTAGTTATTTCCATTCAACCGAGATTTTACTAATTCATAAACCCATGTCCCCTAGATCATGTAAAAGCAACAGCCAACTCCTAGATTTTTCTACTATTTACATCTGAAGCCAAACTGCAGACAATGCAAAAGCATAGTAATATTATCTATTATTGTGATTTTTGATCTAGCTACCTGATTAAGAAGGTGAGGTCGTTAGATCCTCTTGTAAATATTTATTTGTGAGAATTGTATTTGGCTCATAAATATGTTGACTTTCAAGACCTAGAATTATTATTTCAAATTTTGTAACATTCCACTTAAATTAGCATATTTAGAAATTGTTATTATTTGAACAATGCAGTGTGACCGTAAAAGGTCTTGCATTTTATGTAGCAAATAGTGGGTTTTTTTAATATAAAATAAACTCTAATAGAACTTTATAAAAAAAATATTGAAAGTCGAAATGAGTTCTCATATAATCAATCAAAATTTTTGTGTAAAAAAGTTGGTCTAGATTTAGTGCTATTTGGGGTTGAGATCCCACTTAGAAATAGAAATGGTACTTACTTTTGATCCTAATCATTTTAGTCCTATTAAGATTATAGAATCACAAGGTAGTAAGTAATTTTCACAATCTCTAGCGAAATTGGTGTTTTAGTTGCCTCGTGATTTAATTTGGAGAAGGGAGTGCGGATGTCAGATCAAGGAAGTACAGGGAGAGAGGACAAATAGCTCAAAAGCGTACCTGGAGATTTTAGCTAGTAAAAGAAGGTATGTTCTGGGTTTTGCCATGGAGAAGGAAGTTAGGTTTTGTTTTGACCGAAGGAGGAAATTCTCAAACCATTTGTATAATAAGGTGATTATGTTTGTCTCATCGTCAATCTCTTAGTGTTCCTCACCGTCAAATCCCTTTAATGATGGAAAAATCTCAAACCACAAAGGAATCTATGAAGGTAACCAATTGCAAATTAGTTACCCACCGCTTGCCTAGTATTATGGATCTTGCAATCTACTGAACGGACAAAACAAAAAAGTTTTATCCATTTCAACCGACATAATTCAAGATTATTAGCCTAACCCTGAACTTAACCAACTTGTTCATTATTTTTAGTTGTATATATCATGAGTTCCAAAACACCAAATCCTCCATTGTTATATTATATTGTGGGTGATAACTGTTAAATCCCAACCTGCTTCACATTTGTAGTAATGTTCTCCTTCTTCCTCTCCTCAAAAATAGATTATTTATCATTGTTTGCACTAGACACATCCAAAGTATATTACCATAATATATGTTATTTTAGATGACATTGCACTGATGATGAAATACATGAAGGAATAAATATTAAGATTGAATCTTGATAAGAAATACTAAAAGTGAAAAATTTTATACTCAATAGAATGAAAATCAAATATATGAAATTTATTTTAGTAGTAATAGACATAGTAAGAAAATTGAGAGTTTTAAGTATATCCAGGATCGATTTTTGCAAGGGGTTGATAGAGAGGAGAATACTGGAGGCTACGGGCGGATGTGCACACAGCGTGGAACGCTTTCGCTGCATCTTCTCGTCTCCTGCCCATAAAACCATGATGCTAGGCGGTGGGGATGGAGGCGGAGATGGAGCTCGAGATAGGGCGGCTTCCGGTCAACCTCCTTGCCCACATCTTGTCTCTCATCCTCTCATTCATGGAGTTAGCACGGGTGTGCGAAGTCTGTCGGAAGTGGCAGGAAGGAGTGGTACAATCACTGGTGAGGAAGGAGCGACTCAACTTCGCCGGGTGGAATGTCGAGGATGAATCCACCTCTACGATCATGCGGCCTGCCTACAATATCACGGAGTTGGATATTTCTAGAAATTTCTGGGGTTGTCAGATAATTGACGAAGGGTTGTATAAAATTTCACACACCAAATGCGTTCGTAATCTATTATCAATGTCGTTGTGTGGTGTGGTCGGAATCAATGGCGAAGGAGTAATTCAAGTCAAGAGCTAATTCTTTACAACACCTGAATATTGGGGGCACATTTATCACAAATGAGTAACTATATGCTGTAGCCAGTAGGTATCCACATATTAAAAAAAATGTGGAACCGTCACATTAGCGGCCCCCTCCGGCTGCCCCTACCGGTGGAGGAGGTAAATCAGGACTCAGGTGACAAGTGCAAAGGAGAGGGTCTGTCGATGGCCCAGAGTCGTGACCTCCCCGGGAATTGACCCTTGCCCACTTAAGAGTTGCCCCTTTGCACTTACCAACTGGGCTAACCCTGGGGCTAGGTATCCACATATTAAGATATGATGCTTGAAGGAGCTGCTATTGTTGCCCCTGTTTCCAACTATTGGTGGCGTAGTTTTCCTTCTACTTTACCAAAGGAAGTTTATAACCTGCCCATTTATCAACTCATCTTGGGTTTCAAGCTTTGAAAATAATACTTAATGAAGAACTTCCTCCAAATGTGTAAACTGCGACGAAAGGATATTAGCTATATCCTTGGTTCATATTTCCCAAAGGCTACATGGTTCAAGCTAATTAAAGATCTAGATCAAGGAGATATTGCTCACTCATTATAAGACCATAAGAAGTTGGTTTGTTCTAGATGTTACTCCTACTATCTCTTCCGAACTTGCACTCCAATTATTGCCTCACAAGCTCCGCTCTTATGGATTCTTCAACATGCTATGTCTGTGGCATTTCAAAAGATTATCACTTTCAAAATGTTAAGTGATGTAATACATAATAATGTCTTGTCCAAATTAGGTGACTATAAGGATGCCAAGGATCTTTGAAGCGAATTGGCAAAGTACCATGAGAATCTTTCACCGGCCAAAGAAGTAGAAAAGTATTCATCCTCTCAAGCTCAAGAAGAAGTGTAACGCCCGTAAAATTTCTAGCCATTTTACGAGAATTTTTGGCTTTACGATAATGGGCTTTATGTGGGTTTTTTTTCGAAAATAAAAGAAAATAGCCAAAAGAGATGCAAGGCCTAGGAATTGAACCCCAAACCTCTAGAGATAGCCAAGCCCTATAGATGCACCCACTAACCAGAAGCCCAATAAGATTATATCATTAGAGAAAGAGGGGAAATTATAGATAAGTGTGATGAGGGTAAATGAAAAGGCATGGAAAGAGAAGAGAAACTTCTCTTCCTCCCTTTATAAAGAAGAGTGAAAGTCCCATTTGGCCACTTCTTCTTCTTCCCTCTTCTCTTCTTCTTCCTCACCGAGCTCCCTCTTCATCCTTTGGCCGAAACCCCCATTCAAGCAAGGAGAAGGCTAGGTGGCTTCCATTAGGTCATCTCCCAAGCAAAGCGAAGGATGTAAGATTCCCTCACCTGCAGTGTATTCGTTCTTGTAGATGCATGAAAGAATAAGAAGCTTTAAGCCCTTACAAGTTTCGGCCAACCAAAGTATTTAGGGCTAGGGTTGCATGAACATGCTTCTAATGATACTATGATAAGTTATAAGCTTCATAAAGGAATTTTAGGTAACAAAAACCCAAGCTTGAGCCCTTACATGTTTCGGCCAACCAAGGTATTTAGGGCTAGGGTTGCATGAAAATGCTTCTAATGATACCATGATAAGTTATAAGCTTCATGAAGGAATTTTAGGTAACAAAAATCCAAGCTTGAGCCCTTACATGTTTCGGCCAACCAAGGTATTTAGGGCTAGGGTTGCATGAAAAGGCTTCTAAAGGAATTAGGAGATGTTATATGCTTCATGTAGAAATTTTAGGTGACAAAAAAAAAATACAATGTTTGATACCTTACATGTTTCGGCCAACATTGGTTTTAGGGTTAGGGTTTCATGAAAACACCCCCTTATGTAGTTATGCTACATGTTTCGGCCAACATTGATTTTAATATGTCATGAATTATGCCGATGTGATGAATATGTTCATGATTCAATATGCTATGAAATATGCTTATGTGATGAACATGTTTATGATGTAGTATGCCATGAAATTATGCCTATGTGATGAATATGTTTATGAGGTAATATGCCATGAAATATGCCTATGTGATGAACATGTTTTATGATTTAATATGACATGAATATTCCTATGAAATATGCTTATGCGATGAACATGTTTATGCTTTAGGACCCCTTTAGGGCACTCTTATGTTATGAATGCATGTATGCTTTGAAATGTCTGAGATGGAGATGCTTCCCTTTCAAGTAGGGATTAAGAGCTCTCCTTATGATAAGATAAGATGGAGATGCTTCCCTTTCAAGTAGGCATTAAGAGCTCTCCTTTTGATAAGATAAGATTGAGATGCTTCCCTTTTTATGTTGGGGATTAAGAGCATTCTTTATGATATGACAAGAAAGAAAGGAATTAAGTATTTTACTTTGTAAGAGGTTAAGTACCCGACCCGTCAGGTGGTCGTTAATTAAATCCAAAGGGACATAAGAAGACGTAAGAGGTCTTGCCCTGGTAAGACGTAAGAGGTCTTGCTCTAGTAGGTCTGGTGGCTCGCTACCCCAGCCTATTAGGGAACGCGTATTATGTGGTACTTAACCTGGGCCCCCCCAAGCAAGTTATGATTATGTTGAAGTATCTATATGTATATGTTTTGAAAAGAAAGGACTTTTATGAAATTGTGCATGCTTATGTTAAAGTTTATGAATGCTTATGAACTTGTCCTTTATGCATGTTTAAGATTTATGATGTTACGAATACTTATGCTATGAATGCTTATGGTTAAGTTTAAGAATATTTGTGACTATGTACTTTATGCATGTTTAAGATTTATGATGTTACGGATACTTATGTTATGAATGCTTATGGTTAAGTTAAAAAAATGCTTATGATTATGCCCTTTATGCATGTTAGATTTTATGAAGTTATGATGCTTATAGTTAAGTTTAAGAATATTTGTGACTATGTACTTTATGCATGTTTAAGATTTATGATGTTACGGATACTTATGTTATGAATGCTTATGGTTAAGTTTAAAAATGCTTATGATTATGTCCTTTATGCATGTTAGATTTTATGAAGTTATGATGCTTATAGTTAAGTTAAGAATATTTGTGATTATGTACTTTATGCATATCTAAGATTTATAATGTTATGGATTGCTTATGTCATGAATGCTTATGTTTAAATTATTCCCTACTTAGATTTAATTATGCTTTGCATTCTGATGTAAACTCTATGCCATGCTTAGGTTTTATTAAGTGGGTATGTTGTTGATTAGTGTTGCTATGAAATACTTAGGCTATTTATGCTAGTATGCTCATGTTTCTATTTGCTTGATGAAGTTTGTGGCTTTTGTGAGTAGGCAAGAATCTTACTAAGCTATATGCTTATAGTTTATGTTGTCCATATACTGCAGATAAAGGAAACCTGAACTAGAGGAAGTAGCAGGAAGGGCCAAGTGTGTGTGATAGTGGCATGGTGGAGAAAGACCCTGTTACTATCTGCTTATATTACATGCTCAATGAACAACTTAAGACTTTGCTTCCGCTTATAAGACTTATGAATCATTAGTATCATGTTGGATGATGCTTATTTATGTTACTGTTCAATTACTTAAGAACTCATGAATGACTCTTTATGTTATGCATGTTATAAATGAGACAAGATATGTTAACATGCTGATTATGAATATGATATGTGACGCATGTGCAAAAGAAGGTTTAAGTTATGATAACATGTTAAAGTATGTGGATTGTGAAATGATCCATATATGTTATGTAAGAAAAAAAAAAAGAGTAAAGTAGCGCCGCCCTGAGAGCAGATAAGGGCGGGCGTTACAGGTTGGTATCAGAGCGGGTTCACCTTTCCACTATCACACATCAAGCCTCCATCCTGCTATTTTTCCAAGTAAGTAACTTTATGCATACCTAAATTTATTTTATAATGAAGAATGTCTTCTATCTAGATAGAAATAATACCTCCTCATGTTTTAGTAGAATGGAACCATACTTGTGACTTAGATAGAAATAATACCTTATCGTGTTTTAGTAGAATGGAACCATACTTGTGACTTAGATAGAAATAATACCTCATCGTGTTTTAGTAGAATGGAACCATACTCGTGACTTAGATAGTAATGATACCTTACCATGCTTTATATGATGGAAACATGTTTCTAACCTAGAAATACAACTAGGAAGGATACCTTACCTTGTTTATGATAAGAAATGTCTCTAGCCTAGCCTTTAGTTTAAGTAATGCATGAATATACAAATGATAGCTTTATGCTAGCCTTAGTTTAATTACGCGTAGATGAACGAACGAAAAAAAAAAAACTCCTAAAATTACGAAGATTTGATTTTCATAATTATGGTGTAAGGTCTACGCTTATAGAAATTGAATTAAGCCGGTTTCGTACGGGTTAGTCGGTTTTGTACTGACTTCATTATTTCAATTTCAGATGGCACGGACGATGACTACAATGACCTGTCATGATGTGTTATGAAACCAATTAAGGGAAGCTATTGAAGAGATAGTTTATAAACCTGATGGTGGGGTCATCGGACACATGAGAAGGCTCGATGGTCTTTTTAGGAGACTCGAGCAGCAGGAGTTTCCGTTACTGGACAACTATCGGATATGGGCCTTGGTACGCTCTCTGCCAAATGATTTCATGGTGGTTGCACATCACGTATGGGGCCGCTATGAAGGGCGGATAACATATGTTGAGTTGTGCTGGGAGCTACTGGAGCACAAGGTTCAAGAGAATCCTGTGGTAGAGAATCCGGTGGCAGCTGGCCTCGAGAAGAATGAAGAGAGTTCTATAAACAGTCAACTTATTGGCCAGCCTGAGACTACCCTAGTGAGGCCAAGGAAGATAGGACTAAAAATAATTACAACTGCCCTATGGTTTGTCCTAGGGGGAGTCGTAATGAACTACCTTCTCAAGTAGTTTTTTTTTGTTTAGATTAGAAATAAGGAATGTTATATGTTAACATTTTTTCCTTCTTGTCTGAAAATATGAATAAGAAATGATAAGTTCGTTTCTTTGAAATTAATGATGAGTTCATTGCATGGGACGTGTATGGTATAGTTGATCAATGTCGGTTAGATTGGAACATACGAATGATGAGTGGAAACGAAGTTGCCGCTTGATTTTGTACACCAATTCAATTTACATTGAGTCAATCAGAGACTACATGTGACCCATCAGTCGGCAAAGCCATGAAGAGATTCAACCGACTCGCATGCCTATACCAGAGTTGGTCAGCACGGAAAGAGAAAGGGTCAGACTTATGCTGAAGATGCTCCGACCGGAAATAGCTCTTAATGTGGCCGGTGGAGCTCATAGACCGCAGACCACAGAGGAGCTGTTCAGTAGTGCCCTGATTTCCGAGCAATACCTGAACATGAGACAACGCCGATGCCTCGAGCTAGTCAAGGATTAGGATTGTGAGATATTCTATCATCCCGGAAAGGCCAACAAAGTGGCAGATGCACTTAGCAGAAAGTCCTGTGCCGCTTTGATGACCTTATCAATGCTATCTCAGCCCCTGAAAAGAGAAATAATGAATTACGGAATAGAGATTATTTCTGGACAACTTTCCACCATGACGATAGCGTCGACATTGTTCGACGATATATTGGGAAAGCAAGATGGTGATTCAGACATCCAGAAGATCAAACAGGAAGTCCTAGAAGGAAGGGATAATGGATTTCGCATTTCTGACAGCGGACTATTATACCTCCGGGATCGGCTATGTATTCCGGATGATCCAGAATTACGGAAGAAGATACTCGAGGAATCCCATGGAACACCTTATACCATGCATCCTGGATCTACAAAAATGTATCAGGACTTAAGAGATAAATTTTGGTGGTCCGGCATGAAAAGGGATGTGGCTCAGTACGTCAGCACCTGTCTGACCTGCCAGAGGGTTAAGGCAGAACACCAGAAACCTGGGGGATTACTGCAGCTGATACATATTCCAGAGTGGAAATGGGAAGAAATTTCTATGGATTTCATCTCGGGATTTCCCAGAACAACAAATGGTTATTATGCTATATGGGTAATCGTAGACCGGTTGACAAAGTCTGCCCATTTCCTGGCAATTAAGATGACCTATTCGGTTGAGCAGCTAGCTCGATTATATGTCAAGGAAATTATCAGATTACATGGAGTGCCTAAGGCTATCATTTCTGATCGTGATGGCCGTTTTACCTCCCATTTCTGGGAATGTGTTCAGAAGGCTCTTGACACTAAGTTGAGATTCAGCACTGTGTTTCATCCTCAGACCGACGGTCAGACAGAAAGAGTGAACCAGGTGCTGGAAGATATGTTGCGGGCTTGTGCTCTAGACTTTAAGGGGAGTTGGTGTCGATATTTGTGCTTGGCAGAATTTGCTTATAACAACAGTTACCAGGCTACTATTGGAATGGCACCATATGAAGCTCTATACGGGAGAAGATGCAGGTCTCCTATTTGCTGGTACGAGGGTGGTGAAAGGAGGGAAATGGGTCTTCAGGCCGATATTATTGACGATACCACCCGAGCTATACAGAATATCCGTCGGAGAATCGAAACTGCTCAGAGCCGACAAAAGAGCTATGCGGATATCGCGAGACCGTTAGAATTCGAAGTCGGGGACCTGGTATTTCTCAAAGTGACCCCTATGAAGGGAGTGATGAGATTCGGAAGGAAGGGTAAACTGAGTCCACGCTACGTGGGACCGTATCCGATATTGCAGAAGGTTGGCAAGGTAGATTACAAGCTGGAGCTGCCTCAAGAGATGTCGGCTATACACAACGTGTTCCATGTCTTTGTGCTCAAGAAATGCTTATCCAGTGCGGACCAAGTGATCGAGCCACAAACTGTACAAGTTCAAGAGGACCTGAGTATGGAAAGTCGGCCTATCCAGATACTAGACCGAGAAGTCAAGAGGCTAAGGAACAAAGAGGTGCCCTTAGTAAAGGTCCTGTGGCAGAATCAACGATACGAGGAAGCTACCTGGGAACGCGAGGAGGACATGAAGTAGAAGTACCCAGAATTGTTTTAAGTTTTGAGGACGAAACTTTTACAAGGTATGAGGGATTGTAACGCCCATAAAATTTCTAGCCATTTTACGAGAATTTTTGGCTTTACAATAATGGGCTTTATGTGGGTTTTTTTCGAAAATAAAAGAAAATAGCCAAAAGAGATGCAAGGCCTAGGAATTGAACCCCAAACCTCTAGAGATAGCCAAGCCCTATAGATGCACCCACTAACCAGAAGCCCAATAGGATTATATCATTAGAGGAAGAGGGGAAATTGTAGATAAGTGTGATGAGGGTAAATGAAGAGGCATGGAAAGAGAAGAGAAACTTCTCTTCCTCCCTTTATAAAGAAGAGTGAAAGTCCCATTTGGCCACTTCTTCTTCTTCCCTCTTCTCTTCTTCTTCCTCACCGAGCTCCCTCTTCATCCTTTGGCCGAAACCCCCATTCAAGCAAGGAGAAGGCTAGGTGGCTTCCATTAGGTCATCTCCCAAGCAAAGCGAAGGATGTAAGATTCCCTCACCTGCAGTGTATTCGTTCTTGTAGATGCATGAAAGAATAAGAAGCTTTAATCCCTTACAAGTTTCGGCCAACCAAAGTATTTAGGGCTAGGGTTGCATGAACATGCTTCTAATGATACTATGATAAGTTATAAGCTTCATGAAGGAATTTAAGGTAACAAAAACCCAAGCTTGAGCCCTTACATGTTTCGGCCAACCAAGGTATTTAGGGATAGGGTTGCATGAAAATGCTTCTAATGATACCATGATAAGTTATAAGCTTCATGAAGGAATTTTAGGTAACAAAAATCCAAGCTTGAGCCCTTACATGTTTCGGCCAACCAAGGTATTTAGGGCTAGGGTTGCATGAAAAGGCTTCTAAAGGAATTAGGAGATGTTATATGCTTCATGTAGAAATTTTAGGTGACAAAAAAAAAATACAATGTTTGATACCTTACATGTTTCAGCCAACATTGGTTTTAGGGTTAGGGTTTCATGAAAACACCCCCTCATGTAGTTATGCTACATGTTTCGGCCAACATTGATTTTAATATGTCATGAATTATGCCTATGTGATGAATATGTTCATGATTCAATATTCTATGAAATATGCTTATGTGATGAACATGTTTATGATGTAGTATGCCATGAAATTATGCCTATGTGATGAATATGTTTATGAGGTAATATGCCATGAAATATGTCTATGTGATGAACATGTTTTATGATTTAATATGCCATGAATATGCCTATGAAATATGCTTATGCGATGAACATGTTTATGCTTTAGGACCCCTTTAGGGCACTCTTATGTTATGAATGCATGTATGCTATGAAATGTCTGAGATGGAGATGCTTCCCTTTCAAGTAGGGATTAAGAGCTCTCCTTATGATAAGATAAGATGGAGATGCTTCCCTTTCAAGTAGGGATTAAGAGCTCTCCTTATGATAAGATAAGATGAAGATGCTTCCCTTTCAAGTAGGGATTAAGAGCTCTCCTTATGATAAGATAAGATGGAGATGCTTCCCTTTCAAGTAGGGATTAAGAGCTCTCCTTATGATAAGATAAGATTGAGATGCTTCCCTTTTTATGTTGGGGATTAAGAGCATTCTTTATGATATGACAAGAAAGAAAAGAATTAAGTATTTTACTTTGTAAGAGGTTAAGTACCCGACCCGTCAGGTGGTCGTTAATTAAATCCAAAGGGACATAAGAAGACGTAAGAGGTCTTGCCCTGGTAAGACGTAAGAGGTCTTGCTCTAGTAGGTCTGGTGGCTCGCTACCCCAGCCTATTAGGGAACGCACATTATGTGGTACTTAACCTAGGGCCCCCCATGCAAGTTATGATTATGTTGAAGTATCTATATGTATATGTTTTGAAAAGAAAGGACTTTTATGAAATTGTGCATGCTTATGTTAAAGTTTATGAATGCTTATGAACTTGTCCTTTATGCATGTTTAAGATTTATGATGTTACGGATACTTATGCTATGAATGCTTATGGTTAAGTTTAAGAATATTTGTGACTATGTACTTTATGCATGTTTAAGATTTATGATGTTACGGATACTTATGTTATGAATGCTTATGGTTAAGTTAAAAAAATGCTTATGATTATGCCCTTTATGCATGTTAGATTTTATAAAGTTATGATGCTTATAGTTAAGTTTAAGAATATTTGTGACTATGTACTTTATGCATGTTTAAGATTTATGATGTTACGGATACTTATGTTATGAATGCTTATGGTTAAGTTTAAAAATGCTTATGATTATATCCTTTATGCATGTTAGATTTTATGAAGTTATGATGTTTATAGTTAAGTTAAGAATATTTGTGATTATGTACTTTATGCATGTCTAAGATTTATAATGTTATGGATTGCTTATGTCATTATGTTTAAATTATGCCCTGCTTAGATTTAATTATGCTTAGCATGCTGATGTAAACTCTATGCCATGCTTAGGTTTTATTACATGGGTATGTTGTTGATTAGTGTTGCTATGAAATACTTAGGCTATTTATGCTAGTATGCTCATGTTTCTAATTGCTTGATGAAGTTTGTGGCTTTTGTGAGTAGGCAAGAATCTTACTAAGCTATATGCTTATAGTTTATGTTGTCCATATACTGCAGATAAAGGAAACCTGAACTAGAGGAAGTAGCAGGAAGGGCCAAGTGTGTGTGATAGTGGCATGGTGGAGAAAGACCCTGTTACTATCTGCTTATATTACATGCTCAATGAACCACTTAAGACTTTGCTTCCGCTTATAAGACTTATGAATCATTAGTATCATGTTGGATGATTCTTATTTATGTTACTGTTCAATTACTTAAGAACTCATGAATGACTCTTTATGTTATGCATGTTATAAATGAGACAAGATATGTTAACATGCTGATTATGAATATGATATGTGACGCATGTGAAAAAGAAGGTTTAAGTTATGATAACATGTTAAAGTATGTGGATTGTGAAATGATTCATATATGTTATGTAAGAAAAAAAAAAGAGTAAAGTAGCGCCGCCTTGAGAGCAGATAAGGGCGGGCGTTACAAGAAGAGAGTACATCATCATCTCAAGATCTTATAGAGTCAGAAGTTGAGAAATGCTCAACGTCTGAAGGAGAAGAAGTTTAAGAGGTTGGAGAAGCCTCCACCTCTAGGATTGAGAGGGAGGAGAGACTATCCACTCTAGAGCAAAATCAAGAGGAAGTTTCTACTTCTGAAAAAGAAGAAGAACTCAACCAAGAGCCACATACCACCATCCAACTAGGTAACTTAAGCATGACAAATAAAAATAAAAATCACATTATATGCTTTGAGTGTAGGGAGCAAGGGCATTATAAGAGCAAGTGCCCAAAAAAATTCAAGAAGATTCAATCGACGTCAAAGGTCAAGGAAGTCGGTGCCCAAAGTCAAAAGAGCAAGGAACATATTATTTACTTCAAATGTCATCAAAGAGGACATTATCGAAGTCAATGTCCTAGGGGGAGCCATGCAGCCAAGGGGAAAGGAGGAGTATTACAAGTAGGGGGAGCTAAGGCAAACGCTAAGGTAAATTTAAATAATGCATCTTCAAATTCTAATGTCAAGAAGCATGCTAGGAATAGTTTTAATGCTCTTGCTATTATTCAGAATGATAAAAGGCATGCTAGCAATAAATACTTTTGTTTGGGTGCTAGAAGTTATAATATTAGGTCTAAGGATAAAAACTAGACCTATTAATCCTAGAACTATTTTACCTAAGAAAACCATTAGGAAGATAGACACTACAAAAAAACATCAAATTGGCGCCGAAATTTGGCAACGAAAAAAATTTATTGCAAATTTGCAACAAAATTTACAATGAATTTTAAATTTTGTCGCAAATTAGTAACGAAATTTCCAACAAAAATTTTTTTGTTGCAAAATTATTTAAATTTTCAACATTTAATTTTCGTCACAAAATTAGTTGCAAATTGGCGACGAAAATGATTTTTCGTCGCTAATTTGCAAAAAAAAAAAAACAACATTTTCGTTGCAATTTTTTTCAATGAAAATTTAATTCATTGCAGAATCTGCAACGAATTCAAAATTCGTTGCAAAATTTGCAACAAATTTGCAACGATTTCATAAATTCATTGCAAATTTTGCAACGAAATTTTTTTCGTTGCAAATTAGCAACGAATCTAAAATTTGTTGCCAAAATTAGCAACGAATTCATGAATTCGTTGGAAATTTCCCAAGATGCAATTATATTTTTTGCGATGAATATAATATTCATCGCTAAATTGGCGACGAAAAATAAATTGGTCGCCAATTTTATGACGAAAAATAAATTTCATCGCAAAATTGGCGACGAAAAATAAATTCGTCACCAATTTGGCGATGAATAAAAAATTTCCTCGCCAAATTGGCGACGAATCTAGAGAACAACCTAGGCTACCCTAAATGGACTAGATATATGCCTAGAAGAAAAGGGAATGCCCCAAGAAAGAATGAAAAATAAAAAATTAGGCAATTGGAATTAGAAAATCAAACTTTGAAGTCAAAGCTTGAGAAAATGAAAAAGACCCTTAGAAAGATGGAAAATGCAATTCAATGGTTAAATAGGCAAAATCTAAGGTTTAGGAGGCAAGAGCCTTCCAAGGATAGGAAAGGTTTATGTCACAAACCTAAGTCCAATGAAGTCATGCCAATCTACCATAATGTTCTATTTGAATATGGAACTAAACCTAGGTCTAGGAGTGTCAAGGTTGCTAGGGAAGTCATCCCTAAGGCTAATCTTGACAAGCGTCAAGTGATTAAGGATTCTAAGGGGTCTAGGAAAGTCACTAACAAGGTTACAATGAGAGTTACCACTAAGGTTAACCTAGATAAGATCCAAATGACTAAGGCTTTAAAGCCTAGGAGGGTCATAAGGAAGGTATCTAGGGAGGTCATCCCTAGTGAATACCTAGTTAACTTAAGGAGCTCAAATATGTTTTGAATTCCTAGGAGTGTGATTCCCTCATACTAGATGGGTTAGGGTGTGTCAACTTGAATTGGTAAGGTAGTTAACTTGACCATAGCAAAGTTGACACTTTAGGTCATTTCCAAGGTTAAGTGATACCTTGAAAATTATATAAGAATTGTGATCCTAAGGAATTTAGGATGTGCCAATAGAATTCAAGAAGTTTGAAAAATTGATCAAAATTGGCACAATTAGGGTAGAGGTATGATGTGCCAAAAAGGTTGAGTATTTGACACACTCAAGGGGTTTAATTGCCATTATGTTAAATTTGGTATTTAGCATAATCCTAGATAATGAAAATTATAATTATGGCTTAAATAATCTTGTTTCACTTCATACACTTGTCATTCTTCATATGTCATATCGTATGTTTACATGAAAGGTGTGTTTTGTAGGATCTTCGGTGAGCGCTAGAGGGGGGTGAATGACGCGTTCGTTCGCTCGACGGAAATTGCTCGTGCTTGATTGCCTATACTTATCGTTAGCACAACAGCATACAAATAGAAAATAGAAATAGAAATACACAAAGACAATCACAACACACGAATATAACATGGTTCGAAACCTTAGGGTTCCTACTCCACGGATTGAGCTAAATTGAACTCTAGCGATGCAAACACCACCACTAATCAAATACTCCTTCTCGGTGGCACACCGGAGGTGGAGGAAACCTCTTACAACAGATTACAAAAGTAATACAAGATAAAACAAGTAAATACAACAAAAGAAGTAAAGAACACTTTACAAAACTCTTTTGAATGCTTGCTTTTTTGATTGCTTGAGATGCACTTGAAGACCCTAATTTGCACTAGCAAATTTCTCCAAATCACCCAAGAAATCTTTGCCAAAAACCTTCCCTTCGAGCTCCCTTTAAAGTTGCAACTTGGGTTGATTTCCTCCTATCAGTCGATTGCTCGTACCAATCAGTCAACTGCTCCTATAGTCATTGTCTCACAACGACTCGATCCACGCTGGATGAGTTCCAATGGACAGACTATCAATCGACTGATGCACAGGCAGTCGAGCCATTGGTCGAGCCTGCCTTACGTCTATGGTGTTTCCTCAACATCCGATCGCCCCTATGGCGGCCGATCGAGATAGGCCGATCGCCTAATCGACAATGATCGTATCAATGCCACGCGCATTCGAACATCAGTCGATTGGTCATAATCCCAGTCGACTGCCAAGAGTCGACTCGGCTGTCAAGTGTCAAAATACCTGACCAGTTGACTGATCCATAACCCTAGTCGATTGACAAACCTCAAACATGAGGTTTAACCCTAAGTATGATCCCCTCATACATACTAGATCACTCTTAGCCTAGACCTAAGCCTTCTAGCCACTTCCATCAGCCTTATGCCTATCGGATCCCTTCAAGTCATCCATGACTTGTTCATCCATATGCTAGCCTTCAGGTGCTTCCATCGGTTATTTTCATGCTAACGTGGTCTGCACTGCCAAGGCACATTTGGACTTACGCTGCCAAGACACACGCTTGGACTTTACATCGCAAAACCATTGGACTTATGCTGCCAAGACTCCACCCTTAGACTTCTCAATTGCCAAGTACCCATGACTTGAACTTTCACCGCCAAGACTATATACTTGGACTTACGTGGCAAAGACTACACCCTTGGACTTTCCAAATGCCAAGATTCAAACTTGGACTTTCCCTTGTCAAGACCCATGCTTGGACTTTCCATGCCAAGTACTCAAGACTTGGACTTTACCATTGCCAAGACTCATGCTTGGACTTTCCATGCCAAGTGTCCCACTTGGGCTTCTCCATCATATGGTCAACCCCATGTCAACTATATAGTCAACTCATTGTCAAACATCAAGACACTATTCGAGTCAAACTCGAGTCTGGTCAATCATGACCTGGGTAGATTGCACCAACAATATCCCCTTTTTTAATGTTTGATAAAAATCAAATACCTTTGACTTAGAACACTAACTCAATTCAATCCTCCAAATTTTCCAAATTGGGAATTCCAAATTCTCTCCCTTTTTGACATACATCAAAAAGGCTCCCCCCAAAGGTGGCAATGTCTCATATCCCAATGAGATCTTAAAATCTACTCCTTAGTCCAAAAACATCTAGAATGCCTTCACTCTTCCTAGTGATAAGTCTCATATCACTAAAAAGAGGCAATCCTCCAAACTCTCCCAATTATCAAAATTCTCTCCCTCATGAGGAATAACACATCCATCATCCCATGATGAATAACCTCCCCCTAAAGGCTTGCTCCCCCTTGACCATTGCACCAACAATATCCTTGGAGAGTCCCTAAGCCTATAGGAACACTACACCCTCAAAATTAAGAGAAAAAATTCAACCTTGAGCTTTCACACACCTTAAAATTGATAGACATCCTAAACAACTCTCCTAATCTATATCCAATGGATTTTCACCCTTTATAATGCTTTCCAAAACATATCCTAGGGTTAGGAGCAGTTAAGGTAGCGTAACATAGCTGAAATTAGGCGAAACAGATCTTGTCTATCCGAAATCAGCATTGGCAGTCGACTTCCCTATGCATCAGTCGACTGAGAAAGCTTCTAGTCGAGTGAGAGCAACTCTAGTTGAGGCGCCGCCTCGACTGGTTTCTGACTTTGTCGAAACTACATTTTTAGACCATCTTTAGAAATGCATAAATAATTCTAGAAAATTTAAAAAATCGTGAAATTTCGACCACACATTACTTATGCCAAACACTATAGGGGAAAAATAATTTTCTATGAAAATAACTTTTAAAATCAAAGAATGATGCAAAGTTCAAAAGCATTAAAATTTTCAATGTTTTTAGCCAACTTTGTTTCAATCTTCTCAATGGTGATTACTATCAAAAGATAAGCTTCACTAAGGTTTTTCAAAATTATTTTAAAATATTTTTAAAACCTTATATTGAACCATGGTCTATGGGCTTAATGCACATGACTTGCACATAAGCTTCCCTCATGATTCATCCATGGTATAAGATAAGTTTGAGTTCATCTAGATGCAACATCTATGCATCTCACATGTGTTTAGGGTGTATGAAAACACACACATATCAATTTGATGTGAGATGTGGGTTTTGGTTATTCCTAGTCTATGGTCTCATGCATTTTCCTAGGCAACACTATTTGATTCCTTTATGCATGAGACTTCAAATCATGTTATTGTCCTTAACTCAATTTTAATTAATGCATGAATGATATTATGACATAATTGATAACATTAATAGGCATGTGATTCTAATTTAAGCATAACATGACACTAAAAATAAAACCTAAACATCATCATGACATTTTATACAATAGAAATAAATATGATGTCATGGCATGGTGAGGCAAATAAAATATGACAAGTATAAAATACTTGTTGGTGCAATCGGCCAAGGTCACGATTGACCAGGACTCGAGTTTGGCTCGAGTGATGTTTTGATGTGTTTTGATGTTTCGACAAAAACATATGACAATGTAATTGTCATGGTAAGTCCAAGTCTTGAGTTCTTGGTATGGAAAGTCCAAGCATGGTCTTGGCAATGTAAAAGTCCAACATGGGTTGGCAAGGGAAAGTCCAAGCATGGTCTTGGCATTTGGGAAAGTCCAAGCATGGTCTTGGCATGGAAAGTCCAACATGGGTTGGCATTAGAAGTCCAAGGGGATTGATATTGGCGGCGTAAAGTCCAAGCGGTAGTCTTGGCAGCATAAGTCCAATGGTTGGCGGCGTAAGTCCAAAGTGCCTTGGCGGTGTAGACACCGTTAGCATGACATAGCCGACGGAAGCACCTGAAGGCTAGCGCGATGGATGAACAAGTCATGGATGACTTGGAGGGATCCGAGATGCGTGAGGCTGATGGAGGTGGCTAGAAGGCTTAGGTCTAGGCTAAGGGTGGTCTAGCAAGTATGGGGGAACCATACTTGGGTTAAAACCTCATGTTTGAGGTGTGCCAGTCGACTGGTGCCATGTGGCAGTCGACTGGACCGAGTCAACTAGGGTTTGACTGCGGGTTATGGCCTAGCAGTCGACTGCCATAGGTTGGCAGTCGACTGATCGTGTGATCAGTCGACTGGTGCTCGGTATTTCGGGCACAGAATGGAGTCAAGACTCGACTGGTCGAGTGAAGGCTCCATCAGTCGACTGATGGTCATGATCAGTCGACTGATGAAGGTTCCGTTGGACTTATCCAGCATGGATCTAGCCGTTGTCTCACGACAACAGTGACATCAGTCGACTGATGGTCCCGATCAGTCGACTGATCGACTTTTTCCAGCACAGGTTGAAGCTATATATGGAGCTCGTGATGGAGGAAAAACCATAGGTTTTCTTTGAGGCGATTTGGGGCGATTTGCTGTTGCAAATCAGGGTCTCCAAGTTGATATCAAGCAACCAAGTGATCAAGCATTCAAAGAGCATTTGTAAAGTGTTTTCTTTACTTGTATTGCTTTGTATTTCATTATATTGCTTGTATTCATCTTGTATTACTGTTGTATACATTGTACGAGATTTCTCCACCTCCGGATTGTTCCGAGAAGGAGTTATTTTATAGTGGTGTGTGATTGGCATCGCTAGGGCTCATTTGAGCCCGATCCGTGGAGTAGGAACCGTGTGGTTCCGAACCACATTATATCATCATGTTAGCGTGATTGTATATTTCGTTATTGCTTTTATTATTTCTATTTTTACTGCGCACTAACGAAATTGTAGACACGAACGAGATTGAATTTCATCTACGCTATTCACCCCCCCCTCTAGCGACCTCAAATCTCTAACAAGTGGTATCAGAGCCTGGGGCTCTTCTACGGATTAACAACTCGGAGTCAAGAAGCTAGAGGGAAGAATATGGAATTTGAGGAAAGATTGGGTGATGACGTCAACATCCCACCTTCCTTCAACCGCGAACATTTTGCGTATTGGAAAGGTAGGATGGAATATTTTCTAATGACGAATATAGAAAATTGGTTTGCCGTGACTGTAGGTTTTGATGCTCTGAGAGGAGAAAACGGCAAAATCCTCAAGATGAAGAGATGGACCGAAGAGCAACGGAAAAAATTCAAGACAACCGTTAAGGTAACAAAAATGTTGATTGATTTGATACCTAACGATATTTTGTCCAGATTAGGAAGCTATAGGGATGCCAAGGAGTTGTGGAACAAGTTGATCAAGTTCCACGACAATCCCGAATCGGTCCAAGAAGACTTGGAAGAGGAGGAGACCGAAGAAGAATCATCATCATCCTCACAAGAAAGTGAGGAGTCAACTTCCGGGTCGGAAGAGGTGGAGGAAGTGGAAGAAGCATCCACCTCAAGGATTGAGGGGGAGGAGAGAACCTTCGTACCGGAACATCGAGAAGAAGAAGCTTCGACATCCGGTCAAGATGAAGAAGCCCAAAGTTCAACTCCGGCACCTACCACCACCCTAGGTAACTCAAACACTCTAATTTCAAATAAAATTCATATAATGTGTTTTGAGTGTAGGGAGTATGGGCACTACAAGAGCAAGTGCCCAAAGAAGGCTAGGAAAGCTCCATCGGCACCAAAGGCCAAGGATGCCGGTCCCTCAAGTCAAAAGAGCAAGGAGCATATTATATGCTTCAAGTGCAACTCAAAGGGACATTATCGGAGTCAATGTCCAAGGGGAAAGAAGAAAGGGCAAGAAGGAGCAACACAAGTAGGGGGAGCCTCCAAGGCAAACCCTAAGGTAAAATTTATTAATGCACCTTCAATTTCTAGGGATAAGAAGCATGCTAGGAATAATTTTAGTAGTCTTGCTATTGTACATAAAAAGCATGCTAGAAATAATAGATATATTTGCCTAGGAGCTAAGAGTGTTCACTTAGGAAATAAGAAGAAATTTGGGACTAATGTCCCTAAAAATATATTACCTAAGGAAAGCATTAAGAAAATAGGAGAACATCTAGGCTTTAATGCTAAGAAATCTAGACATATGCCTAGAAATAAAAATATCTCAAGAGAAAATGAAAAATCAAAAATTGAGATATTAGAAAAGGAAAATCAAGTCTTGAGATCAAGGCTTAAAAAACTTGAAAAGACCCTTAAGGTCATGCAAAATCAAATGCAAGGGTCAATTAGTCAAACTTCTAGGTCCAAAAGTCAAAGTCAACATCTAGGATCTAAAAGTCAAAAGTCAACCAAAGGCAAGCAAGGTTTGGGTCACAAACCTAAGCCTAAGGTAGCTTACCATAGTGTTCCATTTGATTATGGGACACAAACTAGGTCTAGAAAGACTAAGGTCAATAGGGAAGTCATCCCTAGAGTTGACCAAAGGGTGTGCCTAGTGGCTAGGGTTTCTAGGAAACCTAGGGTGGCCACTAAGAAGGTTGCAAGGGGAGTTACCCCTAGAGTCAACCTAGGTAAGACCCAAATGACCAAGGCTAACAAGCCTAGGAGGGTCATTAGGAAGATATCTAGGGAGGTTATCCCTAAGGAATACCTAATTAACCCTAAGAGCTCAAATCGGTTTTGGGTTCCTAAGAGCGTGATTGATTCACGCTAGATGGGTTTAGGGTGTGCCAACCTTGATTTGATGGGTAGTTAACTCAATCATGGTAAAGGTGACACTTTAGGATATTTTCAAGGTTATGGTTACCTTGAAAATACATTTGAGCTTTAATCCTAAAAGATTTTAGGATGTGCCAATATTATTTGAGAAGCTTGATAAAATGGTCAAATTGGCACAATTTAGGTTTAGAGGTCGTAGTGTGCCATTTTGGGTTTTTGGCACACTTGGGAAAATTTAGGTTAATATGGCAAAATATACTTAATTATATCAAATGGAAATTAATATTAAAATTTAGGTATTACCATACCTATATATTTTATTTGCCATGCCTTGATTGCCATATGCCATGACATCATTTTTTTCTAATCATTTTTATATGTCATGATTATGCTTAGGTTTAAGGTTTTAAATATCATGTGTTTTTAAATCTTATCATATGCCATGACATCATGATCATTGGCCATGTGTTAATAATGCTATTATTTCTGCCATGATCATACATTCGTGCATTAACTTGATTAAAATTGATTTAAGGACTATGGCATGACTTGAAGTCCCATTTATAAGGGAATCAAGTAGAGTTGCTTTAAAAGATGCATGAAACCCTAGTTTAGGGAGAACAAAACCCACATCTCACATCCAATTGACATGTATGTGTATTTATACACCTTAGATACATGTGAGATGCTAGGATATGAGTTAAGTTCAAGGTGCATAGTTTTTGCATCTAGATGAACTAAAACTCATCTAATTCTATTTGTGGATCATTGGGAAAGCTTGTGTACAAGTCATGTGCATAGAGCCCAAGGAATATGATCCAAAATAAGGTTTTGAAAACATTGTAAAATCATTTTGAAAAACCTTGGTGAAGTCTATCTTTTGATAGCAATCACCATTGATGAAGTTGATACAAAATAGGGCCAAAACATTGAAAATTTCAATGGTTTTGAGTTTTGTATCAAATTCACTATTTTATGGGTAAAATAATTTTCAAACATTTTTCACCCATTGTATTGGTCATAGGTATTATACGTATCAAATTTTGTGATTTTTTGATTTACGTAGAATTACTTATGAATTTCCAAAAGTTGAGTCTGATTTTTGAAAATCAGGTTTTGATTATCGATCGCCTGAGTGGCGATCGGTGATAATGAGCGATCGGGTAGCTGACAGAGTCGACTGCCAAGGCTGATTTCGGGAAAACTAGGTTTGGTTAGCCCGTGTTCAGCCATGGTAAAGGTCCCTAATCACTCCTAACCTAGGATATGCTTTGGGAAGCATTATAAAGGGTGAAAATCCATTGGATATGGATTTGGAGAGGTTTTAGGGTTTTTGTATCAATCTTAAGGTGAGTGAATGTTCTATGTTGAACTTAGAACCTTAATTTTTGATGGTTTAGAGTTCCTATTGGCTTAGGGGCTTCCCAAAGACATTGTTGGTGCAATGGTCAAGGGGGAGCAAGCCTTTAGGGGGAGGTATCCATCTTGGGATGATGGATGTGTTTTTCTCCTTGAAGAGGAGAAATTATTGGGAGAATATGACATCAATTGGGAAATTGATGGGACTTTTGAGAGACCCAATTTGGAAATTGGGAGAGTAAATGGGATTGTCTCTCTTGAGTGATATTGGACTTATCACTAGGAAGATGGTAGGCATCCTAAGTATTTTTGGACCAAGGGGGAGATTGTAAGATCTCATTGGGACATGAGACATTGACCCTCTTGGGGAGACAACCTTTTTGATGTTAGTCAAAAAGGGGGAGAATGTTTGGGGGAGAACATTTGGAGAGTATTTACCAATTTGGGATAATTGGTAAAGGATTGGAGTTAGTATTCTAACTCAATCATTTGTTTGGTTTTTGTCAAACATCAAAAAGGAGGAGATTGTTGGTGCAATCGGCCCAGGTCACGATTGGCCAGGACTCGAGTTTGGCTCGAGTGATGTTTTGATGTGTTTTGATGTTTCGACAAAAACATATGACAATGTAATTGTCATGGTAAGTCCAAGTCTTGAGTTCTTGGCATGGAAAGTCCAAGCATGGTCTTGGCAATGTAAAAGTCCAACATGGGTTGGCAAGGGAAAGTCCAAGCATGGTCTTGGCATTTGGGAAAGTCCAAGCATGGTCTTGGCATGGAAAGTCCAACATGGGTTGGCATTAGAAGTCCAAGGGGATTGATATTGGCGGCGTAAAGTGCAAGCGGTAGTCTTGGCAGCATAAGTCCAATGGTTGGCGGCGTAAAGTCCAAGCGGAGTCTTGGCGGCGTAAGTCCAAAGTGCCTTGGCAGTGTAGACACCGTTAGCATGACATAGCCGACGGAAGCACCTGAAGGCTAGCGCGATGGATGAACAAGTCATGGATGACTTGGAGGGATCCGAGAGGCGTGAGGCTGATGGAGGTGGATAGAAGGCTTAGGTCTAGGCTAAGGGTGGTCTAGCAAGTATGGGGGAACCATACTTGGATTAAAACCTCATGGTGCCATGTGTCAACTAGGTGGGTTATGGCCTAGCGCCATAGGTTAGCGGTCGGTGATGGCTCAGCGATCGGCCCGATCGTGTGATCAATCGACTGGTGCTCAGTATTTCGGGCACAGAATGGAGTCAAGACTCGATTGGTCGAGTGAAGGCTCCATCAGTCGACTGATGGTCACGATCAGTCGACTGATGAAGATTCCGTTGGACTTATCCAGCGTGGATCTAGCCGTTGTCTCACGACAACAGTGACATCAGTCGACTGATGGTCCCGATCAGTCGACTGATCGACTTTTTCCAGCACAGGTTGAAGCTATATATGGAGCTCGTGATGGAGGAAAAACCATAGGTTTTCTTTGAGGCGATTTGGGGCGATTTGCTGTTGCAAATCAGGGTCTCCAAGTTGATATCAAGCAACCAAGTGATCAAGCATTCAAAGAGCATTTGTAAAGTGTTTTCTTTACTTGTATTGCTTTGTATTTCATTATGTTGCTTGTATTCATCTTGTATTACTGTTGTATACATTGTACGAGGTTTCTCCACCTCCGGATTGTTCCGAGAAGGAGTTATTTTATAGTGGTGTGTGATTGGCATCGCTAGGGCTCATTTGAGCCCGATCCGTGGAGTAGGAACTGTGTGGTTCCGAACCACGTTATATCATCATGTTAGCGTGATTGTATATTTCGTTATTGCTTTTATTATTTCTATTTCCACTGTGCACTAACGAAATTGTAGACACGAACGAGATTGAATTTCATCTACGCTATTCACCCCCCCTCTAGCGGCCTCAAATCTCCAACAATACTAAGGTATAAATACCTAAGTGTTAAACCCAAATTGCTATTATTAGAATTAGATCCATTTTTCCTTAATAACACTTATCCCCCAAGTGTATCAAAATCCAAAATGACACACCATGACTTTTAAGACTTAATTGTGTCAATTTGATCAATTTTTTAAGCTTCCCTTATTATATTGGCACCATCCTAAAATCCTTTAGGATTAAAATTAAAACTTCATTTCCAAGGTATCACATAACCTTGAAAATGTCCTAAAGTGTCAACTTTGCTATGGTTGAGTTAACTACCCATCCAATCAAGGTTGACACATCCTAAACCTTTTAGTGTGAATCGATCACGCTCCTAAGAACCCAATACCTATTGGAGCTCCTTGGGTTAACTAGGTATTTACTAGGGATAACTTCCCTAGATACCCTCCTAATGACTCTCCTAGGCTTAGAAGCCTTGGTCATTTGGGTCTTGCCTAGGTTAACTCTAGGAGTGACTCCCCTTGTAACCTTCTTAGTGGCCTCCCTAGGCTTCATGGAAACTTTATTCACTAGGCACACACCTTGGTTACCCTTAGGGATAACTTCCCTAGTAACCTTGACTTTCCTAGACATAGGTTGAGTTCCATAATTGAATGGAACATTGTGGTAGGTCTCCTTCGGCTTAGGTTTGTAACCCAAACCTTTCTTGCCCTTGGATGAGCCTTGCCTCCTAGATCCTAAATCTTGACCATTTGACCCTTGCATTTGATTTTGTATTTTCCTAAGGGTCTTTTCTAATTTCTCAAACCTTTACCTCAAGACTTGATTTTCTAATTCTAATTGCCCAATTTTTGATTTTTTATTTTGTCTTTGGGCATTATCATTTCTTCTAGGCATATGTCTACCCTTCTTAGGATTAATGCCTAAATGGTTTTCTACCTTTCTAATAGTTTCCCTAGGTAGGATTTTCTTAGGGTTATTAGTCCCAAAATTTTCATTATTTCTAAAATTGCATGATTTGGCACCTAAACAATAGAACCTATTCTTTGTATTATGATGAATAGCAAGTAAATTAAAATGATCCCTTGCATACTTTTTAACATTAAAATTTGAAGGTGCATTATTAAAATATACCTTAGGATTTGCTTTTAAAGCTCCCCCTACATGTGATGCTCCTTCTTGATTTTTCTTCCTCCCCCTAGGGCATTGACTCCTATAATGGTCCTATTGTTGGCACTTGAAGCACACCACGTGCTCCTTGCTCTTAATGGGTGGGGCTCCGGTCTCCTCGGCCTTTGGCACGACTTGTGCCGTCTTCTTAACCCGTTTCGGACACTTGCTCTTGTAGTGTCCTTTCTCCCTACTCTCAAAGCAAATTATATTATCCTTATTTTTAATTAAATTGCTTGAGTTACCTAGGGTGGTGAAAGCCTCTTGATTGTTTTCATCACTTCTTCCGGAGGTTGAAGCTACTTCTTGATTTTGCTCCGTCTCCGGTGATCTAATATCCTCCCCCTCAATCCTAGAAGTGGAGGCTTCTTCCAATTCTTCCTCTTCCACCGATCCAGATGTTGATGACCTCTCAACTTCTGAATCCTCACTTTCTTGTGAGGACTAGCTTACTTCTTCTTTGGGCTCTCTTTCTACTTGAGCCATGGATGGTTCTTCATGGAGCTTTGCCAATTTGCTCTAAAATTCCTTTGCATTCTTATATTCACCTAACTTGGACAAAACATCATTAGGAATTAAATCACATAAAAATTTTATTACCTTCTTATTTTTCTCGAACTTTTGGGGTTGTTCCTCGGTCTATTTCTTCATCTTGAGGAATCCTCTCTTTGACCCCTTTGGATGTTCAAATCCTTCCATCAAAGAGGACCAATCTTCAATGTCCATCTTCATCATGAAGTCTTCACTCCTTCCCTTCCATTGATTGAAACCTTCTCGTCCATAGAACATGTACGAGATTGGAGTGTTGACGTCCCATCCAAGTCCATCTTTTGGCAACTTCATCCTCTAGCGCTTTTGCTCCCGGTTGTTAATCCGTAGAAGAGCTCCTAGCTCTGATACCAATTGTAGGATCTTCAGTGAGCGCTAGAGGGGGTGAATGGCGCATTTGTTCGCTTGACGGAAATTGATCGTGCTTAATTGTTGTTAACGCAATGGAATACAAATACAAATACAAAAATAAAATCACAAGACACGAATATAACATGGTTCATAACCTTAGGGTTTCTACTCCATGGATTGAGCTCAAATGAGCTCTAGCGATGCAAGCACCACCACTAATCAAATACTCTTTCTCGGTGACACACTGGAGGTAGAGGAAACCTCTTACAACAGATTATAAAAGTAATACAAGATAAAACAAGAAAATACAATAAAAGAAGTAAAGAACACTTTACAAAACTCTTTTGAATGCTTGCTTGTTTGATTGCTTGAGCTGCACTTGAAGACTCTGACTTATACCAGCAAATCTCTCCAAATCGCTCAAGAAATCACTGCCAAAAACCTTCTCTTTGAGCTAGCTTTAAAGCTACAACTTGGGTTGATTTATGCCTATCAGTTGACTGCTCATACCCATCAGTCGACTGCTCCTGTAGTCGTTATCTCACAATGACTCGATCCACGCTGAACGAGTTCCAATGGATAGACCATTAGTCGACTGTAAAACCCTAGCAGTCGACTGATGCACAGGCAGTCGAGCCACTGGTCGAGCTTGCCTCGCGTCTGTGGCGTTTCTTCAACATCAGTCGACTTCCCCCATTGCAGTCGACTTCCTAATACTGGCAATTGACTGCCAATGCCACGTGTAGTCGAACGCCAGTCGACTCCCATAAGTCAACTGGTCATAATCTCAGTCGACTGCCAAGTGTCCAAACACCTAAGCAGTTGACTTGTCCATAACCCCAGTCAACTAACAAAACTCAAAAAAGAGATTTAACCCCAAGTATGATCCCCTCATACTTGCTAGACCATTCTTAGCCTAGACTTAAGCCTTCTAGTCACCTCCATCAGCCTCATGCCTAATGGATCCCTCCAAGTCATTCATGACTTGTTTATCCATACGCTATCCTTCAGGTGCTTCCATCGGCTATTATCATATTAACATGGTCTACACTGTCAAGGCACATTTGGACTTGCACTGCCAAGACACACGCTTGGACTTTACGCCACCAAACCATTGGACTTATGCTGCCAAGACTCCACCCTTGGACTTTACGCTGTAAATATCAACCCTTGGACTTCCCAATTGTCAAATACCCATGACTTGGACTTTCACTGCCAAGACTACACACTTGGACTTACGTGGCCAAGACTACACCCTTGGACTTTCTATGCCAACTCCATGTTGGACTTTCCAAATGACAAGACTCAAACTTGGACTTTCTCTTGCCAAGACCCGTGCTTGAACTTTCCATGCCAAGTACTCAAGACTTGGACTTTACCATTGCCAAGACCCATGCTTGGACTTTCCATGCCAAGTGTCCCACTTGGACTTCTCCATCATATGGTCAACCCCATATCAACCATATAGTCAACTTATTGTCAAACAATGGTCAACTCATTATCAAACATCAAGATACTACTCGAGTCAAACATGCGTCTGGTCAATTGTGATCTGGGTCGATTGCATCAACATGTTTGTAATGTATCGCATCTCACAAAAATATAAGGCTTACCTTGATTTTGCATTTCAATATCTAGAAAGGGTGATATGCTAGGAATTAAATTTTTGGCTATTAATGCTTGTAAATATAGAATAAAATATCAAAATACATTAACAAATACACAAATACAAGCATAATAATGGTATAATCGGTACACTTCCAAAAAATACACAAAATGCAACAAAATTGAGTTGAACAAATAAATCCTCAAAAATTCAGCCAAATATTCAGATATCAATCAATCGCATCAGGCAAGCAGTCGACTGAAGTTGTTGTAGCAATGCACAGAATGTCTAGTAGTCGACTGCTAGTATTGTACACAACTGCAAAAAGGCGAGTAGTCAACTACTCAGGGGCAGCAGTCGATTGATGGTCACAATTTTATAAAGTCAAGCCCTAGCCGCTCGACTTCTTCACACGATCAAATTTCTTTCGACAGCCATCGCCGTTAGTCCTTTGAGTTCTCCAACGATCTCTACCTCTGGTAAGCCCCGAAATCCCAAACCTAAGTAGTTTAGGTTAGTCTTTCCTCTTATCGAGCTAATGGGATCCATTTTTTGTTAGGGCAATCTCTTGCCATGATAAGGTTTTGATGTGTGTGGCAAAGGGTTTAAGTTAGGGTGTTAGTGTGATTTGATATGTGCGTTGGAGTCTTGCAGGGCTTAGTAATTCGCACATGGAGTCGTGGCGAGTTTCACAACTCATGACTCGGTCCTTGAGTTGGTGAAGGATGGCTTTGCGGAAGCCGTGTGCTTGGAGCATCCGAGGGACCGTCGGACGAGGAGCTTGGAGTGAAGCCGGAGGAAGTAGACTTCGAGGCAAGAGACGCGAAGGAGCATTACAGAGTCGTGCGCCTGATGCTGCCGAGGGACGTGGCTGAGGACGAAGATAACTTCGAAGGCGAGGGACTCCGAGAGATGAGAGTGAGCGAATGTAACCCGGAAAGGGGTAGTAGCTCTAAGGTGAAACTTGGTCATTTGGCTAAGTGTCAGATGGGATTTCCCGACACCAGTCGACTGCCATGGAACGAAAGTCGACTGCTCTGAGTCGAACGTGGTTCGACTGGTATTCGACTAGTTGTTTTGAGACCAACAGTCGACTGCCATATGTGGGCAGTCGACTTCCAAGACCATCAGTCGACTGGTCGAAAGGGTTTGGCCACAGAACCGCTCGTAGCCGACTGGGCAGTCGACTACGGAGGCATCAGTCGACTGATGAGGTCCATCAGTCGACTGCCAAGTGTTCCGTTGGACTACAACGGTCGGGATCCGACGTGTTCGGAGGCCGTTGGAGTGGCAGCAGTCGACTGCCAAGGGCAGCAGTCGACTGGTGGCGGCCAACGGGAAGAAAAGCTTCCTCTCTATAAAAAGAGAGGGTGTGGGCTTTTGGATGGCTAATGCTCTTACTCCAAATGACCATCCAAGTGCCCCACAAGCTTTAAACTCTTCTTACTTGCTTTTACTTCATTCTTATTGTAAGAAGAGTGATCTTGATTGTAAAGGTTACCTCCACCTAGCTTGGTGCAAAGGAGAGACCATTAGTGGATTGGTTTTGGCGGAGTGATTCACCAAGGACGAATCGGGGACCATGGATTAGCGGCGTAGCCGTGAACCACGTTATACTATTGTGTTAGCATTCGTTTTCTTGTATTTGTATTTGCTTTTCTTTATTGTTTCCATTGCGCTAATTAGTTTTGTAGACGAGCAAATATCGACATCCAACGACAAAGGGCTATTCACCCTCCCTCTAGTCGTCCGTTTCGATCTCCAACAAGTGGTATCAGAGCCATGGAAAGCTTGTTGAGGACTAACCGCCACAACAAGCAACTTTCAAAATGGCCGGCTCTAACATCCATCCACCGAAGTTTGAAGGAGAATTCGCTTGGTGGAAGAAGTGAATGAGGTATTTTTCGAAACGGATTTTGATATCATGATTACAATGGAATCTGGTTTCGTTTTGCCTAGGGATGAAGAAGGGAAGCCAATAGAGAAATCTAGGTGGACCAAAAAGCAAAGGGAAGAGCACCTTGCAAACTCAAAAGCCAAGCACCATCTCTTCAATGTGCTCCCCCAACAAGAGATCAACCGAATTGGGGAATGCTCAAGTGCCAAGGAGATGTGGGAGAGATTGGTTGAACTTCATGAAGGCACTTCGGAAGCCAAACTTGCAAGGAGAGACCTCCTCCGCTCCCAACTATCAAATATCAAATTGGAAAAGGGAGAAAAGGTAACATCATTACATTCTAGGTTTAAAGAAATATTAATTGGGCTAACAAGTGTAGGAGAAAAGCTCTCCAACCGGGATATGGTAATGAAGGCCATAGATGCCTTTCCTCGGTCCTCGAGATGGAGCTCCATGGTGGACTCATTTTATATCTCCAAGAACTTAGAAGTAAGCACCTTGGAGGAATTCTTCTCAACCATGGAGCTTCATGAAATAAGGCTTGAAGGTATACAAGAAGAGCCTAGAATCCAACCTTCAAGGGGAGTAGCATTGATGGCAAATAAGGGGAAGAAGAAGATAGAGATTCCCTCCTCCTCCGATGACGAAGCTTCCTCCTCCTCCTCCATGGATAGCACGGAAGAAGCTTATATGGTAAGGAGGGTAAGACGTGCTTTAAAAGGTTTTAGATTTAACAAATCAAATGATAGGAATAGAAGACCAAGGGGGAAAATCATTTGCTACAATTGCCAAGGAGAGGGACACATAAGGGATAATTGTCCCCTCCTAAACAAGAGCAAGGAAGAGAAGAAAAAGAAAGAAGAAAAGAAGAAGAAAAAGGGGAGCAAGAAGAAAGAGGAGAAGAAGGCAAAAGAAAAGGAGAAGGCTAAGGCATTCAAAGCAAAGACATGGGATGACCTTTCTTCCTCTTCCTCATCCGAAGAAGAAGAACATGTCTACTCCAACCTTGCATTGATGGCCTTCGACGACTTGGATTGCTCCTCCACCGAAAATGAAGAATCAAGCTCAAGTGGAGAGAGCTCAAGTGAAGGGGGAGCCTCCTCTACATCTTCATCCGAAGAAGAAGAAGAGGACATGGAGACTATGGTAACAAATCTAACTCCCAAGAAAATAGTTTCCATGGTCTCTAGCTTAACTAGGGATTTATTTAGAGCTAAGAAGGAGAACAAAAGCATGCTAGATCAAATTAAGGACTTAGAAAATAAACTAGAAAAAGCATGCTTAAATGATGATAATATCTCTTCTAGCTTAAATGATGCATGCTCACATGATAACTATATGCCATTTAATGTTAGTGATGCATGTATGGATGAAAATAGGGCTTTAAGGGAAAAGGTAGACTATTTGACAAAAGCCCTAGAAAAATTCACTATAGGCTCCAATACCTTGAACATGATCATTGGGAGCCAAAGAGCTAGTTTTAACAAAAAAGGCCTAGGGTATAAAGAAAAAAAAAATGAAAAGGCCTATAAATGCCTAATTTCTAGGGGACAAGATAAGAAGAAAGTAATTGCTAGGAAATGGATTCCTAAGGAATTTCTAGTGAACCCCATAGGAAAGAACCTATTTTGGGTTCCAAAATCCATCCTTAAGGGTTAGAAAAACCCTAGGATAGTCAACCATATGGACTTGACCTATATCATATTTTGTGGTTGACTTAGGATGGCGGGACAACATTTTGAAATAGTGTTAGGTGATGATAATGCACCTATAAATAGATAATAATGCTTAAATCATGATAATTAATGTAATTGCTATGTATATGTTTGCAATCATGATTTATGATCTTGATAATTGGCACATAGTCATGGGCTTTAGGGTTAAAATCATGCCTTAGGTGATACTTTGTTTATTATCATGATATAATACCTAATGCATGATAACAAATTCAATGAATACATGTGTTTCATGATCATAATATGAATTTAAGTCATATATGTCTTTATGATCATGTTGATTGTTAGGGTGATACTTAACCTTGATAGAATTGCATGAATATAATGGTTAAGTATATACAAATAACTCTAGGATGCATCTCACATTCACTATAGGCTACCATGATTAAAAACTTAGCATGAGTGAGATGTTAGGATGATACAAATGTCCACTAATGCCTATGGCATTTAGATGGTCATTTAAAGTATCAAAATAGCAATAATAGACCAATCATGGGGAAGGCTTATGTTTAATTCGTAGACATATTGCCCAAAGATTATGGTTGGATATTTCATATGTTTTCAAAACAATTTCTTAATCTAAAATCTATGTATTCATGTTTTGAAACAATTGGAACCAAAACTAGGTGTTAAACTTGATACTCACATGATCAAAAACCTAGTGGTTTTTAAAGCTTTTGGATTTTTGGCAAATACGTGAAAATATAATGATTTTTCATGAAAAAATATTTTTCAATGATAAAGAATCTTACAAGAAATATGTTCCCAAAATTTCATGATTTTTTGAATTTTCTAGAATTTTTAATGCATTTTTGAAATTCGGTCCGAAAATTAGAAAGTTCTGAAATACACGTGCCAGTCGACTGGTGGCCTGAAAATCAGACTAGTTAAGGCCGAATTCAGGTTTTAGACTAATTTTTGGTATTTTCCTTCTATTATAATTGATGTCATGTGTTTATAACTTAGTGTTAATCTTTTTGATGGTGTCAAAGGGGGAGAAATGATTATGTTTAAGTAAATTATGATAGGGGGAGAGAGTTTCATGGATTAAGGGGGAGTTGCATGTTGCTATATCATGTTTATGTTTATATGCTTTCTTACCTTAGAATTTCTATCAAATGTTTTTACCTAACTTAAACGGATTGCCACACATCAAAAAGGGGGAGATTGTTAGGGCAATCTCTTGCCATGATAAGGTTTTGATGTGTGTGGCAAAGGGTTTAAGTTAGGGTGTTAGTGTGATTTGATATGTGCGTTGTGTTGGTGCAATCAGCCCAGGTCACGATTGACCAGGACTCGAGTTTGACTCGAGTGATGTTTTGATGTTCAACAAAAACATATGACAATGTAATTGTCATGGGAAAGTCCAAGTCTTGAGTACTTGGCATGGGAAGTCCAAGTGGGACACTTGGCATTTGGTAAAGTTCAAGCATGGTTCTTGGCAATGGAAAGTCCAACATGAGTTGGCATGGAAAGTCCAAGCATGGGTCTTGGCAAGGTAAAGTCCAAGTCTTGAGTACTTGGCATGGAAAGTCCAACATGGGTTGGCAAGGGAAAGCCCAAGCTTGTGTCTTGGCATTTGAGAAGTCCAAGGGTTTGATATTGGCGGCGTAAAGTCCAAGCGGGAGTCTTGGCAGCATAAGTTCAATGGTTGGTGGCATAAAGTCCAAGCAGAGTCTTGGCGACGTAAGTCCAATGAGCCTTGGCGGTGTAGACACCGTTAGTATGACATAGCCGATGGAAGCATCTGAAGGCTAGCGCGATGGATGAACAAGTCATGGATGACTTGGAGGGATCCGAGAGGCGCGAGGCTGATGGAGGTGGCTAGAAAGCTTAGGTCTAGGCTAAGGGTGGTCTAGCAAGTATGGGGGCACCATACTTGGGCTAAAACCTCATGTTTGAGGTGTGCGGTCGGCCCAGGTGCCATATGGCGGGACCAAGTCAACTTTGGCTGCGGGAAGTGTGGCATCGACTACGGAGGTGGGCGGTCGTGATGGCTCGCGATCGGCCCGATCTCATGATCAGTCGACTGGTGCTCGAGAATTCGACCACAGAATGGAGTCGAGACTCGACTGGTCGAGTGAGGACTCCATCAGTCGACTGATGTGTATGATCAGTTGACTGATAGTAGATCCGTTGGACTTATCCAGCGTGGATCTAGCAGTTGTCTCACAACAACAGTGGCATCAGTCGACTGATGGTCCCGATCCGTCGACTGATCAACCTTTTTCAGCACAGGTTGAAGCTATATAAGGAGCTCGTGATGGAGGAAAAGATAGCGATTTTCTTGAGCGAAATTGAAGAGGGAAGTTGGTGCTTTCCAGTCCTTCAAAGCTAGTTCAAGGCAATCAAAAATCAAGCAATCCAAAGCTCTTGTAAAGTGTTTTTCCTTTACTTGCATTTGTATTCCATATTGTATTTGCTTGTATCTACTTGATTATTGTTGTAATCATATTGTACGAGGTTTCTTCGCCTCCGTATTGTTCCGAGAAGGAGTTATTATTATAGTGGTGTGTGATTGGCATCGCTAGGGTTCGTACGAACCCGATCTGTGGAGTAGGAACCGTGCGGTTCCGAACCACGTTAAATCTTCGTGTCTTTGTGTGTGCTTGTCCATTTCGTTATTGTATTATATCTATATTCCGCTGCGCTAACGAAATTGTAGAGACGAACGCGATCGATTTCCAACAACTTAAGAACGACGCTATTCACCCCCCCTCTAGCCGTTCCAATATTCCTAACAAGTGGTATCAGAGCCCGGGGCTCTTCTACGGACTAACCGCCCGGAGCTAAGACAAAAGGCTAGAGGGTGAAGATGGAATTCCAAGACAAGCTTGGATGGGATATCAATACTCCACCTCCATATGATCCAGAAGATTTTCCGGCGTGGAGAGCAAGAATGGAAACATTCTTGATGATGAACATAGAGGATTGGTTCATCCTCGTTAAAAGCCTTGAACCCCCTAGGGATAAGAAGGGGAATGTCCTAAAATTGAAAAAGTGGACCCAAGAGCAACGTCAAAAGCTCAAGACCGAAGTTAAGGTAATGAAACTTTTGGAAGATTTAATCCCTAATGATGTTTTGTGTAAGCTAGGGGATTACATGTATGCCAAGGAGCTATGGAGAAAATTGGCAAGATTCCATGAAGAGAGTTCATCCTCAAGTGAAAGTGAGGAATCAAATGTTGAGATGGAGTCAACTTCCGGATCGGAGAAAGAAGAAGTAGAAGAGATGGAAGAAGCATCTACTTCTAGGATTGAGGAGGAGAGACCATCCTCTACACCGGAGCAACCTCAAGAAGAGCCTTCAACATCCGATCAAGATGAGGAAGCTCAAAATTCAACTCCGGCACCTACCGCCACCCTAGGTAACTCAAACACTTTATCTTCCAATAAAAATCATATAATGTGCTTTGAGTGTAGGGAGTATGGGCATTACAAGAGCAAATGCCCAAAGAAAGTTAGGAAAGCTTCTCTGGCGCCCAAAAGTCAACAAAAGTCAAAGGATGCCGGTTCCTCAAGTCAAAAGAGCAAGGAGCATATTATATGCTTCAAGTGCCATCAAAAGGGGAATTATAGAAGTCAATGCTCTAGGGGGAGGAAAAAGACCCAAGAAGAAGCATCACAAGTAGGGGGAGCTAAGGTTAACCCTAAGGTACACTTTAGTAGTGCATCTTCTAATTTAAATGTTAAAAAGCATGCTAGGAATTTAAATTCTCCTGCAATTTATGAAAAGCATGCTAATAGGAATAAATGTTTTTTATTCGGAGCTAAAAGTGTCCATTTTAGTAATAAGGAGAAATTTGGAACTAATGTCCTTAGAAAAACCATACCTAGGGAATCTATTAAGAAAATACAAGAACATCTAGGTGTTAATCCAAAATGGACTAGGCGTATGCCAAGGAAGTCAAATGCCCAAGATTTAAATCAAAATTCTAAAATTGGGTAATTAGAATTAGAAAACCAAGCCTTGAGGTCAAGGCTTGAAAAACTTGAGAAGACCCTCAACACTATGCAAAATCATTTTAAAGGGTCTAATGGTCAAACTCCTAGGTTAAGAAGTCAAAGTCAACATCTAGGACCTAAGAGTCAAAAGTCAACCAAGGGCAAGAATGGTTTGGGTCACAAACCTAAGTCCAAGGTGACTTATCATAGTGTTCCATTTGACTATGGAACACTAACTAAGTCTAGGAAGACCAAGGTCAATAGAGAAGTCATCCCTAGAGTTGACCAAGGGTTGTACCTAGTGGCCAAGGTTTCTAAGAAACCTAGGGTGGCCACTAAGAAGGTTGCAAGGGGAGTTACCCCTAGAGTCAACCTAGGCAAGACCAAAATGACCAAGGCTAATAAGCCTAGGAAGGTCATTAGGAAGGTATCTAGGGAGGTTATCCCTAAGGAATACCTAATTAACCCTAGGAGCTCAAATCGGTTTTGGGTTCCTAAGAGCATGATTGATTCATGCTAGGTGGGTTTAGGATGTGCCAATACTAATTGAGAAGTTTGATAAAATGATCAAAATTGACACAATCTAGATTTAGAGATCATAGTGTGTAACTTTGATTGTTGGCACACTTTAAAAGTTCATGTAAAAGTAACATCAAGAGTGATACTCAAGTGTCACACAACTTGATGTATTGTACTCACTATGCTTCATATGTTTTACCATATGTTTGCATGGAAGGAATGTCTAGGATGGATTGCATCTCACAAAACAAGTCTTTTACCTTGATTGTGTATTTCAACACTTAGAAAGGGTGAGATGTTAGGATTTGGAAATCATTGAATGTTAATGTTTGCAAAAATGAAATAAAATATTAAAATACATTAACGAATACATGAATGTAAGTGTAACATCAATATATTCGATATACAAGAATAAACATGATAAAATGGATTAATTAGATGAAGAAATTGAGATTTTCAGAATTTTAAATCGAAATCGATATCGAAGATCGATAGATCACGATCGATAACATCAGAGCACGATACGATGCGGTCATCGATCAGTGTTGGCTTCGTGACTCGATCGCTTGAACATCAATCGATCGATGGGATACATCGGTCGGCACTGCTCACCGGTGAGGAGGTCATCACGAGTGCTCGAGTCATAGCGATCAGTGCTCGACAAGCGATCAGTGATGCGACATCGATCCGATCGATGAGCAACATCATCGTGATGCTACTATAGCACGTCCAAAGAAGATTCAAGAGCCGACACGAGCCGAGCTCATCACGGCCGATAAACCCGTAATAAACCGCGATCGATCGGATCGTCACATCACGATCGCATCGCGATTTTATAACGCTGAACCGCTAGGGTTCGGCGTCTTCACTCGACGTGCCTTCGTTCTTCTCTCCTTCTCCGATCGCCATTCTTGTTCTCCGATGATCCTTCCGGCCGTGACAGCCGCCCAAGGTGTTAGGTTTGTTAGATGAGCCCTATTTTACCTTAGTTCACTTATTTCAAGCCTCATTTCACTCATTCTAGGGTTGGTTCCTTGTTCCGATTAAGGTTCCGGCGTCTCCGGCGAATTTTCCGATGACCCCCCAGTAACATCTGAGTTTTCTCTCCGGCCACACCTCCAAATGGCGCCTAAGTAACAATCTTTTTACCCAAGCCCTAATTTTCCTTTCCGTTATAATTTAGTTTCTATCTAATCATGTATTATGTCCTTGCATGTCATATCATTCCATTGCATTCATAATAGGAGAGCCCGTAGGAATGATCCACCCGAGGGTGAATCTCGATTGTACCAGCCTATGTTGGTTAGGTACATCGATAGGGACTTTTTCAACCGCCATTGTAGTGACGTCATAGAATTAATTGTATACTACAATCTCATGAAAGTCGTCTTATGCACGCATCCAATTAATGATGACCTTCTTAAGGAATTTTATCAAAACCTAAAAAAGGTGGATGACGGTCCTACCTACACTTCTCGCATTGCAAAACGCGAGTTAGAGTTCACTCCTGCGATACTGCAGGAGTTTCTCAAGTGTAGGCCCTCAGATGATACCTTTATCTTTTTCCCTACCATGGATTTTCCTTTACCCGAGCCCTTTGACAATATCTCTATGGAGTGCATGCATGAGCATATCTTTGGTTATCCTCATCCACCGCCCAAAACTTATTCCCTTTATCACTTTTTGACAATGTCCTTTACAAGGTCATTGTTGGGTGTTTTCTTCCTATCGTCACTCTGGTCCGCCAAGATTCGGCCTCCCCATCTATTTCTTCTATACACCATGCGGCAGGTTAGACATTAACTTTGCACTAAACATGTTTCATTGCATTGTGCATTTCACTTCTGTCCCAAGGGAAAGTGCATATGCCATATGGTCATATCATCACAGATGGCTAGAGTCCGTAGAGGTTAACATCCACGAGGGGTTCTCCGAGGCGCTTATCGAGAGGTGTACGATCAGATGATTCGTAAGAATTCTCGTTAGCAAAGCTACGGATGGGGCCGACAGATGGAGTTGGCGCCACGACCACCACCTGTGGCACGCAGAGAGCCTCCTCCGACTGTGAGATACGATGGACTACGAGGATGTAGATGCCGATGAGGACGATCGATGTCGGGCATGCATCGGGCGGGTCCATCGATGATGATCGTGGCCTACCGGAGTCCGTGATTTCAGACTATCGTGTCGGTTGGCCGACGCCTAGTGTCGAGTTATTGCGTGTCGAGCATCCTTGCACGCCCGATCGGATCGGATGGAGGAGTCCCGAGCCGCATTGAGTAGTGTCACCGATATGTTAGAAATGATGCACGACTGAGTCGAGCCTCCTCCACCGCCACCTCCCGCATTATTATTATATTGAGGATATTAGATTTTCGTGGTCGCTGGTTTTGTAGTGAGATTGAGCATAGCCAATCTCCTTTTTGAATGTAAAAGACTAAATTTTTAAGTTAAATGAAATTTTTGTTTCTGAAAATCTTATGTGTCTGGATGAGTATTTGTATAATTGTATTGCTTATGAAAGTTGATATATCATGACATGAAATCGCATCCTGTCATATACCATGTCATGTCATTGTTTAGAGTTATTTTAGATGTCATGTGTTCTTAAATTTCATCTTATGCCATGACATCATGATTATGAGCATATGCTTACTTATATCATTTCTGATGCCATAATCATTCATGCATTTAAGGCAATTGGTTGAAATTGATTTAAGGACTATGGCATGACTTGAAGTCCCATTTATAAGGGAATCAAGTAGGGTTGCCTAGGAAATGCATGAAACCCTAGATAAAGTGAATCCAAACCCACATCTCCATCACATTGACATGCATGTGTATTTATACATCCTAGATACATGTGAGATGCTAGGATAATAAGTTAGGTTCAAGGTGCATGGGTAGTGCATCTAGATGAACTCAAACTTATTCTAATTATCACCAAGAATCATAAGGAAAGCTAATATACAAGCTATGTTATTTAGCCAATAAATTATGGTTCAAAATAGACATTCAAAAACATTGTAAAATCATTTTGAAAAACCTTGGTGAAGCCTATCTTATGATAGCAATCACCATTGATAAGATTGATACAAAGTGAGCTTAAACTTTAAAGTTTTTAATCACTTTTGGATTTTGTATCAATCTCCTATTTCGATGGTAAAAATATTTTTCCAAAATTTTTCACTGATTGTATGTATTATAAGTATTATACGTACCAAATTTTGTGATTTTTCGATATACGTATAATTAGTTATGATTTTCTAAAATTCAACTCTGATAACTGAAATTCAGAAATTTCAGTTATCAGTCGACTGATATTGGTGGCAGTCGACTGATGGAGGTGCCAGTCGACTGATTTTTGAATCACTCGACTGGTAGCCTGATTTCGGGGAAAACAAGATTGTTTAACCCGATTTCAGCTACGGTTATGGCCCCTAATCACTCCTAACCCTAGGATATGCTTTGGGTAGCATTATAAAGGGTGAAAATCCATTGGATATGGATTAGGAGAAGTATTTAGGGTTTGTATCAATTTTAAGGTGTTGGAAAGTTCTATATTGAATTTCTAACCTTAATTTTGGTGGTTTAGAGTTCCTATTGGCTTAGGGACTTTCCAAGGACATTGTTGGTGCAATGGTCAAGGGGGAGCAAACCTTTAGGAGGAGGTATCCATCTTGGAGTTGAAGGGGAGAATATTATCAATTGGGAAAATTGATGGATTTTTAGAAACCCAATTTGGAAATTGGGAGAGTGTATAGGATTGCCTCTCTTGAGTGATATGGGACTTATCACTAAGAAGATGGTAGGCATCCTAGGTATTTTTAGACCAAGGGGGAGATTGTAAGATCTCATTGGGACATGAGACATTGACCTCCTTGGAGAGAAAACCTTTTTGATGTTAGTCAAAAAGGGGGAGAATGTTTGGGGGAGAACATTTGGAGAGTGTTTACCAATTTGGGATAATTGGTAAGGGATTTGAGTTAGTGGTCTAACTCAAATGATTTGTTTGGTTTTTGTCAAACATCAAAAAGGGGGAGATTATTGGTGCAATCGGCCCAGGTCACGATTGACCAGGACTCGAGTTTGACTCGAGTGATGTTTTGATGTTCGACAAAAACATATGACAATGTAATTGTCATGGGAAAGTCCAAGTCTTGAGTACTTGGCATGGGAAGTCCAAGTGGGACACTTGGCATTTGGTAAAGTCCAAGCATGGTTCTTGGCAATGGAAAGTCCAACATGAGTTGGCATGGAAAGTCCAAGCATGGGTCTTGGCAAGGTAAAGTCCAAGTCTTGAGTACTTGACATGGAAAGTCCAACATGGGTTGGCAAGGGAAAGCCCAAGCTTGTGTCTTGGCATTTGAGAAGTCCAAGGGTTTGATATTGGCGCCGTAAAGTCCAAGCGGGAGTCTTGGCAGCATAAGTTCAATGGTTGGCGGCATAAAGTTCAAGCAGAGTCTTGGCGGCGTAAGTCCAATGAGCCTTGGCGGTGTAGACACCGTTAGCATGACATAGCCGATGGAAGCATCTGAAGGCTAGCGCGATGGATGAACAAGTCATGGATGACTTGGAGGGATCCGAGAGGCGCGAGGCTGATGGAGGTGGCTAGAAGGCTTAGGTCTAGGCTAAGGGTGGTCAAGCAAGTATGGGGGCACCATACTTGGGCTAAAACCTCATGTTTGAGGTGTTCCAGTCGATTGGTGCCATGTGACAGTCGACTGGACCAAGTCAACCAGGGTTTGACTTCAGGAAGTGGCCTAGCGATGATCGCCAGAGGTGGGCAATGATCGATGAGCTGAGCAATGATCGATCTCATGATCACCGGTCGTGCTCTCGAATTCGGCCACATAATGGAGTCGAGACTCGACTGGTCGAGTGAGGACTCCATCAGTCGACTGATGTGTATGATCAGTCGACTGATGGTAGATCCATTGGACTTATCCAGCGTGGATCTAGCCGTTGTCTCACGACAACAGTGGCATCAGTCGACTGATGGTCCCGATCAGTCGACTGATCAACCTTTTCCAGCACAGGTTGAAGCTATATAAGGAGCTCGTGATGGAGGAAAAGATAATGATTTTCTTGAGCGAAATTGAAGAGGGAAGTTGGTGCTTTCCAGTCCTTCAAAGCTAGTTCAAGGCAATCAAAGATCAAGCAATCCAAAGCTCTTGTAAAGTATTTTTCCTTTACTTGCATTTGTATTCTATATTGTATTTGCTTGTATCTACTTGATTATTGTTGTAATCATATTGTACGAGGTTTCTCCGCCTCCGGATTGTTCCGAGAAGGAGTTATTATTATAGTGGTGTGTGATTGGCATCGCTAGGGTTCGTACGAACCCGATCCGTGGAGTAGGAACCGTGCGGTTCCGAACCACGTTAAATCTTCGTGTCTTTGTGTGTGCTTGTCCATTTCATTATTGTATTATATCTATATTCCGCTGCGCTAATGAAATTGTAGAGACGAACGCGATCGATTTCCAACAACTTGAGAACGACGCTATTCACCCCCCCTCTAGCCGTTCCAATATTCCTAACACGTTGGAGTCTTGCAGGGCTTAGTAATTCGCACATGGAGCCGTGGCGAGTTTTACAACTCATGACTCGGTCCTTGAGTCGGTGAAGGATGGCTTTACGGAAGCCGTGCGCTTGGAGCATCCGAGGGACCGTCGGACGAGGAGCTTGGAGTGAAGCCGGAGGAAGTAGACTTCGAGGCAAGAGACACGAATGAGCATTACAGAGTCGTGCGCCTGATGCTGCCGAGGGACGTGGCCGAGGACGAAGATAACTTCGAAGGCGAGGGACTCCGAGAGATGAGAGTGAGCGAATGTAACCCGGGAAGGGGTAGTAGCTCTAAGGTGAAACTTGGTCATTTGGCTAAGTGTCGGATGGGATTTCCCGACACCAGTCGACTGCCATGGAATGGCAGTCGACTGCTCTGAGTCGAACGTGGTTCGACTGGTATTCGACTGGTTGTTTTGAGGCCCGTGATCGCCATATGTGGACGATCGATTTAAGACCATCGATCATCGCTAAAGCGTGATCGTCGAAAGGATTTGGCCACAGAACCGCTCGTAGCCGACTGGGCAGTCGACTACGGAGGCATCAGTCGACTGATGAGGTCCATCAGTTGACTGCCAAGTGTTCCGTTGGACTACAATGGTCGGGATCCGACGTGTTCGGAGGCCGTTGGAGTGGCGGCAGTCGACTGCCAAGGGCAGCAGTCGACTGGTGGCGGCCAACGGGAAGAAAAGCTTCCTCTCTATAAAAAGAGAGGGTGTGGGCTTTTGGATGGCTAATGCTCTTACTCCAAACGACCATCCAAGTGCCCCACAAGCTTTAAACTCTTCTTACTTGCTTTTACTTCATTCTTATTGTAAGAAGAGTGATCTTGATTGTAAAGGTTACCTCCACCTAGCTTGGTGCAAAGGAGAGACCATTAGTGGATTGGTTTTGGCGGAGTGATTCACCGAGGACGAATCGGGGACCGTGGATTAGCAGCGTAGCCGTGAACCACGTTATACTATTGTGTTAGCATTTGTTTTCTTGTATTTGTATTTGCTTGTCTTTATTGTTTCCGTTGCGCTAATTAGTTTTGTAGACGAGCAAATACCGACATCCAACGATAAAGGTCTATTCACCCCCCCCTCTAGCCGGCCGTTTCGATCTCCAACATTTTTTTCATTTCACCAATTCCACTCAAGCTAGGGTTCAACTTCAGCCATCTTCTCCGGCATTCCTGTGCTTCGGTTGCGGTCTACGATCTCGCATCCAAGTTGGTACAAAAGTAACGATTCTAAAGTTCTCACTCTAATTATTCATGTATTGTCATGACCTAACCAAATTGTTTTTGCATTCATGATCATGACATTCATTTACATTGCATTCATTTAAACAAAAACATAGGATAGAGGTCGGCGATTGATCCCGTGCTCCTTCTCAGATGTGTCAGCCTATCGCTGTGCGTTATCTAGATGAACCATTTTTTAGGTCTTACTGTGGGAATGTCATTCAACTTATCATACATTATCAGTTAGCGAAGCTAGTATTTTGTACACACCCCATTAACACAGATCTCCTTACTGAATTTTACACAAATCTCAAGAGGCTAGAGATGGTCCGACATACTCCACTCGCATTGTAAAACGTGATTTTGAGTTCACTCCTGAGATCCTACAGGAGTTTCTGGAGTGTTAACCATCAGACAACACTTTTTTCTTTTATCCTATTGTTGATGAGCCTCTTCCAACTCCTTTTGACCATGTCACTATAGAGCCTATGCATGAGTTTTTTTTTCCATCGACCTTGTCCTTTGGGTCAAAATCTCTTCTCAATTAATGCTTTATCTGCCCCTGATAATGTGCTTTACAAAGTCATTTTTGGATGTCTTTTACTCATAGTGACCCAGGGTTAGGCTAAGATCCGTCCTTCCCATCTATTCCTGATGTACGCTATGTGCAATTTGCTTGATGTCAATATTGCATTGAATGTCTTCCACTACATAGTTCACTTTTCCTATCCGATCTAAGGGAAGATTCACATGCCCTTGGGTCATATTATAACTGCATGGTTGGCATCCATTGGCTTCAATATCTCTAGGGGAATTTGAGGCCGTTATCAGACTCTTATGACCGCATCACCCTGAGGCACTTTGTATTAGCTGGCATGTGAATGGGCTATGGATGGATGGAGTGGTCAGTGTTGTAGCAGCAGCCACCTGAGAAGGCAAGGCAGGAGGCAACATAGGATCCAGAGGGAGAGTATTTTCTGGAGGACCCAGCTGTGTTTCAGCAGCATACGTCAACTCATCTTACACGCATTGAGTCTCAGCTGGAGGAGCTTCATGAGACTAAAGATACATGCTTTGAGAAGCTCAGTCTTGAGCATGCTAAGATAGGGTAGCGTCAGATCGAGATGTACAACATGTTGCGTACATTTCTCTAGAGTCAGCAGCCTCCACCACCTCCACCACCTCCAGCCGACGATGGTGGTGATCGGTAGTTTTGCAACTATAGGAGGATCTTGTGTCTTTTGACTTCCTGTACGAATCACTTTATTGTAGGATGATGATGTCTTGTGTCTTTTTGACTTTGTCATGTGAAAAATTTGTATAAACGCCCTTGAAAATGAATGAAATCATTTTGTGTCACTTAAATATTTCTATTATCTATCTAATATTGTTTAGTTGTAATAATGTGTGTTGTATTGTTTATTGCATGTATTGATGTGTATGCTCATTCATTAATTTTATGTCATGTCATCATGTATAAGCAATAACCTTCTTTCAGCAATGAAATCAATGTATGTCATAACATCTTAATTCTTATGGTTATTTTAATATGTCAAGATCATATTTTTGTTAATGTCATGTTTGTACTTAGGTTTGTATATTTATGCCATGACATCATGATTATTGGTAAAATCTTTAAATCATGCACATTCTTATGCCATGATCATATTTCATGTATTAAGATCAATTAATTTGAATTTAAGGACAATGACATGATTTAAAGTCCCAAGTATAAGAGAATCAAATAGAGTTGTCTAGAAAAATATATGAAACTCTAAGAATCTAAATGTCACGGCCCGAGAGTATGTAATGTCGAAAAGCAAACAGATGACATCTCCCCTGTAAGTGGCAACATATCGTGTTAATACAAGGCCCGTAGGCCCTCAACAAACAATAACATATACAACTAAAGAAAAATAACAACATAACTACATCAAAACACAGCGAAAACATAATACAACTACATCACAAACTACACACAGTGCATATCAATATGACCGACACAACGACATAAAGGAAACATCGACAAAACCCGAATCCACAAGTGTGTACAACACATAACAAGTCCAACACATAAATCTGGATCGAAATAAGGAACATTCAAAATCAAAATAAAACATAAATCCATGTTGGGACCCTCGGAGATGAGATGAGATGATGACAGCCAGCGATGCTCCAAGTCCATCACGAAGTCGGCTACCTGTTACCTGGGCGACAGAAAAATCCAGGGTCTGTGGTGGTGAGTAAAACTCAGTAGGTAATAAGGGAGAACATGTATATATATCAAATATCACATGTAATTCAACAGTATAATCTATAGGTAAGACAGGTATACATCAGCATAATCAATATACATACATGCATACCACTAAACAATCTGAACAACAAAAGATGCTGACATACCTGACAGTCAACTACTCTACACTCATCCAACCTGAGCATATATCCACAACATAAAATATGAAGAGTAATACTAACTCACACTACGTCATGATACGGGTCGAGGGTATCACAATGACCGACCAACAAGTATACAGGTATCTGACACAACCATATAACAAATGCGAGTAGCATGTATGAAGTTGATGTACAACCAAATGCAGCAAGAATAGTACAATCAAATGCACCATCATAATAAACACATATATATAGACTAATCACAACCATCCATATATATATATATATATATATGGTAATATGCAAAGCGCCATAAGATACGACAATGCAACATGCATGGTCATGCCTACGCACCCCTACTCGCTACCACAACCCCAATGTGGCCTTGGTGACACGACATGACAACTGTCCCAACTCAACACCAACCATTGCTCTAGAGTGGTCGAGTGGGCAGTATGATCGAGTAGCATATGAGCGTAAAGAGCTCGCTACACAACGGGGGTCCATGCTGCTAGCCACTCCGACTAACACTACCTATGAGTCGTCGAGTGCCATGCACCCAGGACAATTGCACGTAACTCCAACTACCACCGTCTATAGTGGTAGAGTGTGGCACAACAAATGCCCTTCCCTCACACCAATTACTCCTCTATGAGTAACCTGGAAGGCAGGATGACTGACGACCCTTTCAACCATAAGGGAGACTATGTCGTCAGTATGCATGCAAATTATATGAATGCACAGTCACGCATACAGACATCCACCACAGACTCTCTATTCTATAGAGAGTCATACCAATTCGAACAACGCACTCTCTATCCTGCAGAGAGTCGTACTCAACTGATCGATGCACTCTTTATCCTGTAGAGAGTCGTACTCAACTGTTCGACGCACTCTCTATCCTGTAGAGAGTCATACTCAACTGATCGATGCACTCTCTATCCTGTAGAGAGTCGTATTCAACTGATCATAAAGTTAGGATCACCAGTCCATAGCGACACACTATTCACAACTCACCTGACCATTTACATAGTACATGGTTGGTAATAAGTATACAACATACGGGTATTGGAATAAATCCTACATTTAGGGCATTATCTACCCACGGATGACCTTTTACCCAATTTACAAATCAGGTCATCATCCGTACTCCAACATCTACACCCTACTAAACATTTATAGATCTACTTACATCACATTTATAACTCCTCAATCATGATAAAGGAAAATGTGATATCAATATTTGAGCATATACAACCAATGACAAGTATCAAGCATAAGGATAATAAGAGCAGGGCCAACATAATATGAATATATAATATGATCATATTTATGTCTAAATCTGAATGCAACTACAACTACCTAACCAGGGTAGGAAATTACCCACCTGCTATATAAACCGTAACTGTCTTCACGTCCAAAAAACTATTCCGAATCAAGGTCCTGCAGTTACAAAACATAAAGAGTAACTAAATGCTAGCATAACCCTAATGCTAGAATAATTCTCTAAATCACATCCTAACCCTTGATTAGTCAATTTAATCATGTAGTAGTGTACTCCTCTATAGTTCATTTACTAATCATATTTGATCTATGATTTCTTCACAAATAATACTACTATAACATATCATATCGAATCAATAACCATATCCAAATCCAGGTCAACTTCTGACATCAACTATCGCTAGATCAATTAAATCACAAGGGTAATGGTATTCATTATAAATTAATCCAACCCAACTTACCTTGCACAATCGCTGTTGCACAACTCCTGGATCTACTATAGGAGATTTGTTCATCCTATAGGAATATGTTAACTTAATTAACATACAAAATCCTTACCTCTCCCAACATCAATCAGCTGCAACTTCTTGATCCACTGCGGGAACAACACCGACCTATACAATTCAAGTGAACAGAGGTAACAACCCAACTCCTTCACCTAGAATCACAGTAACCTCTTAATCCAATTATATAGTATCTTGGCCCTGTACAATACATCAACCAAACTCAAAACCCCAACTAATTTAACCCAAAATCAATTCCACAGCCTTACCTCCCTTCTCCAATGACAATAATAGCAACCTATAGATGCAGGGCCAAGATAGTCGATCGAGCCCCCAATTCTGCCCTGTTCATCAGAAACAAACAACTGCCCCTCAGCATAAATTGAGCTCAACCGGAGTCTACAATTAGATATAGATCTCATCCTAGGTAGCAAGAAAGAGTAAACCCTTACCTAGCTCCAACGATGCAAGCGATCGGCGATTGAGGCAGAGGGCTCGCGATGGTGATCAGCGGTGATGGCTAAGGTTGGTGGTCGCCGGAGCGCGGCGATCGGCTGATCCTGCACGATGGCGAGGCGGGTGCCGCACGCTGTCGCTCTACCTGTGGCCGCGAGCGATCGGGGATGGGCGCGAGGTGAGGAGGGCGGCGCCAAGTCGAGTAGACCTCAGGGTTGCTATCGTCGAGATCGAGAGGGATGGCAGCCGGAGAAATCGAAAGGAAAGGAGGTGGATCGGCTGATGCAAATGGGAAGGAGGAGAGAAATTGCAGACGCTTGTGAAGAGGAAACGGGAGAATGACTGCGAGTCGGGTTTGGGGAAAATAATCGGGTCCGGTCCAATCCTATATGCCTATTAAATCTTTCTCCAAAATTTCCATAGAAATTTCCATTTAAGTCCAAGAAAATTTCTAAAATTTTTTGGAAAATTTCATAGGTTATTTTCCTAATTACCAAACATTATTATTATTATTTATTTATTTTATTATTTTTATTTATTTTTTTCCTGTGGTATTTTACACTAAACCCACATCTCACAAAAATATTAGATTGACATGTGTATGTATTTATACATCCTAGACACATGTGATATGTTAAAAAAATGAGTTAAGTTCAAGGTGCATAAATGCTGCATCTAAATGAACTCAAACTCATCTCAATCATAGGTATAAATCATGATAAAAACTAGTATACAAATCATATATACTTAGCCCATAGACCATAATTGAAATAAGGTTTGAAAAACTTTTCAAAATCATTTTGAAGAACCTTAGTGAAGTCTATCTTTTGATAGTTATCACCATTGATGAAGTTGATACAAAGTAGGCTTAAAACATTGAAGTTATCAATGGTTTTGAATTTTGTATCAATCTCACAATTTAATGGATATTTTAATATAAAATTATTTTCACCCATTATATTTCATGTAAGTAATGTGCATATAAATTTTCAAAATTTTTCAAAATACATATATTTACTTATGTATTTTCAAAGTTCATTGCTGCAAGTCTGATTTCTAGAAATCAGATGTCAATCAACGGCCTCAAGTTGGCAGTCAATTGATGCTATCAATAGTCGACTGGTTGCTGACCAAGTTGACTGCTGGGTTGATTTCGGATAAACAAAGCTTGTTTAGCCCATTTTCAGCCATCCCTAGGTACCCTAACGTCTCCTAACCCTAGGATATACTTTGGAAAGCATTGGAAGGGTGAAATATCATTGAAAATGATTAGGAGAGGTATTTAGGTTTGAGTATCGAATTCTAAGGGAGGTTAAAGTTCAAGTTTGAACTTTTACCCTTATTTTTGATGGTTTAAGTTTCATATTGGCTTAGGAACTCTCTAAGGACATTGTTGGTGCAATGGTCATGGGGGAGCAAACCTTTAAGGGGAGGTTATCCATCAAGGGATGATGGATGAGTATTTCTCAAAGGAAGAATATTGGAGAAGCGAGGATTGTCTCTCGTTTAGTGATATGAGACTTGTCACCATGAAAAGTGAAGACATCCTAAATGTTTTTGGACTAAGGGGAGAAAGTAAAATCTCATTGGTATATGAGACATTGATACCCTTAGTAGTCTTTTTTATGTATGCCAAAGGGGGAGAAGTGAGGTTTAAGTTAGGTAAACCTTCATATTCTTTGGCATTGGAAGAGTTATGGTTGGGCTTATTGGTTAGCCTAACTTAAAGGTGTTGTCAAACATCAAAAAGTGAGAGACTGTTGGTGCGATCGACCCAGGTCACGATTGTCCGAACTCGAATTTGATTCGAGTAGTATTTTGATGTTTGACAAAACGATTGACAATGTGATTGTCATGGAAAGTCCAAGTCATGGGTACTTCACAATTGAGAAGTCCAAGCATGGTCTTGACATGGAAAGTTAAAACATGGGTCTTGGCAAAGGAAAAGTCCAAGCATGGAATTTGGCAATGGTAAAGTTCAAGACATGGGTACTTGGCGAGGAAAGTCTAAAGGTATAGTCTTGACAGTATAAGTCTAAGTGTGTAGTCTTGGCGGCATAAAGTCCAAGTGAACTTTGGAAGTGAAAGTCCAAGTATGGATACTTGCCAATTGGGAAGTCCAAGAGTGTGATATTGGTGACATAAAGTCTAAGTCGTAGTCTTGGCAGCATAAGTCCAATGTATGGCGGCATAAATACAAGCTTTTATCTTGGCAGCATAAGTCCAATTGTACCTTGGCAAAGTAGACCCGGTTAGCATGACAATAGCTGATAGAAGCACCTGAAGGCTAGCGTATGAATGAACAAGTCATGGAAGACTTAGAGGGATCCGATAGGCATGAGGCTAATGGAGGTGGATGTTAGTAATATATGAAAGATGTCCAAAGGCAATCGCCTTATGTTTGAACGATTTATATGATAAATGAAGATTCACTATTTGAGTATACATGTTTTCATGTATTTGATTAGATCTTAAACTCATTTACTGAATGTCTACGATAAGATTCACAGTATGAGAGAATTTGTAATTGTATCACAACTAGTGAGTATCTCTACATGTGTAATTGTTGTTAGTGAAAGCCCTAGAGTCAATCATGTGATGATTGTTGTATGGACTTTATTGTATCATATTCCTATTTATAAAGGCATGGTTATTATATTTACTTGTATTGGTGCCAAATAACTAAATATAATAATGTCCTTGAGTAGTAGGTTCTTATCTATATCAATCGATTGGTTGAATCGATAATGAGATGATATAGAGAACACTACTCTTAATCATTCCTAGTCGAGTATTAACATTCAGGGACAATGTTAATGCGTAGAGACTAGCATGTAGGTCAACACGATGACTTGATCTCACAAGTCATGGATATGAGATATCAAGTTGACACATGGGTATGCATTGGAGAATGTATACTGAATGACCCGCCATGAGAAAGTATCATGGATCGTTATATGAGTGTCATATACTTTCTCATGTGGCTATTAGTATGACTATTAGTCCTTAGACCTGAAGTCACCATGGTTCCCTACATAAGGAGTTGCATACTTTGGCTTCGTCAAACGTCACCCGTAAATGGGAGGACTATAAAGGCGATTACTGGGTATGTAATAAATTATGCGGAGGGATGTGAGTGATGTAGATGGGATCTATCCCTCCTATATGACGGGGGTGATATCGATATTCTTGATAGAGTGAGACCACGAAGTGCATGGTCATGCCCAAATGAGTCAATATGAGATATTGAGCTCATTTGATTAAAGTGAGTCTACTTGGAGATCAAGATTTAGATTGTACCGAGGATGACACGGTCTATGCCTCGATTGGTCAATCTAGATGTCAAGGATAGAGGGACATTGTCACATATTGTGAGAGTCACAATTAGTAGTCACAAAGGTGATGTTGGAGCTCAACATTCTTGTAACTTGGGTAGCAATGATGTGTTGCTAGATACCGCTCATTGCTTATGTTCCTAAATCCGTTTAGGGACATTGCCAATGTTACAATAACCTATAGGGTCACACACATAAGAGCAATTAGATGGAGATTAGGTTCATATGATGAACCATGAGGATTAGGTGTTGGAACGATGCGGTTCGCTAGAGGGGGGGGTGAATAGCGAAAAACCTTTTCCTTTTTTTACGTTCGTTAAAACTCAAGAGATAATTAATTGCAGCGGAAATGTAAAGTAAAAAGAGACAATGAAGTTTTTACTTGGTTCGTAGCCTTCGGCTACTACTCCAAGGCCCTAGTGGTCCTTGACCACGTACGGAGGGCAAAAGCACTAAAGGAACTCCTCGTTGGAGGTAGGAGTTAATCGATACAAGAAGGAAAAAGCTTGAGGTAGAGGGACACTCCCCCTCTCCTCGTATACGATAAAAGCTCCGAAAAGAAATGAACTTAAATAAGAGCTATAAAACCGACGTTACAATAAGAAAGAATTTAAGACCTAGACGTCGGAGAGAAAGCACTTCGTGGTCGAAAAGTTGTAGCTTGGCGGAGGCTTTTTGGAAGCTTTAGAATGATGAAGAAACCCTAGGTTTGGCCCTCCTTTTATAGCCTTTGAGCCCCTTTTCGAGAGGAACCCTAGCCAATCACAATTGAGCACCAATCTCCTTGAAATGGGGTGATAAGCCTTGACTCCTCGAATCTGATCATTGACCATCAGTCGACTGATGTCTATCATCACGATCGATGGCAAGATCACCGAGGCCGACCTCTGGTAGTCGACTGATTGACGGCAGTCGAGTCCTCCAAGCTGGCAGTCGACTGATGCTTGCTGCAAGTCAAAGTTAGCTCAACAAAAACATAATTTCGACGGTCGTCGACCGTCCGATCTCGACCTAGACCATCTATAGGATGTCTTTGGTCGGATCTACGCTTAAGATCATCCCCATAAAGAGGATACGACCTCACTTACACTCGCACACACGAGCTTACCTCGACACTTACATGTTGCTTTTGCTTCCGACCTTCCACTCGATTCCTTCGGCTCCCTCCGAAGTCACTCGAGTGGCTTCCTCCGGGTGTCGCTAGCCTTCAGCTCCAGCTATATCAATCTTCTGCATACTCGATTTAGCTCGTGAGATAACGATATGAGCTTAACTTTGTATCGTTTGCTATAATCAAAACTCAGGTTCGACTTAGGTGCCTACTATAGGGAATTGTATATGCTATTTGTATATGCCAAATAGCATATGCGCAACGGAAAAATTAGGATCCCTTCTTAGTGATCCTTGCGAAAGAAAACCTCGTACAAAATAAATTTCTCTAAAACCAAACCTATCTTATAGGAGAGGATTACCTTTGTTGCGTGCCCTTGTTAATCCCGCTTTTCCTTTTGGTTTGTTGGATCTTTAGCACGTTCAAATGTCCGTGCCTCTATATGTATCCACACGAGCAAGCTCTTGTCTCACAAAAGAAAAACTAGAAGGGCTCTCCTTTACTTCTTGCTAGAGAAGTCCCTAAAGGAGAGGAAGCTAGGGAAAAAGAGAAGGGAAGAAGAAGACTACTCTTCTTGCTAGCCTACACTCACAAAGCCACACAACCAAAGCTTCCACCAAGCTCTCAAGCTCTCTCACAACCACAATGCTTACTATGGCTGGCCACTTCATGGAGTCTTTTATAGGGTTGGAAAAACCCTTTCACCTCCACACATTCAATGCAATCCATTGCATTGAGACACAATCCAAAAAGGAGTTGGCTTCCTTGTTTGGCCGGCCACTTAAGGAGACAAAAACCACTTTGTCTCCTTCCACCTCATCTAGCTTAGGTGGATGCTTAGGTGACATGCTTATGTGGCATTCTTATGTGGCATTCATGCATGTTGAATTAATCTTATTAATTCAATTAAGCTTATGTTATCATATTGAATTAATCTCATTAAATCAATAAGGTAACATATTGAATTAATCTCATTAAATCAATTAGCTAAAATTCTCATTAAGCTTAAAGTCCAAAAACCATTTTGTACTTAAGCTTATTCCCAAATTATTCTAGTCAAACTAGAATGCACTAATTCTTCTAATCATCATGCTCTTTGTGTGTGACCCTATAGGCTCTCATAACGTTGGCAGTGGATCTAAACTCTTTTAGATACACAAGCAATGAGCGGCATCTAGCAATACATCATTGCTACCCAAGTTACGAAATAAGTCAAGATCCAACTAACCTTTCCGTGACTACTATAATGTATGACCGTGTCCTTCTATCCTTGATATCAGATTGACCAATGAGGCATAGACCGTGTCATCCTCGATCAATCTATGTGTTTCTTGATCCCTGAGTAAACTAACTCAAACAAATGAGCTCAATATCTCATATTGACTCATTTGAGCATGGCCATGCGTTTTAGTAGTTCTACTCAATCAAGGGGCCCACCGATATCACTCTCGTCATATGAGAGGGATAGATCCCATCTACATCACTCACATCCCTCCGCATAATTTGTTATATACCCAGTAATCGCCTTTATGGTCCACCTTGTTACGGGTGACGTTTGACGATACCAAAGTACATAATTCCTTATGTAGGGAACCGTAGTGACTTCAGGTTCGAGGACTATTCATACCAATAGTCACATGAGAAAGTTTATGACACTCATATAACGATCCATGAAACTTTCTCATGGCGAGTCATATTCTCTAATATATACCCATGTGTCAACTTGATATCATATATCCATGACTTGTGAGATCAAGTCATCAATCGACCTACATGCTAGTCTTTATGTATTAATATTGCCCTTGCATATTAATACTTGACTAGGAACATTTAGGAAAGTGTTCTCTCTGACCTCTCATAATCAATTACGCGATTGATGTGTCTTTGTAGATAAGAACCTACTTTTCTAGGGCATTATTATATTTAATTTGCACAAGCAAGATGTAAATATAATAACCAATCCTTTGCCTTTATTGAATATGATACAAAATGTTCCCTTTTCAACCATCACATGATTGGCTCTAGGGCTATAACTAACAATCTCCCACTAGCACTAGTACCAATCACTATGATATCTAATACCTAGTGACCTAGTGTGACCATCATGCTTCCTCTGTGCCAAAGCCTTGGTCAATGGATCTGCGATGTTAGCTTTCGGTACTCTGCATATCCTCACATCTCCTCTATCGATGATCTCTCGAATGAGATGGAAGCGCCGCAGTATGTGTTTGGTCCGCTGATGTGATCGAGGTTCCTTAGCCTGTGCAATAGCCCCATTGTTGTCACAATAGAGGTCTATTGGATCTGTAATGCTAGGAACTACCCCAAGTTCACTGATGAACTTGCGGAGCCAAACAGCCTCCTTTCTTTGCATCGACGCGCAATATACTCTACATTGTAGAATCGACAAGCTGTGTCACCTTTGAACTCTTCCGACTCACGGCTCCACCATTCGGGCAAAACCACATTACCGATTGCGATCTATAGTCATCCTTGTCTGTTTGGAAGCTTGCATCACTGTAACCCTTTACAGCTAGCTCCTCATTGCCTCCAAATATCAGGAAATATTCTTTCGTTCTTCATAAGTATTTAAGAATATTTTTGACTGCTATCCAGTGACTTTCACCTGGATCCGACTGGTATCTACTCGTCATGCTCAAAGCATACGAGACGTCAGGACGAGTACAAAGCATGGCGTACATGATAGACCCTATGGCAGATGCATAAGGGATCTTATCCATGCGATCTCTCTCCTCCTTAGAAGAGGGACATTGAGTCTTCGAAAGGCTCACACCATGTGATAAAGGCAAAAATCCTTTCTTGGAATTTTGCATAGCAAAACGATCTAGCACTTTATCAATGTATGTACTCTGACTTAGGCTAAGTAATCTTTTAGATCTATCTCTATAGATCTTGATGCCTAGAATATAGGCAGCTTCACCTAAGTCTTTCATCGAGAAACAATTCCCTAACCACATCTTCATGGGTGAGGGAATATCATTTCCGATGAGAAGTATGTCATCTACATACAAGACAAGAAATACAACTGTGCTCCCACTATTTCTCTTGTAGACACAAGGTTCATCTTCATTCTTGATGAAACCAAACTCCTTGATTGCATCATCGAATCGAAGATTCCATCTTCGAGAGGCTTGCTTTAGTCCATAAATGGACCTTTGCAGTTTGCATACCTTTCCAGGATGCTTTGGATCTTCAAAACCCTCAGGCTGTGTCATGTACACATCCTCGAGTAGCTTTCCATTCAGAAAAGCAGTTTTGACATCCATCTGCCAGATCTCATAATCGTGGTAGGCTGCAATAGCAAGTATGATCCGAATGGATTTAAGCATCACAACTGGTGAAAAGGTTTCATCATAGTCAATACCATGAATTTGTTTGAATCCTTTAGCCACCAATCTACCTTTATAGGTATGCTAATTACCATCCATGTCAGTCTTTACTTTAAAGACCCACTTACACCCAATGAGTTTTACCCCTTCAGGTGGATCAACCAAAGTCCATACTTGGTTAGTGTACATGGATTCCATTTCAGATCTCATGGCCTCTAGCCATTTCTCGGAATCTGGGCTCATCATAGCTTCTTGATAGGATGTAGGCTCGTCAAGATCGACAAGCAATACCTCACCGTTGTTAGTCAAGAGAAAAGAATATCTCTCGGGTTGACGACGGATCCTATCAGATCTACGAAGAGGTTGGTCTACTTGAACAGGTGTCTGCTCCACAACTCTTTGGGCAACACTTTCCTCATCCACAACACTTTGTGGTTCCTGTTCATTTTCCATCGAAGCCTTAGTGTTATCGTCATCTTGAACTTCTTCAAGATGAATTTTACTCCCACTAGTTTTTCTAGAAATAAATTCTCTTTCTAGAAAGACAGCATTTCTGGCAACAAACACCTTGCCAAGTGTGGGATTGTAAAAGTAATATCCCTTAGTTTCCTTGGGATATCCTACAAAATAACACTTATCGATTTGGATCCTAGTTTATCCGAGACTTGGCGTCTTACATAAGCTTCACAACCCCAAATCTTTATAAAAGACATTTTGGGACTCTTCGATCCATATATCGTATATGGTGTCTTTTCTATGGCTTTTGATGGGATGCGATTAAGTGTAAAAGTGGCTGTTTCTAGAGCTAGTCCCCAAAAGGAAGTAGGTAGATCAGTCTGGCTCATCATTGATCGTACCATATCTAATAGAGTACGATTTCTCCTCTCGGATACACCATTCCATTGTGGTATTCGGTGGAGTGAGTTGGGATATTATCCCACACTCGGCCAGTGATCACGAAACTCTTGACTAAGGTATTCACCACCTCGATCGATCGAAGTAGCTTAATCGCTTACCAAGTTGGTTTTGTACTTCATTCTTGAATGCTTTGAACTTTTCAAAGGATTACGACTTATGTCTCATCAAATATAAGTAGCCGAATCTACTCATATCATCGGTGAAAGTAATAAAGTATTTATAGCCTCCTCTCGGCCGACATTGAAAGGGCCACATACATCGGTATGTATGAGTCCTAACAAGTCCGCCGCTCTCTCGCCATGTCCACTAAATGGAGTTTTAGTCATCTTTCCTAAAAGACAAGATTCGCATACCTCATATGATTCAAAATCAAATGAGTCCAATAATCCATCTTTATGGAGTTGGGATATCGTTTTTCATTTATGTGACCTAGGCGGCGATGCGAAGATATGTTTGGTTCAAATCATTCGATTTGAACCGTTTTAATATTCGTTATATATTGGGTTTTCTAAATCTAGAACATAGAGACCATTCATAAGTGGTGCATTACAATAGAACATTTCATTCAAATAAATGGAACAACATTTGTCCTTTATTATAAAGAAAAGTTTTCTTGTCTAAACAAGATCTGAAATTATGTTCTTTGTCAATGCGGTACATATAAGCACTCCTCTAGTTCTAAGATAAGCCCGGTTAGGCAAAGACAAGGAATATGTTCCTACAACTGAACTTTTGCGCCATTGCCTACTCGTAGGTCCACTTCGCCTTTGCCATTAGTCTACTATTTCGGTCCACTGCACATTAGTACAAATGTGAGATGCACATCCGGTATCTAATACCCATGTAGAAGAAATAGATAGATTAACTTCTATAACGAGTATACCTGAGGCAGAAGTCCCACTTCTTTTCTTCTTTACTTCCTAAAGGTAGACTTTGCAGTTCCGCTTCGGTGTCGATCTCACCAATGGAACGTCCCTTCCTTAGGTACTTTACCTTTACCCTTTGAAGTGGATGAATTGGCCTTGCCTTTGGCTTGGTCTTACCCTTGCCTTTAACTTACCTTTGCCCTTCTTGACCATTAGTACGTTACTAACTTTCTTTTTGAGATTGGTTCGTGATTCTTAACATCTTTGAGAATCTCAGGCAAAGGTTTATCAATTTCATTCATGTTATAATTCATGACGAATTGATTATATGCTTCTGGCAACGATTGCAGGATAACATCAGTTGCCAATTCTTGGCTCAGTGGAAAACCTAGTCTTTCAAGGTTCTCAACGTACCCAATCATTTTAAGTATGTGAGTTCCTACAGGTGTTCCTTCTTGCATCTTGCATGCAAAAAGAGCCTTAGACACTTCAAAACGCTCGTGCCTGGCTTGTCCTTGATATAGTTGTTTCAAATGCTCAACCATATCATAGGCATCCATGTTCTCATGTTGCTTCTGAAGCTCAGAGTTCATGGTTGCAAGCATAAGGCATGACACATCTAATGCGTCATCTTGATGCTTCTTATAAGCATCTTTTTCAGCACGAGTGGTCGCAGGGGCAGGTATTTCAGGGGTAGACTGCTCTAGGACATACAGTTTGCGTTCTTGCTTGAGGATAATCCTCAAGTTCCTATACCAGTCAAGAAAGTTCGCTCCATTGAGCTTGTCCTTCTCAAGGACAGATCGCAAGTTGAGGGGGTGTGTCGTGTTAGATGACATGGTGATCTACAACAATAAAATGCAAAATTAAGTATCATACCTTAGTCATTTAATTAGGCCTTTAATTAAATGAGGCTCCCACTAAATTCTCATAGCTACTATTTAGCTATAAATTTATATGGGACAAAGATCCACATCATAATTCGTCTTGAGTTAGCTTTGGCTAATCGCCCAAGACGTAGTATGATTAGGTAGGCAATCTTTTGCCAATTACATCTGATGTAACTCTTTAATAGCTTTGGTTAAGTTTAGATTAGTTTAGTGTTTATTCCTAAACCGGCTTCGGTAAGTGGCGAGGCACAGGGGCCTTCTTGGATATCGGAGCAACGACCACTTCTAAGACAAAGCTGATGTTCGAAAATCACACAAAACTAATTTTAAAACTTATGTTCAAAGCTAATATATGCCTCTACTTTCTTAACTAATTAAGAAAAACTTAATTAAGTCTTAACCAAGTTTGATAGCGGGACATCACGATTGTCCACTCGCACTCTTCCAAGATAAAATGCATTGCTTTGCTTTGGAAAACCCAATAACAAATGATCGAGGAAGTAGTGAGTACCAAACTTTGGTAGGCATATCGTATTTGACTTATTAAGATATAAAAACATGCATCATATACATATTAGCATACATCACATATAAGCTAAACTAACATGCATCACATACAAGTTAAACTAAGTGTGTCATGGTTATGGCCCTTATTCTACAATCTTCTCAAGCCAATGAGAAGATTGATTGGTCAACCTAGGGATAGCATCTTCTCCCAAGTGCTTCCTTTTAGTTGTCTGGTGTTGTTGACTTCCTCCTTGTAACATTATCTTCCAATGGACCCTCCATCTTTGTTGTATATTACAAAAGGAGAAATACTCGTGTTACATTCGAGTCTAAAGATAATTTTACAACAAGAATTTTAGGAGAAAGCCACGACACACAGGCCGTATTAAGAATTACAACACACAATCACAAACTTTTTGGGACTAGGCCATAACCATGCACCATGTCAATTTTAACTTTTAAAAGACATCGGATATTTTATTATGTTTGAAAATTTGCTAATGCAATTATCAACTCATAATAAAATTCATCCTACTTCTATATCATATAAAAAATAGAGAAAAACTATTTTTATACGATCTTTCGCAAGTGGCTCTGATACCACTGTAGGGAATTGTATATGCCAAATAGCATATGCGCAACGGAAAAATTAGGATCCCTTCCTAGTGATCCTTGCGAAAGAAAACCTCGTACAAAATAAATTTCTCTAAAACCAAACCTATCTTATAGGAGAGGATTACCTTTGTTGCGTGCCCTTGTTAATCCCGCTTTTCCTTTTGGTTTGTTGGATCTTTAGCACGTTCAAATGTCCGTGCCTCTATATGTATCCACGAGCAAGCTCTTGTCTCACAAAAGAAAAACTAGAAGGGCTCTCCTTTACTTCTTGCTAGAGAAGTCCCTAAAGGAGAGGAAGCTAGGGAAAAAGAGAAGGGAAGAAGAAGACTACTCTTCTTGCTAGCCTACACTCACAAAGCCACACAACCAAAGCTTCCACCAAGCTCTCAAGCTCTCTCACAACCACAATGCTTACTATGGCCGGCCACTTCATGGAGTCTTTTATAGGGTTGGAAAAACCCTTTCACCTCCACACATTCAATGCAATCCATTGCATTGAGACACAATCAAAAGGAGTTGGCTTCCTTGTTTGGCGGCCATAAGGAGACAAAAACCACTTTGTCTCCTTCCACCTCATCTAAGCTTAGGTGGATGCTTAGGTGGCATGCTTATGTGGCATTCTTATGTGGCATTCATGCATGTTGAATTAATCTTATTAATTCAATTAAACATGTTATCATATTGAATTAATCTCATTAAATCAATAAGGTAACATATTGAATTAATCTCATTAAATCAATTAGCTAAAATTCTCATTAAGCTTAAAGTCCAAAAACCATTTTGTACTTAAGCTTATTCCCAAATTATTCTAGTCAAACTAGAATGCACTAATTCTTCTAATCATCATGCTCTTTGTGTGTGACCCTATAGGCTCTCATAGCGTTGGCGGTGGATCTAAACTCTTTTAGATACACAAGCAATGGCTGACATCTAGCAATACATCATTGCTACCCAGTTCTGAAATAAGTCAAGATCAGGCTAACCTTTCGTGACTACTATAATGTATGGCCGTGTCCTTCTATCCTTGATATCAGTTGATCAATGAGGCATAGACCGTGTCATCCTCGATCAATCTATGTGTTTCTTGATCACACGAGTAAACTAACTCAAACAAATGAGCTCAATATCTCATATTGACTCATTTGAGCATAACCATCGTTTTAGTAGTTACTACTCAATCAAGGGGCCCACCGATATCACTCTCGCCATATGAGAGGGATAGATCCCATCTACATCACTCACATCCTCCGCATAATTTGTTATATACCCAAGAATCGCTTTATGGTCTCACCCCTACGAGTGACGTTTGACGATACCAAAGTACATAATTCCTTATGTAGGGAACCGTAGTGACTTCAGGTTCGAGGACTATTCATACCAATAGTCACATGAGAAAGTTTATGACACTCATATAACGATCCATAAAACTTTCTCATGGCGGGTCAGTTCAGTATATATTCTCTAATATATACCCATGTGTCAACTTGATATCATATATCCATGACTTGTGAGATCAAGTCATCAATTGACCTACATGCTAGTCTTTATGTATTAATATTGCCCTTGCATATTAATACTTGACTAGGAACATTTAGGAAAGTGTTCTCTACAGCCTCTCATAATCAATTCTGCCAATTGATGTGCTGTAGATAAGAACCTACTTTTCTAGGATATTATTATATTTAATTTAGCTGGCACAAGCAAGATGTAAATATAATAACCAATCCTTTGCCTTTATTGAATATGATATAAAATGTTCCCTTTTCAACCATCACATGATTGGCTCTAGGCCTATAACTAACACCTACTGCACCAACAATCTCCCCCTTTTTGATTTATGGCAAACCCACATACAAAGTTAAGAAAAAACAAATTAAGTGCATTAAGTAAAATGAGCAAGAGATATGCATAAATGTGTAGGAGTAAAAACTCTTTTTCAAGTGCTCCCCCTTGAGGAATCCTCCCCCTTGACCGAGGGTGAGTACTTGAGAAAAGGTTTTAACTCTCCCCCTTGATATTTGCTACTAAAAAAGAATTAAGTGACCGAAATTACTTAATATTGGCCATAGTGTTTAAAATAAGTTTTAAGTTAAGAAAAAATTGATTTCTTAACCTTGGCCTTTACTTCTATTTTGTTAACAAGTTAAGTAAATTACTTTTTGTTAACAAGTTAAGTAAGAGTTAAGTAAATTATTGTATTGTTAACGAAAACAAGTTAACTAAATGTGTTTAAGTTAAGAGTTCCCTTAACTTGTTTTGTTAACTTAAAGTTAAGTAAGCCTTGGCCATAAAAAATTGATCCCTTAACTTTGGCCTTTTTCTCCCCCTTTTGCCATATATCGAAAAGAGTGAGGATGTGTGTGGAATAAAAAATAAGTTTTAATTTTAAAGTCCAAGCATGTTCCACATTATTTTGAAAATAATATACTGAAAATAGGTTCATCTATAAAATGTTCGACTCATATTTGGCTTGATTGATATGAAGGATCAACCAGTCCTGGTCAGAGTCGGTTAGTATGTATGATTATACTCCGTGGTTCATAGCGATGCACTAGCTCTACATCTGGAACCAGGAGTAAGGTCCTAACATCTCACACCCATCTACGTGGCTAAGTACACAAACACATTAGTCCTATGTGTTGTGAGATGTATTGGCTCCTTAAATCTATAGGTGCATGATATCTAAGGTATATCCTATGCTAGTTCCATAATAATGAAATTAAAGAAATAGTAGTAAGAACATATAATTTGCAAGTACCTATTCTATTACGCACATGCCTAATTTTCGTCTTAATAGACTAAATTCAGCTTCGGGTAGGGGTTAAGTAAATAGGTCTGCTAGGTTAGACTTCGAGTCAACATATTCGAGTTGTATGGAGCCGTTGGCTACATGTTCTCGAATGAAATGGTGTTTTACCTCTATATGCTTTGTCCTTGAATGACATATAGGGTTCTTAGTTAGATTTATCGAACTTATGTTGTCTACAAAAATTTTAGTTTTGGTGAAGTCCAACCCAAAGTCTCGGAGAGTGTGCTTCATCCAAAGAAGCTGAGTTACACACTCACCCATCGCAACGTATTCGGCTTCGGTGGTAGATAAGGCAACACAATGTTGCTTCCTACTACACCAACTCACTAGACTCGAGCCGAGTAGTTGACAACAACCACTCGTGCTCTTTCTATCGAGTTTACTACCGGCATAATCCAAATCGGAGTAGCCGATTAGTTCGAACTCCGTAGATCTAGGGTACCAAATACCAACGTTAAGTGTACCCTTAAGATATCTAAGGATATGCTTAACTAGGGTTAGGTGAGACTCCTTAGCACAGGTTTGAAACCTGGCGCACATACTTACTGCGAATAGGATGTCGGGTCGACTCGCAGTTAAGTATAGGAGACTTCCTATCGCGCTCCTATAGTACTTTAAGTCAATGGACTTACTTTTTGGGTCTTCTCCTATGTTAACATTAATCGTCATTGGGGTGTTTATTATCTTAGCGTCTTGCATTCCAAATCTTTTAATTAACTCCTTAGTGTATTTCTGTTGATATAGATATATACCATCCTTAGTTTGTTTAATTTGTAGACCTAAAAAGAAACTTAACTTGCCTACCAAGTTCATTTCGAACTCACTTTCCATGTGTGAAACGAACTCGTTTAGTAAGGCTGAGTTAGAGGTTCCAAAAATTATATCGTCTACGTAAATTTGAGCTATGAATATTTCTTTACCTAAGGTTTTTACGAAGAGATTTGGGTCAACTAAGCCTTGGTTAAACCCTTTTGACTTAAGATGGATTGAAAGTCTCTCGTACCAAGCTCGAGGAGCTTGTTTAAGTCCATAGAGAGCTTTCTTAAGTTTTAGAACATGATCGGGTTTATCTAGATTTTCGAATCCGGGGGGTTGGCTAACATAAACTTCTTCTTTAATGTATCCATTTAGGAATGTCGACTTAACATCCATTTGAAACAGCTTAAATCCTCGATGTGCGGCATAAGCTAGCAACATTCGAATGGATTCGAGTCTAGCTACTGGGGCATAGGTTTCGTCGTAATCTAAGCCTTCGACTTGACTAAACCCTTTGGCGACTAACCTAGCCTTGTTTATAACTACTTCACCTTTATCATCAAGCTTATTTCGAAACACCCACCTTGTTCCAATTATCGTTTTGTCTTTAGGTGGTGGTACTAATTCCCACACTTCATTCCTAGTAAATTGAGCTAGCTCTTCTTGCATTGCAATAATCCAATCGGGATCAAGAAGAGCTTGTTCAATTGATTTGGGTTCTATCTTTGAAATTAAGGAAATTTGACTAAGGTTCCTATAGGATGATCTAGTTCGAACTCCTAGATTAGGATCTCCTATCACTTGATCGATAGGGTGGTTAGTTTGAATCCTAGATTGTGTTGGGTTTGTGTCACCTAATGCTTGATCAATGGGGTGACTTGGTTGAACACTAGTTTGACTTGGATCACTTGTCACTTGGTCGACAAGAGAAGTTGGTTGATGTGGATTAGACTCGATCTCAGGGTCGGAGACGAGTTTGGTATCAGTGGGCTCAACACTTGGGGTCATTAAGGGTTTTGTAGGTTCGGGTACTTCATCGAACACTACATTAATAGTCTCTTCGACTTTAAGGGTATCGTGGTTATATACCCTATAGGCCCTACTCGTGGTTGAGTATCCTAAGAAGATTCCGGTGGAGGTTTTGGATTCGAATTTCCCTAGGTGATTCTTAGTGTTTAAGATATGTACTTTACATCCAAATACCCTAAAGTACTTGATGTTGGGTACTTTATTGTGATAAATCTCGTACGAGGTCTTAAGGTGCCTCTTTACCATAAGGATCCTATTCTGGACATAGCAAGCCGTGCTAACGACTTCTGCCCAAAACCTATCAGGTAGGTCGTATTCGTTCAACATGGTCCTAGTGGCTTCTTGTAGAGTTCGGTTTTTCCGCTCCACTAGGCCATTTTGTTGAGGGGTCCTAGGGCAAGAGAATTCATGGTGGTATCCATTTAGGTTATAGAAGTCAGTGAACCTTTGATTTTCGAATTCACCACCATGATCGCTTCTAAGTCTTTTAACCTTAAGGTTTTTTTGATTCTCGAATTTTTATGTTTGATGAACCTAACCCAGGTAAACCTGGAGTAGTTGTCAATTATGACTAAGCAATATTGACTTCTATTGAGTGACTTGGCTCCATGTGAATCGAATAGATCCATATGCAGGAGCTCAAGTACACTTGAGGTTCGTTCTTGGTTAGTTAACTTGTGTTGTGTCCTAGGTTGTTTTCCTTGTTGACAAGCATTACAGATTTTATTAACCAAATTGTTGAGGTTGGGTAAGCCTCGGCTAAGCCACTCGACTCATCTTGTGGGCCGAGTCTTGGGTGCGAGTGACCGAGTCGTCGGTGCCACAACCATGATTCCTCTTCCTGTGTCATAAGATATTTGGCTGAGGATTTGATTAAGTTAATTGTATAAATGTTATTTGTCCTAGTTCCTTTGAGTATTGTTTTAGCTGTTTTATTTGTTTTAATTACACATTCATTTTCTAAAAATACGACCTTATAGTTATTGTCACATAATTGGCTTACGCTAAGCAGGTTATATTCAAAATTCTCTACAAGTAATATATTTTTAATAACAAAATTCGAGTTAAGCTCAATATCACCTGATCCGATGATTTTGAGCTTGTCGTTATTCCCAAAGGCTACCGATCCTTGTCGTTTGAATCGAAGCTTCGTGAATTTGAGTTGATCCCCGGTCATGTGTCGGGAGCAACCGCTGTCCAACATCCATTGATCCTACACACAAGGTGGTTGGATTGGATGTTAGATTTTTTTTTAAAAAAAAAATTGGTTGTAAGTTGTTAAACCTACGTCATCTCACCTGTGTCTATATGATCAAGCATGTTATACTTATGTGTTTTTTTTGTGAGATGACTTTCAATTAAGTTGATTAAGTGCATTTAGGTTCAAGTAATTTTATGTTAGATTTGGATTTGACCCTAGGCTTGTCAAGTTTACCTTTTCAAGATCATGGCTTCCAGGTCGTGGCGAGGCACAGGGGCCTTCTTTTATCGGATCATCGACCACTTCCTTAGACAAAGCCATTTTCAAGAAAATGATGACTTGACTCACCTAAGACTATTTCTTAGTCTAACTGGTTATTTTTGAAAAGAGGCTCCCCGAGGCTCAATCTTTTCGAAGGATTTTAGTTGGTTATGTACGTGTTCTAAGTGAGTTCAAAAGTTTTAAAGCACAAACTTTCTAAGTTAAAGCATGTAATTTCTAAGTTAAAGCACAAACTTTCTAAGTTAAAGCATGCAATTTCTAAGTTAAAGCACAAACATGTTTTGTACTGGCTCCCCCTAGACCGTTGAATCGGTTCGGTCTATCCATATAGTGGATTTGGTCCTTGGGAACCCAGTACGGGTTGGATCCTAGAGTTGAAATCAAAAAGTTCTTAGGGACCCATGATTGGACATGTTTCCTATGTCGACTTACAATCGACATATACGACCTATTAGTCGTGTTTGAGTTAAACCCTAGTCCAGCCTTGTTGTACACGGCCCTTTGAGATCCAAGTAGGAGGTCAAGTCCCTTGGATCCCGAAGTGAACCTTTCCAACGTGTTCCTAAGATCTTCAACTTGACTTTTCAAGAGAGAGTTCTCAAGTTTGAGCTTTTCAGCTCGAGTTGGGTCCTCTTCTCGAACTTAACTAGTCGAAGAGGTTAGGGAGACCTTGTGTTTGAGGAGTTTGACCTCCTCAATCAGGGTCTCGACCTTGGACTCGGACTTAACTAATTTCCTAGACAAAAACCTAACTGTATTATGTAAAGTATTAAATAAAGTTTGACTCACTTTAAGGGTATCTTTTGAACCAGATGCGTATCCGTGGCTTGACTTGAAGGTAGCTTCATAGTCCGAGTCATCCTCAGGTTCTGACTCAAGTTCAGGTTCGGTCTCCGTGTCTGACTCAATCGATTTTGCCATGAAGACGTGGTCTTCGTCTTCTTCGGATGATGCTTCTTCCCATGTCGCGTTGAGGGCCTTCTTGTGCTTAGGTGCTTGGTGGTTGAGCTTGGGGCACTCAGACTTGATATGTCCAAACCTGTTACACTCATAACACCTAATATTAGAACTTTTAGGCTTACCTTGGTTGGGTCGAGTCGTGGTTCACTTTCGTCCCTTGGCTATCCTTCGAGCTAGGTTCATTAGTTCGACAGTCAACTCCGGGTCAACTTCTTCTTCGGACTCGTCTTCCTCCTCGGTTGGTGGTGGCTTGCTTACGATTTTCTTCTTCTTTGAACCTGCAAACAAGGCTATACCCCTCTCGGGTTCCGAGTTGGACTGCTCATGTAATTCGAAATCTGAAAAGAGTTCATCTAACCTAATTTTAGAAAGATCCTTGGAGACCTTGTAGGCGTCGACCATGGATGCCCACAAGGTAGTCCTCGGAAAAGAGTTTAGAACATACCTTATAAGGTCGCGGTTTTCGACCTTTTGCCCGATTGCGTGTAGGTTGTTGACTATGTCTTGGACCCGGGCGTGGAGTTGCGTCGCGGACTCGTGTTCCTGCATTTTTAGGTTATATAGTTTATTGAAAAGAAGATCACGCTTACATACCTTGGCTTCATCGGTCCCTTCGTGTAGCTCCACTAGTTTTGTTCAAAGATCTTTTGCGCTTATGAAGGGGCCGAAGCGATTTAGCTCCTCCTTGGATAGGCCGCATTGGAGGATTTGTGTTGCCTTGGCGTCGGCTTCAACTTGTCGTTTTGTCGCAATGGTCCATTGATCATAATCCAAGGAGTCACCCACTTCATTAGTCAGAAGGGTGAAACCCGTTTGGATTATGATCCACATATCGATTTGGGTTTTGAGAAAGCATTCCATCTGACCCTTCCAATAACGGAAGTCATCTCCGTTGTAAAACGGAGGTCAGACGGTGCTAAAACCCTCGAGATGGGCCATTAGAACAAAAAACAAGGAGACTAAAAAGAAGACCTAGCAACGACAAAAACACACGAAAGTATCAAGACTTGCGTCTTGGATTAGTAGTGTGGGAAATAAAAAGAAACAAACGAAAAATAGAAAGTTAAGCAAAGAAATAAGAACCTAAATAAAAAGTAAGTACTCACAACCTTCGATGTCCCCGAAAGGCTAATAAACATCGATTTTTGAGGATGAAAACAACTTGTTATGGGGGTAAACCCCAATAAGAAGTGTAGATCTCTGCGAGGGCTTCGATTTGGTAGGTAGACCGTGTCGTGGGTCAACTTGTACAAAAAGTTATGCCCATTTGACCGTCGGCTACTCCAAAAGCGAATACTTGCAAAACAAAACCAAACGAAGAGTACCAAGACTTCGTCTTGGATTAGTAGTGCGGGAAAAAATTTAAGCGAACGAAAAACAAATCTGTAAAAAATGTGAGATTGGTGGTTTCACCAAATCTAAGCGCCCCCAGCTCTGATACCAATTGTTGGATCAATGTGGTTCGCTAGAGGGGGGGTGAATAGCGAAAAACCTTTTCCTTTTTTTACGTTCGTTAAAACTCGAGAGATAATTAATTGCAGTGGAAATGTAAAGTAAAAAGAGACAATGAAGTTTTTACTTGGTTCGTAGCCTTCGGCTACTACTCCAAGGCCCTAGTGGTCCTTGACCACGTACGGAGGGCAAAAGCACTAAAGGAACTCCTCCTCGTTGGAGGTAGGAGTTAATCGATACAAGAAGGAACAAGCTTGAGGTAGAGGGATACTCCCCCTCTCCTCGTATACGATAAAAGCTCCGAAAAGAAATGAACTTAAATAAGAGCTAAAAAACCGACGTTACAATAAGAAATAATTTAAGACCTAGACGTCGGAGAGAAAGCACTTCGTGGTCGAAAAGTTGTAGCTTGGTGGAGGCTTTTTGGAAGCTTTAGAATGATGAAGAAACCCTAGGTTTGGCCCTCCTTTTATAGCCTTTGAGCCCCTTTTCGAGAGGAACCCTAGCCAATCACAATTGAGCACCAATCTTCTTGAAATGGGGTGATAAGCCTTGACTCCTCGAATCTGATCATTGACCATCAGTCGACTGATGGCTATCATCGATCGATCGATGGCAAAGATCACGAGTCGACTCCTAGCGATCGACATTGATGGCAATGAGTCCTCCAAGCCGGGCAATGATCGATGCTTGATGCAAGTCAAAGTTAGCTCAACAAAAACATAATTTCGACGGTCGTCGACCGTCCGATCTCGACCTAGACCATCTATAGGATGTCTTTGGTCGGATCTACGCTTAAGATCATCCCCATAAAGAGGATACGACCTCACTTACGCTCGCACACACGAGCTTACCTCGACACTTACATGTTGCTTTTGCTTCCGGCCTTCCACTCGATTCCTTCGGCTCCCTCTGAAGTCACTCGAGTGTCGCCCGACCACCGCGGCTTCCTCCGGGTGTCGCTAGCCTTCAGCTCCAGCTATATCAATCTTCTGCATACTCGATTTAGCTCGTGAGATAATGACATGAGCTTAACTTTGTATCGTTTGCTATAATCAAAACTTAGGTTCGACTTAGGTGCCTACTGCACCAACATTAGGTTCATGGGATGAACCAAATTGGATTAAGAGTAATCCAAATTAGACTAATTGAGTTAGACTCAAGTTGATTCAAGTGTTGAATGAGTCTAATTTAGATTTGATTCATCAAATCAATTTAAATTAATGAATAGAGATTCATTAAATTAAATTGACTTGAGTCAAGTGGTTAGATTTGATCAATCATGGGAGATTAGAGGTCAAGTTTGACTTGACTTGAGAGGGAAGATGAAAGGTCAAGTTTGACTTGACCAAATGTCATGTCATGATGATGACTTGGCATGGTCGGCCAATGATGATGCTCCACATCATCATTGACTTGGTCAATTGGTGCCACATCATGAAGGAGACCAAGGGTCATGGGAGTTACATGCATGCATGTAACCCCCCTTCCATGAAGTGGCCAGCCACCATTCCATTAGTGAGGAATTCATTTTGGTGAGTTACTCATTCCATCATCTTCTTCCTTGGTGCTCTTCCTCTCAAGCTCTCCCTCTCCTTCCTCATCTTGCCGAGATCTTCTAGGAGTGCTAGCACACTCAAGTTTGTCTCTTTCTCCACCTATTGCTTGTGTGGATACCAATAGAGGAGTGTGCACTTGACACTCTCAAGTTCCGGCAACCCTTTTGGATGAGCGAGATTTGCGAAGGGCGTCGCATCGAGGGTAATGATCTCACCTCTTAGATCTAAGGTAGATCTAGGGTTTTTAGTAAGCACATACATGTTTTATTTTAATATATCTTCGCACGGATCCGTGGTAGGGATTAGAGGTTTCATAGCAAAGCGGTTTTTGCGGCTCGGAAAAACCCAACAGTGGTATCAGAGCCATGTGCGAAGCATGTATGTGTTTCATTTTTGTAATTTTTGTATTAGATATAAAAATTACAGATTTATATGTTTCTGTAAATTTCCTAATTTTATAGAATTTTGGGTATTTTTCTCAAAGAGTCGAAGCAACGAGTGTTGGGACACTTGTAGGCTTCAACCGTCGAGAAAAACTCTCCGAAACGGCGAGTTCTCGCTTTAGGTTTTTGGGACAGTGACTTAAGTCGCTGTAGGATCACAGTAGGGACACTCGCAAAGTTAATTTTGTGAGTATGGGCGCTGCCCCTATCCCCGAAAGGGGCTTTGTCCCGCGATCGCACCCGGAAACCGCTTAGCGGGACCGTTACGGAGAGGTGACTCATTAATTTGAAAAAATTAGGAAAAATTATAGAAATTTCTGTAAAAATACATAATTTAGAATTATGTATAATTCTGTGATTTTCATGGCCCAATGACTCCAATTTGATTGGATTATGTGTGTTGTAATTCATAATACGGCCTGCGTGCCGTTTTGTGGTTGTGCGTGTTGTATAGTGTATGCAACCTGCGCGTCGTACCTCTTCTTTTGATATTCTAGTTGTAAATAGTTTTAGACTCGAATGTAACTCGAGTTTCATATTTGTAATGTACAAAATGGAGTGGTGGAAAGTCCACTCGAAGACAAAATTATGAGAAGGGTGACGACGACACATGACGGTCAAAGGAAGCGCTTGGAGAAGCCGCTAGCCTTAGGTTGACCGTCCGATCTTCTCATTGGCTTGAGAAGATCGTAGTAGGGCCATGACTATATCATATTTAATTTTATATATATATATATATATATATATATATTTAATTGGTTTTGCTTGTATGTATGTGATGCATGCTAGTAGAATAATGCTTGTATGTATATGATGCATGCTAGGATAATTTTCTTGTATGTATATGATGCATACTAGAATAATGAATGTATGTATGTGATGCATGCTAATATAGGATAATAAAGGCCTAAATGCGTATAAGATACACATTACGATTAGATTAGATCATAATCGAATCAACTCGAAAATGCCTACCGAGCCTTGATACCCATCACTACCTCGATCATTTGTTGTTGTTGAATCTGCCAAAGCAGAGCAACACATATTATCTTGGTAGGGTGCGGAGGGACAATCTTGGTCCCGCCTATCACGCTTGGGTTAGAGTAAGCTCAATTAGATTGAGCAAAACTAGTTAAACTCAATTGGATCGAGTAGAACTATAGGCATATTCCAATCGTTGGAAAGATAGGTTAAGATCGCATTTACACTAAATCTTGGGCGATTTAGCCAAAGCTAACTCAAGGTCTTTTGTAAATGTGGGTCTTGATCCTATAAACAAGAGTTGCATAGAGATGTAATCGATAATGTGTTACCCACCGATCGTACTAAGTCTTGGGTGATTTAGCCAAAGCTAACTCAAGGCTTAGTATGATGTGGATCTTGTCCTATAAGAATTATAGCTAGTTTGTATGAATCTAGTAATGTGGTTTGACCACATCAATAACTCGATTCTACAAAATTCCTATAATTTAGTGGGAGCATCATTTGATTAAAGGCCTAATTAAATGATAAAAGGAATATGATATTAATTCTCTACATTGTATGTTGTAGATAACTATGTCGACAAACACGAACACTCTCTCTCTGCATTCTGTCCTTGAGAAGGACAAGCTCAATGAAGCAAATTTCCTGGGTGATGCAGAACACAGAATTGTTCTCACCCAAGAAAGGAAGTTGTATGCGTCTGGGGCGGCCCATTAGGAGGCACCTCCACCTTGCCTCGCGGTGACAAAGATGCTTACAAGAAGCATCAGATGATGCATTAGATGTGTCATGTCTAATGCTCATGACCATGAACTACGAGCTTGGAAGCAACACGAGTTCATGAATGCTTATGATATGGTTGGACATCTTCGTCAACTATATCAAGGACAAGCTAGGAATGAGAGATATGAAGTCTCTAAGGCATTATTTGGGTCCAAAATGCAAGAAGGGACTCCCGTAGGTACATATGTACTCAAGATGATTGGGTACGTAGAGAACCTACAAAGGCTGGGATTCCCACTTGGCCAAGAGCTGGCCACTGACCTGATCTTGCAATCTTTGCCACAAGCCTTCAATCAATTTATCATGAATTATAACATGAATGAAATTGATAAGTCATTGCCTGAAATGCTCAGCATGTTGAGAACTGCTGAGCTTAACCTTAAGAAGGGAAAATCTGACACCATTTTGATGGTGCAAAAGAAGAAAGGCAAGGGCAAGCCTAAAGGTAAGGGAAAGTCCCAAGCCAAGGGAAAAGACAAAGAACTTAAACCCAAAGGAGGGGCTTGCTTCTACTGCAAGGAAGCAGGACACTGGAAGCGTAACTGCAAGGCATACCTGGAAGATCTTAAGAAGAAAAGAAGTGAGACTTCTACTTCAGGTATAAATGTTATAGAAGTCAATCTATCTATTTCTTCATCATGGGTATTAGATACCGGATGTGCATCTCACATTTGTACCAATGTGCAGGCGCTGAGAAATAGCAGGACATTGACAAAGGGTGAGATGGACCTACGAGTAGGCAATGGAGCAAGGGTTGCTGCTGTTGCTGTAGGAACTTATGATCTATCTTTGCCCTCTGGGCTTGTACTAGAATTAGATAAATGTTGTTATGTGCCTGCTTTAACCAAGAACATCATTTCAGTTTCTTGTTTGGACAAGAAAGGATTTTCATTTATAATAAAGAACAAATGTTGTTCAGTTTATTTAAATGATATGTTCTATTGTAGTGCACCTCTAATGAACGGACTCTACTTTCTAGACTTAGAGAGCCCTATCTATAACATAAGTACCAAGAGGTTCAAGATAAATGAGTTGAACCAAACCTATCTCTGGCACTGTCACTTAGGTCACATAAATGAGAGTCGCTTATCTCAGCTCCATAAGGATGGGCTGCTAGACTCATTTGATTTTGAATCATATGAGACATGCGAGTCTTGCCTTTTAGGCAAGATGACCAAGACTCCTGAAAGAGCAACAGATTTGTTAGGACTTATACATAGTGATGTATGTGGTCCTTTCAATGTTGCTGCTAGAGGTGGTTACAGGTACTTCATTACATTTACTGATGACTTCAGTAGATATGGTTATGTGTATCTCATGACACACAAATCAGAATCCTTTGAAAAGTTCAAAGAATTCAAGAATGAAGTACAAAACCAGCTTGGCAAGAGTATTAAGATACTTCGATCAGATCGAGGTGGAGAATACCTTAGCCATGAGTTTCGTGACTATCTAGCTGAGTGTGGGATTCTATCCCAACTCACTCCTCCTGGAACACCACAGTGGAATGGTGTATCCGAAAGGAGGAATCGTACCCTATTAGATATGGTACGATCTATGATGAGTCACACAGATCTTCCTATATCCTTTTGGGGATATGCTCTAGACACAGCAGCCTTTACCCTTAACCGTGTACCATCCAAGGCTGTGATAAAGACACCATATACGATATGGACAGGGAGAAATCCCATGATGTCTTTCATGAGGATTTGGGGTTGTGAGGCTTACATTCGACGTCAAGTCTCAGACAAACTGGGACCCAAATCTAATAGGTGCTATTTTGTTGGATATCCCAAGAATACAAAGGGATATTACTTCTACATTCCCAGTCAGCACAAAGTGTTTGTGGCAAAGACTGAGGTTTTTTCTAGAAAGGGATTTTGTTTCTAGAAAAACTAGTGGGAGTACCTTCGATCTTGAAGAAATTCAAGATAAGGACCATAGCACTGAGGCCTTGATGGAGGTTGAACAGGAACCACAAAGTGTTGTGGGTGATGAGGTTGTTGCACAAAGAGTTGTGGAACAACCACCTGTTCAGGTAGACCTACCTCTTCGCAGGTCTGATAGGGTACGTCGTCAGCCTGAGAGATACTCATTTCTCTTGTCTGACCATGATGACGTTATGCTCATTGAGAATGAGCCTACCTCCTATCAAGAAGCTGTGATGAGGCCAGATTCTGAGAAATGGCTAGAGGCCATGAGATCCGAGATGGAATCCATGTACACTAACCAAGTATGGACTTTGGTTGATCCACCTTAAGGGGTCAAACCCATTGGGTGTAAGTGGGTCTTTAGGAGAAAGACTGACATGGATGAACTTACGCATACCTATAAGGGCCGATTGGTGGCTAAATGTTTCAAGCAAATTCATGGTATTGACTATGATGAAACCTTTTCTCCAGTGGGGATGTTTAAGTCCATTCGGATCTTGCTTGCTATTGTAGCATGCCACGATTATGAGATCTGGCAGATGGATGTCAAAACTGCATTTCTAAATGGAAACTTACTCGAGGATGTGTACATGACACAACCTGAGGGTTTTGTAGATCCACAGCATACTGGGAAGGTATGCAAGCTGCAAAGGTCCATTTATGGGATAAAGCAAGCTTCTCGAAGCTGGAATCTTCGATTCGATGATGCGATCAAATAGTTTGGTTTCATCAAGAATGAAGATGAACCCTGTGTCTATAAGAGGGTTAATGGGAACACAGTTGTCTTCCTTGTATTGTATATGGATGACATACTGCTCATTGGGAATGACATCCCTTCGCTACAGTCTGTGAAGACTTGGCTCGGGACGTGCTTCTCAATGAAGGACTTAGGTGAAGCAGCCTGTATTCTAGGCATTAAGATCTATAGAGATAGATCTAAAAGATTGCTTGGCCTAAATCAGAGTACATACATTGACACAGTATTACTACGGTTTGCCATGCAGAATTCCAAGAAGGGACTTCTGTCGATGTCACATGGTGTGAGTCTTTCGAAGACTCAAAGTCCCTCTTCTAGAGATGAGAGAGACCGCATGGATAAGATCCCTTACGCATCTACTATAAGATCTATCATGTACGCCATGCTGTGTACTCATCCTGATATCTCGTATGCTTTGAGCATGACGAGTAGATACCAGTCAGATCCAGGTGAGCGTCACTGGATAGCAGTCAAGAATATTCTTAAGTACTTGAGAAGGACTAAAGAATATTTCTTGATATTTGGAGGCGATGAGGAGCTAGCTGTAAGGGGTTACAGTGATGCCAGCTTCCAAACTGACCAGGATGATTATAGATCGTAGTCAGGGTTTGTGTTTTGCTTGAATGGTGGCGCTGTGAGCTGGAAGAGTTCGAAGCAGGACATAGTTGCTGATTCTACAACAGAAGCCGAGTATATCGCTGCATCTGAGGCAACAAAGGAGGCAGTTTGGATTCGCAAGTTCATTACTGAGCTTGGGGTGGTTCCTAGCATTGCAGATCCCATAGAGCTCTATTGTGACAACAATGGAGCGATTGCACAAGCTAAGGAACCTCGCGCACACCAGCGGACCAAACACATACTATGGCGCTTCCATCTCATTCGAGAGATTATCGATAGAGGAGATGTGAAGATTTGCAGAGTACCCACAGAGGCTAACATCGTAGATCCCTTGACCAAGGCTTTGGCACAGAAAAAGCATGATGGTCACACTAGGTCATTGGGTATTAGATACTACGGTGATTGACACTAGTGCTAGTGGGAGATTGTTAGTGAAAGCCCTAGAGACAATCATGTGATGATTGTTGTATAAACTTTATTGTATCATATTCCTATTTATAAAGGCATGGTTATTATATTTACTTGTATTGGTGCCAAATAACTAAATATAATAATGTCCTTGAGTAGTAGGTTCTTATCTATATCAATCGATTGGTTGAATTGATAATGAGATGATATAGAGAACACTACTCTTAATCATTCCTAGTCGAGTATTAACATTTAAGGACAATGTTAATGCGTAGAGACTAGCATGTAGGTCAACACGATGACTTGATCTCACAAGTCATGGATATGAGATATCAAGTTGACACATGGGTATGCATTGGAGAATGTATACTGAATGACCCGCCATGAGAAAGTATCATGGATCGTTATATGAGTGTCATATACTTTCTCATGTGGCTATTAGTATGACAATTAGTCCTTAGACCTGAAGTCACCATGGTTCCCTACATAAGGAGTTGCATACTTTGACTTCGTCAAACGTCACCCGTAAATGGGTGGACTATAAAGGCGATTACTGGGTATGTAACAAATTATGCGAAGGGATGTGAGTGATGTAGATGGGATCTATCCCTCCTATATGACGGGGGTGACATCGATATTCTTGATAGAGTGAGACCACGAAGTGCATGGCCATGCCCAAATGAGTCAATATGAGATATTGAGCTCATTTGATTAGAGTGAGTCTACTTGGAGATCAAGATTTAGATTGTACCGAGGATGACACGGTCTATGCCTCGATTGGTCAATCTAGATGTCAAGGATAGAGGGACATTGTCACATATTGTGAGAGTCACAATTAGTAGTCACAAAGGTGATGTTGGAGCTCAATATTCTTGTAACTTGGGTAGCAATGATGTGTTGCTAGATACCGCTCATTGCTTATGTTCCTAAATCCGTTTAGGGACATTGCCAACGTTACAATAACCTATAGGGTCACACACATAAGAGCAATTAGATGGAGATTAGGTTCATATGATGAACCATGAGGATTAGGTTCATGGGATGAACCAAATTGGATTAAGAGTAATCCAAATTAGACTAATTGAGTTAGACTCAAGTTGATTCAAGTGTTGAATGAGTCTAATTTAGATTTGATTCATCAAATCAATTTAAATTAATGAATAGAGATACTTTAAATTAAATTGACTTGAGTCAATTGGTTAGATTTGATCAACCATGGGAGATTAGAGGTCAAGTTTGACTTGACTTGAGAGGGAAGATGAAAGGTCAAGTTTGACTTGACCAAATGCCATGTCATGATGATGACTTGGCATGGCCGGCCAATGATGATGCTCCACATCATCATTGACTTGGTCAATTGGTGCCACATCATGAAGGAGACCAAGGGTCATGGGAGTTACATGCATGCATGTAACCCCCCTTCCATGAAGTGGCCGGCCACCATTCCATTAGTGAGGAATTCATTTTGGTGAGTTACTCATTCCATCATCTTCTTCCTTGGTGCTCTTCCTCTCAAGCTCTCCCTCTCCTTCCTCATCTTGCCGAGATCTTCTAGGAGTGCTAGCACACTCAAGTTTGTCTCTTTCTCCACCTATTGCTTGTGTGGATACCAATAGAGGAGTGTGCACTTGACACTCTCAAGTTCCGACAACCCTTTTGGATGAGCGGGATTTGCGAAGGGCGTCGCATCGAGGGTAATGATCTCACCTCTTAGATCTAAGGTAGATCTAGGGTTTTTAGTAAGCACATACATGTTTTATTTTAATATATCTTCCCACGGATCCGTGGTCGGGGATTCCGAGGTTTCTGCAATGCAAAAAGCGGTTTTTACGGCTCGGAAAAACCCAACAATTGTGATGTATCAGAGTTATCCCTAGTCGATGAATTGATGGATTTGGACACCATCAATTCTGTTGAGACTAGAACGAGGTATACTCCTTGGTGTATCCAAGCAGCTGATTCTCACTGGCTAGAGACATTGTGATGTTCGGAGTTAATCGTGGATGCTAGTTATGGTAACTAGTTCATTGGAGTGACCAGCCGTAAGACTTCATATGGTTCTCTGCATATATGGATATGTCAATGAAGTTCTTACTGCAACGTAAGGGCGATGTTCCTTTGACTTGCGGTATTCAAGTCATCTTGGTCATGAAGACTTATGCTTTGACATCTTAAGCAAGCATCTCTAAAGAGATGTGAACCCGGGATGATTGGGCATAAGTCGAAGTGATCGAAGGTGTTTGAATAGCCTATAAAGGATTCACCACTCCTTGCGAGGAGATGTATACCCATGGCCTCTCGTCGGATTATTACTAAAGTCTTTGGCCAAAGCATTACATGTTTAGAGTAAGATACTCTTGGATACATGTGCAATAACTAGAATCCGTAGAATGAGGAAATAATACTTGGGCTAGGTGTGACGTAGTCAACCTAGTGGGGACTGACACTATAGACCATGTCTTGAATCAAGTGGGTATAAGATGCGTGAAGGGAACGGGGCACGATTCATTGTAGTTGCTGAAGGGTTTCAGAAATAGTTCTGGATCAACCGTTGATCTTTCGATTAATTGGGGATCATGATGTACTACTATGTGTCACTCATGATCATTCTATAATTAATGGTTAATTATAGACGGTCAACATAAATCGAGAACCTATTTGGTCACACGCACAACGAGCGTAATCCGAAGGATTTAAAACAAGCTTGAGAATGAGATTCTCAGACCGAGAGAAACTAGATTTGGTTGGACCAAACAAGAATCGAGCATGAAATCATTTCAGTCATAATGGAAGCGTGGATGGGCCATGTCTTATGAAGACATGATGGATGAACCAAATTGGTTTGGTTCTAATCCAATGGTGAAGAATAAACCAAAGGGGTTTGGTTTGTTTTAAACGAATGAACCAAAGTTGGTTCGTGTTCGTTTTAACTTAATATAGACCAACTCAGTTCGGTTTATTTTAACTTAAGTTATTGGAGCGGGTTAACGGATTTTGGTTATGAACCAATAACCATTAGGAGAATGTGTTCGCTATAAAAACAAAGCTCAAGGGGTTTTCAATGAGAACTTTTGGTTGTTGGAAAAACCTAGCCGCCCAACCCCCTCCCTCTCTTCTCATGGTGCCACCGCCCAACAAGGTTGCCGCCCAACCTTTGTTGTTGCCCAGCTCTTGTGCCACCGTCCAAGCTGTTGCCGATGTCCAAGCTCCTGCCGACCATCCTCCGGCGACCCTCCGGTGATCTTCCTTGGCTCTGAAGACAAGGTGAGCACCTAACTTTCCTTATTTGGTCGGCGCAAGTTCTCCACCAAAGCTGTATAGTTTTCTGGACAGCTTGTTTCCTTCGTGTCGGAGCATCATTTGGACGATGTTTGGAGCTCCGACAGTTGCTACCTTGTCGGGGATTCAATCTCCAGTAATCCTCATAGGTGGAGTACGAAGGATTCGTCAAACAGTTGACGAATACCTCTTCGGAGAAGCGAGTTTTGGGGACTCATTTTTGAATCCAAATTTTGATTCGGATTGTGATCTTCTCTCGATCACATCGTCTTTGACACGAGGCTAGTGACTCATACGAAGATGAGGCTCATGTCTTTGTGAAGTCATCCCAACGATACTCGGCATGGATACGGATAGAGGCGATTCTAGCGAGAGTCGCTCCGGTTGATGTCTTTCCCGCTACACGTGATTCGTCAGGTATACCAAGAATAAATTCCTTTTATTGCAAAATTTAAAACTACGATTATGTCTACACATGTTGTACTATGCACGCGTGTGGTGTGTGTGTTATAATAAATTATATTTATTGCCTTTTATTTCTTCCGCTATGCACATGTTTACAAAACATGTTCGAACACACTCGCCGCGGTGCCAGAAACCCAACAGTGGTATCAGAGCCAGATTGTATTTCGACGTAATCATAAAATTGTTTTGCGATAGTCGTAATTATATTTATGGAAATTTTTTATTTTTGGAAGTTCAGAAGTATTTATAGAAATTTTCTAATTTTGGAAAGTCTAGAAGTATTTATGGAAATTAACACTTTCCATAAATAAAATATTTGATTAGATTTGGAAATTAATTTCCTAATTTAATTATTATTTGATTTGGGAAATCAAATCTAAAATATATTTGATTTCCATAAATAGTTTTGACAATTTAAGAAATTTGTTTCCTAAATTAAATTTGACTTTCTTTAATTGAGACCTTCCATAAATAAAATATGTGATTAGATTTGGAAATTTATTTCCTAATTTAATCATGATTTGATTTTGGGAATCAAATCTTAAACATATTTTATTTCCATAAATAGTTATTACATATAAGGAAATTAAGTACATGTCATAATTGTATGTCATGTAATTGCATTAGATGGATATCATTATGCTATGCGTGTCGTGACATGTAGATATATGCTATGTATGTCATGCCATGTAGATAATAGTTGTTTGCATGCAAAGAGGATGAGACTTTAAAACCCTTATATAATATTAAAGCCTACACCTTCCATTAATATGATTAGAACCAGAGTTTTGTTTCTTGTTTGGGTTGTTGGACTCACTCCAAGCCCGGCTCGAACCTGAACATGTTCAAATCATTGGAATAGTTTAACTCTAATATGGTAAGAGTCAGAGGTCAATCGTTAGTTTGGGTTGTTGGACTCACTCCAAGCCTGGCTAATTGGTTGAATGCGCTCTAACCATATTAAAATTATTTTGCAATTAATGGGTCGGCTCTAACTTGGAGCATCGATTTGTTGGACTCACTCCAAGGTCGATGTGAAGAGAGGTGAAGTTGGGTGCTATCCATATGATGCAAACTTGTTATTGTGTTAACAACCCAATGTATGTGTAAACATTCAATTAGTTGATAGCACATTGTGATAGTTACATATACATGATATGTAATCGGTATACTTGATACCCACCATCATAGCTAAGAATGGCTAGTTGGACTCACTCCAAGGTTGTTCTTATCTATATTGGATATCAGCCCATTCAAAGATTGACCTACGATGTCCCGAATTGATTTTGAGGGTTTTTGAATTCAAAAAATGAATGGGATTTTGTAAATGTATGTGGATGCATTTTAAATCATCTTTCTCATATATGCTCGTTTTGTATTTCTAGGTTAATCGCTTGATCATGATGTCTTTGAATTTGCGCTCTATTTTGAATTCGAATAAATTGACTGGGCCAAACTTCTTGGACTGGCTTAGAAACTTGAGAATTATTCTCAAGGCAAAAAACCTTGAGTATGTCCTCGAAGCGTCTCTTCCCGCCCGTCCTAGTGATGATGCAACACCGGACCAATTGTTGGCCCATCAAAAACATGTGAGTGATTCTGATCAAATGAGTTGCATCATGCTAGCCGTGATGGTACCCGAGCTATGGAAGCAACATGAGCATATGGATGCTCATACCATAGTTCTTCATCTTTATGATTTGTTTGATGAGCAAGTGAGATTCAAAAGGTTCGAAGTCTCCAAGCTCCTCTTCACCTCTGAGATGCAAGAAGGTTCATCTGTGGTACTGCTCAACATGCTAAAGACTGTGGAGCCTTCTGAGAAGCATGAGCAGGGGACGATGTTGTTAGTTAATTTCTTGAAGAAAGGTTCTAAGAGGGAGTCAAAGGAAAAGTAGAAGGGGAAGAAGAAAAAGGCTAAAAAGGCAGAACCAGCTCAAAAGGACACTTGCCATCATTATGGCAAGGAGGACCATTGGTGAAGAAACTGCAAGATTTATCTTGAGTCCGTAAATAAGAATAAGGCATCAGATACCCCATCTTCTTCAGATATCTTCGTTATTGATTGTCATTCTATTTCCTCAAACACTTGGGTATTGGATACTGAGTGAGACTCACATATATGTAATGACATACATGGGCTAAGGAATAGAAGAAGACTCATCAAGGGAGAGTCAAATTTACGTGTTGGGAATAGAGCAAAGGTTGCTGCACTCGCCATCGGAATGTATTTATTAAAACTCCCTACAGGACTTGTCTTAGAACTGGACAATTGCTTTTATGTTCCTTCATTGATAAAGAACTTCATTTCTATTTCTTGTTTAAATAGAAATGGGTATCATTTAACTTTTAGTAACAATTGTTGTTACATAACTTTGAATGACATTCTTTATGGGACTGGAACTTTAAGCAATGGTATTTATATGTTGGACGTATCCAGTGATATTTTCAATATCGAAGCGAGCAACAAGTGTGCTCGAAAAGATAATCAATTAGACTCCTACATGTGGCATTGTCGTCTTGGCCATGTGAGCAAGAAATGCATATCTGAATTACACCGATGTGGAATTCTGGAATCGTTTGAATTAGATTCATACGATACATGCGAATCATGCTTAAAAGGCAAGATGACCAAGTTACCTTTTACTGGAAAAGGTGAACCGGTGGGTGAGTTGCTTGGTCTAATACATGCTGATGTATGTGGACCTATGTCAATTCAAGCCTTAGGAGGTTATAGCTACTTCATTACCTTCACCGATGATCACTCACAGTTTGGGTATGTGTTCTTGATGAAACACAAGTATGAAGCCTTTGAATGGTTCAAAGAATTCATAAATGAAGTAGAGAAACAACTTGGCAAGAGTATTAAAATACTTCGATCGGATCGAGGTGGTGAATACTTGAGTCAAGAGTTTCTAGATTATCTGAGGGACAATGGTATATTATCTCAATGGACTCCGCCATATACACCACAACTTAATGGTGTATCTGAGAGGCGAAACCGGACCTTGTTGGACATGGTCAGGTCAATGATGAATCACGCGAATCTTCCCAAGTCCTTTTGGGGCTATGCACTTCAAACAGCTATTTACTTGTTAAATAGAGTCCAGACCAAGGTAGTCTCTACTACTCCATATGAGATATGAGATAGTAAGAAACCTCATTTATCTTACTTGAAGATATGGGATTGTCCTACTTATGTGAAGCGGACTGTGTTAGACAAATTGGATGCTAAGTCTGACAAATGTCTATTTATTGAATACCCTAAGGAAACGAGGGGTTACCAATTCTATCATCCCTTGGAACAAAAGGTGTTTGTTTCAAGGAATGTTGTATTTCTATAGAAAGAGTTTCTCTTGCAAGAAAATAGTGGGAGTGTTGTTGAACATAAGGAGGTTCAAAAAACTCCAATAGACATTGAAGAGATACCTGGTCAAGCACCTCGACCGATGACTCAGTGATGAGACATCGGCTGAACCTATTGTGACACCACATCTTCGTAGATATGGTAGGATACGCAACATTCCTAAGAAATATGAATTTCTCGTAAGTGAATCGAATGACGTGTTACTCATTGATGATGAGGAGCCTACCAATTATGAAGAAGTTCTGAAAAGTTCAGAAAGGGACAAATGGCTTGAAGTCATGAAGTCGGAAATGGATTCCATGTATGAAAATCAAGTTTGGAACTTGGTTGATCCACCTGAAGGCATAAAGCCTTTAGGGTGCAAGTGAGTTTTCAAGAAGAAAACTGACATGGATGGTAATGTGATTACCTATAAGGCTAGATTGGTGGCGAAAGGATATCGTCAAAAGCAAGGTGTTGATTATGACGAAATCTATTCGCTTGTTGCTATGCTTAAATCCATTCGGATGCTCCTGGCCATAGCGGCTCATTATGATTATAAGATATGGAAGATGGATGTGAAAACAGCTTTCTTTAATGGAAACCTGCTCGAGGACATGTATATGATACAGCCCGAGGGTTTCACATCGGTTGATAAAACCAAGTTATGCAAATTGCGACGGTCCATATATGGATTGAAGCAAGCATCCAGGAGCTGGAATATTCGTTTTGATGAGACAATCAAAAAGTTTGATTTCTCACAAAATCCAGACGAACCTTGTGTGTACAAGAAGGTTAGTGGAAGTGCAGTCGTGTTCCTAATATTGTATGTCGATGACATATTATTTATAGGAAACGATGTTTTTGTCTTACAGTCAGTTAAAATTTAGTTGTCCAAGACATTCTCCATGAAAGACCTGGGAGAAGCAACCTACATCCTCGGGATTAAGGTCTATAGAGATAGATCGAAATGGTTGCTTGGTCTTTCACAGTCTATATATATAGACTGAGTGCTAAAGAGGTTTAGCATGTCAGAATCCAAGAAAAGTTTCCTACCCATCAAGCATGGTATACACCTTTCGAAGTTTATGTGTCCACGCACAGAAGACGAGAGGATTTGCATGAGTAAGATTCCCTATGCATCCGCAATAGGATCTATCATGTATGCTATGTTATGTACGAGGCCCGATGCATCGTATGCTCTGAGTGTCACGAGTAGATACCAGTCTGATCCAGGAATGGATCATTGGGTGGTTGTTAAGATGATCCTTAAGTACTTAAGAAGAACTAAGGATGTGTTCCTAATATATGGAGAAGGGGACATGGTGATACGCGGGTATACAGATGCCAGCTTCCAAACAAACAAGGATGATTCCAGGTCTCAATCTGGGTATGTGTTCACCTTGAATGGGGGTGCAGTGAGTTGGAAAAGTTCCAAACAAGACACTGTAGCGGATTCTACCACTGAGGCAGAATACATTGCAGCTTCGGAAGCAGCAAAGGAAGCGGTTTGGATCAAGAAGTTCATCTCTGAACTTGATGTGGTCTCATCAATGATCCAAACATGTGCTTCACCACTATCATTTGATCAGAGAGATCATAAGTAGGAAAGAAATATAAATCGAGAAGATTCTCACTGAAAGGAACTTAGCGGATCCTTTAACTAAGGCATTACCTCAAAGTAAGTTTGAGGGTCATGTTAGAGCTTATGGTATTGGATATCGTAGTGATTGACATTAGGCCAAGTGAGAGTTTGTTAGTAATATATGAGAGATATCCTAAGGCAATCGCCTTATGTTTGAACCATTTATATGATAAATGAAGATTCACTATTTGAGTATATATGTTTTCATGTATTTGATTAGATCTTAAACTCATTTACTAAATGCCCACGATACGATTCACAGCATGAGAGAATTTGTGATTAGATCACAACTAGTGAGTAACTCTATATGTGTAATTGTGATATATCGGAATTATCCCTAGTCGATGAATTGATGGATTTGGACACCATCCCAAATCCATCAATTCTGTCGAGACTAGCACGAGGTATACTCCTTGGTGTATCCAAGCAGCTGATTCTCACTGGCTGGAGACATTGTGATGTCCGAAGTTAATTATGGATGCTAGTTATTGTAACTAGTTCATTGGAGTGACCAGCTGTAAGACTTCATATGGTTCTCTGTATATATAGATATGTCAATGAAGTTCTTACTACAACTTAAGTGCGATGTTCCTTTGACTTGTGGTATTCAAGTCATCTTGGTCATGAAGACTTATGCTTTGACATCTTAAGCAAGCATCTCTAAGGAGATGTGGACCCGGGATGATTGGGTATAAGTCGAAGTGATTGAAGGTGTTTGAATAGCCTATAAAGAATTCGCCACTCCTTGCGAGGAGATATATACCCATGGCCTCTCGTCGGATTGTTACTAAAGTCTTTGGCCAAAGCATTACATGTTTAGAGTAAGGTACTCTTGGATACATGTGAAGTAACTAGAATCCGTAGGACGATGAAATGATACTTGGGCTAGGTGTGACGTAGTCAACCTAGTGGGGACTGACACTATAGACCATGTCCTGAACCAAATGGGTATAAGATGCATAAAGGGAACGGGGCACGATTCATTGTAGCTGCTGAAAGGTTTCAGAAATAGTTCTGGATCAATCGTTGATCTTTCGATTTATTGGGGATCATGATGTACTACTAGGTTCCACTCATGATCATTCTATAATTAATGGTTAATTATAGACGACCAATATAAATCGAGAACCTATTTAGTCACACACACAACGAGCGTAATCCGAAGGATTTAAAACAAGCTTGAGAATGAGATTCTCAAACCGAGAGAAACTAGGTTTAGTTGGACCAAACAAGGATCGAGCATGAAATCGTTTCAGTCGCAATGGAAGTGTGGATGAGTCGTGTCTTATGAAGACATGATGGATGAACCAAATTGGTTTGGTTCTAATCCAATGGTGAAGAATAAACCAAAGGGGTTTGGTTTGTTTTAAACGAATGAACCAAAGTTGGTTCGGTTCGTTTTAACTTAAAATAGACCAACTCGGTTCGGTTTATTTTAACTTAAGTTATTGGAGCGGGTTAACGGATTTTAGTTATGAACCAATAACAGTTAGGAGAATGTGTTTTCTATAAAAACAAGGCTCAAGGGGTTCTCGATGAGAACTTTTGGTTGTTGGAAAAACCTAGTCGCCCAACCCCCTCCCTCTCTTCTCATGGTGCCGCCGCCCAACAAGGTTGTCGCCCAACCCTTGTACCACCGTCCAAGCTGTTGCCGGCGTCCAAGCTCCTGTCGACGATCCTCCGGTGACCCTCCGGTGATCTTCCTTGGCTCCGGCGACAAGGTGAGCACCTAGCTTTCTTTATTTGATCGGCGCAAGTTCTCCACCAAAGCTGTTCTGTTTACTGGACAGCTTGTTTCCTTCATGTCGGAGCGTCATTTGGATGACATTTGGAGCTCCGACAGCGGCTACCTTGCCAGGGATTTGATCTCGGATAATCCTCATAGGTGGAGGACGAAGGATTCATCAAACGGTTGACGAATACCTCTCCGGAGAAGCGAGTTTTGGGGACTCATTTTTGAATCCGAATTTTGATTCGGATTGTGATCTTCTCTCGATCACATCATCTTCAACACGAGGCTAGTGACTCGTACGAAGACGAGGCTTGTGGCTTTGTGAAGTCATCCCGACGATACTCAGCGTGGATACGGATAGAGGCGATTCTAGCGAGAGTCGCTCCGGTTGATGCCTTTCCCACTACACGTGATTCGTCAGGTATACCTAGAATAAATTCCTTTTATTGCAAAATTTGAAACTATGATTATGTCTACACATGTTGTACTATGCATGTGTGTGGTGTGTATTGTTGGATCGAAAGTGTCGCTAGAGGGGGGGGGGGTGAATAGCGATACGATGTCGTTAAAAAACTTTTGCAATAAGTAAAAAGCAAGTAGAGAGTGCACAGCGGAAATATAAAGTAGACAAGATATTTTTACGTGGTTCACAATCTTTCGATTGCTAATCCACGGCCCTAGTGATCCTTGATCACGTACGGAGGGCAATTCACTAAAACCACTCCTCCTCGTTGGAGGTAGGAGCAACGATTACAAAAAGAAATCAAGGCAAAGGGACACTCCCCCTTTCCTTGTTACGATTAAAGCACAAAGACAATTTAAAGAAGTAGAACTTAAATAAATATACCGACAACTCTTATAAGTACGTTGTCGAAGATGCACTTCGTCGTAGCAAATGTGAGTAGTAGTAAGCGGCGTTACTGTATGACGCGTGTTGAGAGCTCTTGAATTCTTGTTATTTGCTTGGCTTGAACATGTCTATTTATGGATATTGATCTATGAATTTAGACATAGGTAGTGTCCAAGGTGAGGTTCTTATCCCAACTCAAGGATGAGGTGTTTCATCCAACCACCTTGTGCCACCTCCAACCTTCTTGTGCGCCAACTCAAGGATGAGGTGTTTCATCCAACCACCTTGTGCCACCTCCAACCTCCTTGGGCGCCAACTTGAGGATGAGGTGTTTCATCCAACCACCTTGTGCCACCTCCAACCTCCTTGGGCGCCAACTTGAGGATGAGGTGTTTCATCCAACCACCTTGTGCCACCTCCAACCTCCTTGGGCGCCAACTTGTTGGAGCCATTCAACTTGTGCCACATCATGGGAGCCAACCATCTTGTGCCAACTCACCTTATTTTGGGCGTCCACCACAAGGAAGCTTGGTGATGGTTTGGATGTCCACCTTGATGCAACATCACCCTTTGTACCAAAACACGAGTCAAGTCCAAATTCACCCCCTTGAAATTCGAGCTCTTCTCGAGGCTGGAACTTGACTAGCAGTTGACTGTAGTCAAAGGGTTTTGGACTGCAGTACAAGTTAGCTTAAAATATAAAGTACGATGGTTCTAACCATCTGATCTCGACCTAGACCTTCCATTGGAGGTATTGGGTCGGATCTACGCTTAACGACCTTGCTTCGCTTTCACACGAGCTTACCTTGTAGCCTCGCTTCCGGTCTTCACCCGAGTACCTCGGCTTCCTCCGAAGTCCCTCTGGCGTTGCCCGACCACCTCGGTTCCCACCGGGTGTCGCAGACCTTCCGCTCAACTTTAGCATTTCTGCACACTTAATTGAGCTCGTAAGATAACAAATATACCCTTAACTATTGAGTCTTTTGCCATAATCAAAATACCGGTTCGACTTTGGTGCCCACTGCCCACTGCACCAACAATCTCCCCCTTTTTGATTCATGGCAAACCGACACAAAAGTTAAGGAAAAATTAAGCATAACAGTAAGCTAGTATAATGATTAAGCATGAATGAGCTAGCATAAAGATTAAATATGAATGAGCTAGCATAATGATTAAGCATGAATGAGAAATATTATTGTTTCAAGTTCTCCCCTTTGAGGTAACCTCCCCCTTGACCGAAGGTGAGTTCTTGAAAAATAATTTTTACTCCCCCTTAATAGTTGCTTAAGTAAACGGAATTACTTAATATAAAAGGTAATAATTTTGTTTACTTTCTTCCTTACTTTTGTGACTTTCTCCCCCTTTTGCCTTAACTCAAAAAGTTTGTAAATATATTTTAAGGTTTGTAAGTCCAAGCAAGTTCCCAATATAAATATATATATATTTTTTTTTTAAAATAATAATAAGCTTGAAAATATGTTCATCTAAAATGTACAACTCCGGTTGGACTTGATTGATATAGAATGATCAATAAGTCTTGAAGGAGTTGATTAATTTTAAATAATTATACTCCATGGTTCATGTCGATGCAATCGAATCTACATCCGGAACTGTGAGTAAGGTCCTAACATCTCACGCCCGTCTACGTGGCTAAGTACACAAACACATTAGTCCTATGTGTTGTGAGATGTGTTGGCTCCTTAAATCTATAGGTATATGATTTCTAAGGTAAGACTTAGGCTAATTTCATAAAAAGAAGCAAAAGTAGAGTACATATATAGAAAAATTTAAATCCTACTCTATTACGCACATACCTAAATTTCGCCTTAATAAACTAAATTCCGGGTAGTGGTTTGGTGAAGATGTCCGCTAGGTTTGATTTGGACTCAACATACTCTAGTTGTATAGTTCCATTAGTTACATGTTCCCTAATGAAGTGGTGTTTAACTTCTATATGTTTTGTCCTAGAATGACATATTGGATTTTTAGTTAAGTTAATTGAACTAATGTTATCTATGTAGGTTTTAATGTTGTTAAAGATTAAGCTAAAGTCTTGGAGAGTGTGCTTGAGCCGAGAGACACACTCACCCATCGCAACGATTCTGGCCGGTGGTAGATAAGGCAACGCAATGTCGCTTCCTCATCGCACTAACTTACTAGACTCGAGCCGAGGATTTGACAACAACCACTGTGCTCTTTCTATCGAGTTTACTACCGGCATAGTCGAGTCGGAGTAGCGATTAGATTAAACTCGGTAGATCTAGGGTACCAAATACCTACGTTTAGCGTGCCCTTTAGATATCTAAGGATACGCTGACTAGGGTTAGGTGAGACTCTCGCACAGGTTTGTAACTCGCACATACTTACCGCGAATAAAATGTCGGTCGGCTCGCGGTTAAGTATAGGAGACTTCCTATTGCGCTCCTATAGTATTTTAGGTCAACGGGTTTTCCTTCTACATCTTCGCTTATATTAACATTAGTTGCCATAGGTGTATTGATTATTTTAGCATCTTGCATTCCAAATCGATTTATTAAGTCCTTAGTATATTTTTGTTGATGTAAATATATTCCATCTTTAGTTTGTTTAATTTGTAAACCTAAGAAGAAACTTAACTCTCCCACTAAATTCATTTCAAATTCACTCTCCATAAGTGAGATGAATTCGCTTAAAGGTGATCGAGTTGGTAGTTCCAAAAATTATATCATCTACATAGATTTGGGCTATAAAGATTTCTTTTCCTACGGTTTTAACGAATAAGGTTGGGTCGACTAAACCTTGGTTGAATCCTTTGGACTTAAGATAGATCGAAAGCCTTCGTACCAAGCTCTTGGGGCTTGTTTGAGTCCATATAGGGCTTTCTTAAGTCTAAGGACATGGTCAGTTTATCTAGATTTTCAATCCGGAGGTTGACTGACGTAAACTTCTTCCTTAATGTATCCATTCAAAAATGCGACTTGACATCCATTTGAAACAATTTAAAACCTCGATGTGAGATATGCTAACAACATTCTGGATGGACTCTAGTCGCTACGGGCGAGGTCTCATCGTAATCTAAACCTTCGACTTGACTAAACCCTTTTGCGACTAACCTAGCTTTATTTCTAACTACTTCACCTTTATCATCAAGTTTATTTCAAATACCCACCTTGTTCCAATAATTGATTTTTCTTTAGGTGGTGGTACTAATTCTGACTTCATTTCTAGTGAATTGAGCTAGCTCTTCTTGCATAGCAATAATCCAAATGGATCAAGAAGTGCTTGTTCAATAGTTTTGGGTTCGATTTTGGAAATTAACGAGATTTGACTAAGGTTTCGATATGAAGCTCTAGTTCGAACCCTAAATTTGGATCACCTATAACTTGATTGATAGGATGATTTGTTTGAGTCTTAGTGTGACTCGGGTTAGGGTCATCTATCACTTGGTCGATAGGATGACTTGGGTGAGTTCTAGTTTGACTTAGTTAGAGTCATCTATCACTTGGTCGATAGGATGACTTGGGTTAGGACGAGATTCAAGTTCAAGATCGTAGTCGGGTTCGCTATAAGTTGATTTGCTAGTTGGTTTTGTTAAGGATTGAACGGGTTCGTGTCCTTCGTCGAAAACTATATTAATGGTTTCTTCGACTCTAAGAGTGTCGTGATTGTATACCCTATAAGCTCTACTGGTGGTTGAGTATCCTAGAAAGGTTCCAGTAGAGGTTTTGGATTTGAATTTCCTAGGTAATCCTTAGTGTTTAAGATATGTACCTTGCATCCAAATACCCTAAAGTACTTGATGTTCGGTATTTTATCGTGATAAATCTCGACGAGGTCTTTTGGTGCCTCTTTACCATAAGGATCCTATTTTGGACATAGCAAGTCGTACTAACGGCCTCTCGCCAAAATCTATCTGTAGGTTATACTGCTTAACATTGTCCTAGCGGCTTCTTGTAGGGTTCTATTTTTCCGCTCGACTAACCCATTTTGTTGTGGGGTTCTAGGACATGAAAACTCATGGTGGTATCCGCTTAGGTTACGTAAATCAGAAACCTCGTGGTTTTCGAATTCACCACCATGATCGCTTCTAAGTCTTTTTAATCTTAAGGTTCTTTTGATTTTCGATTAACCTACAAAGATTGATTAGTTGGTCTAGGTATCATTTTTATGTTTGATAAACCTAACCCAAGTAAATCTAGAATAGTCGCCAATTATGACTACAAAATTGACTACCATTGAGTGACTTAGCTCCATGTGAATCAAATAGATCCATGTGTAGGAGCTCAAGAACACTTTTGGTTCGTTCTCTGATTAGTTAATTGATGTTGTGTCCTAGATTGTTTACCTTGTTGACAAGCATTACATATTTTATTATCCAAGTTGTTTAGTTTAGGCAAACCTATAACTAGCCACTCGACTCATCTTGTGGACGAGTCTTAAAAGTGCGAGTGTCCTAGTCTTCTGCCATAACCAAGATTCCTCTTGTGTCATAAGACACTTGGTTGAGGAGTTGGGTAAATTTATTGTGTAGATGTTGCTACTCCTAGTTCCTTTAAGTATTATTTTAGATGTTGCATTTATTTTGATTACGATTCATTTTCTAGAAATATGACCTTATAATTGTTATCACACAATTGGCTTACACTAAGTAAATTATATTGAAAGTTTTCTACTAATAAGACATTTTGAATTGTAAAGTTAGAGTTGAGCTCAATATCACCCGATCCGATGATTTTGAGCTTTGCCGCTATTTCCAAGGCTACCGATCCTTGTCGCTTGAATCAGAATCAAAATTTGAGTTGATCCTCCATGTGTCGAGTAACCACCGTCAACATCCATTGATCCTACATAAGGTAGTTGGATCGGATATTGGAATTACTAAAGGGTTGTTTGTAAGTTTTAACCCAAATCATCTCACCAATATCTACATGATCAAAACATGTTATTCCTATGTGTTATTGTGAGATGACTTCAATTTTACTTGATTAATTTTAATGAATTTAAATTAACCAACATTAGGTTAGATTCGGATTTAGTCTAAGCTCATCAAGTAATCTTTCAAGAGATTAGCTTCTGTGTCGGGCGAGGCACAGAGGCCTTCTTTGATCGGAACAACGTACCACTTCCTTAGACAAAGCTAATTTCAAGAAATTGATAACTCGACTTACTTGAGACTACGCTTGGTCTAACTAGTTATTTTTGAAAAGAGGCTCCCGAGGCTCAATCTTTCGTAGGATTTTAGTTGGTTTATTTTTGAAAAGAGGCTGAGGCTCAATCTTTCGCAGGATTTTAGTTGGTTATGAGTCCTATCTAACCATTCTAAAAATAAAGGAAAAACTAAGCATGCAATTTCTAAGACTTAACAAAATACATTTTGTATTGGCTCGACCATTGAATCGAGTGGTCTATTCACATAGTGAATTTGGTCCTTGGGAACCCAATACATGTTAGATCCTAAAGTTGAAATCAAAGTGGTCTTAGGGACCCATGCTTGGACATTTTTCTTATGTTGGTTTACTATAGACATATATGACTTATTGGTTGTATTTGAGTTAAACCTTAGTCCGCCTTGTTGTACACGGCCCTTTGTGATCCAAGTAAGAGGTCAAGTCCCTTGATCCCAAAGTGAACCTTTCCAACGTGTTCCTAAGGTCTTCGACTTGTGTTTTCAAAAGCGAGTTCTCAACTTCAAGCTTTTCAACTTGAGTTGAGTCCTCCTCTTGAATAAGTAGTCGAAGATGTTAGGAGACCTCATGTTTGAGAAGGTTAACCTCCTCAATTAGGGTCTCGACCTTGGACTCGACTTAGCTAGTTTCTTATTTAAAAATTTAATTGCACCATACAAAGTATTAAGTAACGACCGACTTACCCTTAATGATTCTTTTGAACCGGATACGGATCCGTGGCTTTGTCTTGAATGGAAGCTCATCATCGGATTGACGACTCTTCTTCTGCTTCGAGTCGCGGCTCGGTCGGCTTGGCCATTAGAGCTTGATATCGCCTCTTCTTCCTCCGACAACTCCTCCCAAGTAGCGTTAGCGCTTTCTTGGTCTTTGATGCGTTATTCTTTAGCTTTGGGCACTCGGACTTGATGTGACCGAACCTTGCACTCATAGCATCTAAAATTAGAAGTATTTGAATTAGGTTTAGGCTTACCTTGAGTTGTTGGTCGTTGCCTCTTGATCATCTTCCTAACTAGATTGACTAGTTCGGATTCTATTTCGAGTCTACTTCCGATTCGGACTCGCCTTCTTCCTTCGGGGTGGCTTGTTTATGGGCTTCTTCTTCTTGGAACTCGCAACTAACGCAATACTCTTCTCGGCCCGACCACGTTAGTTTGCTCATGTAATTCAAGTTCAAAACAATTGCCTAACCTAATTTTAGAAAGGTCTTGGAGACCTTGTAGGCATCGACCATGGATGCCCACAAGGTGGTCCTAGGAAACGAGTTAAGAGAATACCGATAAGGTCGCGATTCTCGACCTTTGTCCGATGGCATGGAGTTGGTTGACGGCGTCTTGGATACGAGCATGTAGTTGAGTTGCGGTCTCGCTTTCCTGCATTTTCAAGTTATACAATTTATTTAAAAGTAAATCTCTTTACATACCTTCGTGTCGCTTGCGCCTTCGTGTAGTTCCACTAGCTTGGTCCATAAGTCCTTTGCACTAATGAAGGGGCCGACGCGGTTGAGCTCTTCCTTGACAACCCACATTGCAAGATTTGAGTTGCCTTGGCATCGGCTTCTACTTGTTTTTTCATGGAATTTGACATTGATCGTAACCCAAAGATTCACCATCTTCATTAATAGGAAGTGTGAAACCGGTTTGATGATCCACATCTCGATTTGGGTTTTAAGAAAGCATTCCATCCGACCCTTCCAATAACGAAAGTCATTACCGCTTGTAAAACGGGGTCGGGCGGTGCTAAACCCTTCGAGATGGGCCATTTAAAAACAAGAAGAAGAACGATTTAAAAGAATCTTGCAAAACACACACGAAAGAATATTCCAAGACTTTCGCCTTGGATTAGTAGTGCGGAAGTAAAAAGATATATAAAATGTAACTTGCAAAAAGAAATAAACAATCAAATGCGAATGTCGCTGAAGTTCCGGAGGACAACCTTACTCGGATCTAACCCAAGGACAACCTTATCCGATCCTAAAGCCTCTAATGCAATTCTATATGTAGGAGAAGATAAGCAAGTGAAATAATTATACGAAAACAGAAATAAATAAATAAAAATCTGTAAAAAGAAAACAAAGCTAGATTGGTGGTTTCACCGAATCTTAGCGCCTGCTCGATACCAATTGTTGGATCGAAAGTGTCGCTAGAGGGTGGGTGTGAATAGCTATACGATGTCGTTAAAAAACTTTTGCAATAAGTAAAAAGCAAGTAGAGAGTGCACAGCGGAAATATAAAGTAGACAAGATATTTTTACGTGGTTCACAATCTTTCGATTGTTAATCCACGGCCCTAGTGATCCTTGATCACGACGGAGGGCACCACTAAAACCACTCCTCCTCGCTGGAGGTAGGAGCAACGACATAAAGAAATCAAGGCAAAGGGACACTTTCCTTGTTACGATTAAAGCACAAAGACAATTTAAAGAAGTAGAACTTAAATAAATATACCGACAACTCTTATAAGTAGAAGATGTAGCTTCGTTGTCGGCAGACTTCGTCAGAGCAAATGTGAGTAGTAGTAGCTACGACGGCGTGTTGAGAGCTCTTGAATTCTTGTTATTTGCTTTGGCTTGAACATGTCTATTTATGGATATTGATCTATGAATTTAGACATAGGTAGTGTCCAAGGTGAGGTTCTTATCCCAACTCAAGGATGAGGTGTTTCATCCAACCACCTTGTGCCACCTCCAACCTTCTTGTGCGCCAACTCAAGGATGAGGTGTTTCATCCAACCACCTTGTGCCACCTCCAACCTCCTTGGGCGCCAACTTGAGGATGAGGTGTTTCATCCAACCACCTTGTGCCACCTCCAACCTCCCCTTATTTTGGGCGTCCACCACAAGGAAGCTTGGTGATGGTTTGGATGTCCACCTTGATGCCACATCACCCTTTGTACCAAAACACGAGTCAAGTCCAAATTCACCCCCTTGAAATTCGAGCTCTTCTCGAGGTTTGGAACTTGACTAGCGAGATGTAGTCAAAGGGTTTTGGGAGATACAAGTTAGCTTAAAATATAAAGTACGATGGTTCTAACCATCTGATCTCGACCTAGACCTTCCATTGGAGGTATTGGGTCGGATCTACGCTTAACGACCTTGCTTCGCTTTCACACGAGCTTACCTTGTAGCCTCGCTTCCGGTCTTCACCCGAGTACCTCGGCTTCCTCCGAAGTCCCTCTGGCGTTGCCCGACCACCTCGGTTCCCACTGGGTGTCGCAGACCTTCCGCTCAACTTTAGCATTTCTGCACACTTAATTGAGCTCGTAAGATAACAAATATACCCTTAACTATTGAGCCTTTTGCCATAATCAAAATACCGGTTCGACTTTGGTGCCCACTGCCCACTGCACCAACATGTATGTTGTAATAAATTAGATTTATTGCCTTTTATTTCTTCTGTTGTGCACATGTTTACGAAACATGTTCGAACACACACTCGCCGCGGTGCCGGAAACCCAACAGTGGCTAGATGGCTTAGGTCTAGATTAAGGGTGGTCTATCAAGTATGAGGGGTCATACTTGAGTTAAACTTCTTGTTTGAGGTTTATCAGTCGACTGGAGTTATGGACCAGTAGATTAGCCGAGTGTTTGACACTTAACAGCCTAGTCAACTTAGAGTAGTCGATTGCGATTATGACCAGTCAACTGGTCTGATAGTCGACTGAGTTTCGACCACTCGGGTGAATCTCTGGCAGTCGATTGCCATTGTGGGCAGTCGACTGGCCTTGATCAGTCGACTACCATAGATGGCAGTCGATTAGTTTAAACAACCACAAGCATAGAAGCTCTGGTAGCCGACTGGGCAATCGACTACCGGGCAGTAGTCGAATGTTGGTAAGGGCAGTCGACTACTAGGGTATCCGTTGGGCAGGTTCTAGCGTGGATGGATGATTTAATTGAGAGGTGTACTAAGGCAATCAGCTTAGAAGTTATTAATAATATTTACTATTTGAGTACACATCATCTATGTATTTGATTGGATCTTAAACTCATGTACTGAAGTTCACAATACGATGCATGGCATGAAAGAAATTATGATTGGATCAAAATTAGTGGGTATCTTATCATGTGTAATCATGTAAGTATTGAAACTATCCCTAGTCGATGAATTGATAAGATTGGACATCATCGATTCTGTGAGAAGAGCACATGATATGCTCCTGGGTTTATCCAAGCATTCGGTACTCACTGAATGGAAGCATAGGGATGCTGAGAGTGAACATGTGGATGCTAGTTATGGTAACTAGTTCATTGGAGTGACCTGCTATGAGACTTCATATGATTCTATATGTCGTTGAAGATCTCATTGCAGCTCGAGTACAACCTTCCTTAGACTTGAGGTATTTAAGTCACCTTGATCATGACGCCTTATACTTTGACTTCTTCGCAACCATCTACATTATAGGTGTAACTCCGGGATGATTGGGTATGAGCCAAAGTGATCGAAGTTGTTTGAATAACCCACAGAGGATTTACCACTCATGATAAAGGAGATGTATACCCTAAGCCTCTTATCAGGATTGTTGCTCAGAAGTCTCTGGCCGGAGTAAACATATTAAGAAGATGATTTTCTTGGGAACATGTAGGAGCAGCTTGAATTCACAGGACAAGGAAACTAACTTAGGATAGGTGTGAATGGGGACGAACACATAGACCATCTCCTGAACCAAGTGGGTATAGGATGAGTGAAAGGAACAAGACACGAACAACTGTAGCTGCTGAAGGGTTTAAAAACGTTCTGGAGTCGATCTAGACTTTCCGATCAATTGGAGGTCATGATGCACTGCTAGGTACCACTCATGGTCTATTCATAATTAAAGGGTTAATTATGAATGACCAACATAACTGAAAACCTATTGGGTCACACGCACTATGGGTGATCTAAAGATGTAAAACAAGTCTGAGAATGAGATTCTCAATGAGAGAGGATATATCTGGTTGGACCAAATCAAAGGGGTGTGAAACGGAGGCTATGGAACCTCCTATGGCCTTGTCAGACTTAGCATGACCATATCGCACCTAAAACAAACTTAAATGGACCATACAGAGCCTCCCACACCCATGCCTAACCTAGCACGGGTGGTGTCTAGCTCTGGCTAAAAATGGCCAAAACCTGGACTATGCCCAGAAGGACACACGGCTGGCTGTGTGTAAGACACATGGTCGTGTCACAGTTCCGTCATTTTTGGATATTTCTCTTATGGAAATTTCTTGGGTTATTTTTACCTTAATTATGGGATAATTATGGTAAAATAGGTTCCATTTAAGCCTCCTAAGATGACCTAATCAAGAGATCTACAAATAGATCCCTTGATAATCTTTGGAGAGAGAGTTTTTTTCTTAGGTTTTCTTCCTTGGTAGCCGTCTTCCCTCTCTCTTCTTCTCTTGTCTCCATCGGTTGGCTAGCACCAATCCGAGACAAAGGCTTGCTACTCTCAGAGTTGTCTCAGGTGATCCCAGTGTGGGTACTGATAGAGGCAAGGCCCGTTGGTCTTGCTTGTGGTTTCGACGAATTCGAAAGAATCTCGAAGGTATAACTTCTCCTACTCCTTTTGTGTGTTTTTATGTGATTATGCCAAAGAAAATTTTCATGGTCCCCAGGGGATGTCTGGGATATAATAAATTATTTTATTTTCTTTATTCTGCTTCCCATGATCCCAGAACCTCCAACAATGGAGTCGTTGTGAGACAACAGATGGGAGAGCAGTCAACTGGTGTCTTTTGGCAGTCAACTGCTAGGCGCGAAATCAACTCGATGTAGGTTATAAAAGCAGTTCTAGATGGAGGATTTTGCAGTGATTTTTGGGTTGATTTTAAAGGGGAAGTGTTGTTGCATTCCAGACCTTCAAGAGAAATTCAAAGCAATCAACAAGCAAGCAATCAAACGTTCTTTGTGTAAAGTTTTCTTTACTTGTATTTTCTTATTGCTTAGTATACTTGTATTTCTTGTATTACTTTTGTAATCACCTTGTAATAGGTTTCTCCACCTTCGGAGTGTTTTCTGAGAAGGAGAGATTTATTAGTGGCGGTGTACATCACTAGAGCTCACTTAAACTCAACTCATGGAGTAGGAACCCTAGGTTCCAAACCACGTTATATCCTTGTGTTATACTTGTATTATTGTTTTCATTTGTTATTTACATTCTGCTATGCTAACAACAATTGTAGACAAGCACGTGATCGAAAGAAATTATGTAATCGCTATTCATCACCTCCCCTCTAGCGACGTCCGATCTCCAACACATTTTTCACGATGAATTCTTCTAATCCTCTAGTTTTGTGCTCCCTTGACGATTAGTCTAGTGAAGAACAACCTTGCTTTGATACCACCTGTTAGGATCTTGGCAATGCTAGAGGGGGTGAATAACATTCGTTGTTGATCGTAAATTGTGTTCTTACGTTTGTACTTATCTACAAGAAGTTAATATGCAAAGGAAACAAACATAAACAAGAACACAAGCACAATACAAACACATTTACGTGGTTTGGAACCTCAAGTTCCTACTTTATGGTCTAGATTCTAGTGATATCTACTACCCTTTCTCCTTTTTGAAAACCTTCCAAAGGCAGAGAAACCTCTTACAACCAATTCTTTCACAACAAATACAACCAAATATGAATATACAAATGAATTGAGAATAAAATGAAGCAAAAATAACTTTACATAATAAGATCTTGCTTGTTATAGTTTGGTTGTGTTGGAAAGATTCTTGAAGGTCTAGAATGCAATAACAACTCTCCTTCAAAGTCTTCAAGAATGACCTCCTTCAAATCACCATGAAACCCTCTTTTATAGAGTTGATATCATGTTGTTTCTACCGATCAATCAACTAGTCTTACCCACAGCTGACTAATCCTCTATAAATTTGACTGTTTCTTTGATCTATCAATTAAACAACTTAATCCATGTTAGATTTTGGGCATGATATTGTGCATCAATCGACTAGTAACCTTGACAGTCAACTCCTAAATATTTTGTGTCTTGCTATAGTAACCCTAGTCAACTAACTATCCAAATCAGTCGACTACTAAATATTCTATGTTCTACTACAGTACACCAATCATCTAGTAAATCCTAACAGTAGACTGATCATATATGAGTATAAAATTTATGACTTTGGATTCATCAATCTACTAGTAGTCCTATACTAGTTGAATGTTAAATATTTTGTTTAGTTTTAGGCTAAAAATATTATTCCATATTGAAAACATTGTTCATAGTCAATTACTATTTATATTGCTGAAATTACTATTTATACAAATTTTCTTATGTCAATTGACCCCTATTGTCCAACACTTCCTTATATGACTTATGTAGGTTATCCTTTACTTACTAGGACTGTTGGTGTAGGGGCACCTAAGTCGAACCTGTATTTTGATTATGGCAAAAGACGCAAAGTCAAGGATATATCATTATCTCACGAGCTGAATCGAGTGTGCAGAAAAGTGCTAAAGCTGAAGCTGAAGGCTAGCGACACCCGGAGGAAGCCGCGGTGGTCGGGCGACACTCGAGTGACTTTAGAGGGAGCCGAAGGAATCGAGTGGAAGGCCAAAAGTGAAAGCGACGCAATAAGTATCGAGGTAAGCTCGTGTGTGTGAGCGTAAGTGAGGTCGTATCCTCCTTACGGGGATGGTCTTAAGCGTAGATCCGACCAAAGACATCCCATCGATGGTCTAGGTCGAGATCGGACGGTCAAAGGCCGTCGAAATAATGTTTTCTTTGAGCTAACTTTGCCTTGCAGCTAGCATCGATCATTGCCGACGGAGGACTCATTGCCCTTCATCGATCGGTATCTCTCGGCCCTTTCGGTGATGCTACCATCGATCGGTGATGATGGCCATCGATCGTGATGGTCAATGATCGACTCAGTCAAGGCTTATCACCCCATTTCAAGGAGGTTTTGTGTCCATTTGTGATTGGTTGAAGACCCATTCGATGAGGGGCTCAAAGGCTATAAAAGGAGGGCTTGTCTTAGGGTTTTTCATCAATTAAAAAGCTTCCAAGTGCTTCCGATACGCTACGAGTCTCCGACATTCCTACGACGAAGCTCTGCAGACACGACGACTAGGGTTTCATCTTTCCATCTATGAGTCGTCAGTATAATCTAAGTTTAATTCAATTCTGTACTTCTTTTTATTTTGGTTTTATCGTAATGAGAAGAGGGGGAGTGTCCCTCTATCTCGAGTCTCTTTCGTGGTTTTTGTATCCAATTAACTCCTACCTCCAACGAGGAGGAGTTCATTAGTGATTTGCCCTCCGTGCGTGATCAAGGATCACTAGGGCCTTGGAGTAGTAGCCGAAGGCTACGAACCAAGTAAAAAATCTACTTGTCTCTTTTATTTTTTATTTATCTTTCCGCTGCATATAAGTGTTTTGAAACAAATTCGTACGAAAAAGTTTTATCGCTATTCACCCCCCCCCCCCTCTAGCGATCCGCTTCAATCCAACAATTAGTATCAGAGCCGGGGGCGCTCAGATTCGGTGCAACCACCGGTCCAGCATTTTTCTTTTCGTATTTATCGTTTTAAGATTTCTCCCACACTACTAATCCAAGACCAAGTCTTGGTACATAGTTTTTGGTTGTGTTTTTGCAAGTATTAATCGCCTTCGGAGTACCTCACGATCAAACGAGCATAACTTTTGCTACAAGTGGACTCACGAAACGATCTACCCACCAAATCGAAGATCTCTGAGAGATATACACTTCTTATGGGGGTTTACCCCATAACAAGCTGTTATTATCCCCAAAAAACGATGTTTAGTACCCTTTCGGGGACATCAAAGGTTGTAAGTACTTACTTTTTGTTTAGTTTCTTATCTCTTTGTTTAACTTTCTATTTCTCGTGTGTTTCCTTTTATTTTCCGCACCACTAATCCAAGACTCAAGTCTTGGCAAGTTTTTTTGTTGTTTTTTTTGTGTGTGCAAGTTTTTCTTTATGGCCCACATTGAGGGGTACAACACCACCCGACCTCCGTTCTTTAGCGGAGATGATTTCCATTACTGGAAAGGTCGGATGGAGTGTTTTCTAAAAACACAAGTCGAGTCTTGGATAATCATCCAAACCGGCTTTGCTCTACCCACCAAAGATCAAGATGAGCCCTTGGATTTCAACAAGTGGACCAATGCAATCAAGAGGCAAATCGAAGCCGATGCAAGAGCAACCCAAATATTGCAATGCGGTTTGTCTAAGGAAGAGCTCAACCGCATCGGACCCTTCATCTGCGCAAAAGATTTGTGGACAAAACTCATAGAACTACACGAAGGGACTAATGACGCAAAGGTAAGTAAGCGTGACTTACTACTTAATAAATTGTATAACCTAAAAATGCAGGAATGTGAGACGGCAACGCAACTACACGCCCGCGTCCAGGACATTGTCAACGGATTGCACACCATCGGACATAAGGTCGAAAACCGTGACCTCCTAAGGTACGTTCTTAATTCATTTCCTAGGACTACCTTGTGGGCATCCATGGTTGATGCCTACAAGGTCTCTAAGGACCTTTCAAAGCTTAGGTTAGACGAATTATTTTCCGAGTTTGAACTTCACGAGAAAACTAACATGGTCCGGGCCGAGAGAGGTATTGCTCTTCTTGTAGAACAAAGAAGCAAGCCACCTACTAGGCAAGTAGATGAACTCGAACCCGAAGACGAATTGGAGTTCGAATCGGAAAAGGTGGAAGCAATAGTGAACGTAGTGCGGAAGATCGTTCAGAGGGAAAGGAGGCTACTAAAGAATCAAAAGAGGGCACAATTCAAATCAAATAAAAAGAAGGCTTTTCATGCAACATGGGACAACGAAGAAGGCGTGACATAGCATTCATGGCAAGACCGAAGAGTCCGAAGTCGAGTGCGAATCGAATCCAATTACAACACCGACTCCGAACTCGAGGACTATTTCGAGAAGCAACTCAAAGCCGGATCGAAAGATAAAATTAAGGTTAGCCGCTCACTAATTCATACGCTTTACAATACGATTAAATTGCTAACTAGAAAATTAGCTAAATCCGAGTCTAGGGTCGAGTCCTTGGTTGAGGAGGTTGAAACCCTCAAACAAGAGACACCCCTAAACTCTTCGACTAGTCGAGTTCAAGAGGAGGACTCAACTCGAGTTAAAAAACTCGAAGAAGAGAACTCTCTCTTGAAAGGGCAAGTCCAAGAGCTCGAAGCTCGGTTGAACAAGTTCTCGACGGGGTCCAAGAATCTTAGACTTCTTGGAACTTAGAGCCGTGTACAGAGTAGGACTCGGATATAGCTCAAAGACTATGAATATATCTTACATGTCTATCGTAAACCGTAGTCATCATCGAGTCCAAGCGTGGGTCCCGAAAACTTTATTAAACTCACATATAAGGACCAATAGGTTTTGGATTCCCAAGGATCAAGTTCATTACTTAACCAGACCATATCGGTTCAATGATCCAGGGGGAGCTAATACCAAAATAGTATATCCGATAACCTAAACCTCTTATTTCTTTTAGAATGGTTAGATAGGACTATAACTCGTCAATGCTTGATAACATAGTACCAGGACGCGGCGAGATGATAGTACGCTAGGAAAGCAAAGTCTTGTGTATTCAGGCTAGATAAGGTGTATCTAGTTCGATGCACTTGACCAAGTGGAACTAGCTGAAGTTACCTCGCCGTATCCTAGACTAGTTAGACCAGGAAGTGGTCTTAGGTGAGTCAAGTTACTACTTTCTCGAAATTGGCTTTGTCTAAGGAAGTGGTCATTTTTCCAATCAAAGAAGGCCCCTGTGCCTCGCCACGACCTGGAAGCCAAGATCTTGAAAAGGTGACTTGATGAGCTTAGGATCAAATCCGAATCTAACGCAAGGTTGACAAGTTTCAAATCATTAAAACTTAATCAAGATAAAATTGGAATCATCTCACACAACATATAAGGTGACCAATTCTAAGACACTTAGAATGGGTGAGATGAATAAGGAACAAGTTCAATTTACATAATCTTTTCAAAAATGTTATCCATTTTTCAAACTATCGAGCTTAAACGTGTACTTATACTTGGACAAAATTCTAAATATACAACCTTCTAGGTCAATGTTTAGCGCCCCCTAACTCTTCTGTACCTTATATATTTGATTAAGGGGGAGAGAAAACTAACTCTAAGGGTTATATATATTTTCAAAAGTTATTGGCGTATAAGTATTGAGGAACTCAAAGCTAATTTTTTTGAAAATCAAACTTAGTTTCCAAAAACATTCATTGTTGGTGCAGAGGGCTATACCTCGAACTAAATTAAATCAAGACACATGCTTGGACTCATGTTAGATAATCTTTATGCATGCTACCTTTTCTATTAAAAAACCCCTACTTTTTATAAAAAAAACCCCTACTTTTTATAAAAAACCCCACACTTTTTTTGATTCATGGCAAAAGGGGGAGAAGATCATAAGTTAAGGGGGAGAACAAAATTTAAATTTTTGAAAATTAAAACTTTTGTTTTAAAACTCACCGAAGGTTAAGAGGGAGTTCACTACAAATGAGCGTAATGTTTATCTTACTCATTTTCTGCTTTATATTTTCCCTTAACTTTGCGTAAATTTGCCATAGGATCAAAAAGGGGGAGATTGTTGGTGCAGGGGCACCTAAGTCGAACCTGTATTTTGATTATGGCAAAAGACGCAAAGTCAAGGATATATCATTATCTCACGAGCTGAATCGAGTGTGCAAAAAAGTGCTAAAGCTAAAGCTGAAGGCTAGCGACACCCGGAGGAAGCCGCGGTGGTCGGGCGACACTCGAGTGACTTCGGAGGGAGCCGAAGGAATCGAGTGGAAGGCCAAAAGCGAAGCGACGCAGTAAGTATTGAGGTCGTATCCTCCTTACAGGGATGGTCTTAAGCGTAGATCCGACCAAAGACATCCCATCGATGGTCTAGGTCGAGATCGGACGGTCGAAGGCCGTCGAAATAATGTTTTCTTTGAGCTAACTTTGCCTTGCAGCTAGCATCGGTCATTGCCGACTTAGAGGACTCGTTGCCCTTCATCGTCACCCATCTCATCGGACTGACCGATGCTACCATCGACCGATCGATGATGGCCATCAGTCGACTGATGATCAATGATCAGCTTCGAGGAGTCAAGGCTTATCACTCCATTTCAAGGAGGTTTTGTGTCCATTTGTGATTGGTTGAAGACCCATTCGATGAGGGGCTCAAAGGCTATAGAAGGAGGGCTTGTCTTAGGGTTTTTCATCAATTAAAAAGCTTCCAAGTGCTCATTCCTACGACGAAGCTCACAGCTCTGCATTTACGACTAGGGTTTTATCTTTCCATCTATGAGTCGTCGGTATAATCTAAGTTTAATTCAATTATGTACTTCTTTTTATTTTGGTTTTATCATAACGAGAAGAGGGGGAGTGTCCCTCTATCTCGAGTCTCTTTCGTGGTTTTTGTATCCGATTAACTCCTACCTCCAATAAGGAGGAGTTCATTAGTGATTTGCCCTCCGTGCGTGATCAAGGATCACTAGGGCCTTGGAGTAGTAGCTGAAGGCTACGAACCAAGTAAAAAATCTACTTGTCTCTTTTATTTTTTATTTATCTTTCCGCTGCATATAAGTGTTTTGAAACGAATTCGTACGAAAAAGTTTTATCGCTATTCACCCCGCCCTCTAGCGATCCGCTTCGATCCAACAAGGACCACATCCTTGCCTAACATTTGATCAACATCGATATAGTAGGTCTTTTTCATTCTTGCCTAAAGACTTTTCATCTTTAGGAATTCATTGCCTAACATTCGGTCACTCATGACTTGATGGGACTTTATCAACACCAAATATTTGGTCCTCCCTGATATGTTTGGATGTTCCTTCTCATCCTAACATCTGATCAACATTGACCTGTTAGGAATTCTTTGATGCCAAACATTCAATATTCCTTGACCTATTTAGACTTCCACACTCATCTAATATTCGATCCTCCCTAACATGTTAACATTTTCTCACTCACCTAACATTTGGTCCTCTATGACATGTTAAAACTTTTCCACTTACCTAACATCTAATTCTTTCTGACCCGTTAGGATTTTCTGCATTTTCCTAACATTCGGTAGCCCATGACATGTTAGGACTTTCTCATCTCATGTCAAGTGTTTGGTCAAGCATGACTCACTTGGTCTTCTCACTTGTCAACACCCTATTGGACTTCCGACCACCAAGTGTTTGGTCCTCCCCCTAACCCACTTAGATGTTCTTCACTTGTTAAGAATCTGATCAACCTTGACCTACTTGACTTCTCACTCAATCACTTTCCATCAAACTCTACATACATCATGGTCAACCTGAACCAATGATGATTATACCAACACTCTCCTTCTTCAATACTCTTTATTGCACAACTCCGGATGTCTCATATCATCCTTGAATTATCATCAACCTACTATTATATGTCAAACATCGAAACTCAACTTAAGCCCAACTCAAACTTGGTTAACATTGGCCTGAGTTTGATTACACTAGCATCCCTCCCCAACAATCTCTCTATTTAAATGTATTGATCAAACCAAGTACAGTCACCCTTGACTAACAATCACTCCCTTAGAATATTACTCATTCATCAAAATATATTGCACAAATATCGAAATCCAACACGAGATTTGTCAATCTTGACTAGAGATTGATTATAGCAATAAGTATAACATAGAAGACCATATCCATGACTGATAAATTAGGAGAGCTAGAACACCTAAGAGGCCAAGAGAACCCAAGTCAACCTAATTGAGAGAATAGGCGAACTCGAGTAACCGAGAGGGCTAGAGAAACCAAGTTAGTCCTGATTGAGTGATATGGGAGCTTGACTGACCAAAAAGCTGAGAGAAATGAAATCCACCTTAGAGTAGCAACCTGAGAGCTCGATCGATACAAATACCAGGAGAATGCTTGATTGTCACAAAGGCTGGGAGACACAAAATATACTCTAACACAATGACTCGAGAGATCAACTAGCACAGGGACCGGGAGAATTATAATCCTGCTGGGCTAGGGACCTGAGGGATCTACTATCTCAGGGACTAAGAGAAGTATAATCCTATCAGGCATAGGGATCTAGGGGCTCGAGTGGCATAGGAACCAAGAGAAGTATAATTCTGCCAAGTGCAAATATTTAGAGCTTGACTGACATAGAAACCAAGAGAAGTATAATCCCATTGGACATAAAGACCTAGGGCTGGACTAGCATAGGGTTTAGGAGAAATATAATCCTACCAAGCACAGGGACCCAAAGGCTTGATTGACATAGAGACTAGGAGATGTATAATCACGGTGAGCGTAGAGACCCAAAGGCTCCACTAGCATAGGGACTAAGAGAAATATAATTTGATTGAGTATAGGGACCTAGAGGCTTGATTGACATAAGGACCTAGAGAAATGCTTGATCCCTAAATTGCAGGGCAACCCACTATTATCTAGATATTTTTTCTCCCATGGTATTTGTCATAAGTAATGTGTGTATGAAGTTTCAAGATTTTTCGAAAATCACAAAATTACTTATGCATTTTTTAAATTTACTAAAAATCTCTTATTTTTGTAAATGCAGTAACCAGTCAACTGCTTTTGTATCCTGCCAACTGGTGAGGGTATCAATCGACTAGTTGCTTAACCAATCGACTAATGAAGTTGATTTTGGTTGATTAAGTTCATATTGACCATTTAACCATAACCCTGGGTTAGTTAACTACTCCTAATACTTTAATATGCTTAGACAAGCATTGAAAAAGTGATATTTTAAGTGAAAATGATTAAGAGAGTTAATTAGGATAAGAATCGAATTTTAAGGGATGTTAAAGTTTAAGTTTGAACTTTTGTCCTTATTTTTTGTATTGTTTAGATTTCCTATAGACTTAGAAACTCTCTAAAGATATATGTAGCACAATGGTCAAGGAGAGCAAGCCTTTAGGGGGAGATAGTCCATCAAGATATGATGGATGATTGTTGAAAAGTGGGAGAATGAAAAATTGTCTTTCATTGTGTGATAAGGGTTTTATCACTATGGAGAATGAAGGGATTAAAGATGAAGGATTCAAAAAAGAGGGAGAATGTAAGATCTCATTATAGAATGAGATATGGGAGTCTTTAAGAGACTTATTGATGTGTGCCAAAGGGGGAGAATGAAGGATTTAAGTTAGAAAATCTTCATTATGCTTTTGGCATAAGAAGAGGTGAGTTGGGCTTATGGTCTAGACTAACTTAAAGATATTATCAAACATCAAAAAGGGAGAGATTATTGGAGAGATTATTGGTGTAATCAACCTCAGATCAAGATTGACCAAGATCGAGTGGGACTCGAGTAGAGTTTCGATATTTGATAATACATTTGACAATATGACTGGATGGTATGAGACATCCATAGTCATATGGTGTTGTTGACCGAGAAGTCAAGTAGGTCAAGATTGACCAGAGACTTGACAAGGAAAGTCCAAATATGGTACTTGGCAAGGAAAAGTTCAAGTATAGGAAAAGTCCAAGTATGGATACTTGGCAAGGAAAAATACAAGTATAGAGACTTGATAATGGAAGTCCAAGAAGAGTGGCCTCTTGGCAAGGAAAAGTCCATGTATGGATACTTGGCAAGGAAATGCCCAAGTATAGAGACCTGGTCATGGAAGTCCCAGAGAAGTAGCCTCTTGGCCAAGGAAAGTATAAGTATGGAGACTTGGTAGTGGAAGTCTCGGAGGTGTGGCCTCTTTGCAAAGGGAGACCCTATAGCATGACCAAGCCGAATGAAGTACTTGAAGGCTAGCGCAAAGGGTGAGGAGTCATGGAGGACTTGGTGCATTCTAAAGGTGTGAGGCTGATGGAAGAAGTTTGAAGGCTTAGATCTAGGCTAAGGGTAAGTGTCAAATATGAGAGGATCATATTCGATGGGTTAAACCTCAATTTTGAGGTGTACCAGTTGACTGGTCGAGTGCTCAAGCGAGTGAAGTCACGACACTAAGGAAATTTTGAAAGGTGCTTAGGTAGTCAACTAGTGGGTTGGACCAGTCCACTAGTCACGAGAAGTCAAGATGAATTGAGTCGAGCTGACAAATAGTGCTCCGACGAAGCAATTAACTAGCTTTAAGTGGACATAGCACAGAAAGTTTCAGAGTCGACTGATGGCTCATGACAGTCGTCTGCTAGCTTATGGTAGTCGACTGATGGCTATGAGCAGTCGACTAATTGACTGAAATTCGATGTAGATTAAGCCATTTGTGAGACAACGGATAAGTGACCGATCAACTAAGGGGAAGGATAGTCAACTGATTGACGAAAATTAGCCAGTGATGGAGATTATAAAAGGAGGACTTTGGGAGGAGTTCGGCCAACGATTCTTGGGAGGTTTTGAAGGAAAGTGTTGTTGCATTCCAAGTCTTCAAATGCCACTCTAAAGCAACCAAATCAACAGTGATCAAAAGCTCACTTATAAAGTATTGTTGTTTCATTTATTTCATTTTTTCATATTCGATTGTACTCTTATAAGCTCCAGGGATTTGTAAGTGGTTTCTCCACCTCTGGTGTGATTCCAAGAAGGAGAAATTTTTAGTAGTGTTGCATCGCTAGAGCTAGTTCATGGAGTAGGAATCGAGAATTTTGAACCACGTAAAATCTCGGTGTTGTGGTTGTGAGTGTGCTTGTCTTATTTATTTGTTTATATTGTTTTGTTTCTGCTGCATATAACCCTTGTAGGCAAGCACGATGCAATCGAGAGCAAATGAGATCAAGTGAAACACTATTCATCCCCCCTCTAGCAAACATCAAGGTCCCAACATCTCTACCTCCGGAAGATTTCTGAGAAGGAGAAAGTTTTAGTGGTGGTGCATCACTAGAGTTAGGCCATGGAGTAGGAACTAAAGTTTCAAACCATGTAAAAATTGGTGTCGTGCTTGTGCTTGTGTTTACTTTTGTTTGTGTTTTGTTTCCGCTGTGTTAACCTTTTGCAGACAAACACAAGATTGTCAACCGAATTCGAGACACTATTGCCCCCCCCCTCTAGCGCAACCAAGGATAAACAATTGAGTTTATGGACTAATTACCCGTTGATCAAGAATACCAGGCCGAAATCGAAACTGACCCATTAAGGGTCAAGTCGATTCCGATTCTGTCGGTCCAAAAATGCTGAATTAGCAGTTCAAATCATCGATTTAATGTTTTTTTAAAGATTTTTGTAGGTTGATTTTTTTTTTGAAAATTAAGATCACTTAATCATTTTTTATCAATGGCTACGATTTAGTGTCCGTTATGCTCTAAACTCTATATATTGGAGACTTATTTCATCATTTTCATCACATCTTATTTACTCTTCTCTTTCAATTTTTCTATTTCAAGCGCTTTTAATTCTCTTATTTCAATCGACTTCAATTTTTCAACTCTAATTTCAATAGAAGGCGGTTCATCTCAATCTCGGAGGGGAAAGTAGGTCTTCATCTCGAATGTTGATGCCAAGTCCGAGGTTCAATTCACCGATGAATAATCAGATTAATTTTCGACACCGACACATAAGGAAGTGATGTGTGCAAATCATATAGGGTTTCAACTATCATTTTAGTGCACATCTTACCTCAATTTTAACGTATTCATTGCATATTATCTTTGTTTACTCCACTTTTTCTGTATTTTTTGTTTAAAGATCTACTTTTGTTAATTTATGTGTAGGACAATGCTTTTGGAGCAAAAATGAAGCATTTTATGGAGCATGAACTTTAGTGAACATGCTCTTGTTGTCACGCCCCGAGAGTATGCCGAGCCAAAAATAATCAGACATCATCTCCCATATACGTGATACAATTCCCTGATATACATAAAGCCTTTCGGCAACAATCACATAACATATATATGGACAATACTAAACAATACATCCACAACAACACAAAAGTGCGCACCGGTGTGACTCTAACATACTAAACATAAAACAACATACAAACCAAAAGCCAAATACAACACTGATTATACATGGCTATAATACAAAAATAACAGTGGAAACAAATACGTGGAAAACCCCAATTGTTCGGTGTGAGATGGGATCAACTTGCGGAGCTCCGAACGTCTAAGGAAATCTTCTACCTGTTACCTGGGCGATAGAAAACCCAGGGTCCGGGTTGGTGAGTATAAACTCAGGGTTAATATATAGAAAGTGCATGAACATATAGGATATAGAGATCTACAAGTATACATGTGAAGATCTACAGGTATACAGAATATGTCCAATAGACATACAATCCTATCCAAATCTAATAACAAGTAACCACAATATAGTCATACTCAATGCATCTACTAAACTGATCAACTAAACATAAAGTAATGTACCAACGTACCTGACGGTCTGCAACACCATAAGCTATATCATCCTGAACAGATATACAATAACATAACCCATATAACGTACAAAGTCAATCCCATATCAGACCAACACTCAGACATATGAACAGTATATAATCATATGTAATAACAACCCGGTCCATACTACACTATGACATGATGCTAATCAAATGCATACAACAGTCTAGACCAACACATATATCATGCTCAACACACAGCAGTATATAATATGTAAATGACATGTATCATGATGTACAAACATATGCAGCAATTATAGCTCAATCAAATGCAGCATCTCACAGGCATATGTAAAACATATATCGAATACATGCATACATATATATCAGCAATGCATATGCATGGCCATGTCTGCGGACCCATCCAACCACGACCCCAGTATGGCATGGGTGGCACGACATGACAACTATCTCGACTCTAGTCGCCACCACTCTCGAGTGACCAAGTTGGGTAGTATGAAATAGTAGCTAGCCGCCATAGAGCTATATGCTACTCACACGGGGGTCCTTGCTGCTAGCCGCTCCGTCCCTACCCATGAGTAGACGAGCACCACACCCAGGACAATTGCACATCCCACGACCACCGTCTATAGTGGGTGAGTGTGCTAACTACCACTCCACATAGTGGCCAAGTGCGCATCTCCAGCTACCACCATCCATAGTGGTCGAGAACGGCATGCACAACAATGCTCTACACTCAACCCTGCTACCACTGCCCCGAGTGGCCGGGGAGGCAGGATGACTAGCGACCCTCTCAACCACAAGGGAGACCTAATTGCCAGCATGATTGCAATGTAATGATGCATAGCTCCATACATGTATCCTCGCAACACTCCCTATCCCACGGGGAGTCCTAGTCAACCAAAAGTCAACTATGTAAGGACTACTAATCCACAGGACTCTTTCTCAACCAAACAGAGAGTCATACACAACTGACAGTCAACCACGCTAAGACCTCCAGTCCGTAGCAATATACTACCGACAATCAATATAACCACACACATATACATGATCCATAATGGATATAACATCACGTTAGGACCTCTAGTCCATAGCCACATACTGACAACCACACACTTATCTATGCACAGACAACTAGATCCACCATAGATGCACAACTAATAAGTGTACGATACAACAATCGACTCCATAATCTAATCCATTACCTAACTCTAGTGATGTAACACAGTAACCTAAACTGAGGTCACAAAGATAACCCTAACCACATGTACTTACTGAACATCCATCAGCTAACACATAATAGGGTTTGTAGTTCAGATGCGTGATAGATAATCAATGAAGTAACAACAATATATCTCAAAGGTCAAGGCTAAGTATAAGCACATGATAAAATAAGAGTGGAGTCAAGGTAAAAGAATTCTACATAAATCCAAATTCATACACCAGAATTAGTCAAACTACCTGACCAGGGTAGATATTACCCACTTGATACGAATCCTGTAACAATAGTCCTCAAGCCCGGGAACCTGCCTCGTATCCCAAACCTGCATATAATAGCAAACAATGATTAAGTACAAGTGTCCGACTAATATACGAACTAAACACTACTTCGTTTCTATGTTTACATCCTTTCCTTGTCTACGAGTTAGAAACTCGAGCATCCCAATCTGATACATCCTAACCCAACTCATAATAGATCACGACATCCACAGGATCAATTAAGGTAAATAGATCTAAATAACACTCATAATCGATCATATGAACCCCTTTTTAATTCTGAAAAATTCCTGAAAATTCCACAAACTAATTCTCAATTAGCGAGGGCTATTATTTTATTTTATTTTATATTATTATTATTATTATTTTAGTATCTTACATTCTCCCCCACTAATAAAAATTTGGTCCCCAAATTTCCAACTCACGTATGAGTATGAGATGTCACAACAACCATCTCAAGCATCCGAAGAAATGTCCATATGAACACCTCAAGTGACTAAGTGGGGTACTGATAACCTCTAAAATCTATCATGGATACTCTCAACATATCAACCATCTATCAAAAGGTAAATAATTATACCAGAGTGGAGCTCTATAACCGTGACATGTGGGAGACTTTTCCAGAATCATAAGATAAATCATGAATCACTATCAGAAATGATACTCAAGGATACTCCATGGATATAATTCCATCAAGCAATCCAACTAAGTCCATCCTACGGTTCGGAAGGAACCGAGCAGACTTAGCTAATCGATCACCGATTATCCAAATCACATCAAGTCCTTTCCGAATTCTAGATAATCCCCAACGTTGTCCATCGTACTAGGCTATCACTTCCATCTCGGTACGTAACCCTTCTGGTCACTAATATTCCACTTTTAAATGTCAGCATACCAACATCAAGCTATGAACTCAACCATGTCCACCATGTATCGTTCCACCAACAAGGACATTTCAACACACTATTTTCTTCGGAGACGGAGAATTCCTTTCTCACAAGAGAAATCAATCTACTCTTCAAAATCCACTCTACCACACATACTGAGAAACTATAATGACCAAACTCACTAGTTGCATCTATCCGTGTTCTAACAACTTTATAGCAGCTACCCGGTAGCTAGCCAAAACTTCATGAGCACTCCTACTCTGTACCTCTACAAATCAGGATAATAACTGCTAAATTCACGTCATATACGTAGTCCCTCAACTGACGTACGCCTAAGATACGTCTCAATCAATTACATCAGAATCGCTCCTAATCCCTAAAATGATACATCTGTATACATTACCCTTCCAGCCACACCGGAAGGATTAACTAACACTAATGCAAAAGTCAGTCACCGTCTAGGCCCTGAAACCTAACTTCACTAACTTCCGACCAGGTGATTTCCATCACCTTCTTGGTCCAACAAGTTGGTGGTATAGTATCGCTAGAACATCTTATCCTCATCTATGGTAAATACCAAATCAATCTAGGGAAACACAACTTCCCTTAAGATCGTGAATATATCCATAATTATATCGTCTAAAACGACAACCACAAACTGGTCTAATCGCTTCATGAACGACTAAATCGTTAATAAGTCTAATGACATTATCAACAACTCATAAAATTCATACAAAGTATGAAATGTCGTCTTCTACACACCTGCATCCTTTTACTCTACGTTGATGATATATCAATCATCACACCAACAATGATAATTGTATGACACTAAGTCACTACAATATTAACCCTCCAATCGTAGATCAACCCTAGGGTATACACAGGTGTCATTTAGCTGATCTAGACAGATCATCTATCCATGACGAAGGATATTCATTCTCAACTACTGTATTTCAATCATCGATAATCGATGCACAACCTCAAAGGTTTGTCTCTCTTTTAACAAAGAGTTCCAGATCCTCTCAAGAGAAATACCGGGATGGATAAATATTCCCTCCAATACCTCCTATAATCACCACTTACGTTCTTCCAATTCCCACAGTGTTTAGCAACACTAATACCAATAAAATCATCTCCTAGTATGAGGTTTTCAATAGCGGAACTATTTCCGAAATCATCCCCAATTGCATATTCCACTTGTCCATGCAGTGACAAGCCCGGGAGTTCATCCGAAACTACATCCGAATACTCTCGAATTATATGCACATCCGAGATACATGTTATACCCTTATTCCAACAATTTAACTATCCGTAAGAATATGTTTAGAGTGAAGGTATGTCTATTAAAGTCTAAGGGTATCCCTTGATTTCTTGGTTGTTGATCAACATCCCACCTGACGGTAGAGAAAACCACCAACCCACAAGTCGATAGGAACCCTTCTAATCCTATCTAAGAATATTCTAGACCTAGCTACCTGCAACTACCAGTATCTCTCGATATACCAAAAAAAAGGGTAAACTAAAGTAATCGCCCGAATGACCAATCCTTCAATCTTCTATACTTCTTCTCAAGTAATCATGTAAACTCGCCCACTATCTATTCTTGACGGCTAAGCTCTGTAGGTGCCAAAGACTACCATGGAGAAACTAAAGTCAACTGCTGAACTGAGATACAATACCCAAAATGTCTGCAATGGTGATGGTAAACATTGTTGTACTGGCAGAGAGTATACAACCGGCTGTGAAGTACTAAATAGCTATCCACAATGTAGCATGCTCCAACTCTGTAAATAGTATAGCTGCAACTAGAGAATACAACATAGATACGACCATCATCGTAAGCGCTCTTTTCTATACAAAGGATAACCACGCCTGGGGAGGTAATAGTTGTTGTCTGGACATCTGAGTCTTCTGAGATGTCTTGTGCTGATAGTGTTGAGTAACTCGCTTGTCTCGGATGGAAGTATCAAAGAACTCCACTATGTTTGAGGCAATAGATCGTTGTTGGTGTGATAATCCACTCTTCTGTGATGTTCTCGACTTTCGAGGTTGTGGATCGTCCTCTCGAAAGCATCATCCATAGTCTTCAACTGAGTCTTCAAGGTACATACTCTCCTCGTAGATACTGGCTGCTTATAGTATAAATGGACAAAATGATCTATCAGATAATCTGGCTTTGCGTCTCGCCGTGACCCGCACTGCACACACATAATACTTTCGGAGTCTTTCTTCTGAGTTCGCTGATAAACATGAGAAGATGTTGACGATCTGCAGTCGGTCTTCTATGATCGAAAAACTCTCCAATAGTCACTCTTGGCCCATGAATCCAATCTTGCTCCTTTTGTCAAACATTCGGAGACTTCTGATTCCAATAATTTGGCTTGCAATATATGCTTATCAAATCTCCAACTCTTAAAACACTTGCTATGGAGTCATTTCTATACACATGACTCGGTCTAAGGACTTCCGGTAGGATCTGATAGAAGATCCAAACATCCTAATCAATATGTCAGCCAATAAACCATGGGTGGCCGAAATCAACCCAATCACATTCTTGAGCTATTAGGTGATCATAATCTTCGCAAGTCTAACGACTCTGCATAGTACCTTCATTACCAAACAATCACCCAACCTGAAGCTCAAGAATTTCCTGACGATGAGTCAAAGAAATGACATGGGGAAATACTCTCTTACAACATCACTACACTGTGACCAAGTGATGTGTGATTTCCCTAAGGTTATTTCCTATCTCTTCCACCAAGTATCAGCTTGATCCCGATAATGGTATGCAACCAACTCCACTATCTTCGTATAACACGAGTTAAGTACTCAAAAGTACTCTCAAAGTTATACAACCTAGAATGACCAACTCAGGGATCAAAATTCCCTATGATACACCGCAAACTAGTCCTCTACTATCTGCATCAGTAATAGTATACTCGCTTGTTCATTACCCCACAGGTAATGATCTGACAAGCATAATTAGTGAAAATTCTTAGGACTATAATCTTTGATCTCCACAAGAAATGTGACTACCTAACGCCTGCTTTCCGGCTCGGTATCAGTCGACTCTCAAAGGTAATTTACCCTTTCGATAGCAGGTCCAAGACACACGGACTCTACATTTTGTTCCTATGGTCAACTCAAACCACGGTTACGAATAGCATCTAACACACTACAAGTCATCCCTGTTATAAGCAACTAAATGCATAGCCAATAAAAGGATATATGATAACAACTGACATACCTTAATCCTTGTAGCTCGGAGATGTCCCACAACAACTAGATCCCAGAACTCACAAAACCAAAACCGAGTAAAGCAAAACTTGATATCTGAACAAAATAAAATCCGAAAGTGGACTTTGCAACCTAGAGCTCTGATACCAATAAAATTGTCACGCCCGAAATGAAAATAATCGACGATATCTCCAACATGACGTGATACAATTCCCTGATATACATAAAGCCTTTCGGCCATAATCACATAACATATATATGGACAATAGTAAACAATACATCCACAACAACACAAAAGTGTGCACCGGTGCGACTCTAACATACTAAACATAAAACAACATACAAACCAAAAGCCAAATACAACACTGATTATACATGGCTATAATACAAAAACAACAGCGGAAACAAATACGTGGAAAACCCCAATTGTTCGGTGTGAGATGGGATCAGCTGGCGGAGCTCCGAACGTCCAAGGAAATCTTCTACCTGTTACCTGGGCGACAGGAAACCCAGGGTCCGGGGTGGTGAGTATAAACTCAGGGGTAATATATAGAAAGTGCATGAACAACATATAGGATATAGAGATCTACAAGTATACATGTGAAGATCTAAGGTATACAGAATATGTCCAATAAACATACAGTCCTATCCAAATCTAATAACAAGTAACTACAGTATAGTCATACTCAATGCATATACTAAACTGATCAACTGAACAAGAAGTAATGTACCAACGTATCTGACGGTCTGCAACACCATAAGCTATATCATCCTGAACAGATATACAATAACATAACCCATATAACGTACAAAATCAATACCATATCATGTTGGTGCAGTGGGCACCAAAGTCGAACCGGTATTTTGATTATGGCAAAAGGCTCAATAGTTAAGGGTATATTTGTTATCTTACGAGCTCAATTAAGTGTGCAGAAATGCTAAAGTTGAGCGGAAGGTCTGCGACACCCGGTGGGAACCGAGGTGGTCGGGCAACGCCAGAGGGACTTCGGAGGAAGCCGAGGTACTCGGGTGAAGACCGGAAGCGAGGCTACAAGGTAAGCTCGTGTGAAAGCGAAGCAAGGTCGTTAAGCGTAGATCCGACCCAATACCTCCAATGGAAGGTCTAGGTCGAGATCAGATGGTTAGAACCATCGTACTTTATATTTTAAGCTAACTTGTCCTGCAGTCCAAAACCCTTTGACTACAGTCAACTGCTAGTCAAGTTCCAGCCTCGAGAAGAGCTCGAATTTCAAGGGGGTGAATTTGGACTTGACTCGTGTTTTGGTACAAAGGGTGATGTGGCATCAAGGTGGACATCCAAACCATCACCAAGCTTCCTAGTGGTGGACGCCCAAAATAAGGTGAGTTGGCACAAGATGGTTGGCTCCCATGATGTGGCACAAGTTGAATGGCTCCAACAAGTTGGCGCCCAAGGAGGTTGGAGGTGGCACAAGGTGGTTGGATGAAACACCTCATCCTCAAGTTGGCGCCCAAGGAGGTTGGAGGTGGCACAAGGTGGTTGGATGAAACACCTCATCCTTGAGTTGGCGCACAAGGAGGTTGGAGGTGGCACAAGGTGGTTGGATGAAACACCTCATCCTTGAGTTGGCGCAAAGGATGTGGATGAACAAGTCTTGGGGGATAAGAACCTCATCTTGGACACTACCTATGTCTAAATTCATAGATCAATATCCATAAATAGACATGTTCAAGCCAAGCAAATAACAAGAATTCAAGAGCTCTCAACATGTCAAACGCGCTACTACTACTCACATTTGACGAAGTGCATGACAACGAAAGCTACATCTTCTACTTATAAGAGTTGTCGGTATATTTATTTAAGTTCTACTTCTTTAAATTGTCTTTGTGCTTTAATCGTAACAAGGAAAGGGGGAGTGTCCCTTTGCCTTGATTTCTTTTTGTAATCGTTGCTCCTACTTCCAACGAAGAGGAGTGGTTTTAGTGAATTGCCCTCCGTACGTGATCAAGGATCACTAGGGCCGTGGATTAGCAATCGAAAGATTGTGAACCACGTAAAAATATCTTGTCTACTTTATATTTCCGCTGTGCATTCTCTACTTGCTTTTTACTTATTGCAAAAGTGTTTAACGACACCGTATCGCTATTCACCCCCCCCCCCCCTCTAGCGACACTTTCGATCCAACATATCAGACCAACACTCAGACATATGAATAGTATATAATCACATGTAATAACAACCCAGTCCATACTACACTATGACATGACGCTAATCAAATGCATACAACAGTCTAGACCAACACATATGTCATGCTCAACACACAGCAGTATATAATATGCAAATGACATGTATCATGATGTACAAACATATGCAGCAATCATAGCTCAATCAAATGCATCATCTCACAGGCATATGTAAAACATATATCGAATACATACATACATATATATTAGCAATGCATATGCATGGCAATGTCTACGAACCCATCCAACCACGACCCCAGAATGGCGTGGGTGGCAAAACATGACAACTATCCCGACTCCAGCCGCCACCACTCTCGAGTGACCGAGTTGGGTAGTATGAAATAGTAGCTAGTCGCCATAGAGATATATGCTACTCACACTTGGGCCTCTGCTGCTAGTCGCTCCGTCCCTACCCATGAGTAGATGAGTACCGCACCTAGGACAACTGCACATCACACGACCACCGTCTATAGTGGGTGAGTGCACTAACTACCACTCCGCATAGTGGCCAAGTGCGCATCTCCAGCTACCACCATCCATAGTGGCCGAGAACGACACGCACAACAATGCTCTACACTCAACCCTGCTACCACTGCCCCGAGTGGCCGGGGAGGCAGGATGACTATCGACCCTCTCAACCACAAGGGAGACCTTATCGCCAGGATGATTGCAATGTAATGATGCATAGCTCCATACATGTATCCTCGCAACACTCCCTATCCCACGGGGAGTCCTGGTCAACCAAAAGTCTGTTGGGTTTCCGGCACCACGGCGTGTGTGTGTTCGATCATGTTTCATAAACATGAGCACAGCGGAAGCAATTAAAAATAATAAATCTATATTTATTACAACACACACATGCATATTACAACAAGTGTAGACATAACCGTAAATTAAAATTTGCAATAAAAGAAAATTATCTACGTTATACCTTTCGTATGACGTGTAGCGGGAACGGCATCAACCGGAACGATCCTCGTAAGAATCGTCTCTATCCATATCCACGCCGAGCTCCTCGGGATGACTTCGCTAAGCCACGAGCTTCGTCTTCGTACGGGTTACTAGCCTCGTGTTGAAGACGACGTGATCGAGAGATGATCACGATCCGAATCCAAATTCGGATCCTAAAACGAGTTCTCAAAACTCCCTTCTCCGGAGAGGTATTCGTCAACCAATTGACGAATCCTTCGTCCCCCACCTCAGAGGATTACAGGAGATCAAACCCCCGGTAAGTTAGCCGCTGTCGGAGCACTAACCGTCGTCCAAACGACGCTCCGACGAGAGGAGGAGAAGCTGTCCAGAAAACTGGACAGCTTGGTGGAGGATATAGGCGCCGGCCAACCAAGGAAAGAAAAGGCTCACCTTGATGCCAAACCTATAGGAGATCACCGGAGGGTCGCCGGAGGATAGCCGGCTGAAGCTTGGACGCCGGCAACAAGTTGGACGGTGGCACAAGAGGTTGGGCGGTGGCACACTAGGGTTGGCGCCGAAAACCTCCTTCAAGGGGTGGGCGGCAACTCCAAGGGCTAGGGTTTTGGATTAGGGTTTAAGCCCTATTTTATAGAGAACTAATTCTCTTAATGGTTAATGGATCATATCCATAAAGCCCGTTAACCCGCTCCATTAAGATAAGTTAAAATAAACCAAACCATGATGGTTTATTTTAAGTTAAAATGAACCAAACCAACTTTTGGTTCATTCGTTTAAAATAAACCAAACCCTTTGGTTTATTCTCATCCATTGGATTAGAACCAAACCATTTTGGTCCATCCATTATGTCTTCATAAGACACGGCCCATCCATGCTTCCATTGCGACTGAAACAATTTCATGCTCGCTTTATGTTTGGTCCAACCAAACATAGTTTCTCTCGGTCTGAGAATCCCATTCTCAAGCTCGTTTTAAATCCTTTGGATTACACTCGTTGTGCGTGTGACCAAATAGGTTCTCGGTTTATTTTGGCCGTCTATAATTAACCATTAATTATAGAACGATCATGAGTGGCACCTAGTAGTACATCATGATCCCCAATTAACCGAAAAGATCAACGGTTGATCCAGAACTATTTCTGAAACCCTTCAGTAGCTCGAATGAATCGTGCCCCATTCCCTTCACTCATCTTATACCCACTTGGTTCAGGACATGGTCTATAGTTTCAGTCCCCACTAGGCTGACTATGTCACACCTAGCCCAAGTATCATTTCCTCGTCCTACGGATTCTAGTTACTCCACATGTATCGAAGAGTACCTTACTCTAAACATGTAATGCTTTGGCCAAAGACTTTAGTAACAATCCGACGAGAGGCCATGGGTATACATCTCCTCGCAAGGAGTGGTGAATCCTTTATAGGCTATTCAAACACCTTCGATCACTTCGACTTATACCCAATCATCCCGGGTCCACATCTCCTCAGAGATGTTTGCTTAAGATGTCAAAGCATAAGTCTTCATGATCAAGATGACTTGAATACCGCAAGTCAAAGGAACATCGCACTTAAGCCATAGTAAGAACTTCATTGACATATCTATATATGTAGAGAACCATATGAAGTCTTACGGCTGGTCACTCCAATGAACTAGTTACCATAACTAGCATCCACGATTAACTCCGGACATCACTATGTCTCCAGCCAGTGAGAATCAGCTGCTTGGATACACCAAGGAGTATACCTCGTGCTAGTCTCGACATAATTGATGGTGTCCAAATCCATCAATTCATCGACTAGGGATAATTCCGATACATCACAATTACACATGTAGAGATACTCACTAGTTGTGATCCAATCACAAATTCTCTCATGCTGTGAATCGTATCGTGGGCATTTAGTAAATGAGTTTAAGATCCAATCAAATACATAAAACATGTATACTCAAATAGTGAATCTTCATTTATCATATAAATGGTTCATACATAAGGCGATTGCCTTAGGACATCTCTCATATATTACTAACAGACTCCCACTTGGCCTAATGCCAATCGCTACTGGTATCCAATACCATAAGCTCTAACATGACCCTCAAACTTACTTTGAGGTAATGCTTTAGTCAAAGGATCCGCTAAGTTCCTTTCGGGGAATTTTCTCGATTTGTATTTCGTTCCCTACCGATGATCTCTCTGATAAGATGATAGCGGCGAAGCACATGTTTGGATCATTGATGAGACCACATCAAGTTCATAGATGAACTACTTGATCCAAACCGCTTCTTCTGCTTCAAAGCGCAACGTATTTCGCCTTAGTGGCGAATCCGCTATAGTGTCAAGCTTGGAACCTTTCCAACTTATTACGCCTCATTCTAGGTGAATACATACCTGCATCGAGACATGGAATCATCCTTATGCATGCGGAGCTAGCATCCGTATACCCACGTATCACCATGTACCCTTCTCCATATATTAGAACGCATCCTTAGTTCTTCTTAAGTACTTAAGGATCGTCTTAACGATCACCCAATGATCCATTCTGGATCGATCGTATCCGCCGTGACACTCGAGCATACGATACATCGGGCCTCGTACATAACATAGCATACATGATAGATCCTATTGCGGATGCATAGGGAATCTTACTCATGCAAATCCTCTCGTCTTACTGGCGGATACATAGACTTGAAAGGTGTACCCCATGCACGATGGGTAGGTAACCTTTCTGGATTCCGACATGCTAAACCTCTTTAGCACTCGGTCTATATATGTAGATCGCGAAGACCAGCAACCGTTTCGATCTATCTCTATAGATCTTAATCCCAAGGATGTAGGTTGCTTCTCCCAGGTCTTTCATGGAGAATGTCTTGGATAACCAAACCTTCACTGACTGTAAGATTGAAACATCGTTTCCTATAAGTAGTATGTCATCGACATACAATACTAGGAATACAACTGCACTCCCACTAACCTTCTTGTACACACAAGGTTCGTCTGGATTTTGTGAGAAATCAAACTTTTTGATTGTCTCATCAAAACGGATATTCCAGCTCCTGGATGCTTGCTTCAATCCATAAATGGACCGTCGCAATTTGCATACCTTGGTTTTATCAACCGATGTGAAACCCTCGTGATGTTTCATATACACGTCCTCGGCGAGGTTTCCATTAAGGAAATTTGTTTTCACATCCATCTGCCATATCTCATAATCATAATGAGCCGCTATGGCGGGAGCATCCGAATGGATTTAAGATAGCTCTGAGCGAATAGGTTTCGTCATAATCAACACCTTGTTTTTGACGATATCCTTTCGCCACCAATCTAGCCTTATAGGTAATCACATTACCATCCATGTCGGTTTTCTTCTTGAAAACCCACTTGCACCCTATAGGCTTTATCCCTTCAGGTGGGTCAACCAAGTTCCAAACTTGGTTTTCATACATGGAATCCATTTCCGACTTCATGGCACCAAGCCACTTATCCCTTTCTGAACTTGTCAGCACTTCTTCATAACTGGTAGGCTCCTCATCATCAATGAGTAACACGTCGTTCGATTCACTTACGAGAAATCCATATCTCTCGTGAATATTGCGTGTTCTTCGGATCTACGAAGATGTGGTGTTACAATAGTCGATTGCTCATCACTATGAGTTGTCAGTTGTGCTCACCGGTATCTCATCAATGTCTATTTGAGTCTCTCGAGCCTCCTCAAGCTCGACGACACTCCCACTGCTTTTCTTGCAAGAGAAACTCTTTCTCTAGAAACACAGCATGCCTTGAAACAAACACCTTTTGTTCCACAGGATGATAGAATTGGTAACCCCTTGTTTCCTTAGGGTATCCAATAAATAGACATTTATCAGACTTAGCATCCAATTTGTCTGATATTGTCTGCTTCACATAAGCAGGACAACCCCATATCTTCAAGTAAGATACATGAGTTTTCTTACTATTCCATATCTCATATGGAGTAGTTGAGACTACCTTGGTAGGCATTCTGTTTAACAAGTAAACAGCTGTCTGAAGTGCATAACCCCAAAAGAACTTGGGAAGAGTTGCATGATTCATCATTGACCTGACCATGTCCAACAAGGTCCGGTTACGCCTCTCAGATACACCATTATGTTGTGGTGTATATGGCGGAGTCCAATATGCCATTGTCTCTTAGATAATCAAGAAACTCTTGACTTAAGTATTCACCACCTCGATCCGATCGAAGTAATTTAATACTCTTGTCATGTTGTTTCTCTACTTCATTTCTGAATTCTTTGAACCTTTCAAAGGCTTCAGACTTGTGTTTCATCAGGAACACATACCCAAACCGTGAGTGATCATCAGTGAAGGTAATGAAGTAGCTATAGCCTCCTAAAGCTTGAGTTGACATAGGTCCACATACATCAGTATGTACTAGACCTAGTAACTCTCCCACTCATTCACCTTTTCCAGTAAAAGGTAACTTAGTCATCTTGCCTTTTAAGCATGATTCGCATGTATCGTATGAATCCAATTCAAACGATTCCAGAATTGCACATTGGTGTAATTCGGACATGCATTTCTTGCTTATATGGCCAAGACGACAATGCCACATATAGGAGTCTATTTGATTATCCTTTTGAGCACGCGTGTTGCTCGCTTCTATATTGAAAATGTCACTGGATACGTCCAACGTATAAACACCATTGCTTAAAGTTCCAGTCCCATAAAGAACTCCATTCAAAGTTATGTAACAACAATTGTTACTAAAAGTCAAATGGTACCCATTTCTATTTAAACAAGAAATAGAAATGATGTTCTTTATCAACGAAGGAACATAAAAGCAATTGTCCAGTTCTAAGACAAGTCCTACAGGGAGTTCCAACAAATACGTTCCAATGGCGAAAAAGAAGTTGCTCCATTCCCAACACGTAAATTTGACTCTCCCTTGACGAGTCTTCTTCTATTCCTTAGCCCATGTATGTCATTACATATATGTGAGCCACACCGATCAAATACCCAAGTGTCCGAGGAAATAGAATGACAATCAATAAAGAAGATTTGAAGAAGATGGGGCATCCGATGCCTTATCCTTCTTCACGGACTCAAGATAAATCTTGTACTTTCTTCACAATGGCTCTCCTTGCCATAATGATGGCAAGTTTCCTGCTAGTTCTACCTTCTTAGCCCTTCTCTTCTTTCCCTTCTTTGTTCCTTTGACTTCCTCTTAGAACCTTTCTTCGAGGAATCAACTAACAGCACCGTCCCCTGCTCATGCTTCTCAGAAGACTCCACAGTCTTCAGCATATTGAGCAGTACCACAGATGAACCTCCTAGCATCTCAGAGGTGAAGAGGAGCTTTGAGACTTCGAACCTTTCGAATCTCACTTGCTCATCAACCAACTCACAAAGATGAAGGACTACGATATGAGCATCCATATGCTCATGCTTCTTTCGTAGCTTGGGTTCCATCATGGCTAGCATGATGCAACTCATTTGTTCAGAATCACTCACATGTTTCTGATAGGCCAACAATTGGTCCAAAGTTGCATCGTCACTAGGACGGGCGGGAAGAGGCGCTTCGAGGACATACACAAGCTTTTCACCTTGAGAACAATTCTCAAGTTTCTAAGCCAGTCCAAGAAGTTCGGCCCAGTCAATTTATTTGAATCCAAAATGGAACGCAAATTCAAAGACATTAGGATCAATCTTAGAAATACAAAACGAGCATATATGAGAAAATGATTTTTAAAATGCATCAATATACATTTATAAATCCCATTCATTTTTCGAATTTCAAAAACCCCAAAATCACTTCGGGAGATCGTAGGTCCATCTCCGAATGGGCTGATATCCATCATAGATAAGAACAACCTTGGAGTGAGTCCAACAAGCCATTCTTAGCTATGATGGTGGGTATCAAGTATACCGATTACATATCATGTATATGTAACTATCACAATGTGCTATCAACTAATTGAATGTTTACACATACATTGGGTTATTAACACATTAACAAGTATGCATCATATGCATAGCACCCAACTTCACCTCTCTTCACATCGACCTTGGAGTGAGTCCAACAAATCGATGCTCCAAGTTAAAGCCGACCCATTAATCGCGAAATAGTTTTAATATGGTTAGAGCGCATTCAACCAATTAGCCAGGCTTGGAGTGAGTCCAACAACCCAAACTAACGATTGACCTCTGACTCTTACCATATTAGAGTTAAACTATTCCAATGATTTGAACATGTTCAGGTTCGAGCCGGGCTTGGAGTGAGTCCAACAACCCAAATAAGAAACAGAACTCTGGTTCTAACCATATTAATGGAAGGTGTAGGCTTTAATATTGGTTAAGGGTTTTTATGTCTCATCCTCTTTGCATGCAAATAACTATTATCTACATGGCATGGCATACATGGCATACATCTACATGTCACGACACGCATGGCATAATGTTATGCATCTAATGCAATTACATGGCATACAATTATGTCATGTATATATTTCCTTATATGTCATAACTATTTATGGAAATAAAATATGTTTAAGATTTGATTCTCTAAATCAAATCATAATTAAATTAGGAAACAAATTTCCAAATCTAATCACATATTTTATTCATGGAATTATTTGATTAAGGAAAATCTATTTAGGAAACCAATTTCCTAAATCATTAAAACTACTTATGGAAATAAAATATTTTAAGATTTGATTTCCCAAATCAAATCATGATTAAATTAGGAAACAAATTTCTAGAATCTAATCAAATATTTTATTTATGGAAAATATCAATTTCCATAAATACTTCCAACTTTCCAAAAGTGGAAGATTTCCATAAATACTTCTAGACTTTCCAAAATTGAAAAATTTCCATAAATACTTCTAAATTTCCAAAATTAGAAAATTTCCAGAAATACATTATGACTATCGCAAAACTATTTTTACGATTATGTTGAAACACAACCTGGGCTCTGATACCACTGTTGGGTTTCCGGCACCGCGGCGTGTGTGTGTTCGATCATGTTTCGTAAACATGAGCACAGCGGAAGCAATTAAAAATAATAAATCTATATTTATTACAACACACACAACACACGTATGCATATTACAACAAGTGTAGACATAACCGTAAATTAAAATTTGCAATAAAAGAAAATTATCTACGTTATACCTTTCGTATGACGTGTAGCGGGAACGGCATCAACCGGAACGATCCTCGTAAGAATCGTCTCTATCCGTATACACGACGAGCTCCTCGGGATGACTTCGCTAAGCCACGAGCTTCGTCTTCGTACGGGTTACTAGCCTCGTGTTGAAGACGACGTGATCGAGAGATGATCACGATCCGAATCCAAATTCGGATCCTAAAACGAGTTCTCAAAACTTGCTTCTCCGGAGAGGTATTCGTCAACCAATTGACGAATCCTTCGTCCCCCACCTCAGAGGATTACCGGAGATCAAACCCCCGGTAAGTTAGCCGCTGTCGGAGCACTAACCGTCGTCCAAACGATGCTCCGACGAGAGGAGGAGAAGCTGTCCAGAAAACTGGACAGCTTGGTGGAGGATATAGGCGCCGGCCAACCAAGGAAAGAAAAGGCTCACCTTGATGCCAAACCTATAGGAGATCACCGGAGGGTCGCCGGAGGATAGCCGGGTGAAGCTTGGACGCCGGCAACAAGTTGGACGGCGGCACAAGAGGTTGGGCGGCGGCACACTAGGGTTGGCGCCGAAAACCTCCTTCAAGGGGTGGGCGGCAACTCCAAGGGCTAGGGTTTTGGATTAGGGTTTAAGCCCTATTTTATAGAGAACTAATTCTCTTAATGGTTAATGGATCATATCCATAAAGCCCGTTAACCCGCTCCATTAAGATAAGTTAAAATAAACCAAACCATGATGGTTTATTTTAAGTTAAAATGAACCAAACCAACTTTTGGTTCATTCGTTTAAAATAAACCAAACCCTTTGGTTTATTCTCATCCATTGGATTAGAACCAAACTATTTTGGTCCATCCATTATGTCTTCATAAGACACGGCCCATCCATGCTTCCATTGCGACTGAAACAATTTCATGCTCGCTTTATGTTTGGTCCAACCAAACATAGTTTCTCTTGGTCTGAGAATCCCATTCTCAAGCTCGTTTTAAATCCTTTGGATTACACTCGTTGTGCGTGTGACCAAATAGGTTCTCGGTTTATGTTGGCCGTCTATAATTAACCATTAATTATAGAACGATCATGAGTGGCACCTAGTAGTACATCATGATCCCCAATTAAAGAAAAGATCAACTAGTTGATCGAACTATTTCAAACCCTTCAAGAGCTCGAATGAATCGTGCCCCATTCCCTTCACTCATCTTATACCCACTTGGTTCAGGACATGGTCTATTGTGTCAGTCCCCACTAGGCTGACTACGTCACACCTAGCCCAAGTATCATTTCCTCGTCCTACTGATTCTAGTTACTCCACATGTATCGAAGAGTACCTTACTCTAAACATGTAATGCTTTGGCCAAAGACTTTAGTAACAATCCGACGAGAGGCCATGGGTATACATCGCCTCGCAAGGAGTGGTGAATCCTTTATAGGCTATTCAAACACCTTCGATCACTTCGACTTATACCCAATCATCCCGGGTCCACATCTCCTTAGAGATGTTTGCTTAGGATGTCAAAGCATAAGTCTCCATGATCAAGATGACTTGAATACCGCAAGTCAAAGGAACATCGCACTTAAGCCACAGTAAGAACTTCATTGACATATCTATATATGCAGAGAACCATATGAAGTCTTACTTGGTCACTCCAATGAACTAGTTACCATAACTAGCATCCACGATTAACCGGACATCACTATGTCTCCCGGTGAGAATCACCGCTTGGATACACCAAGGAGTATACCTCGTGCTAGTCTCGCGAATTGATGGTGTCCAAATCCATCAATTCATCGACTAGGGATAATTCCGATACATCACAATTACACATGTAGAGATACTCACTAGTTGTGATCCAATCACAAATTCTCTCATGCTGTGAATCGTATCGTGGGCATTCAGTAAATGAGTTTAAGATCCAATCAAATACATAAAACATGTATACTCAAATAGTGAATCTTCATTTATCATATAAATGGTTCATACATAAGGCGATTGCCTTAGGACATCTCTCATATATTACTAACAGAGTCAACTATGCAAGGACTACTAATCCACAGGACTCTCTCTCTACTAAACAGAGAGTTATACACAACTGACAGTCAACCACGCTAATACCTCCAGTCCGTAGCGATATACTACCGACAATCCATATAACCACACACAGATACACGATCCATAATGGATATAGCATCACGCTAGGACCTCTAGTCCATAGTCACATACTGACAACCACACACTTATCTATGCACAGACAACTAGATCCACCATAGATGCACAACTAATATGTGTATGATACAATAATCGACTTCATAATCTAATCCATTACCTAACTCTAGTGATGTAACATAGTAACCCAAACTGAGGTCACAAAGATAACCCTAACCACATGTACTTACTGAAAATCCATCAGCTAACACACAATAGGGTTTGTAGTTCAGATCTGTGATAGATAATCAATGAAGTAACATCAATATATCTCAAAGGTCAAGGCTAAGTACAAGCACATGATAAAATAAGAGTGGAGTCAAGGTAAAAGAATTCAGCTTAAATCCAAATTCATGCACCAGAATTAGTCAAACTACCTGACCAGGGTAGATATTACCCACCTGATACGAATCCTGTAACAATAGTCCTCAAGCCCAGGAACCTGTCTCGTATCCCAAACCTGCATATAATAGCAAACAATGATTAAGTACAAGTGTTCGACTAATATACGAACTAAACACTACTTCGTTTCTATGTTCGCATCCTTTCCTTGTCTACGAGTTAGAAACTCAAGCATCCTAATCTGATACATCCTAACCCAACTCATAATAGATCACGACATCCACAGGATCAATTAAGGTAAATAGATCTAAATAACACTCATAATCGATCATATGAACCCCTTTTTAATTCTGAAAAATTCCTGAAAATTCCATAAACTAATTCTCAATTAGCAAGGGCTATTATTTTATATTATTTTTTTTAGTATCTTACACTTGTCGTGTCCCAAGACACGGGCATGTTCTCGAAGCAAAATGGAGGCTCCAAGGAGACACACGACTAACTGTGTCAAATTAGCACGACCGTGTCTTTTTTCCAACTTAATTTTTAGCCTAGATTTCAATCGTTTCTAGCCTTGCACATGACCCGGCCGTGTGATGGCACTGTAAATTTGAGGGAATAGAGTTTTCTGAGTATTTATGGAAAGCCAGAGTCGTCTCTATATATAGGAAACTTATCTAAGATGCTAGGGATCATTTTGGATCGTGAGGATCATAAGGGGAGCCACCCTAGGGCTCCCAAGCCCCAAAAGGGGGTTGTCCATATCCTAATGCAAGTTACTGCCAAAGATGCTCTTTGATTAAGACTAAGCCCTTCTCTTTCCCTTTTCTGCAATTCCTGTGGGGTTAATCTTGTTTTGTCGATGCCTTATGGTTGTACTTCTATTTATGGAGTAGTCTCTATGATTCTTTGATTAGGGAGTAGCCTATCTTGATTTGTAAACATAAGTATGCAATGAATTCATGTTATCTTACATCACTTTTATTATATATGCTTGATTTTTATTCTATGATATGATTATTCATGGTCTGACTTTATTGTATTAATCTGATTTAGATGCCAAAAGTATTAGGACGTATTTTAGAGGTATGGGGGAGGAACGAAAGAAGAACCCAATCCTCCGAACCATAGAGAACCGAGATATGGGGGAATCGACTATGAGTGAGGAGTTAATCCGCTAGGGTTCTCGTGACAGGTTCCCTATGCGACTAAGGTTACCCCACAAATAGATTGATTCACCGTGAGGACTGATAACTGCCATTTTGTTGTATTATTTTGGTCCTTAATATCACTGTTTTTATCCTCTCGAGTGATTTATTATTGATTATTTACATGTTTTATGAGTTGGATATATTTTTGGACCTTATTGTAAATTCTCCTAATTTTTGGACTTATATGCAAATTTTATCTTTGTTTGTAGGAGATCGAGATGAGCCACTGGACTAGACTCAAGTTGAATCAAATATGGCCTCATCTAGGACTAGAAGCATTATTTCAAACGTAATTAATTTGGACCTTTCATCAAGATCAGAAGCAACTTAATTAAAGAGTTCAGATCTAGTCAATCCTGATCGTCCGATGAGATCTGATCGATTCTGAGCCATCTATCTAGATCTGAAGAGATCCGATCCGTACATGTAGATCTGGACATCTTATCCTTTCATTTAGATTCGGTCGATCATGATTTTCCATTCAGATTCAATTAGTTCCATTCATTAGAGATCGGAGCAATCTGGATCGTCCAATGTGATGGCTCGATCTGAGCCATTAATCTGAATTTGGAGCGATCTGGCCCATGCATTGTGATCTACACATCTTGTCTGTTCATTCGGACCGTTGGATTTTGATTATCCCTTCAGATGGATCAGATCCGTCCGTTTGAAATCAGATTGATTACAGCCGTTGGATTGAGCAGCCAAATGAAGCCAACTTAATTGATTAATCAAGCCCTAGCTCTAAGGAACGGTTGAGATTGAAAGGGGAATTGAATCGGACGGATGATTTTTTTCATTTAATAAAACCTACCTTTCCAGAAAGAGGAGAATCGGCGCAAAGAAGAAAAAAGCGGTAGCGTATTCTTCCTCGAGCGGCGGCTTCTTCCGCCGTCGGCGGCGGATTACCGCGGCGGCGACGCGCAGAAGGAGGTCCTTCCATATCGCGACGAGCAGCGCAACTCGAGCCGAGGCATTTTTTCCCCCTTTTCATGCACGGCAGAGTCTTCTTCCCCACGAGCGGCGGCGACAGTCCGACAGCTTCTTCCGACGACCTCCCTTCCGAGATCCGACGGAAATCCCAACCGATCCTCGACAGCAGATCTAGATGCGCTGATTGCGGCAGCTGATCCGAAGCGAGGTGAGGCAGGATTCCTGTGATTCACCTTCACCGGCGTTCCACTCCATTCCGGCAACTGGGATAGGCCTTTCCACATCGCCGGAGTCACCCACCAGCTGTGCCAGATTAGGGAAGTTCCATCTCCAACCGGTGAAGATTCCATTCATTGTCCGGTGAATTCAGATCGCCGGGACAGTGTTCGCGTTCCTACGTATGTCCGTCCTCCCTGTTCTTGCCGTCAGGCAGCGACCATTCGCATGGAATGGTTATTTGAATTCAGTCCATTTAATTGGATATTTTACTTTATTATGTTTGTTCTGTTACGGTTAATTTGTTATGTTATGTTTATCATGTTTAGTTTAGTTTTCATTTACATTTGGCCAGTGCATCGTATAGTGACAGTGCGGTGCCTGGTTGAATTGCTTTCGTTATTAGTTTAGATTTTATTTACATTGTGCCAGTGCACCGTATAGTGATAGTGTGGTGCTTGGTTGAATTGCTTTCGTTTATTGCATTTTGTTTATTATAGTTTTCAGTGACTGTTTGATCACTGTACCGTATAGTGACAGTGCAGTGCTTAGTTGAATTGTTCACCTTTATTTCGTGATCATTGTACCGTATAGTGACAGTACAGTGCGTGATTACTTACTTTTGTGCATTAGGATAGTTGTTACTTATTGTTTAGTAGTCAGATTTGCTTCCTGCAGCTTTAATTTCCATGTTGGTTTGTTTACCAGAATTGTTTGACCATTGCATCATATAGTGACAGTGCGGTGTAAGGTTGGATCGTTCTTGCATTAGGATCACTTCCCGGGAATTAATAATTGGTAGTTAGGTTTACTTTTTGCATGTTTAATTGTTTTGATAATTATAAAAACCCCCAGTGTTTACTTCTGTTTAAAAACAAATGTTCAGCCATTAGGTTCGTTGGGAGACGATCCGAGTCAGTCCTATACTACATTAGTGTAGTTAGGGGGTTCGGTAAATAATTTGGGAGCGGTATCACGACATAATAACCGTGCACATCAAATTTTGGCACCATTGCCGGGGAACTTTAATGGGTTCGTTTGTTTTTAAACTGTAGTAGTTTGTTTTGTTTTGTTATTTGTGTCTTTCCTATTATTTCTATCTTTTTTTATCTGTTACTCATCATTGTTTTTTTATATATATCATGACTAGGTGTTCTGGTGATAATCTACTTGTATTTTGCAGCAGTTTTTCTCTTCCCTCAGAGGCCCAGCCTAGGAAGGGGGTTGTTGAAGAAAAGGCTAGGGAATTCCAAGAGCTAACAGATTCCCAAGCATGCCAAGTTTTTTTTGTTGGAATGTATACTGAAAGCCTAGCTCTTTTTGTATGAACATTTTATTTTGGAATAAGAATCACATGATCATTGTTTGCACTTTATATATTTATATGTGTGCATATTGTCTAATATTTTACATTGTAGATAACATGGTGCTTGGTGTGGCACAGAAGATCATGTTATCAGTCCCTTGTAAAATATAAGTTGAGACTCACGACCAAGATGGTTTTGGACAAACCATTGGCATGGTTGTAGTGTAGCTTGGTATTGTTTTGTCTTGAACATAAAGTTACACTAGTACACTTAGGTGTATTGAGCAGGACCGACATAGAGGTGATTCAATTTAGTACTGACTACATAATTGAATCGGACCTCGGATATTATGTTGTGCATGCTCTTAATCCCGATATAATAACGGACACATGTACTTAGTATTTATTTTTTTGATTTACCAGAGGGTGAGATTTAGATGGATTAAATCAATATGCCTTGTAAGTTGGGAAATGATATTATTTACATGGTGTGCCATTGATTATAGGAGGAAACCGTGTCCTATATATTAGGTTGATGATGTCCCCTTGAGGAGCTCATAAGGTTCATCATGTAAACCCAGCTGGTTGACTTAGTCAACATGATGATAAGATTGAGTGGTACTACTCGAGGAATTAGATGTTAATTAATTGATGGTCAGTAAATCAATTAATTGAAGGACATTCGATATCTTAAACACGGGGAGATTAATGAACAAATAATATATGGAGCCCATATTGATTTATGGGGGTTGGTGAGGTAGTTCAATGATGATCCTCTAGTGGAATGGAACATCATTGATGGATCAAGTTTGTGTGGTTCCGATCCATCGGGTGGCCAAGATCCAACTCCTCCTTATGGTCCCTATCGTAGCCTAATATAATCCTTGTGAAGTCTAGATCCAAGAATGTAAAATAAAACCTAGAACCAACGGTTGGGATTAAATCCCTAGATCCGATGGTTAGGATGAAACCCTAGAATCGACAGTTGGGATTAAATCCCTAGATCCGACGGTTGGGATAAAACCCTAGATCCGACGGATGGGATGAAACCCTAGATCCGACGGTTGGGATGAAATCCTAGATCCGATGGTTGGGATGAAACCCTAGATCCGATGGTTGGGATAAAACCATAGATCTGACGGTGGAGATTAAGTCCCTAGATCCGACGGTGGAGATTAAAGGAGGCTTAAGCCCAATTCTATAAATAGAAGGCTTAAGCTTGGGCGGCAAGAATTAATTGAATTGGAGTTAGGGTTTGGCTCTTCTCAAGGTGGGCGGCTAGGGTTTTGGAGCAAAGGCTTGGGCGGCAACCATCTCTTCTCCTTGTTGCCGGTGCCCATCTTCCTCCATCAAGACTTGGCCGGCACCCATCCTCTAGGCCTCTCTCTTATTCCTTGACCGGAGGTTCTCCTTCCATTGGTGGCCGGCATTCATCTCCTTCAATCTCTCCAAGGTGGCCGGCGGTTCTCCTTCCATTGGTGGCCGACACTTCATCCACTTGTTCCTTGGCCGACGGTTGCATCAAATTCCCTAATTTGGTGGTCGGTTCTAGAAAGGATAGGTATTTGTTGGTTCTTCTCTTTGTTCGCAGCGGACAAGGAAGGGAAGAACGCAATCTAGAAGGCTTCTACTCGTGGAGGATTTTCGTCCACACGTCGTCCACGAGAAGGATAGGACATACGGTAGATCGTAAGGTATAAAGTTTTATAACTTTATTTTCAGATCTGAGCATGTTCCTTTTAGTGTTGATTATACATGTGTCCGTATGTATATATATTGTATAATCATGGACCCCGAAGACAAACACAAAAACCGGCGATCCGTCCGTCGTCTCTTCCGCGGCTAATCAACTAGAAGTGTTGTGTTGCTTGAACAACTAGTTTGTTCAAGCGACCACTCAAGTTGTTAGCACGACAACGAATAGGTTGTGCTAAGGAAACTCATCTCATCCGGATTAATTCTTTCATTAGTGAAAATTTTAATCCGGGGACATGGGAGCCAATGAGCCTCCGAAGCAACTACCAAAATTTTTTTAGATATGTGTGTTAACGAGAAGTTGTACTCTTGATATGGAGGTATGAGATACTCTAGTTCAGTTCAGTATTTTAGACTCTATGAAGCACCCGATGGAGAATTATTATATTCTTAGCGTGGTTATAGTTGATGAGTTGAACTGCATGAACTTTATTTCTTAGTCTGTTTTTCATTTGGATATCTCTGCACCTTCTACATTTTGTTGTGATTTTAGTGATTCTGTTGATTCTGATGTTGATAATGATTTGTTGTTAGGACCTATCTGTGGGCCCTCTTTATTGTAGACAGGGATATGGAATGTGTAGGGACTGCCCCAAGGATCACTTCCATCAGATGTTTGTGAGAAATGGTATTTCATGGTCGAGTATGGGATATCTTAGGTCATATCTTATCTGTGTATGGTATTGAAGTAGAACCTGATAAAATTCATGTTATTTTTTCTCTATCTTACCCCGCTTCTGTGCAGAAAGTTCGTGCTTTTCTAGGTCATGCAGGTTTCTACAGACATTTTATCAGAGACTTCAGTCAGATTGCCTTACCCTTGACCAAATTGTTGTAGAAGGAGGTGGTATTTCAGCTTGACCATGATTGTGATGGAGATTTAGTCCACCCCCATAGCAGATTCTTTTTCCAGATGAGCAACTTTTTCACCTGTAGGGTAAGACACCATGGTATGCAGATCTTGCTATTTATTTAGTTGTCGTATTGTACCTTCACATTTTACTCATGTACAAGTCCAGAAATTGACAAGTGATGCTAAGTATTATGTATGAGATGATCTTTATCATTGAAAATTTTGTAGTGATCAGATTATTAGATGATGTGCACTTGATTATGAGTTTCATTCTATACATACTTACTTTTTGTTATTCTCTGGCTTGTGGGGGGTACTTTGGACCCCAAAAGAACTGCTAGGAAAGTTTTAGAGTTTGATTTGTATTGGCCGACCTTATTTCATGATGCCTTTGAATTCTACAAGTCTTGTAAGTGATGTCAACAAACAGGGAACATAGGACGTAGAAATGAAATACCTCAAAAACTTTTGTTATTCTGTGAGATTTTCGATATTTGGGGTATTGATTTTAAGGGTCCGTGTTCTGTATCTTTTGTATTTCCATATATTCTTTTGGCATATGATTATGTTTCTAAATGGGTGGAGGTCATCTCCACCAAGACTGATGATTCTCTAGTTGTTGTGGATTTTGTTAGGTCTCGCATATTTTGTAGATTTGGAGTTCCCAGGGCGATCATTAGCGATCAAGGGTCTCACTTTCGCAATAGACGCAGGTCATTTTAAGCAGAGAGATCAATTCTATACTAGAGAATATGGTGGGGTCAGACATGATGATGCTTCTTCTCCGACTTGAAAAGGGAGTGTGTTCTTTTATTTACTACATTTATTTTCTTCCTTTCATGTTCGGAATAATTTGTATGAGTTGATTGCGTGTTTGCCTGTTTACTTAGGTTTGTTTGTATGTCGTTGAGTCAAATAATATTCCCTATGCATGCCTTAGTATCATTTCAGAGGTGGTAAAAATTAGTTAAGTTTGATCATCAAATTATGGATTTGTGTATGATAGGAGACTTCACTTGCATGCAGTCACTTGTTATGATGGTGAACTTTTTATTGATAGACTAAGCTTGATGTTTATTCACCTAGTGAGGTTACAAGCCATTCTAATCATTTACCCACTTTTGTGTGATAACACATGTGATTCTTGTTACTCTAGAACTTGCTTTGAGTCTTTTCAAAACTGCAGTAACATTTACTTGCATGAATATGATGAAGGATTTCATTCTTTGACTCTTTTCCTGACTTGGTTTGATTGTCTAATCCACTTGATACTTCCATCTTCCATTTCTTACTTGTCTTATCTTTTCATTTTCTATTCGTTGTCTTTGTATCTTTGTGGATTATCTTTTTCATATCTATTATTTTCCATATTGGAGGAATAGTTTGATGGGTTGTATTGTCCGAGACGGACAAAATTTTTAAGTGTGGGGGAGGAGCTATATTTATTTTGTTGGAAACATGATATGAAAGGAAGAGTTTTCAGAGGTCATTGGTACTGAGATATATTTGTTTGTTAGTACTTGATTTTCTGCACACCAAAAAAAAAAAAAAAAGGCGCCATCAATGTTTCTTTTGTTATAAAATAAAATAAAAAAAACGAAGAAAAAAAAGTACAATTGTAATGCAGGCAAATGGAATTGCAATGTGTTGGATAGAGCCATTTGATCCTGAATCCAATTCTAAAGTTTCCAATTGTCCTAGTCTCTTCCCATATTGTTGGTTACTGAGTATTTCACAGAGCAACTCATCAGGTTTATTTCTCCAATTCTTCTCTTGTTCCCTATTCATTTGTACCTTTGTCTTGTACTTCTCTTTGCATACTTTATCTGCCATCTACTTTTGATCTTATTCTGATTCATGATAAATCCTTTTGATTCATGTATGAGATGTATTGATAGCAGTAGAGAAGTAGATGATAAGCAAGCATATGGTAGTACAAAATTGCATGTTGTTTTGAGGGCGCCCCACTCCTATGTTATTATGTGAGCATCAGTGCATTTATCCATTTTGGGAGGTTTTGTATTAGGTTTAGTCTATTTGATTTGACTGTAAATCATCATACATGTTGATTGTTGTAGGAGTCGGATCTTTTGACTACCTAGGATCCGGATCGATTTGGTGATCCTAAGTAACATATTTTTCCTGTCTCTGAATTATTGATCTGGGTATTGTTTGGGGAATGAGTTAGTGAGTCGGGCTTTCTTTATTTTTGTTATCGGAGACGCCTTGAAAAATAAGTGTGGGGGAATTGATAACTGTCATTTTATTGTATTATTTTGGTCCTTAATATCACTGTTTTTATCCTCTCGAGTGATTTATTATTGATTATTTACATGTTTTATGAGTTGGATATATTTTTGGACCTTATTGTAAATTCTCCTAATTTTTGGACTTATATGCAAATTTTATCTTCGTTTGTAGGAGATCGAGATGAGCCACTGGACTAGACTCAAGTTGAATCAAATATGGCCTCATCTAGGACTAGAAGGATTATTTCAAACATAATTAATCTGGACCTTTCATCAAGATCAGAAGCAACTTAATCAAAGAGTTCAGATCTAGTCAATCCTGATCGTCCGATGAGATCTGATCGATTCTGAGCCATCTATCTAGATCTGAAGAGATCCGGTCCGTACATGTAGATCTGGACATCTTATCCTTTCATTTAGATCCGGTCGATCGTGATTTTCCATTCAGATTCAATTAGTTCCATTCATTAGAGATCGGAGCAATCTGGACCGTCCAATGTGATGGCTCGATCTGAGCCATTAATCTGAATTTGGAGCGATCCGACCCATGCATTGTGATCTACAAATCTTGTCTGTTCATCCGGACCGTTGGATTTCGATTATCCCTTCAGATGGATCAGATCCGTCCATTTGAAATCAGATTGATTACAACCATTGGATTGAGCAGCCAAATGAAGCCAACTTAATTGATTAATCAAGCCCTAGCTCTAAGGAACGGCTGAGATTGAAAGGGGAATTGAATCGGACGACTGATGTTTTTCATTTAATAAAACCTACCTTTCCAGAAAGAGGAGAATTGGCGGAAAGAAGAAAAAAAACAGCACAGGCGTCTTCTTCCTCGCGAGCGACGGCGGCTTCTTCCGCTTCCGTGCGAGCGGCGACCGAATTGCACAGGCAACCAGCGGCGACGCGCAGAAGGAGGTCCTTCCATATCGCGACGAGCAGCGCAACTCGAGCCAAGGCATTTTTTCCGCCTTTTCACGCGCGGCACAGTCTTCTTCCCCACGAGCGGCGGCGATAATCCGGCAGCTTCTTCCGGCGACCTCCCTTCCGAGATCCGGCGGCAATCCCAACTGATCCTCGATGGCAGATCCAGATGCACTGAATACGATAGCTGATCTGAAGCGAGGTGAGGCAGGATTCCGGTGATTCACCTTCACCGGCGTTCTACTCCATTCCGGCGACTGGGATAGGCCTTTCCACATCGCCGGAGTCACCCACCAGCTGTGTCGGATTAGGGAAGTTCCATCTCCAACCGGTGAAGATTCCATTCACTGTCCGGTGAATTCAGATCGCCGGGACAGTGTTCGCATTCCTCCGTATGTCCGTCCTCCCTGTTGCGCCGATCGGGGCAGCTTCGCATTCACCGTCGGAACGGTTGTTCGGGTTATTGTGGCCATCGTGGGGTTACCGATTACTTATATTTGAATTCAGTCCATTTAATTAGATATTTTACTTTGTTATGTTTGTTCTGTTACGGTTAATTTGTTATGTTATGTTTATCATGTTTAGTTTAGTTTTCATTTACATTTGGCCAGTGCATCGTATAGTGATAGTGCGGTGCCTGGTTGAATTGCTTTCATTATTAGTTTAGATTTTATTTACATTGTGCCAGTGCATCGTATAGTGACAGTGCGGTGCTTGGTTGAATTGCTTTCGTTTATTGCATTTTGTTTATTGCAGGTTGTTTATTGCGCTTTTGATCGCTGATCATCGTATAGTATAAAGATGCGTGCTTGCTTGGTTGAATTGTTCACCTTTATTTCGTGATCATTGTACCGTATAGTGACAGTGCGGTGCGTGATTACTTACTTTTGCGCATTAGGATAGTTGTTACTTATTGTCTGGTAGTCAGATTTGCTTCCTGCAGCTTTAATTTCCATGTTGGTTTGTTTACCAGAATTGTTTGACTATTGCATCGTATAGTGATAGTGCGGTGTAAGGTTGGATTGTTCTTGCATTAGGATCACTTCCCAGGAATTAATAATTGGTAGTTAGGTTTACTTTTTGCATGTTTAATTGTTTTGATAATTATAAAAACCCCCAGTGTTTACTTCTTTTTAAAAATAAACGTTCAGCCATTAGGTTCGTTGGGAGACGATCCGAGTCAGTCCTATACTGCATTAGTGTAGTTAGAAGGTTCGGTAAATAATTTGGGAGCGGTATCATGACATAATAACCGTGCACATCAAATTTTGGCGCCGTTGCCGGGGAACTTTAATGGGTTCGTTTGTTTTTAAACTGTATTAGTTTGTTTTGTTTTGTTATTTGTGTCTTTCCTATTATTTCTATCTTTTTTTATCTCTTACTCATCATTGTTTTTTTTTATATATCATGACTAGGTGTTCAGGTGATAATCTACTTGCATTTTGCAGCAGTTTTTCTCTTCCCTCAGAGGCCCAACCTAGGAAGGGGGTTGTTGAAGAAAAGGCTAGGGAATTCCAAGAGCTAACAGATTCTCAAGCATGCCAAGTTTTTTTTTTTTAGATATGTGTGTTCACGAGAAGTTGTACTCTTGATATGGAGGATTGAGATACTGTAGTTCAGTTCAGTATTTTAGACGCTATGAAGCACCCGATGGAGAATTATTATATTCTTAGCGTGGTTATAGTTGATGAGTTGAACTGCATGAACTTTATTTCTTAGTCTGTTTTTCATTTGGATATCTCTGCACCTTCTACATTTTGTTGTGATTTTAGTGATTCTGTTGATTCTGATGTTGATAATGATTTGTTGTTAGGACCTATCTGTGGGCCTTTTTTTATTGTAGACAGGGATATGGAATGTGTAGGGACTGCCCCAAGGATCACTTCCATCAGATGTTTGTGAGAAATGTTATTTCATGGTCGAGCATGGGATATCTTAGGTCATATCTTATCTGTGTATGGTATTGAAGTAGAACCTACTAAAATTCATGTTATTTTTTCTCTATCTTATCCCGCTTCTGTGCGGGAAGTTCGTGCTTTTCTAGGTCATGTAGGTTTCTACAGACATTTTATCAGAGACTTCAGTCAGATTGCCCTACCCTTGACCAAATTGTTGCAGAAGGAGGTGGTATTTCAGCTTGACCAGGATTGTGATGGAGATTGAGTCCACCCCCATAGCAGATTCTTTTTCCAGATGAGCAACTTTTTCACCTGTAGGGTAAGACACCATGGTATGCAGATCTTGCTATTTATTTAGTTGTCGTATTGTACCTTCACATTTTACTCATGCACAAGTCCAAAAATTGAGAAGTGATGCTAAGTATTATGTATGGGATGATCTTTATCATTGAAAATTTTGTAGTGATCAGATTATTAGATGATGTGCACTTGATTATGAGTTTCATTCTATACATACTTACTTTTTGTTATTCTCTGGCTTGTGGGGGGTACTTTTGACCCCAAAAGAACTGCTAGGAAAGTTTTAGAGTCTGATTTGTATTGGCCCACCTTATTTCATGATGCCTTTGAATTCTACAAGTCTTGTAAGTGATGTCAACGAACAGGGAACATATGACGTAGAAATGAAATACCTCAAAAACTTTTGTTATTCTGTGAGATTTTCGATATTTGGGGTATTGATTTTATGGGTCCGTGTCCTGTATCTTTTGGATTTCCATATATTCTTTTGGCATATGATTATGTTTCTAAATGGGTGGAGGTCATCTCCACTAGGACTGATGATTCTCTAGTTGTTGTGGATTTTGTTAGGTCTCGTATATTTTGTAGATTTAGAGTTCCCAGGGCGATCATTAGCGATCAAGGGTCTCACTTTCGCAATAGACGCAGGTCATTTTAAGCAGAGAGATCAATTCTATACTAGAGAATATGGTGGGGTCAAACATGATGATGCTTCTTCTCCGACTTGAAAGGGGAGTGTGTTCTTTTATTTACTACATTTATTTTCTTCCTTTCATGTTCGGAATAATTTGTATGAGTTGATTGCGTGTTTGCCTGTTTACTTAGGTTTGTTTGTATGTCGTTGAGTCAAATAATATTCCCTATGCATGCCTTAGTATCATTTCAGAGGTGGTAAAAATTAGTTAAGTTTGATCATCAAATTATGGATTTGTGTATGATAGGAGACTTCACTTGCATGCAGTCACTTGTTATGATAGTGAACTTTTTATTGATAGACTAAGCTTGATGTTTATTCACCTAGTGAGGTTACAAGTCATTCTTATCATTTACCCACTTTTGTGTGATAACACATGTGATTCTTGTTACTCTAGAACTTGCTTTGAGTCTTTTCAAAACTGCAGTAACATTTACTTGCATGAATATGATGAAGGATTTCATTCTTTGACTCTTTTCTTGACTTGGTTTGATTGTCTAATCCACTTGATACTTCCATCTTCCATTTCTTACTTGTCTTATCTTTTCATTTGCTATTCGTTGTCTTTGTATCTTTGTGGATTATCTTTTTCATATCTATTATTTTCCATATTGGAGGAATAGTTTGATGGGTTGTATTGTCCGAGACGGACAAAATTTTTAAGTGTGGGGGAGGAGCTATATTTATTTTGTTGGAAACATGATATGGAAGGAATAGTTTTCAGAGGTCATTGGTCCTGAGATATATTTGTCTGTTAGTACTTGATTTTATGCACACCAAAAAAAAAAAAAAGGCGCCATCAATGTTTCTTTTGTTATAAAATAAAATTAAAAAAACGAAGAAAAAAAGTACAATTGTAATGCAGGCAAATGGAATTGCAATGTGTTGGATAGAGCCATTTGATCCTGAATCCAATTCTAAAGTTTCCAATTGTCCTAGTCTCTTCCCATATTGTTGGTTACTGAGTATTTCACAGAGCAACTCATCAGGTTTATTTCTCCAATTCTTCTCTTGTTCCCTATTCATTTGTACCTTTGTCTTGTACTTCTCTTTGCATACTTTATCTGCCATCTACTTTTGATCTTATTCTGATTCATGATAAATCCTTTTGATTCATGTATGAGATGTATTGATAGCAGTAGAGAAGTAGATGATAAGCAAGCATATGGTAGTACAAAATTGCATGTTGTTTTGAGGGCGCCCCACTCCTATGTTATTATGTGAGCATCAGTGCATTCATCCATTTTGGGAGGTTTTGTATCAGGTTTAGTCTATTTGATTTGACTGTAAATCATCATACATGTTGATTGTTGTAGGAGTCGGATCTTTTGACTACCTAGGATCCGGATCGATTTGGTGATCCTAAGTAACATATTTTTATTGTCTCTGAATTATTGATCTGGGTATTGTTTGGGTAATGAGTTAGTGAGTCAGTTTTTTTATTTTTGTTATTGCACGGGACGCGCAAAAATAAGTGTGGGGTAATTGATAACTGTCATTTTGTTGTATTATTTTGGTCCTTAATATCACTGTTTTTATCCTCTCGAGTGATTTATTATTGATTATTTACATGTTTTATGAGTTGGATATATTTTTGGACCTTATTGTAAATTCTCCTAATTTTTGGACTTATATGCAAATTTTATCTTCGTTTGTAGGAGATCGAGATGAGCCATTGGACTAGACTCAAGTTGAATCAAATATGGCCTCATCTAGGACTAGAAGGATTATTTCAAACGTAATTAATCTGGACCTTTCATCAAGATCAGAAGCAACTTAATCAAAGAGTTCAGATCTAGTCAATCCTGATCGTCCGATGAGATCTGATCAATTCTGAGCCATCTATCTAGATCTGAAGAGATCCGGTCCGTACATGTAGATCTGGACATCTTATCCTTTCCTTTAGATCTGGTCGATCATGATTTTCCATTCAGATTCAATTAGTTCCATTCATTAGAGATCGGAGCAATCTGGACCGTCCAATGTGATGGCTCGATCTGAGCCATTCATTGCATATTATATTTTTTTACTCCACTTTTCTATATTTTTCATTAGGAGATCTACTTTTGTTAATTTATGTGTAGGATGACATTTTTAGAGCAAAAATAAAGCATTTTATGGAGCACGAACTTTAGGGAACACACTCTAGCCGTGTCCCAAGGCACGGGCATGTTCCTGAAACAAAACGGATCAAAACGGAGGCTCCAAGTTGACACATGGCCAGTCATGTCTAATTAGCACGATCGTGTCTTTTTTCTAGCCCAAATTTCAGCATAGATTTCTGTCATTTCCAGTCTTGCACATGACCCGATCGTGTGAATTTCACACGACCGTGTGGCAACATTGAAAATTTGAGTGAATAGGAGTTTTCGAGCATTTATGAAAAGCTGGAACCGCCTCTATTTATAGGAAACTCATCTAAGAGGCTAGGGATCATTTTGGAACGCAAGGATCATGAGGGGAGTCGCCCTAGGGCTCCCAAGCCCCGAAAGGGGGACGTCCATGGGCCCCCTAACCTTCGGAGGAGGAGATCTCGATGTCGCTACTCCATACCCTAATGAAAGTTGCCGCCAAAGATGCTCTTCGATCAAGACTAGGCCCTTCTATTTCCCTTTTTTGCAATTCCTATGGGTTTAATCTTGTTTTGTCGACCCCTTATGGTTGTACTTCTATTTATGGAGTAGTTTCTATGATTCTTTGATTAGGGAGTAGCCTATCTTGATTTGTAAACATAAGTATGCAATGAATTCATGTTATCTTACATCGCTTTCATTATATATGCTTGCATTTTATTATATGATATGATTATTCATGGTCCGACTTTATTGTGTTAATCCGATTTAGATGCCAAAAACACTAGATCGTATTTTAGAGGTATGGGGAAGGACTAAAAGGATAACTCAATCCTTCGAACCATAGAGAACAGAGACGTGGGGGAATCGACTATGAGTAAGGAGTTAATCCGCTAGGGTTCTCGTGACAAGTTCCCTATGCGACTAAGGTTACCTCACAAATAGATTGATTCACCACGAGGATACATAGGTATCATAGAACGTAATGAACCTATTGTAGCAGAAGGCCCAAAGTAAGAGAAATTAAGTCTAGAATGGTTTTGGGACCCAGTGACAGGGGGCTTTCCAAAGATATCAACCCCCTGAGCTCTGACGATTCAAAAGGGAAACTTGGCTAGGAATAGGGCAATCTGACATAGTTTTAAAAGATCACATCGATTAAAATAGGATATCCTACCTACATGAACAACCATTGAGAATTAGGAGTAAGACATATGTTTGCAATCATTTAGGTGAAATCGAAAATATAGAATCATTCCGTCAATCATAACAGGGACCCAGTGACAGTGGTGTCCATGTAAAAGTGATCTCTCAATCCTCTCGTCTTCCTTTCAACCCTTTTTACGTATCAACCAACTGATTTGATCTAAACAATCTATATTCGCTTAGTAAACCAGTACTCGATTACCAGTCCCTGCTAGATCGATATTTTATTACTTGACGACAATCGTGCACTTGCGAGCATTGAGCGTGAGTGCACGCTTCAAGTCCATGACAATTCTCACCGGAGATTTAGGGTCATGCTCGCATGCATCAGGAAGTACCGGAACTTCTAAGGTGCAAGATTCTTTACCTTTAAAATTGTCAATTTTTACTAAACATTTTGAGAAAGTCATTCTTCCCTCTAGAGAAATGCGGGGAAAATATAAATATTGCAATGTCACATACAAATTCCAATCGAATGGCAGTTATGGGTCATTAAAGCGATACGTTGAAACAAAGCACCCGACGGAATTTGAGATCGATCATTCTCAAACACAACTTTCTAGATTTTCTTCATCTACCGAAGGTATGGATAGAAATTTATTTAAATATTCTGATATTAAATTAAGAAAATCATTAGCTAGATTTATTTCTATAGATCATCTTTCATTTAGTTTTGAGTTTAAATGCACATTTGGAATTTTTTATCAAGAATCTCTTAATTTGTCTGCTAAATGTGTTCTTAGAACTACACTTACTCGTACAATTAAAAAATTAGTTAAACAAGAAAAAAAATTAATTGAAGAATTTAGTAAATTAAATAATAAAGTATCTTTATATTCAGATATTTGGAGCAATCATGGGCAATTCATTCATATATAGGTGTGACTTGCTATTGGATCGACAGCTCCTTGACAATCCAAAAATATTTATTAACATCTCGAGTTTTTGACGAATCACATATGGCTCATTATTTTTCTCAATTATTGTGTTTAATTTTAGAAGAATATCAATTAATTAATAAAATATTTTCAATTTTATATGATAATACTAGTTCTAATACGCAAATATAGATGAACTTAATTAATATGTTAACCTATTATTAATGGTATTTGTTTCATATTCGCTACGTATGTCATATTTTAAATTTATATGTTCAAGATGGATTAAAAATTAAAAAAATAAATAAAACCAATTAAAAATATAATTTCTTATTTATGGTCCCACCCTAGTACAATGAGGTAAATTTTGTAAAGTTAATGGAATGAGACCTAAAAAATTTCCACCTGATGTACCAATATGTTGGAATTTAACTTATCAATTACTACAAGATTTATTTTAATAGAAAGAATTATTATGTTTATTTTTTAAAGTAGTTACTAATCATAATATATTTATTTTCACATCAATAGAATATATGTAATAGTATATATGAAATTTTAAAACTATTTATTGATGGAATCAAACAATTTTTCAGAGTTTATTATTCTACTTCTCATTTAATTATAATGAATTTTTATAACATAGTTTTAATTTTAAATGAATATATGTGAGGACCTCTTGGTGGCGCTAGAAGGAGGGGGGGGGGGGGGGGGGGTGGGGGGGGGTTGAATAGCATTCCACGATTTCTTCGCTTAGATTCGTCGTGTTTTACTACAATTGTTAGTTTGCATCGGAAATACACAATACGCAATAGAAATAAACACAAAAGTAAGCACAAGCAATACACACAATTTTACGCAGTTCAGAACCTTAGTTACTACTCCACGATCGAGCTCTAGAGTGAGCTCTAATGATGCATGCCACAAACCTTCTCCTTCTCGGAACCAATCCGGAGGTGGAGAAAGCTCTTACAATGAGTTTATACAAGAATACAACCAAATACAAGAAGAAAATGGAAATAAACGAAATGACAACACTTTACTATAGGGTGTCGATACGGCCGGCTAGAGGGGGGTGAATAGCCCTCTTACGATAGATGTCGGAATTCTCTCGTTCGTTTGCTCGTCTACACAATCGTTAGCGCAAGTGGAAGCACAAACAATAAAGACAAAGCAATAAATGAAAATACAAACGCTAACAAAGAAGATGTAATGTGGTTCACGGCTACACCGCTAATCCACGGTCCGATTCGTCCAAGGTGAATCACTCCTCCAAAGCCAATCACTATTGGTCTCTCCTTTGCACCAAGCTAGGTTGAGGTAACCTTTACAATCAAGATCACTCTTTTTACAATAAGAATGGAGTAAAAAAAAGTAAGAAGAGTTTAGAGCTTGTGGGGCACTAGGAAGATCATTTAGAGCATAAGCATTAGCCTCTCAAAGGCTCACACCCTCTCTTTTTATAGAGAGGGCTGATTTCTTCCCGTTGGCCGCCACCAATCGACTGCTGCCCTTGGCAGTCGACTGCCATCACTACAACGGTCTCCGAACACGTCGGATCCCGACCATTGTAGTCCAACGGAACTCTTGGCAGTCGACTGATGGACCTCACCAGTCGACTGCTGCCTCCGTAGTCGACTGCCCAGTCGGCTACGAGCGGTTCTGTGCCCGCGACATCCTCTGGCAGTCGACTGTCATTCCATGGTAGTCGACTGCTGGGCATAAACCCATCGGATTTGATACACTGAACACACTGATCGACTCGAGGCGGATCGGCCAGTCGTGAAACTCAAACTTAACATAAGTTTGAGATTCCGGCGGTCGGGTAAACCTTAACCCTTGCGGTCAAGTCTCCGACACTCAGCCATTCGGCCAAGTTCACCTAATGAGCTACTTACATTTCACTCATTCTCTCATCTCACTCGAAGTCCCTCGCTGAAGCTCTCTTCATTCGCGGCCACGTCCCTCAGCAGCATTAGGCACACGGCTCTGCAATGCTCCTTCGCGTCTCTTACCTCCGAAGTCTGCTTCCTTGGCTTCACTTCAAGTCATCTCGTCTGGCGGTCCCTCGGATGCTCCAAGCGCGCGGCTTCCGCAAAGTCATCCTTCACCGACTCAAGGACCGAGGTTGTGAGGGTGAACACGCCAAGGCTCCATGTGCGAATTACTAAGTCCTGCAAGACTCCAATGCACATATCAAATAACAATACCAACCTAACTTGAACCCTTTGCCACACACATCAAAACCTTATCATGGCAAGATATTGCCCTAATAATCTCTCCCTTTTTTATGTGTGGCAATCCGTTTAAGTTAGGTAAAAACATTTGATGAAAATTCTAAGGTAAGAAAGCATGTAAACATAAACATGATATAGAAACATGCAACTCCCCCTTAATCCATGAAACTCCCCATACAAATTTTCAAATTTTCTCCCCCTATCATAATTTACTTAAACATAATTACTTCTCCCCCTTTGACACCATCAAAAAGATTGACACTAAGTTATAAACCCATGGCATTAAGTTTAATAGAAGGAAAATACCAAAAACATGATTAAAATTGAAATCAAAAAATATTGGATTGTAGTTCAGGTGGGCAGTCGACTGCTATCAGTATGGCAGTCGACTAGCACAAAGGATTCCGAAATTCTGATTTTCTGGGTGAAATTCAGAAATACATTATAAATTCCAGAAAATTCAAAAAATCATGAAATTTGAGGAACATATTTCTTTTAAGTATATCTATCAATGAAAAATAGTTTTTCAAGAAAAATCATTATATTTTCTGAGATTTGCCAAAAATCCAAAGGCTTTAAAAACCACTAGTTTTTTAGCATGTTAGTATTCATTTTAACACCTAGTATTGCTTAGGATTGTTTCAAAACATGAATACATGGATTTTAAAGTAAGAAATTGTTTTGAAAACATATGAAATATCCAACCATGATCTTTGGGCAATATGTCTATGAATTAAACATAAGTCTTCCCCATGATTGGTCTATTATTGCTATTTTGATACTTTAAATGACCATCTAAATGCCATAGGCATTAGTGGACATTTGTATCATCCTAACATCTCACCCATGCTAAGTTTTCAATCAAAGTAGCCTATGGTGAGTGTGAGATGCATCCTAGGGGGTATTTGTATATACTTAACCATTATATTCATACAATTCTATCAAGGTTAAGTATCATCCTAACACTCAACATTATCATAATGACATATATGAACTAAGTTCATATTATGATCATGAAATACAAGTATTCATCAATTAATAATCATGCATTAGGTATTATATTATGATAATAAGCAAAATATCACCTAAGGCATGATTTAAACCCTATTTCTCATGATGATGTACCAAATTTTAAAAATCATAAATCATGATTGCACATATACATAGCAATTACATTAATCATCATGATTTAAGCATTATTATCTATTTATGGGCACGTTATCATCACCCAACACTATTGTAAAAATGTTGTCCCGCCATCCTAAGTCAACCAAAATATGATATAGGTCAATTGCATATGGTTGACTACCCTAGGGTTTTTCTAACCCTTAAGAATGGATTTTGGAACCCAAAATAGGTTCTTTCCTATGGGGTTCACAAGATACTCCTTGGGGATCCATTTCCTAGCTATTACCTTCTTTTTATCTTGTCCCCTAGCAATTAGGCATTTATAGGCCTTTTCATTTTTCTTTTCTTTATAACCTAGGCCCTTTTTGTTGAAGCTAGCTCTTTGGCTCCCTAAGATCATGTTCAATGTGTTGGAGCCAAATGTGAATTTTTCTAGATCTTTTGTTAAATAATCTACCTTTTCCCTTAAGGCCCTATTTTCATTTATACATGCATCACTAACATCTAATGGCACATAAAGATCATGTGAGCATGCATCATTTAAGCTAGAAGAAATATTATCATTTAAGCATGCATTTTCTAGCTTATTTTCCAATGCCTTAATTTGATTAAGCATGCTTTTATTTTTCTTTTTCATTACAAATAAGTCCTTAGTTAAACTAGAAATTATGGAAACTATTTTCTTAGGAGAGGCATTCGTTACCATAGTTTCCATATCCTCTTCTTCTTCTTTGGATGAGGAGGATGTAGAAGCTCCCCCTTCACTTGAGCTCTCTCCTCTTGAGCTTGATCCTTCATTTTCGGAGGAAGAGCAATCCAAGTCATCAAAGCAGGCCAAATTGGTGACAAAGGCATTCTCCTCATCCGATGATGATGAGGAGGATGAGGATGGGTCATCCCAAGTCCTTGCCTTTAGAGCTTTGGTCTTCCCCTTTTCTTTTGCCTTCTTCTCCTCTTCCTTCTTTTTCTTGCTCCCCTTTTTCTTCTTCTTTTCTTCTTTCTTTTTCTTCTCTTCCTTGCTCTTGTTTAGGAGGGGACAATTATCCCTTATGTGCCCCTCTCCTTGGCAATTGTAGCATATGACCTTCCCCCTTGGTCTTCTATTCCTATCATTTGATTTATGAAAATGAAAACCTTTTAAAGCACGTCTTACCCTCCTTACCATATAGGCTTCTTCGGTGCTATCCATGGAGGAGGAAGACGCTTCATCATCGGAGGAGGAGGAGATCTCTATCTTCTTCTTCCCCTTATTTGCCAACAATGCTACTCCCCTTGAAGGTTGTATTTTTTGCTCTTCTTGTATTCCTTGAAGCCTAGATTCATGTAATTCCATAGTAGAGAAAAATTCATCTAGAGTACTTACCTCTAGATTCTTTGAAATGTAAAATGAGTCCACCATTGAACTCCACTTGGATGATCGGGGGAAAGCGTCTATGGCCTTCATTATCATATCGCGATTTGAGAGCCTTTCACCTACACTTGTTAGTCCAATCAAAATTTTCTTAAACCTAGAATGTAAGGAAGTTACCTTTTCTCCCTTTTCTAATTTAATGTTGGATAGTTGGGAGCGGAGGAGATCTCTCCTTGCTAGCTTCGCCTCGGATGTGCCTTCATGAAGCTCAATTAGCTTCTCCCACATCTCCTTGGCACTTAGGCATTCTCTTATTCGGTTGATTTCTTGTTGGGGGAGCACATTGAAAAGATGATGCTTTGCTTTTGAATTTGCAAGGTACTCTTCCCTTTGCTTTTTGGTCCACCTAGATTTCTCTATTGGCTTCCCCTCTTCATCCCTAGGCAAAATGAAACCGGATTCCATTGTAATCATAATATCAAAATCCGTTTCGAAAAATACCTCCATTCGCTTCTTCCACCAAGCGAATTCTCCTTCAAACTTCGGAGGATGGATGTTGGAGCCGGCCATTTTGAAAGTTGCTTGTTGTGGCGGTTAGTCCTCGACAAGCTTAACCTGGCTCTGATACCACTTGTAGGGTGTCGATACGGCCGGCTAGAGGGGGGTGAATAGCCCACTTACGATGGATGTCAGAATTCTCTCGTTCGTTTGCTCGTCTACACAATCGTTAGCGCAAGCGGAAGCATAAACAATAAAGACAAAGCAATAAATGAAAATACAAACGCTAACAAAGAAGATGTAACGTGGTTCACGGCTACGCCGCTAATCCACGGTCCGATTCGTCCAAGGTGAATCACTCCTCCAAAGCCAATCACTATTGGTCTCTCCTTTGCACCAAGCTAGGTGGAGGTAACCTTTACAATCAAGATCACTCTTTTTACAATAAGAATGGAGTAAAAACAAGTAAGAAGAGTTTAGAGCTTGTGGGCCACTAGGAAGATCACTTAGAGCATAAGCATTAGCCTCTCAAAGGCTCACACCCTCTCTTTTTATAGAGAGGGCTGATTTCTTCCGCTTGCCGCCACGATCACGCGCTTGGCGGATCGCTGCCACTACAACGGCCTCCGAACACGCCGGATCCCGACCGCTAGTCCAACAGAACTCTTGGCGCTGATCGATGGACCTCACCCCGATCGCCGCTTCAGAGTCGATCGCCCACTCCACGAGCGGTTCTATGCCCGCGACATCCTTCCGCAATGTGGGCATATAATCCATCACGATACGGTCAGAACACACACTGACTCGAGAGCGATGACTGGTCAGGTGAAACTCAAACTTAATATAAGTTTGAGCTTCCAGCGGTCGGGTAAACCTTAACCCTTGCGGTCAAGTTTTCGACACTCAGCCATTCGGCCAAGTTCACCTAATGAGCTACTTACATTTCACTCATTCTCTCATCTCACTCGAAGTCCCTCGCCGAAGCTCTCTTCGTTCGCGGCCACGTCCCTCGGCAGCATTAGGCGCACGACTCTGCAATGCTCCTTCGCGTCTCTTGCCTCCGAAGTCTGCTTCCTTGGCTTCACTTCAAGTCATCTCGTCCGGCGGTCCCTCGGATGCTCCAAGCGCGCGGCTTCCGCAAAGTCATCCTTCACCGACTCAAGGACCGAGGTTGTGAGGGTGAACCCGCCAAGGCTCCATGTGCGAATTACTAAGTCCTGCAAGACTCCAACGCACATATCAAATAACAATACCAACCTAACTTGAACCCTTTGCCACACACATCAAAACCTTATCATGGCAAGAGATTGCCCTAACATTTACAAGTGAGCCTTTGATTGCTTAATATTTTGGTTACTTTGAGATGCTTTGAAGGTCTAAAAAACAATAGCATTTCCCCTTCAAGAGTTTCAAGAATCGACAGCTTGAAACCTCCTCTACAACCTCCATTTAAATCACCACTCGAGCTAATTTTTTGCCTAGCAAACGACTAGCCTTACCCACCAATCGACTACCTAGTTATTCGTTGTCTCATAACGAACTAATCTAAATTGGAAACAGTCAAGCAGCCGATCATGCCAACCCAGCAGTTGATTGTCATAGCCATTAGTTGACTGTCATAAGCCAACAGTTGACTCAAAAACATTTTGTGCATTGTCCACTTAAGGTCAATCGATTGTCAATGGCTAGTTGTCTAGTGCATGCCACCAGTCGACTGCTAGAGCTATAGTCAGCAATCGACCCACATTCGACTACTTGACCAGTCGGCTGGGTCATAACTCCAGTCGATTGCTCGAGTCAATCTAAGCTCTCGAGTATTAAGCACTCGACCAATCGACTGGTTCAAAGCCCTAGTCTACTACCAAACAATCTGTTTGATTATTTTAGCCCACCAATCGACTGAACCAAGCTCCAATCGACTGGTAAACTTTAAACTAAGGTTTAATCCAAAGATGATCCCCTCATACTTGATACTCACCCTTAGCCTAGACCTAAGCCTTCAAGCACTTTCATCAGTCTCACATCCTCATGGCCCATCCGAGTCCTCCATGACTCCTTCACCCTTCGCGCTAGCCTTCAAATGCTTCCATCGGCTTCATCATGCCATCGGGTACCCTTAGCCTAGACATAAGTCTTCAATTCACTTCCATCAGCCTCACGCCCTTGGTTCGAGTCCATGACTTCTCACCTTTCGCACTAGCCTTCAAGTGCTTTTGTTGGTTCTGTTGTGCTATCGGGTCTACCTTTTTCAGGAGGTCGCGCCTCCAAGAGTTCCACTGCTAAATCTCCATACTTGGACTTTCGCCACCAAGACTACACCCTTGGACTTTTCCATTGCCAAGTATCCATACTTGTGTTGGTGCAGGGGCACCAGATAATTGAACCTGTGTTTTGATTATGGCAAAGATACAAAGTTAAGTTTACATTGTTATCTCACGAGCTAAATCAAGTGTGCAGAAAGTGCTAAAGCTAGAGCTGAAAATCAGCGATACCCGGAGGGAGCCGTGGTGGTCGGGCGACACCGGGATGACTTCGGAGGAAACTGAAGGAATCAGGTGGAAGACCGGAAGAAAAAGCTACAAGTTGAGGTGAGCTCATGTGAGTGAGCGCAAGTAAGGTCGTGTCCTCTTTACGAGGATGACCGGAGGCGGAGATGCGACTAAGACTTCCTGTGGAAGGTCTAGGTCGAGATCGGACAGTCAGAAATCATCATATTTACCATTTTCCGTGCTAACCTCTTATTACAAGGAAGTGGCCAGGCTGGCAGTCGACTACTGACCATTGGGCAGTCGACTGATGGGAGGCATTAGTCGACTGATGGCGACGAATCAACCTTTGCACTAGGTCAACGGATAAGGTTTGATGCGGCCACTTCGCGATAAAATTTGTTACCACTTTGTGATCTGTTCCAAAAGATTAGGAGACATATTCTGAGGACAAACTCTATAAAAGGAGGGGAGGATTCGAACCCAAAGCATCATCAAGATTATTCTTAAGTGCTCCTACAACGCTAAAGCTCCAACACCGTCATAACGCTGACGCGATGCCAAGCTTTCACCTTCTTCGTCGGCAGCAGCAACAAGTAACATATTTTGTTATTGTATTCTTTGTTTTTATTCATAACGAGGTGAGGTAGGCTGTTAGTAATATATGAGAGATGTCCTAAGGCAATCGCCTTATGTATGAACCATTTATATGATAAATGAAGATTCACTATTTGAGTATACATGTTTTATGTATTTGATTGGATCTTAAACTCATTTACTGAATGTCCATGATACGATTCACAGCATGAGAGAATTTGTGATTGGATCACAACTAGTGAGTATCTCTACATGTGTAATTGTGATGTATCGGAATTATCCCTAGTCGATGAATTGATGGATTTTGACACCATCAATTCTGTCGAGACTAGCACGAGGTATACTCCTTGGTGTATCCAAGCAGCTGATTCTCACTGGCTGGAGACATAGTGATGTCTGGAGTTAATCGTGAATGCTAGTTATGGTAACTAGTTCATTGGAGTGACCAGCCGTAAGACTTCATATGGTTCTCTGCATATATAGATATGTCAATGAAGTTCTTACTGTGGCTTAAGTGCGATGTTCCTTTGACTTACGGTATTCAAGTCATCTTGATCATGGAGACTTATGCTTTGACATCTTAAGCAAGTATTTCTAAGGAGATGTGGACCCGGGATGATTGGGTATAAGTCGAAGTGATCGAAGGTGTTTGAATAGCCTATAAAGGATTCACCACTCCTTGCGAGGAGATGTATACCCATGGCCTCTCGTCGAATTGTTACTAAAGTCTTTGGCCAAAGCATTACATGTTTAGAGTAAGGTACTCTTCGATACATGTGGAGTAACTAGAATCCGTAGGACGAGGAAATGATACTTGGGCTAGGTGTGACGTAGTCAGCCTAGTGAGGACTGACACAATAGACCATGTCCTGAACCAAGTGGGTATAAGATGAGTGAAGGGAATGGGGCACGAATCATTCGAGCTGCTGAAGGGTTTCAGAAATAGTTTTGGATCAACCGTTGATCTTTTCGGTTAATTGGGGATCATGATGTACTACTAGGTGCCACTCATGATCGTTCTATAATTAATGGTTAATTATAGACGGCCAACATAAACCGAGAACCTATTTGGTCACACGCATAACGAGCGTAATCCAAAGGATTTAAAACGAGCTTGAGAATGGGATTCTCAGACCGAGAGAAACTAGGTTTGGTTGGACCAAACATGAAGCGAGCATGAAATCGTTTCAGTCGCAATGAAAGCGTGGATGTGTCGTGTCTTATGAAGACATAATGGATGAACCAAAATGGTTTGGTTCTAATCCAATGGAGGAGAATAAACCAAAGGGTTTGGTTTATTTTAAACGAATGAACCAAAAGTTGGTTCGGTTCATTTTAACTTAAAATAAACCATCATGGTTTGGTTTATTTTAACTTATCTTAATGGAGCGGGTTAATAGGCCTAATGGTTATGATCCAATAACCATTAAGAGAATTAGTTCTCTATAAAAGAGGGCTTAAGGGATAATTAAGCCCTAATCCAAAACCCTAGCAAGGAGTTGCCGCCCACCCCATTGAGGGAGTTGCCGCCCAACCTCCTTTGCCGCCCAGCTTTTGTGCCGCCGTCCAAGTCCTTGCCGGCGTCCAAGCTTCAGCCGGTGATCCTCCAGAGACCCTCCGGTGATCTTCCTAGGCTTCGGTGAAAAGGTGAGCACTTGGCTTCCTTGTTTTGGCCGGCGCCTACTCCTCCACCAAAGCTGTCCAGTTTTCTGGACAGCTTGTTCTCCTCTCGTCGGAGCGTCATTTGGACGACGGTTTGAGCTCCGACAGCGGCTAAACTACCGGAGATTCGATCTCCGGTAATCCTCTGAGGTGGAGGATGAAGGATTCATCAATTGGTTGATGAATACCTCTCCGGAGAAACGAGTTTTGAGAACTCATATTAGGATCCAAATTTGGATATGGATCGTGATCATCTCTCGATCACGTCGTCTTCAACATGAGGCTAGTAACCCGTACGAAGAAAAAGCTCGTGGCTTAGCGAAGTCATCCCGAGGAACTCGGCGTGGATACGGATAGAGACGATTCTAGCGAGGATCGTTCCGGTTGATGTCGTTCCCGCTACACGTCATACGAAAGGTATAACGTAGATAAATTTCCTTTTATTGCAAATTTAAATTTACGGTTATATCTACACTTGTTGTAATATGCATGCGTGTGTTGTAATAAATGTAGATTTATTATTTTTATTGCTTCCGCTGTGTTCATGTTTACGAAACGTGATCGAACACACACACGCCGCGGTGCCGGAAACCCAACAATGGTATCAGAGCCCAGGTTGTGTTTCGACATAATCGTAAAAATGGTTTTGCGATAGTCATAATGTATTTCTGGAAATTTTCTAATTTTGGAAATTTAGAAGTATTTATGGAAATTTTTTAATTTTGGAAAGTCTAGAAGTATTTATGGAAATCTTCCACTTTTGGAAAGTTGGAAGCATTTATGGAAATTGATATTTTCCATAAATAAAATATTTGATTAGATTCTGGAAATTTATTTCCTAATTTAATCATGATTTGATTTGGGAAATTAAATCTTAAAATATTTTATTTCCATAAGTAGTTTTAATAATTTAGGAAATTGGTTTCCTAAATAGATTTTCCTTAATCAAATAATTCCATGAATAAAATATGTGATTAGATTTGGAAATTTGTTTCCTAATTTAATTATGATTTGATTTGGAGAATCAAATCTTAAACATATTTTATTTACATAAATAGTTATGATATATAAGAAAATTATATACATGACATAATTGTATGCCATGTAATTGCATTAGATGCATAACATTATGCCATGCGTGTCGTGACATGTAGATGTATGTCATGTATGTCATGCCATGTAGATAATAGTTATTTGCATGCAAAGAGGATGAGACATAAAAACCCTTAAACAATATTAAATCCTACACCTTCCATTAATATGGTTAGAACTAGAGTTCCGTTTCTTGTTTGGGTTGTTGGACTCTCTCCAAGCCCGGCTCGAACCCGAACATGTTCAAACCATGGAATAGTTTAATACTAATATGGTAAGAGTCAGAGGTCAATCGTTAGCTTTGGTTGTTGGACTCTCTCCAAGCTGGGCTAATTGGTTGAATGCGCTCTAACCATATTAAAACTATTTCCCAATTAATGGGTTGGCTTTAACCTGGAGCATCGGCTTGTTGGACTCTCTCCAAGGTCGATGTAAAGGGAGGTGAAGTTGGGTGCTATGCATATGATGCATACTTGTTAATGTGTTAACAACCCGATGTATGTGTTAACATTCAATTAGTTGATAGCACATTGTGATAGTTGCATATACGTGATATGCAATCGGTATAGATGATACCTACCATCGAGTTATGAATGACTTGTTGGACTCTCTCCAAGGTTGTTCATAACTATGATGGATATCAGCCCATTCGGAGATGGACCTACGATCTCCCAAGTGATTTTGGGGTTTTTGAAATTCGAAAAATGAATGGGATTTATAAATGTATATTGATGCATTTTAAAATCATTTTCTCATATATGCTCGTTTTGTATTTCTAGGTCAATAAATTGATCATGACGTCTTTGAATTTGCGCACTATTTTGGATTCGAACAAACTGACTGGGCCTAACTTCCTGGACTGGCTTAGAAACCTGAGAATTGTTCTCAAGGTGGAAAAGCTTGCATATGTCCTTGAAGAGCCTCTTCCTGACCGTCCTAAGGACGATGCAACTCCAGACCAAATGTTGGTCTATCAAAAGCATGTGGCAGATTCTGAGCTGGCGAGTTGCATCATGCTAGCGGCGATGGTACCTGAGCTGCAAAAGCAGCATGAGCATATGGATGCTAATACTATGGTCTTCCATCTTCATGAGTTGTTCGATGAGCAAGCGAGATCCGAAAGGTTCGAGGTCTCTAGGCTCCTCTTCACCACGAAGATGCAAGAAGGTTCGTCTGTAGTGCAGTTTGTATTAAAGATGAATGGGTACATCGAGCGGCTAGCTACCTTCGGTTTTGTGATGGATCATGAGTTAAGTATTGACTTAATTCTGCATTGTTTGCCCAAGAGTTTCTCGCAATTTGTGATGAACTATCGGATGAACAAATTGGAATCCACCATTCCCGAGCTCCTCAATATGTCAAGACCGTGGAGCCTTCGTGAAGCATGAGGAGAAGGCGGTTCATAGTTGATTCCTCAAAGAAAGGTTCTAAGAGGAAGGCAAAAGAATGTAAGAAAGGAAAGAACAAAAAGGCAAAGAAGGCGAACTCACAAAAGGGCACTTGCCATCACTGTGGGCAAGGAAGGCCACGCGGCAAGAAACTGCAAGATTTATCTTGAGTCCATGAAGAAGAAGAAGGCATCCGATGCCCCATCCTCTTCGTATCTTCGTTATTGATTGTCATTCTATTTCCTTAGACACTTGGGTATTGATAATCGGGTGTGGCCTACATATATGTAATGACATACAGGGGCTAAGGAATAGAAGAAGACTTGTCAGAGGGGAGTCAAATTTGCGAGTTGGCAATGGAGCAAAGGTTGCTGCGGTCGCCATCGGAACTTATTTGCTGAAGCTCCCTAGTGGACTAGTCTTAGAATTGGACAATTGCTATTATGTTCCTTCTCTAATAAAGAACATTGTTTCTATTTCCTATTTAAATAGAAATGGTTTCCATTTGACGTTTAGTAACAATTGTTGTAATATAACTTTAAATGGCGTACTTTATGGAACTGGAACCTTGAGTAATGGCATTTATACGTTGGACGATTCAAAGGACATTTTCAATATCGCGAGCAACACGCTGCGCTCGGAAGGATAATCAAATAGACTCTATATGTGGCATTGTCGTCTTGGCCATATAAGCAAGAAACGCATGTCCGAATTACACCGATGTGGAATTCTGGAATCGTTTGAATTGGATTCATACGATACATGCGAATCATGCTTAAAAGGCAAGATGACTAAGTTACCATTTACTGGAAAAGGTGAACGAGTGGGAGAGTTACTAGGTCTAATACATACTGATGTATGTGGACCTATGTCAACTCAAGCATTAGGAGGCTATAGCTACTTCATTACCTTCACCGATGATCACTCACGGTTTGGGTATGTGTTCTTGATGAAACACAAGTCTGAAGCCTTTGAAAGGTTCAAAGAGTTCAGAAATGAAGTAGAGAAACAACATGACAAGAGTATTAAAATACTTCGATCGGATCAAGGTGGTGAATACTTAAGTCAGGAGTTTCTTGATTACCTAAGAGACAATGGTATATTGTCTCAATGGACTCCGCCCTATACACCACAGCATAATGGTGTATCTGAGAGGCGTAACCGGACCTTGTTGGACATGGTCAGGTCAATGATGAATCATGCGACTCTTCCCAAGTCCTTTTGGGGTTATGCACTTCAGACAGTTGTTTACTTGTTAAACAGAATGCCTACTAAGGTAGTCTCAACTACTCCATATGAGATATGGAATGGTAAGAAACCTCATGTATCTTACTTGAAGATATGGGGTTGTCCTGCTTATGTGAAGCGGACTGTATCAGACAAATTGGATGCTAAGTCTGATAAATGTCTATTTGTTGGATACCCTAAGGAAACAAGGGGTTACCAATTCTATCATCCTGTGGAACAAAAGGTGTTTGTTTCAAGGCATGTTGTGTTTCTAGAGAAAGAGTTTCTCTTGCAAGAAAATAGTGGGAGTGTCCTCGAGCTTGAGGTGGCTCGAGAGACTCAAATAGACATTGATGAGATACCTGGTGAAGCACAACAGCCGACAACTCATAGTGATGAGCAATCGGCTAGACCTATTGTAACACCACATCTTCGTAGATCTGGTAGAACACGCAATATTCCTGAGAGATATGGATTTCTCATAAGTGAATCGAATGACGTGTTACTCATTGATGATGAGGAGCCTACCAATTATGAAGAAGTGCTGACAAGTTCAGAAAGGGATAAGTGGCTTGGTGCCATGAAGTCGAAAATGGATTCCATGTATGAAAACCAAGTTTGGAACTTGGTTGACCCACCTGAATGGATAAAGCCTATAGGGTGCAAGTGGGTTTTCAAGAAGAAAACCGACATGGATGGTAATGTGATTACCTATAAGGCTAGATTGGTGGCGAAAGGATATCATCAAAAACAAGGTGTTGATTATGACGAAACCTATTCGCCTGTAGCTATGCTTAAATCCATTCGGATGCTCCTGGCCATAGCGGCTCATTATGATTATGAGATATGGCAGATGGATGTGAAAATAACTTTTCTTAATGGAAACCTGCTCGAGGACGTGTATATGATACAGCCTGAGGGTTTCACATCGGTTGATAAAACTAAGGTATACAAATTGCGACGGTCCATTTATGGATTGAAGCAAGCATCCAGGAGCTGGAATATCCGTTTTGATGAGACAATCAAAAAGTTTGATTTCTCACAAAATCCAGACGAACCTTGTGTGTACAAGAAGGTTAGTGGGAGTGCAGTCGTGTTCCTAGTGTTGTATGTCGATGACATATTACTTATAGGAAACGATGTCTCAATCTTACAGTCAGTGAAGGTTTGGTTATCCAAGACATTCTCCATGAAAGACCTGGGAGAAGCAACCTACATCCTCGGGATTAATATCTATAGAGATAGATCGAAATGGTTGCTTGGTCTTTCGCAGTCTACATATATAGACCGAGTGCTAAAGAGGTTTAGCATGTCGGAATCCAAGAAAGGTTTCTTACCCATCAGGCATGGGGTACACCTTTCGAAGTCTATGTGTCCGCGCACAGAAGACGAGAGGATTTGCATGAGTAAGATTCCCTATGCATCCGCAATAGGATCTATCATGTATGCTATGTTATGTACGAGGCCCGATGTATCGTATGCTCACGAGTGTCACGCGGCAGATACGATCCGATCGAGAATGGATCATTGGGTGGCTGTTAAGACAATCCTTAAGTACTTGAGAAGAACTAAGGATGTGTTCCTAATATATGGAGAAGGGGACATGGTGATACGCGGGTATACGGATGCCAGCTTCCAGACAGACAAGGATGATTCAGTCTCGATCGGATACGTGTTCACCTTGAATGGAGGCGCAGTGAGTTGGAAAAGTTCCAAACAAGAGACTGTAGCGGATTCTACCACTGAGGCAGAATACATTGCAGCTTCGGAAGCAGCAAAGGAAGCGGTTTGGATCAAGAAGTTCGTTCATGAACTTGGTGTGATTCTGGCCATTGTTGAAGCAATACCGGTCTACTGCGACAACAATGGAGCAATTGCACAGGCGAAAGAGCCAAGGTCTCATCAACGATCCAAACATGTGCTTCGCCGCTATCATCTTATCAGAGAGATCATCAGTAGGAACGAAATATAAATCGAGAAAATTCCCACTAAAAGGAACTTAGCGGATCCCTTGACTAAGGCATTACCTCAAAATAAGTTTGAGGGTCATGTTCGAGCTTATGGTATTGGATACCGTAGCGATTGACATTAGGCCAAGTGGGAGTCTGTTAGTAATATATGAGAGATGTCCTAAGGCAATCGCCTTATGTATGAACCATTTATATGATAAATGAAGATTCACTATTTTAGTATACATATTTTATGTATTTGATTGGATCTTAAACTCATTTACTGAATGTCCACGATACGATTCACAGCATGAGAGAATTTGTGATTGGATCACAACTAGTGAGTATCTTTACATGTGTAATTGTGATGTATCGGAATTATCCCTAGTCGATGAATTGATGGATTTTGACACCATCAATTCTGTCGAGACTAGCATGAGGTATACTCCTTGGTGTATCCAAGCAGCTAATTCTCACTGGCTGGAGACATAGTGATGTCCGGAGTTAATCGTGGATGCTAGTTATGGTAACTAGTTCATTGGAGTTGTTGGGTTTCCGGCACCGCGGCGTGTGTGTGTTCGATCATGTTTCGTAAACATGAGCATAGCGGAAGCAATTAAAAATAATAAATCTATATTTATTACAACACACACAACACACGCATGCATATTACAACAAGTGTAGACATAACCGTAAATTAAAATTTGCAATAAAAGAAATTTATCTACGTTATACCTTTCGTATGACGTGTAGCGGGAACGGCATCAACCGGAACGATCCTCGTAAGAATCGTCTCTATCCGTATCCACACCGAGCTCCTCGGGATGACTTCGCTAAGTCACGAGCTTCGTCTTCGTACGGGTTACTAGCCTCGTGTTGAAGACGACGTGATCGAGAGATGATCATGATCCGAATCCAAATTCGGATCCTAAAACGAGTTCTCAAAACTCGCTTCTCCGGAGAGGTATTCGTCAACCGTTTGACGAATCCTTCGTCCCCCACCTCAGAGGATTACCGGAGATCAAATCCCCGGTAAGTTAGCCGCTGTCGGAGCACTAACCATCGTCCAAACGACGCTCCGACAACAAAGAAACAAGCTGTCCAGAAAAACTGGACATCTTTTGGTGGAGGAATAGAGGCCGGCTAAGGAAAGATGGAAGCTCACCTTATCACCGAACCCAAAGGAGATCGCCGGAGGGTCGCCGGAGGTTCTCCGGCTGAATCTTGGTCGCCGGCAAAGACTTGGACGGCTGCACACAAGCTGGGCGGCGGCAGCTTTAGGGTTGGCGCCAATTAACTCCAAGGTGGAGGTGGCGGCAACTCAAGGGGCTAGGGTTTGGATTGGGCTTAATTATCCCTTAAGCCCTCTTTTATAGAGAACTACTTCTCTTAATGGTTATTGGATCATAACCATTAGGCCCGTTAACCGCTCCATTAGGATAAGTTAAAATAAACCAAACCATGATGGTTTATTTTAAGTTAAAAACGAACGAACCAACTTTTGGTTCATTCGTTTAAAATAAACCAAACCCTTTGGTTTATTCTCATCCATTGGATTAGAACCAAACCATTTTGGTCCATCCATTATGTCTTCATAAGACCACGGCCCATCCACGCTTCCATTGCATGAAACAATTTCATGCTCGCTTTATGTTTGAGTCGACCAAACATAGTTTCTCTCGATCTGAGAATCCCATTCTCAAGCTCGTTTTAAATCCTTTGGATTACACTCGTTGTGCGTGTGACCAAATAGGTTCTCGGTTTATGTTGGTCGTCTATAATTAACCATTAATTATAGAACGATCATGAGTGGCACCTAGTAGTACATCATGATCCCCAATTAACCGAAAAGATCAGCGGTTGATCGAACTATTTACGAAACCCTTGATGCTTTCGAATGAATGTGCCCCATTCCCTTCACTCATCTTATACCCACTTGGTTGAGACATGGTCTATAGTGTCCGGTCCCCACTAAAGTTTGACTCGTCACACCTATCCCAATTATCATTTCCTCGTCCTACGGATTCTAGTTACTCCACATGTATCAAAGAGTACCTTACTCTAAACATGTAATGCTTTGGCCAAAGACTTTAGTAACAATCCGACGAGAGGCCATGGGTATACATCTCCTCGCAAGGAGTGGTGAATCCTTTATAGGCTATTCAAACACCTTCGATCACTTCGACTTATACCCAATCATCCGGGTCCACATCTCCTTAGAGATGTTTGCTTAAGATGTCAAAGCATAAGTCTCCATGATCAAGATGACTTGAATACCGCAAGTCAAAGGAACATCGCACTTAAGCCACAAGTAAGAACTTCATTGACATATCTATATATGCAGAGAACCATATGAAGTCTTACTACCGGTCACTCCAATGAACTAGTTACCATAACTAGCATCCACGATTAACTCCGGACATCACTATGTCTCCGGCCGGTGAGAATCACCGCTTGGATACACCAGGAGTATACCTCGTGCTAGTCTCTGATGGAATTGATGGTGTCCAAATCCATCAATTCATCGACTAGGATAATTCGATACATCACAATTACACATGTAGAGATACTCACTAGTTGTGATCCAATCACAAATTCTCTCATGCCGTGAATCGTATCGTGGACATTCAAGAAATGAGTTTAAGATCCAATCAAATACATGAAACATGTATACTCAAATAGTGAATCTTCATTTATCATATAAATGGTTCATACATAAAGCGATTGCCTTAGGACATCTCTCATATATTACTAACAGAGTGACTAGTAAGACTTCATATGGTTCTCTGCATATATAGATATGTCAATGAAGTTCTTACTGTGGCTTAAGTGCGATGTTCCTTTGACTTGCGGTATTCAAGTCATCTTGATCATGGAGACTTATGCTTTGACATCTTAGGATAGCATTTCTAAGGAGATGTGGACCCGGGATGATTGGGTATAAGTCGAAGTGATCGAAGGTGTTTGAATAGTCTATAAAGGATTCACCACTCCTTGCGAGGAGATGTATACCCATGGCCTCTCGTCGGATTGTTACTAAAGTCTTTGGCCAAAGCATTACATGTTTAGAGTAAGGTACTCTTCGATACATGTGGAGTAACTAGAATCCGTAGGACGAGGAAATGATACTTGGGCTAGGTGTGACGTAGTCAGCCTAGTGGGGACTGACACAATAGACCATGTCCTGAACCAAGTGGGTATAAGATGAGTGAAGGGAATGGGGCACGAATCATTCGAGCCACCAAGGATTTGTAAATAGTTCTGGATCAACCGTTGATCTTTTCGGTTAATTGGGGATCATGATGTACTACTAGGTGCCACTCATGATCGTTCTATAATTAATGGTTAATTATAGACGGCCAACATAAACCCAGAACCTATTTGGTCACACGCATAACGAGCGTAATCCAAAGGATTTAAAACGAGCTTGAGAATGGGATTCTCAGACCGAGAGAAACTAGGTTTGGTTGGACCAAACATGAAGCGAGCATGAAATCGTTTCAGTCGCAATGGAAGCGTGGATGGGCCATGTCTTATGAAGACATAATGGATGAACCAAAATGGTTTGGTTCTAATCCAATGGAGGAGAATAAACCAAAGGGTTTGGTTTATTTTAAACGAATGAACCAAAAGTTGGTTCGGTTCGTTTTAACTTAAAATAAACCATCATGATTTGGTTTATTTTAACTTATCTTAATGGAGCGGGTTAACGGGCCTAATGATTATGATCCAATAACCATTAAGAGAATTAGTTCTCTATAAAAGAGGGCTTAAGGGATAATTAAGCCCTAATCCAAAACCCTAGCAAGGAGTTGCCGCCCACCCCATTGAGGGAGTTGCCGCCCAACCTCCTTTGCCGCCCAGCTTTTGTGCCGCCGTCCAAGTCCTTGCCGGCGTCCAAGCTTCAGCCGGTGACCCTCCGGTGATCTTCCTAGGCTTTGGTGAAAAGGTGAGCACTTGGCTTCCTTGTTTTGGCCGGCGCCTACTCCTCCACCAAAGCTGTCCAATTTTCTGGACAGCTTGTTCTCCTCTCGTCGGAGCGTCATTTGGACGATGGTTTGAGCTCCGACAGTGGATAAACTACCGGGGATTCGATCTCCGGTAATCCTCTGAGGTGGAGGATGAAGGATTCGTCAATTGGTTGACGAATACCTCTCCGGAGAAACGAGTTTTGAGAACTCGTATTAGGATCCGAATTTGGATTCGGATCGTGATCATCTCTCAATCACGTCGTCTTCAACACGAGGCTAGTAACCCGTACGAAGACGAAGCTCGTGGCTTAGCGAAGTCATCTCGAGGAACTCGGCGTGGATACGGATAGAGACGATTCTAGCGAGGATCGTTCCGGTTGATGTCGTTCCCGCTACACGTCATACGAAAGGTATAACGTAGATAAATTTTCTTTTATTGCAAATTTAAATTTACGGTTATGTCTACACTTGTTGTAATATGCATGCAGGTGTTGTGTGTGTTGTAATAAATGTAGATTTATTATTTTTATTGCTTCCGCTGTGTTCATGTTTACGAAACGTGATCGAACACACACACGCCGCGGTGCCGGAAACCCAACATAGGCTTGTTGCCTCATTCTCGTACTTTTGGTTTTGTGATCGTTGTCTCCTACCTCCAATGAGGAGGAGACGTTATAGTGCTTTGCCCTCCATACGCGGTCTAGGACCGTTAGGGCCTTGGAGTAGCAACCGCTGGGTTGTGAACCAAGTAAAAATAAATGTGTCTTTTTATTTTTCCGCTGTGATTACTCGTGTATCGAACGAACGAACGAAAAGATTTACGCTCTCTATTCATCCCCCCCCCCTCTAGCGATGCTTCTCGATCCAACAACTTAGACTTTACCTTGCTAAGTCTTCAAACTTAGACTTCCACTCGAGTCTCACTCAAGCTTGGTCAACCTTGACCTGAGGCTAATTGCTCCAACAATCTCCTCCTAATAATTTCCCTCACATGACCTTGGATATCCCAAACCATTCATTAGTTATATGATCATACGTATGTCAAAAGTATTGTTAAACTCATTATCAAACATTAAAATCCTACTCGAGTCCCACTCGAGCTTGGTCGACATTGACTTGGGACCAATTGCACCAACAATCTTCCCCTTTTTGATGTTTGGCAATACCTTTAAATTAGGCTATCCCATAAGTCCAACTTGACTCTTCTTATGCCAAGGCATAATGAAGGTTTCTTAACTTAAACCCTTCATTTCTCCTCCTTTGGCATACATCAACAATTCTACCAAGTCTTTTCATGTATCATCTTCCAATGAGATTCTTCATTCTCTCCCTTAGTCCAAGACTCATCATAAATATCTTCATTTAAATGAAAGAAAATTCTTCACTCTCCCCCTTTTTAACCTTCATTCATCATCCATTGATGAACAAACTCCCCCTAAAAGCTTACTCCCCCTTGACCATTGCACCAACAATGTCCTTGAAGAGTTCCTAAGCCTATAGAAAATCTAAACAATCAAAAAATAAGGGTAAAACTTGAACTTTAACATCCCTTAAAATTTGATCCTTACTCTAATTAACTCTCCCGTTCATTTTCAATGAAAATTTACCCTTCCAATGCTTCTCTAAGCATACAATAGGGTTAGGAGCAGTTATAGTACATAGGAGTTTTGATAAATAGCTAAACAAACCCTGTTCATTAGACTTTTTATTATATTTTCCATCCTATAAATGGTTTTATTTTTTCATTTTATCAAGTTTTGATTTCAAAACTTGATTTTCTAACTCTAATTTCTCCATTTTTGATTTTTTTTTCATTATTTCTTTGGATATTTTTCTTTTTCCTAGACATGTGTATATCTTTCTTAGAGTTAATGCCTAGATTTTTGTTATCCTCATCCTTATGTAAGCTTGGTCTACTTCTAAAGGTTCTAGTATTTTTCTTAATCCTAATTTCATGAGATTTTGCATCTAAACAACAAAAAAAAATTCTAGCATTCTTTTTATCATGATGAAAAATTGCAAGTAAATTATTAAATGATATCTTAGGATTTGCCTTAGCTCCCCCTACATATGAAGCTCCTCTCATATCCTTCCTAGGTTTTCTTTCCTTTGGACATTGGTTCCTATAGTGGCTCCTTTAGTTGCACACAATGTGCTCCTTGCCTTTTCGGATGAGGGCACAGGTCTCCTTGGTCTTCTCCTTCACCATTGGAGCTATTTGAGCCATTATCTTGGCTCTTTTTGGACACTTGCTCTTGTAGTGTCCCACTTCCCTACATTCAAAGCATGTTATATAATTTTTATTTTTATTGACCATTCTAGAATTATCTATAGGAGAATCTTGAGCTTATTCTTCATTTTGTTCGGATGTAGAGTGTTGAAACTTCGGTGAGTGCTAGAGGGGGGGGACTTTACCATGCTTGGACTTTTCATGCTAAGTACTCAAAACTTGGACTTTACCATTCCCAAGACCCATGCTTGGACTTTCCATGTCAAGTGTCCCACTTGGACTTCTCCATCATATGGCCAACCCCATGTCAACCATATAGTCAACCCATTATCAAACAATGGTCAACTCATCGTCAAACATCAAAACACTATTCGAGTCAAACTCGAGTCTGGTCAATCGTGACCTAGCCCGATTGCACCAACAATCTCTTCCTTTTTGATGTTTGATAAAAACCACAAACACCTTTGAGTTATGACACGAACTCAATCCAATCCTCACAATTGTCCAATTGGGAATTCCACATTCTCCTATCGATTTTCTCATCAATTCTCCCACATCAATACTCCCCCTTTTTGATATACATCAAAAAGGCTCTCCCTAAGGGTATCAATGTCTCATATCCCAATGAGATCTTACAATCTCCCCCTTGGTACAAAACCATCTAGGATGCCTTCACTCTTCCTAGTGATAAGTCCCATATCACTAAAGAGAGGCAATCCTCACTTCTCCAAATTCTCCCCCTCATGAGGAAGAACACATCCATCATCCCATTGATGGATAACCTCCCCCCAAATGCTTGCTCCCCCTTAACCATTGCACCAACAATGTCCTTGGAGAGTCCCTAAGCCTATACGAACACTAAACCCTCAAAATCAAGGGCAAAAGTTCAAACTTGAACTTTCACACACCTTAAAATTGATACACACCCTAAACAACTCTCCTAATCCATATTCAATGGATTTCCACCCTTTATAATGCTTTCCAAAGCATATCCTAGTGTTAGGAGTAGTTATGGTAGCCTAACATAGCTGAAATATGGGCTAAATATCCTTGTTTACCCGAAATCAACATTGACAGTCGACTTTATCAGTCAACAGTCGACTACCATTCATGGCATTTGACTGATTTCTGCAAATGCAGAAATCCAAAATCAGAAAATGAAGTTGTGAAATACATAAGTAATTATACGTAATTTGAAAAATAGTGAAAATTCATACGTATAATACTTATAACAATCTTAATGGGTAAAAAATATTTGAAAAATAAAATACCTATAAAATAATGAGATTGATACAAAATTCAAAGCCATTGATAACTTCAATATTTTTGACCTATTTTGTATCAACTTCTTCAATGGTGACTTCTATCAAAAGATAGACTACACCAAGTTTTCTAAAATAATTTTAGAACCTTAATTTTAATCATGGTCTATGGAATAAGTATACATGACTTGTATACTAGCTTTCCTCATGATTTGTCCATGATATAAGATGAGTTTGAGTTTATCTAGATGCAAGAACTATGCACCTTGCACTTAACTCATTTTTCTAACATCTCACATGTGTCTAGGGTGTATCAATACACACACATGTCAATGTGATGTGAGATGTGGGTTTTGTTCATTCTAAACTAAGGTCTCATGCATTTTCTAAGGCAACACTACTTGATTCCTTTATACATGAGACTTCAAATCATGTCAATTGTCCTTAAATCAATTTTCATTAATCCTAAATGCATGAATAATGATTATGATATATAATATATCATAATTAAAATATGTGTCAATAATCATGATGTCATGGCATATGAATACAACCTAAGCACTAACATGACATAAAAATTAATCCTAGGCATTATCATGATATATTAATGATAAAAATAAGATATGATGTCATGACATAGTATATGACAAATAAAGTGTAAGGCATAAAAATATCTAAAGTTTTAATATTAGTTGTCATTTGTTAGGATTAAGTTCTTTTTATCATACTACTCATATTTACCATGTGTGCCAAAAACTCAAAAATGACACACCAAGACCTCTAAATCTAATTGTGTCAATTTGATCAATTTTTCATAGTTCTCAAAATATATTGGCACATCCTAAAATCTTTTAGGATATAATTCTAACCACATTTCCAAAGTATCCTATAACCTTGGAAATGACCTAAAGTGTTAACTTTGCTATGGTTGAGTTAATTACCCATCCAATCAAGATTGGCACATCCTAACCCATTTAGCATGAATCGATCACGCTCCTAGGAACCTAATACCTATTGGAGCTCCTTGGATTTATTAGGTATTCCTTAGGGATAATTTCTCTAGATATCCTCCTAATGATCCTTCTAGGCTTAGAAGCCTTGGTCATTGTGGTCTTGCCTAGGTTAACTCTAGGGGTGACTCCCCTTGTAACCTTTTTAGTGTCTTCCCTAGGTTTCCTTGAAACCTTAGCCATTAGGCACACACCTTGGTTACCCTTAGGGATAACTTCCCTAGTAACCTTGGCTTTCTTAGACCTAGGATAAGTTCCATAATCGAATGGAATATGGTGATAGGTAGGCTTATCTACCTTGGACTTAGGCTTGTGGCTCAAGCCTTTCTTGCCCATAGATGAGTCTTGTAGGGAATCTCGTATGCCAAATGGCATATGCGCAACGGAAAATAGGATCCCTTCCAAGTGATCCATGCGAAAGCAAACTCGTATAAAATAAATTTCTCTAAACCAAACCTATCTTATAGGAGAGGATTACCTTTGTTGCGTGCCCTTGTTAATCCCGCTTTTCCTTTCGGTTTGTTGGATCTTTAGCACGTTCAAGTGTCCGTGCCTCTATACGTATCCACACGAGCAAGCTCTTGTCTCACAAGAGAAACTAGAAGAGCTCTCCTTTACTTCTTGCTAGAGAAGTCCCTAAAGGAGAGGAATCTAGGGAAGAAGAGAAAGGAGGAAGAAGACTACTCTTCTTGCTAGCCTACACTCACAAAGCCACACAACCAAAGCTTCCACCAAGCTTCTCAAGCTCTCTCTCCCAACCACACCACAATCACAATCCAAATGATGCTTTGGCCGGCCACTCCATGGGGCCTTTTATAGGGTTGGCAAAACCCTTTCACCTCCTACAATTTAATGCAATCCATTGCATTGAGACCCCTTTGGTTTTGGCCGGCCACTTAAGGAGACAAAAACCATTTTGTCCCCTTCCACCTTATCTAGCTTAGGTGGATGCTTAGGAGGCATGCTTATGTGGCATGCTTATGTGGCATGCTTATGTGGCATTCATGCATGTTGAATTAATCTTATTAATTCAATTAAGCTTATGTTATCATATTGAATTAATCTTATTAATTCAATTAAGCTTATGTTATCATATTGAATTAATCTTATTAAATCAATAAGGTAACATATTGAATTAATCTCATTAAATCAATTAGCTAAAATTCTCATTAAGCTTAAAGTCCAAAAACCATTTTGTACTTAAGCTTATTCCCAAATTATTCTAGTCAAACTAGAATACTCTAATTCCTCTAATTATCATGCTCTTTGTGTGTGACCCTATAGGCTCACATTCGTTGGCGGTGGATCTAAACTCTTTTAGATACACAAGCGATGGCGGCATCTAGCAATACATCATTGCTACCCAAGTTCTGAGATAAGTCAAGATCAGGCTAACCTTTCGTGACTACTATAATATATGACCGTGTCCTTCTATCCTTGATATCAGTTGATCAATGAGGCATAGACGTGTCATCCTCGATCAATCTATGTGTTTCTTGATCCAGAGTAAACTAACTCAAACAAATGAGCTCAATATCTCATATTGACTCATTCGAGCATGGCCATGCGTTTTAGTAGTTCTACTCAATCAAAGGGCCCACCGATATCACTTCACGTCATATGGAAGGGATAGATCCCATCTACATCACTCACATCCCTCGCGCATAATTTGTTACATACCCGATGTCGCCTTTATGGTCCACCACATTACGGGTGACGCGTTTGTGAAACCAAAGTACATAACTCCTTATGTAGGGAACCGTAGTGACTTGAGGTCTAAGGACTATTCATACCAATAGTCACATGAGAAAGTTTATGACACTCATATAACGATCCATGAAACTTTCTCATGGCGAGTCGATTCAGTATATATTCTCCAATATATACCCATGTGTCAACTTGATATCATATATCCATGACTTGTGAGATCAAGTCATCAATTGACCTACATGCTAGTCTTTATGTATTAATATTGCCCTTGCATATTAATACTCGACTAGGAACATTTAGGAAAGTGTTCTCTCTGACCTCTCATAATCAATTACGCGATTGATGTGTTGTAGATAAGAACCTACTTTTCTAGGGCATTATTATATTTAAATTAGCACAAGCAAGATGTAAATATAATAACCAATCCTTTGCCTTTATAGAATATGATACAAAATGTTCCCTATTCAACCATCACATGATTGGTTCTAGGGCTTTAACTAACAATCTCCCACTAGCACTAGTACCAATCACTATGATATCTAATACCTAGTGACCTAGTGTGACCATCATGCTTCCTCTGCAAAGCCTTGGTCAATGGATCTGCGATGTTAGCTTACATCGGTACTCTGCATATCCTCACATCTCCTCTATCGATGATCTCTCGAATGAGATGGAGCCGCATGATATGTGTTTGGTCCGTGATGTGATCGAGGTTCCTTAGCTGTCAATAGCCCCATTGTTGTCACAATAGAGGTCTATTGGATCTGCAATGATACTAGGAACTACCCCAAGTTCAGCGATGAACTTGCGGAGCCAACAGACCTCCTTTCTTTGCATCGGATCTTTGCAATATACTACTACATTGTAGAATCGACAAGTGTCTGCTTGAACTCTTCCGACTCACGGCTCCACCATTCGGGCAAAACACGTACCCGATTGCGATCTATAGTCATCTTTATGCATTTGGAAGCTTGCATCACTATAACCCTTCTGATTAGCTCCTCATTGCCTCCAAATATCGGAAATATTCTTTCGTTCTTCGTAGTACTTAAGAATATTTTTGGTGCTATCCGATGACTTTCACTGGATCATAGTATCTACTCGTCATGCTCAAAGCATACGAGGCGTCGGAGAGTACAAAGCATGGCGAGCATGATAGACCCTATAGCGATGCATAAGGGATCTTATCCATGCGATCTCTCTCCTCCTTAGAAGAGGGACATTGTGTCTTGAAAGACTCACACCATGTGATAAAGCGAAACCCTTTCTTAGAATTTTGCATAGCAAAAGCGATCTAGCACTTTATCAATGTATGTACTCGACTTAGGCCAAGTAATCTTCTAGATCTATCTCTATAGATCTTGATGCCTAGAATATAAGCGGCTTCACCTAAGTCCTTCATCGAGAAACAATTCCTAACCACATCTTCACAGTGGAGTGAGGGAATATCATTTCCGATGAAGTATGTCATCTACATACAAGACAAGAAATACAACTGTGCTCCCACTATTTCTCTTGTAGACAAGGCTCATCTTCATTCTTGATGAAACCAAACTCCTTGATTGCATTATCGAATCGAAGATTCCAGCTTCGAGAGGCTTGCTTTAGTCCAAAAATGGACCTTTGCAGTTTGCATACCTTTCCAGGATGCTTTGGACCTTCAAACCCCTCAGGCTGTGTCATGTACACATCCTCGAGTAGCTTTCCATTCAGAAAAGCAGTTTTGACATCCATCTGCCAGATCTCATAATCGTGGTAAGCTGCAATAGCAAGTATGATCCGAATGGATTTAAGCATCACAACTGGTGAAAAGGTTTCATTATAGTCAATACCATGAATTTGTTTGAATCCTTTAGCCACCAATCTACCTTTATAGGTATGCTTATTACCATCCATGTCAGTCTTTACTTTAAAGACCCACTTACACCCAATAGGTTTTAACCCTTGGTGGATCAACCAAAGTCCATACTTGGTTAGTGTACATGGATTCCATTTCGGATCTCATGGCCTCTAGCCATTTCTCGGAATCTGGGCTCATCATAGCTTCTTGATAGGATGTAGGCTCGTCAAGATCGACAAGCAATACTTCACCGTTGTCAGTCAAGAGAAAGGAATATCTCTCGGGTTGTGGCGGATCCTATTAGATCTGAAGAGGTTGGTCTACTTGAGCAGTGTTGCTCCACATCTTTGGGCAACAATTCCTCATCCACGCTTTGTGGTGGTGCCTGCTCATTTTCCATCGAAGCCTTAGTGTTATCATCATCTTGAACTTCTTCAAGATGAATTTTACTCCCACTAGTATTTCTAGAAATAAATTCTCTTTCTAGAAAGACAAAGATTTCTGCAACAAACACCTTGCCAAGTGTGGGATTGTAAAAGTAATATCCCTTAGTTTCCTTGGGATATCCTACAAAATAACACTTATCTAATTTGGGTCCTAGTTTATCTGAGACTTGACGTCTAACGTAAGCTTCACAACCCCAAATCTTTATAAAAGACATTTTGGGACTCTTCCCGGTCCATATCGTATATGGTGTCTTTTCTACGGCTTTTGATGGAACGCGATTAAGTGAAAGCTACCGGTGTCTCTAGAGCTAAACCCCAAAAGGAAGTAGGTAGATCACCGGCTCATCATTGATCGTATCATATCTAATAGAGTATGATTTCTCCTCTATACACCATTCCATTGTGGTGTTCCAGTGGAGTGAGTTGGGATATTATCCCACACTCAGCCAGGTGATCTCGAAACTCTTGACTAAGGTATTCACCACCTCGATCTGATCGAAGTAGCTTAATACGCTTACCAAGTTGGTTTTGTACTTCATTCTTGAATTCTTTGAACTTCTCAAAGGATTCTGACTTATGTCTCATCAAATATAAGTAGCCAAATCTACTCATATCATCAGTGAAAGTAATAAAGTACTTATAGCCTCCTCTGGCTTCGACATTGAAAGGGCCACATACATCAGTATGTATGAGTCCTAACAAATCCGTCGCTCTCTCGCCATGTCCACTAAATGGAGTTTTAGTCATCTTTCCTAAAAGACAAGACTCGCATACCTCATATGATTCAAAATCAAATGAGTCCAATAATCCATCTTTATGGAGTTGGGATATGCGTTTTTCATTTATGTGACCTAGGCGGCATGCAAGCGAGATATGTCCGGTTCAAATCATTCGATTTGAACTGCTTGGTATTTACGCTTATAAATTGGGTTATCTAAATCTAGAACATAGAGACCATTCATAAGTGGTGCATTACAATAGAACATTTCATTTAAATAAATGGAACAACATTTGTCCTTTATTATAAAAGAAAAGTTTTTCTTGTCTAAACAAGATACGTAAATTATGTTCTTTGTTAATGCGTACATAGAAGCACTCCTCTAGTTCTAAGATAAGCCCTGCAAAGACAAAGAATATGTTCCTACACTACAAAGAAGAACTTTTGCGCCATTGCCTACTCAGAGGTCCACTTCACCCTTTGCCATTATTCTACTATTTCACCCTCGCACATTAGTACAAATGTGAGATGCACATCCGATCTAATACCCATGTAGAAGAAATAGATAGATTAACTCTATAACGTGTATACCGAGGCGTAAGTCCCACTTCTCTTGTTCTTTACTTCCTCAAGGTAGACTTTGCAGCCCGCCTAAAGGTCCACCTCACCGCAATGGAAGCATTCCTTAGGTACTTTACCTTTACCCTTTGAAGTGGATGAATTGGCCTTGCTTTTGGCTTGGTCTTACCCTTGCCTTTGCGCTACCTTTGTCCTTCTTGACCATTAGTACATTACTAACTTTCTTCTTGAGATTTGGTTCGTTAGCTTCTTAACATGCCGAGAATCTCAGCAAAGGTTTATCAATTTCATTCATGTTATAATTCATGACGAATTGATTGTATGCTTCCAAGAACGATTGCAGGATAACATCGATTGCCAACAATTCTTGGCTCAGTGGAAAACCTAGTCTTTCAAGGTTCTCAACGTACCCAATCATTTTGAGTACGTGAGTTCCTACGGGTGTTCCTTCTTGCATCTTGCATGCAAAAAGAGCCTTAGACACTTCAAAAACGCTCGTGCCTAGCTTGTCCTTGATATAGTTGTTTCAAGTGCTCAACCATATCATAGGCATCCATGTTCTCATGTTGCTTCAAGCTCAGTTCATGGTGGCAAGCATAAGACATGACACATCTAATGCGCCATCTTGATGCTTCTTATAAGCATCCTTTTCAAAGACGAGTGGCCGTAGGGGCGGGTATTTCAGGGGTAGCTGCTCTAGGACATATAGTTTATGCGTTCTTGCTTGAGGATAATCCTCAAGTTCCTATACTACCAAGAAAGTTTGCTCCATTGAGCTTGTCCTTCTCAAGGACAGATCGCAAGTTGAGGGGGTGTGTCGTGTTAGATGACATGGTGATCTACAACATTAAAATGCAAAGTTAAGTATCATACCTAAATCATTTAATTAGGCCTTTAATTAAATGAGGCTCACTAAATTCTCATAGCTACTATTTAGCTATAAATTTATATGGGATAAAGATCCACATCATAATTGCCTTGAGTTAGCTTTGGCTAATCGCCCAAGACGTAGTATAATTAGGTAGGCAATCTTTTGCCAATTACATCTGATGTAACTCTTTAATAGCTTTGGTTAAGTTTTAGATTAGTTTAGTGTTTATTGTGGCGCAGGCACAGGGGCCTTCTTGGATATCGAGCAACGACCACTTCTAAGACAAAGCGATGTTCTGAAATCACACAAAACTAATGTTAACACTTATGTTCAAAGCTAATATATGCCTCTACTTTCTTAACCAATTAAGAAAACACTTAATTAAGTCTTAACTAAGACTGATAGCGGACATCACGATTGTCCACTCGCACCCTCCAAGATAAAATGCATTGCTTTGCTTTGGCAAACCCAATAACAAATGATCGAGGAAGTAGTGAGTACCAACTTTGGTAGGCATATCGTTTAGACTTATTAAGAAATAAACATGTATCATATACAAGCTAAACTAAATGCATCACATACATATTAAGCTAACATGCATCACATACATATTAAACTAAGCGTGTCATGGTTATGGCCCTTATTCTACAATCTTCTCAAGCCAATGAAAAGATTGATTGGTCAACCTAGGGATAGCATCTTCTCCTAAGTGCTTCCTTTTGGTTGTCTTGTGTGTTGACTTCCTCCTTGTAACCTCATCTTCCAATGGACCCTCCATCTTTGTTTTGTACATTACAAAAGGAGAAATACTCGAGTTACATTCGAGTCTAAAACTAATTTTACAACAAGAATTTTAGGAGGAAGGCACGACACGCAGGCCGTATTTAAAAATTACAACACACACACATTCACAAATCTTTTGGGACTAGGCCATAACCATGCACCATGTCATTTTAACTTTTAAAAGACATTGGATATTTTATTATGTTTGACAATTGCTAATACAATTATCAACTCATAATAAAATTTATCCTACTTCTATATCACATATAAAATAGAGAAAACCTATTTTATACGATCTTTCGCAAGTGGCTCTGATACCACTGTAGGGAATCTCGTATGCCAAATGGCATATGCGCAACGGAAAATAGGATCCCTTCCAAGTGATCCATGCGAAAGCAAACTCGTATAAAATAAATTTCTCTAAACCAAACCTATCTTATAGGAGAGGATTACCTTTGTTGCGTGCCCTTGTTAATCCCGCTTTTCCTTTCGGTTTGTTGGATCTTTAGCACGTTCAAGTGTCCGTGCCTCTATACGTATCCACACGAGCAAGCTCTTGTCTCACAAGAGAAACTAGAAGAGCTCTCCTTTACTTCTTGCTAGAGAAGTCCCTAAAGGAGAGGAATCTAGGGAAGAAGAGAAAGGAGGAAGAAGACTACTCTTCTTGCTAGCCTACACTCACAAAGCCACACAACCAAAGCTTCCACCAAGCTTCTCAAGCTCTCTCTCACAACCACACCACAATCACAATCCAAATGATGCTTTGGCCGGCCACTCCATGGGGCCTTTTATAGGGTTGGCAAAACCCTTTCACCTCCTACAATTTAATGCAATCCATTGCATTGAGACCCCTTTTGTTTTGGTTGCCACTTAAGGAGACAAAAACCATTTTGTCCCCTTCCACCTTATCGAGCTTAGGTGGATGCTTAGGTGGCATGCTTATGTGGCATGCTTATGTGGCATTCATGCATGTTGAATTAATCTTATTAATTCAATTAAGCTTATGTTATCATATTGAATTAATCTTATTAATTCAATTAAGCTTATGTTATCATATTGAATTAATCTTATTAAATCAATAAGGTAATATATTGAATTAATCTCATTAAATCAATTAGCTAAAATTCTCATTAAGCTTAAAGTCCAAAAACCATTTTGTACTTAAGCTTATTCCCAAATTATTCTAGTCAAACTAGAATACTCTAATTCCTCTAATTATCATGCTCTTTGTGTGACTTATAGGCTCATAACGCTGCAAAGGGATCTAAACTCTTTTAGATACACAAGCAATGAGCGGCATCTAGCAATACATCATTGCTACCTAAGTTACGAGATAAGTCAAGATCCGACTAACCTTTCCGTGACTACTATAATATATGACCGTGTCCTTCTATCCTTGATATCAGATTGATCAATGAGGCATAGACCGTGTCATCCTCGATCAATCTATGTGTTTCTTGATCCCTGAGTAAACTAACTCAAACAAATGAGCTCAATATCTCATATTGACTCATTCGAGCATGGCCATGCGTTAGTAGTTCTACTCACTCACGGGGCCCACCGATATCACTCCCGTCATGAGAGGGATAGATCCCATCTACATCACTCACATCCCTCCGCATAATTTGTTATATACCCAGTAATCGCCTTTATGGTCCACCCTGTTACGGGTGACGTTTGACGATACCAAAGTACATAACTCCTTATGTAGGGAACCGTAGTGACTTCAGGTCTAAGGACTATTCATACCAATAGTCACATGAGAAAGTTTATGACACTCATATAACGATCCATGAAACTTTCTCATGGCGGGTCAGTTCAGTATATATTCTCCAATATATACCCATGTGTCAACTTGATATCATATATCCATGACTTGTGAGATCAAGTCATCAATTGACCTACATGCTAGTCTTTATGTATTAATATTGCCCTTGCATATTAATACTCGACTAGGAACATTTAGGAAAGTGTTCTCTACAGCCTCTCATAATCAATTCTGTCAATTGATGTGTTGTAGATAAGAACCTACTTTTCTAGGGCATTATTATATTTAAATTAGCTGGCACAAGCAAGATGTAAATATAATAACCAATCCTTTGCCTTTATAGAATATGATACAAAATGTTCCCTATTCAACCATCACATGATTGGTTCTAGGGCTTTAACTAACAAGTCTTGCCTCCTAGACCCTAGGTTTTGACTCCTAGACCCTTTAATTGAATTTTTCATTCTTACAAGGGTCTTTTCAAGTTTCTCAAGCCTTGACCTTAAGGCTTGGTTTTCCAACTCTAATTGCTCAATTTTTGATTTTTGATTTTGTCTTTGGGCATTGTCTTTCCTTTTAGGCATATGTCTACCCTTCCTAGGGTTAATGCCAAAATGATCTTCTATCTTCCTAAGACTTTCCCTAGGTAGAATTGTTTTAGGGTTATTGGTTCTAGATTGATTCTCAACCCTAAAATTACAACTCTTAGCACCTAAACAATAGAATTTATTTTTAGCATGCTTTGTATTATGATGAACAGCAAGTGAAATAAAATTATCCCTATCATGCTTTTTGACATTAAAATTCGAAGGTGCATTACTAAAATATATCTTAAGGTTTGCTTTAGAAGCTCCCCCTACATGTGATGCTCCTTCTTGGACTTTCTTCTCCCCCCTAGGGCATTGACTCCTATAATGTCCCTTTTGATGGCATTTGAAGCACACCACGTGCTCTTTGCTTTTCCTAGTGGGGACACCGACATCCTTGTCCTTTGGCGCCGGTTGAGCCTTCTTGACCTTCTTAGAGCACTTGCTCTTATAGTGCCCATATTCCCTACACTCAAAACACATAATATGATTTTTATTTTTAATTAAAGTGCTTGAGTTACCTAGGGTGGTGGTAGGAATAATTTGGTTCAATTCTTCATGGCTCCCAAAGGTAGATATTTATTTCTTGTTCTTGCTCCGGGATAAATGATCTCTCCTCTTCCTCAATCCTAGAGATGGAGGCTTCCTCCAATTCTTCCTCTTCCTCGGATCTTGATGGTCTTTCATCCTCCGATTCCTCAAGCTCTGGTGATGAAGATGATGTGCTCTCTTTTTCTTGAGCTTGAGAGGATGAGCACTCCTCATCTTCCTTATCTTCTTGGACCGGTTCAAGATTTTCGTGAAACTTGACCAACTTGTTCCACAACTCCTTAACATCCCTATAACTTCCTAATCTAGACAAAATATCCTTAGATATTAAATTTACTAACATTTTTGTTACCTTAACGGTTGTCTTAAATTTTTATCGTTGCTCCTCGGTCCACCTCTTCATCTTGAGGATTTCTTCGTTCTTCCCCCTCGGAGCATCGAATCCAATAATCACGGAAAACTAATTTTCTATATTGGACATTAGGATATATTCCATCATACATTTCCAATACGCGAAATCTTCGCGATCAAAGGTGGGTGGAATTGCTATGTCATTGCCCAATCTCTTGTTGAGCTCCATCTTCTCCTCTGGCACTTTTTCTTCTTCGGTTGTGAAGCCAGTGAAGAGCGACCTGCTCTGATACCACTTGTTGGAACGATGCATTTTCGTTGCTTGATGGAATTCGATTGCGCTTGCGTGCTTGCTACAATTTGATTAGTATGCAGCGAAAATAATAGAAAAACATAAACAAAATACAAGCACAATAATACACACGATATAACGTGGTTCGTTACCCTAGTTCCTACTTCATTGGATGAGCTTGATAATGAGCTCTAGTGATGTACACACCACTACTCAATAAACTCCTTCTCGACAATACATCGGAGGTGGAGAAACCTCGTACAAATGATTACAACAGTAATACAATAAAATACAAGCAATTATAAGAAAAACAAGTAGAGAAAACTTTACAAAAGCTCTTTTGAATGCTTGCTTGGTTGATTGCCTTGGACTAGCCTTGAAGGACTGGAAAGCACCACCTCTCCCCTCAAATCACCCAAGAAAATCATTGTCGAAATCCTCTTCGTCAAGCTCCTTTTAAGCCTCCACGCGACCTAGATTTCTACTTGGCAATCGACTACCAAAAGGCCCCAGTCGACTATCAATAGTGACGTTGTCTCACAATGAACTTGATCCATGTTGGCATTCAAGCCAACGAATACACTGGCAGTCGACTATCATTTCTAGCAGTCAATTGCTCAAGCTCATAGCCGACCACTCAGTCGACTATTGAGCGTTCTACCTCGCGACCAAAACCAATAACCAAGGCCATTTACCCATAGTCGAACACCAGTCGACTCTCGACAGTCGACTGATCATAATCCCAGTCGACTGCTCAATGTCGACTCGGCTCCCAAGTGTCAAACACTTGACCAATTGATTGGTCCATAACCCCAGTCGACTGCTACACCTCAACCATGAGGTTTGCCGCAAGTATGATGCCCTCATACTTGCTAGACCACCCTTAGCCTAGACCTAAGCCTTTTAGCCACCTTCATCAGCCTCATGCCTATTGGATACCTCCAAATCATCTATGACTTGTTCATCCATATGCTAGCCTTCAAGTGCTTCCATCGGCTATTGTCATGCTAAGCTGGTCTACACCGCCATGCACATTGGGCTTACACTGCCAAAACACACACTTGGACTTTACGTCGCCAATTATTGGACTTATGCTGCAAAGACTCCACCCTTGGACTTTTCAAATGCCAAGTACCCATGACTTGGACTTTCACTGCCAAGACTACGCACTTGGACTTATGTGGCCAAGACTACACCCTTGGAATTTCCTTGCCAACCTATGTTGGACTTTCTAATTGCCAAGACTCAAGCTTGGACTTTCCCTTGCCAAGACCCATGCTTGGACTTTCCATGCCTAGTACTCAAAACTTGAACTTTACCATTCCCAAGACTCAAGCTTGGACTTTCCCTTGCCAAGACTCATGCTTAGACTTTTCATGTCAAGTACTCATGACTTGGACTTTACTATTGCCAAGACCCATGCTTGGACTTTCCATGCCAAGTGTCCCACTTGGACTTCTCCATCATATGGTCAACCCCATGTCAACCATATAGTCAACCCATTGTCAAACAATGGTCAACTCATCGTCAAACATCAAAACACTACTCAAGTCTTGTCGATCATGACCTGAGTCAATTGCACCAACATAGAGGTCTCCTCTTCTTGCTCTAGCATGGAAGATCTAACCTCCGCCTCAATCCTTGAGGTGGAGACTTCTTTAACTTCTTCTTCTAACTCGGATGTTGAACATCTTTCAACCACAGAATCTACAAGCTCTTAAGGAGATGAGCTTTCCTCTTCTTCGATCTTGTTATCATCTTGACTTTGGGTCGATAAGCTAATCTCATGGATCTTGGCAAGCTTGCTCCAAAACACCTTGTCATCTTGATAATTACCTTTCATACACAATAAGTCATTAGGAATTAAATTTACCAAGAATTTTGTTACCTTCTCATTGGTTTTGAATTCTTGAATTTTCTTGTCGGTCCATTTGCTTCTTTTAAGAGGTTTTCCTTTCTTATCCGTGGGAGCTTCAAATCCATTTATCAGCTCCAATCTTCAATCTCCATTTGAAGAAACATATCAATCCTTGTCACCCATTGATCAAATCCCTCGACTCCATAAAATCCATAGGGCAGTGGTACTCGGATGCCATATCCTAGTCCATCGTTAGGCAACTCCATTGTCCTCTAGCTTTTTCTCTCTTGGCGATTTGTCCTTGAAGAGCGACCTCGCTCTGATACCAATTGTTAGGACCTCTTAGTGGCGCTAGAGGGGGTGAATAGTATTTCATGATTTCTTTGCTTGAATTCATCGTGCTTTTATACAATCATTAGTACGCAACGAAAATACACAATACACAGTAGAAATAAACACAAAGATAAGCATAAGTAATACACGATTTTAAATGGTTCAGAATCCTAGTTCCTACTCCACGGTCGAGCTCTAGAGTGAGCTCTAGTGATGCACATCGCCACTAAACCTTCTCCTTCTTGGAAGCAATCTGAAGGTGGAGAAATTGGTAATGTTTATAAGATTCAAATATCTCCACAATGACATAATATTGTCCACTTTAAGCCTAAGCCCTCATGGTTTTATTTTTAGGCTTTACTCAAAAAGTCTCATACCAATGGAGATATTTTTTTTTATCTTATAAGCATGTGATCTTTTTCATATTTTACTAATGTGGGACTTTGATTGTATTTCCCATGCTCCCAACAATCCGCCCCCAAATGAATGACCACATTGAGCCCCCCTCAAGCCTATCCATCCTCAAAGGACTTCCTCTGCTTGATGTCTAATCTTCAACCCACTAGGACTTCCTGTCAACTGTTTGGTCCTTCTGACATAGTTGGACTTCCTGCCAGTTGTCAGGCATTCTAGCCCAACTAGACTTCCTGCCAATTATACAGTCCTCCCAACCCAAATGGACTTCCTACGTAGTGTCTGATTCTCTTGATCCGGACATGGGAGCTCCAAATATGGGGCAACTTCCTTCATCCAAGGTTCATGGCTTGACATGGACAATGACTCTGATACTAATTTTTAATGCCTATAAGATTTATATATCTCTACAGTGGCATGATATTGTTCACTTAGGACCTAAACCCTCATAGTTTTATTTTTGGACTTTACCCAAAAGGTCTCATACCAATGAAGATATGTTTTTATCTTATAAGTGCATGATCTTTTTCATGTCTTATCAATATAAGACTTTAATTGTATTCCTCATACTCCCCATAGAAATCTCTTACAATGAGCTTATACAAGAATACAACTAAATACACGAAGCAAATGAAAAAAAAATGAAATGAAAACACTTTACAAATGAGCTTTTGATTGCTTAATCTTTTGGTTGTTTTGAGATGCTTTGAAAGTCTAAAAAGCAGCAGTGTTTCCCTTTCAAGAGCTTCAAGAACCGGTAGCTAGAAACCTCCTCTGCATCCTCCGTTTAAAGCACTGCTCGGGTTGATTTCCCTCCTGGCAGTGGACTGGCATTATCCACCAGTCGACTGTCAAGTTATCTATTGTCTCACAACGGACTAATCCACGTCAGAAATAGTCAATCAGTCAACTGCCCAAATCTAGCAGTCGACTGTCATAGCCATCAATTGACTATCATAAGCCAGTAATCGACTCAGAAATATTCTATGCCCTACCCACTTAAAGCCAATCGATTGCTTAACCCTAGCAGTTGATTGCTAGTGGCCAGTCGACTAGTGTAAGCCACTAGTTGACTGCCAGAGCCACAGTCAGCAGTCGACCTACAATCGACTGAGTCATAACTCCAGTCGACTACCCGAGTAAATTTGAGCTCTCGAGTGCTGAGCACTCAACCAGTCGATTGATCCAAAGCCCTAGTCAATTGCCAAACAATCTGCTCGATTGTTTTAGCCCACTAGTCGACTGAACCAAGCTCCAGTCGACTGGTCCCAAGTATGATCCCCTTATACTTGATACTCACCCTTAGTCTAGACCTAAGCCTTCAAGTCACTTTTATCAGCCTCACGCCCTCAGGGTCCATCCGAGTCATTCATGACTCCTTCAACCTTCGCACTAGCCTTCAAGTGCTTTCATCGACTTCGTCATGCCATCTGATACCCTTAGCCTAGACCTAAGCCTTCAAGTCACTTCCATCAGCCTCACACCCTTGGTTCGAGTCCACAACTTCTCACCCTTGGCACTAACCTTCAAGTGTTTCCATCGACTTTGTCATACTACGGGTCTACCTTTGCCAAGAGGTCACGTCTCTGGGATTTCCATTGCCAAGTCTTCATACTTGGACTTTCACCGCCAAGACTACACCCTTAGACTTTTTCATTGTCAAGTATCCATACTTGGGCTTTTCCTTGCCAAGTCTCCAAATTTAGCATTCAACTCGAGTCTCACTCGAGTTTGGTCAACCTTGACATGAGGTTGATTGCTCCAATAATATCCTAAAAATAATTTTCCTCACATTACCTTAGATATCTCAAACCATCCATTAGTCATATGATCATACATATGTCAAACGTATTATTAAATCCATTGTCAAACATCAAAATCCTACTCAAGTTCCACTCAAGCTTGATCAACATCTATCTGAGATCGATTGCACCGATAATATATTCATGATGATTTTTTATCTTCTTCTATATTAACAATGAAAATAAAATGAAAAAAATATTTTTATCATATTCTTGATATTTATTTAGTTGTATTTATTTTATATCCTAGATTAAAGTTAGATATTTTATATAAAATATTAGTCATGTATTATGATTCATTAATTCTAATAAAAAAATTCTCCTAATCTTGTTACTATAGAATAAAATACGAGAAATAATTTATATGAAATTTATGAAAGATATAATTTAAAATATGAATTAGAAAGTAACCTATCATAACTTCAAAATATTAATAGTAATAATATAAAATTTACGGAAATAAAATTTTTATTAAAAGAACAGACGAAACATTCACGAGAATTTTCAAATTCCAAATAGAAACATAAACATTATTTGTTGATTTCTTTTGATTTTAATAATAGAAATAAATTTTGATATTTTACTTTTGATGATAATCACGTAAAATTCAAAAAAAAAAAAAATCTTCTTTGTCATCGAAAAAAAAAATCTTAACTTTGAATGACAGCATCACATTACCAGGGAGGTATCCAATAGCACATGCAATATATTCTGCCTGCCATGATCGAAACAGGACTGGTTCTACAAAACGGGGCAGCTTTTCCACACCATTAGTCATTCTCTTTGGATAAACTTTCCCGATACTCCCCCCCTCCCGAGACTCCCCTTCACGCAGCTCTCTCAGAAGCCATCCTCAATTTCCTCTTTCAATAACATTCACCTCCTTCCCATGCTCTGAAAAGGATATCGACAAAAGCCTCCGGATTGATCAGGAATTTTCTCAAGAGCAATGCATTTGAAGAAAATCTCAGTTGTGATTACCGAAATAATTAGGAATAAAGAACTGCGCGCGGTTGGAGAAAAGAGATTCCCTTGACGCAAAAACCAATCCTTGACCACCAATCTGTATAATACTCCACATCAGTGAGTTTTCTTTCGGCAAGGGCCTCTTCATATGGTATTACACTAACAGATAAATCTTCCAAAGGAACGCCAAAATCCAGCCTTCTCAATAAGAAAAGCTCCACGGCAGCAAGGCTCGAAGTCGATATTTTCACCGGAATCCGTCAATTGACACTCATATTCAGAAATAACTGGCAAATTAGCATTATCTTTGATAGTAGATGTCTCTGCATCAATGCCATTGACGAGGGTGGTAACACCTGGCTGGAAGAGCACTTGAAATGTAGTGATGCTTGTTGCACCCCAACATTAAGATAAATGAATGAAACTGCTGGAGGTCAACAAAAGGTACTTGATCAGTAAGCATGGAAAAAATGATGGCTCTTTGGTTCTGACCACCTTTCAATCATGATTCTGTAAAGATTTGAATTTGTCAATCTAGTAGTTTTCTGATTTATTTCATTGTCATTATAAGAGAGATAAATCATAAAATTTTTTATATATTTTAACGTGATGATCAAAACATGTGAAGATCATCTAAATTTAAGAAAGAACTCATCTTTTTTCATCATCATAAACGTAATTGTCCTTTTTTACTATAGACATCAGAGATTGATCTCAAAGAGAATCCCCTCGAGACGGTCCGCTAACTAGAGCAGCGCAAATATTACTACAGATAAACAAGAGTCGATTTTTGATGTGGTGTTTAAAATTCTCATTCGAACTCAAAAGTCCTTTGCTGTTCTAATCAACGGGATCAAGAGCATAACCTCCATGATTTATCTCTTTTTTATCATCATCGAGAGATCGACAATAAAAAATACTGAGAGCAAACATAATAGCATTTTCATTGATCTCAAAGAGCAATTAGGATAAGCATTATTATTTATGTTATTTCGTCAGGGAGAATCTTATTTTGAATGTGAATAATGAACCGTGTTTTTTAATTTATCTCATGAATGAATTAAGAAGGAAGATCATTTCTCACTAAGCTTGAAAGATGGATAAGGTAAGGAAAACGATTCTCTGAGGAAAAAATTTCAAAGGAAAAGGAAAAAGGAAAAAAAAAAAAAGAAATGGACGAAAAAAATAAAAAAAAACAGATAAAAAAAAAAAGCAAAAAGAGAAACGAAAAAATAAAAAAAATCATCCGCTTACGATTGTGTCGATCGAGATGGTGATCATCGTCGCTCGTCTCTCGTCGTCAATGGACGACAACGACCCACAATTAGTCAATCAAGGATGACCAATAACTAATTGACTGGGAGCGATTGATGGTGATCGACGACTGATGGCCAATGATCGTTAATCGTCGATGATGTGCGGTGACCGACGGTGATCAATAATGATCGACGATCGATAACCAACGATGGTCGACGATCGATCATTGACTACGAGAATAGACGATCAACAACCAACAACTAGTGGGCAATGATCGATCATCAACGATGACAACAATTGATGATCGATCGGCAACAATGGTCGACGATTGGCCAGCAACGATGACTGGTAATCAACGACGATGATAACAAGCCAAAGAGTACATTTTTATTAACTAGAAAAGAATGAAGAGTAGAGGAAAAGTTTTTCGTCCCATTTAATAGAAAAGAATATAATTACGGGAAGAAAAATAATTCATCCATGGATTAAATCTTAAATTTATTTGTCCATTAAGTAAACAAAAGAAAGGAAAATAATTTTTGTTAAGTAAAGGAAGAAAAAAATTTCATGATGGAAAATTTTCTATAATTTTTATTTTTTTTCTCTCTCAGTAAACAGAGTATAAAATTAATCGAGTATGCATATCTTAATCATAAAGAAATAAAAAATAAGATAAAGGTTATAATTTCATACCATCAGAACATCCTTTTTTATTATTATGTGTTACTTTGTGTTATTTATATAGTCTTTTGCCCTTAAATCCTAATAAATTAAATAATTTTGAATTTGCAATTACGATCATGTACGAGTCATGTTGAATTCTGCTCTAGCGTATTGAATTCTGATCTATAGTAGAGTCACGTATGTTGAGTTGGTCAAAGTGGAGCTAACCAGATGGGATGAATTTGGTATGCTAAAGGAGAATTGGATATTAAGACCTATGATCTTATAATTATTATTAGATATCGTCGATGTTAATTACCCAAACAAAAAAAATATTGATTTGACGATGAATTTTAATAATGGAAATAATTCGTTATAAATCTATAATGAATTCTACGATAAAAAAATAAATCATCGTCAATCAACGATAAAATTTACAATAAAAATAATTTCGTCACAAAAATAACAACAAAACATATTTTCGTCATAAAATTTATAACAAATAAATTTTTGTCATAAAGTCCATCGCAAAATTTACGACGAATTTCATTTTTATCGTAAAATTTGTGATGAAAGTGAGATTAGTTATAAATTTTATGACGAATAATATTTTCATTACAAATTTAACGACAAAAATATAAATTTATAGGAAAAATTATGACGAATTAGAAATTCGTGGTAAAATTTACGACGAATTAGAAATTTATCGCAAAATTTATGATAAATTAAAATTTGTCATAAAATTTATTATGAAAATAAAATTCGTGGCAAATTTTTACAACGAAACTTAAATTCGTCACAAAAATTTATAACGAATTTATTTTTCGTCGTATAGTTTGAGACGAATTTTATTTTCATCGTATATTTGTAAAGAATTCTTTGTTAGTCACAAAAGTTGTGACGAATTCTATGACGAAATATTTTCATTGTTATGTTTCATTTATTTTTCAAAATGTGATCATTTTGCAACAAATGCAGATTTTGTGATGAAATATTAAATCCATTGTAAAATTGAAGATGAGTTTTATATTTGTTATAGATATTATGATAAATTTTATATTCGTGATAAATTTGATAACGAAATATAAAATTTATCGTAAAAAAATATAGCTCGGATATAATTTGTGCATTCCTGCTTCGGCTAGTCATGCACTAAATTCCTTAGTCCTCCCCGCCTACTTCGGTGTCTTCTCTTGCTTGTGCTTCTCTTCCTGCTCTCCATTAGCACACTGTCTACGGCGGACCTGTCGGATCCTGAAATGGAGGTGAATAGGGGGGTCATTTCCGGATATCTCAGCGGCCGAACGCCCGAGGGTAGTCAGCCGGTTCCCGAGCTTCGATCCGAGTGCTCCAGCACCGGAAACGATGGCGGGACGCGCGAGGAGAGGGCTGGGGTTGTAGAGAAACCGGATCCTGGCCCATCCTCTCTGGCTGGATTGCATGGGGCCAGGTACAAGTCGATGTCTTCGACTCGGCTCCCGATCGTGCGTACACGATTCCTCCTGGATTTAGTCCCTCCTCACTGTTTGAATCCCCTGTTCTCATCACTAACAGGATGGTGCGAGATCGCTTCACTTTTCTGTTCTTTTACTTTTTCTTCTATTTTCCCCCATTCAATGCTTCGATTTTGCGTCCTTTTCTTATAGTCTTCATGGCTGGGGTTCAAATCTCTCAGTTTTTAAGTGAAACTATCATAGTCTAGCTAGATGTAAGAGGTGGAGAGTTAAGAGGTTGATTTTGTATGGACGGAAGGTTAAGATGAGGGAGGAGCTTAACTCGGAGAATAAATTAAGAGTCGAGCTGCGATAAATTAGCTCGGAGAATAAGTGAAGAATTAAGTTGAAGAAGATTAACTCGGAGAACAAGTGGAGAACTGAGCTAAGGTAAACTAGCTTGGAGAATAAATAGAGAATCGAATTGAGGTAAGCTAGCTCGAAGAACCAGTGGAGAGCTGAGTTGAGGTAGATCAACTCGGAGAATAAGTGGAGGATTAAGTTGCGAAAGGTCAGTTCGGGAAATAAATTGAGAGCGGAACTGAGTAAGATCAGCTTGGGAGGTAGATTGAAGGTAGAGTTTAGAAGGGATAGCTCTGAAAGCGATGCGAATGATATATCAGAAAGAGGATAATTCAGAAGGCAGGTCAACTGGTGGATTAAAAGTTATTTAAGATAGATAGATATTTGATTATTAAGCTTCATGAGGGAATAATGAGAAAGATAAATAATATATTAACGATCATAAGACCTCTTTACGAAGAAGAAAGCGATTATGTTATTAAGAGGTGAGGACCTCATGAAATATTCTTTTATTGGTTTGTTACAACAAAGACATACTCACCTTCCTTGAGAGGAACAACTGGAGACTCTTCAAGGGTCCCATAAAAGAATCATTCTCTAACGACATAAAGAAGAGTCTCACCTGAGTCCACGTGACCTTTCCACATGAACGGGCATCATCACAGGTGGTTACGCAACAACTTGCTCTAGGGGAGAAGGGGATAAAAGGAGAGAGGGGCGAAGGAAGAAAGGATCGGATCTCATTTAGCATATGCTTAATTATTTTTCTACAACATTCATCTTCTGCACTATACTACGTGCTATTCTTTTCTTCATACAAGCTCTAACTTAAGCGTGGATCCCCACCGGATAGGTCGACGGTGGTCTAACGTGTGCTAACTTTCACAGGGAGTAAGGAGTTATTTACTACTGCGGTTGGAGAGAACTCGCCCTCAATAACCCAACCTTAAGGAGAAAAATTCATACCGCATCAGTTGGCATCGTCTGTGAAAAATTTTTACTGAGTAAGACATTGAGATGCACCTCTAAGAGATCCCTCCCCTAGCTACCTCGTCCGCTGAAGAAGCTCCCCTCATCTTATTACCTTCCCAATTAAATGCTCTAATAGAAAATGCAGTATCGGAGGCATTGACAAAGGAGAGAAAGAGGATGAGATATCTTTAACCTCATTCTGGCGAACCCTACCGAAGAGAGCCACTTCATGGAGGACCTTCTCAGATTCCTGCACCTGGTCCTCAAGAAACGGAGATACTGCCTGGGGAAGGACTGGCAGGAGGAGGGGGTCGATATTGATGTAATTGAGAGGTGTCATAAGACAATCACCTTAAAAGTTATTATTAAAATTCACTATTTAAGTATACATTATCTATGTATTTGATTGGATCTTAAATTCATGTACAGAAGTCTACAATACGATGCATAGCATGAGAGAAATTGTGATTGAATCATAATTAGTGGGTATCTCATCATGTGTAAATATGCAAGTATTGAAACTATCCCTAGTCGATGAATTGATGAGATTGAACATCATCAATTCTGTGAGACTAACACATGTTATGCTCCTTGATTTATCCAAGCATTCAGTACTCACTGAATCGAAGCATAGGGATGCTGAGAGTGAACATGTGGATGCTAGTTATGGTAACTAGTTCATTAGAGTGGCCTGCTATGAGACTTCATATGGTTCTATATGTTGTTGAAGATCTCATTGCAGCTTGAGTGCGATCTTCCTTAGACTTGAGATATTCAAGTCACCTTGATCATGACGCCCTGTACTTTGACTTCTTCGCAGTCATCTACATAGTAGGTGTAACTCCGGGATTTGAATAACCCACAGAGGATTCACCACTTTTGATAAAGGAGATGTATACCCTAGGCTTCTTGTCAGGATTGTTACTCAGAAGTCTCTGGCCAGAGCAAGTATGTTAAGAAGATGGTCTTCTTGGGAACATGTAGGAGTAACTTAAATCCACAGGATAAGGAAATTAACTTGGGCTAGGTGTGACGTGTTGGTGCAGTAGGCACCAGATAATCGAACCTAGATTTTGATTATGACAAATACCTAAAGCTATGATCATATTATTGTCTAACGAGTTGAACCAAGTGTACAGAAATAGTTAAGCTAAGATGAAGGTCGGCGACACCCGGAGAATCTCGGATGGAGAAATCACAGTGGTCGGGCGACACCGAAAAAACTTTGGAGGGAGCTAAAGAATCCAGGTGGAGACCTAAAGCAAAGCTGCAAGTGACAAAAGGACCTAAGGTAAGCTCATGTGTGTGAGTGGAAGTAAGGACGAGTCCTCCGTACGGGGACATCCTTAGGTGGTGATCCGATTAAGACTTCCCGTGGAAGGTCTAGGTCGAGATTGGACGGTACATGGTCGTTGAATTCACTCTTATTACTTTGATTTCGAGCTAACTCTTTGATGCAACTGGATATCCTAGCCAACAGTCGACTACTGGCTGTTAGCAGTTGACTATTAGTAGAATCAGTCGACTGCCATTCAAATTCCAGCTTCGATGGGAGTCAAACTTCATCCTCTAATCTTAGGGTGAGGTGACCTTTTTGGATAAAACTTGATCTCAACGTCTAGGGGGTTGGAAGGCTATAAAAGAAGGGGGGTTTCACCCCTTTAGGTCATCATTCAAGCTTCCGAAATGCTCCTGTAATGTCGCTCTTCTACGATGACTCTACGATGATGAAGTGTTGCCGAAACACCGACAACACGACTACAAGTTCAAGACCAGATCGTCGTCGGTAAAATCTTTCATTAAGTTCAATTAAATTCCTTGTACTTCTCTACTTTATCGTTGTATTTTTCCTTAAGAGGAGAGGTGGGATTGTCCCTCTTCTTCAAGCTTTGTTTTCATGTATTCGTTGTCCCCTACCTCCAACGAGGAGAAGAAGTTTTAGTACATTGCCCTCCGTACACGATCTCAAACCGTAAGAGCCTTGGATTAGCAGCCGATAGGCTATGAACCAAGTAAAACCATTTTGTGTTTATTTATTTTCCGCTGTGCATTTACTTACACTTAGCTTTATTCAAACGAACGAAAAGTTTTTACGCTCGCTATTCACCTCCCTCTAGCGACGCTTCTCGATCCTATAATTGGTATAAGAGCGGGAGCGCTACGATTTGGTGCAACCACCAATCTAGCACTTGGCTTTAAGTTTTCTTTTTGTTTTTGGTTTTACAATTCGTATGTTAAGTCTTTTTGTTTCATTTAATTTCCTTCTTCTGTACTACTAATCCAAGATGAGAGTCTTGGTACCTTTTTGTTATTTTTGTTTTTGCGAGGTTCTCTTTTCTTTCTAAATGACCCATCTCAAAGGGTTTAGCACTGCTCGACCTCTGTTTTACAATGGAGATGACTTCCGTTACTGGAAGGGGCGGATAGAGTGCTATTTAAAACCCAAGTAGAGATGTGGATCGTAATCCAAATCGGATTCACGTTTCCTACTAATGAAGATGGTGAATCGTTGGATTGCGATCAATGGACAAATGCCATAAAATGCCAAGTGGAAGCCGATGCCAAGGCTACGCAAATCCTACCGTGTGGCTTGTCTGAAGAAGAGCTCAACCGCGTCGGCCCCTTCATCAGTACGAAGGATTTGTGGAACAAGCTCGTCGAGCTATACGAAGGAACCGACGACGCTAAGGTATGTAAGAGGGATGTATTTTTAAATAAATTATACAATCTAAAAATGTAGGTTCACGAGACTGCCACCCAATTACATGCACGAATCCAAGATATCATCAACGGTCTACATTCGATCGGACAGAAGATCGAAAACCGGGACTTAATAAGGTACACACTTAACGCCTTCCTTAGGACTACCTTGTGGGCATCCATGGTTGATGCCTATAAGGTTTCTAAGGACCTCTATAAGATTAGATTAGATGAAATATTTTCTGAATTTGAATTACATGAGTAGTCTAATTCGACCCCCACCGAGAAAAGTATTGCCTTATTTGCAGGACCGAAGAAGAAACCCAAAAGCAAACCACCTCCGGAGGAAGAAGACGAGTATGAGTCGGAGATTGATGATAAGATGGAAATCGAACTAGTGAATCTAGTTCGAAAGATGATCAAAAGTCAAAAACAACACATCAATCAATCCAAGGAAGGTAAGTCTAAATCAAATTCCAACTATAGATGCTATGAGTGTAACAAGTTGGGCCACATCAAGTCGGAATGTCCAAAGCTCAAGAACAAGGCACAAAAGTCCAAGAAAGCACTTAACACTACATGGGAGGAATCGTCGGAGGAGGAAGACGAGTTCAACAACCTCGTCTTCATGGCCAAGCCGACCGAACCCGAGGAGGAGTCCGAACCCGAGGAAGAGTCCGACTCCAGATCTGATGATGAGTCTCTATTCAAGACAAGCCACGGATCAGTATCCGGTTCAAAAGATTCACTCGAGGTAAGTCGATCTTTAATTGATATGTTATATAATGCAATTAAGTTTTTAACTAGAAAGTTAGCTAAGTCCGAGTCCAAGGTCGAGACCTTAGTTGAGGAGGTTAAACTCCTTAAACACGAGGTCTTCCTAACCTCTTCGACTAGTCAAGTTCAAGAGGAGGACTCAACTTGAGTTGAAAAACTTGAAGTTGAGAACTCACTCTTGAAAGGACAAGTCGAAGATCTTAGGCAAACGTTGGAAAGATTTACTTTGGGATCCAAGGGACTTGACCTACTACTTGGATCACAAAGGGTCATGTACAACAATGCCGGACTAGGGTTTAGATCAAATACAACTAACAAGTAGTATATGTCAATTGTAAATCGTAATAGAAAATAAGACCAAGCATGGGTCCCTAAGATCGCTTTAATTTCACAATTAGGATCTAATAAGTACTGGGTTCCCAATGATCAAATCCACTACATGGATAGACCGAATCGATTCAATGGTCTAGGGGGAGCTAGTACTAAATTTGTTTGTTCCATTACATGAAATTAGTATTTGCATGCTTAGTTATTTTGTTTTAATTTTTAGAACGTCTAGATAGGGTTAATAACTCGTCAATCTTGACAACATAGTACTAGGACATGGCGAGATAATAGTACATTAGGGAAACGAAGTCTTGTGTGTTCGAACTAGATAAGGCGTATCTAGCTTGGTGCACTCGACTAAGTTGAACTAGCTGAAGCTACCTCGTTATATCCTTAACTAGTTAGACCAGGAAGTAATCTTAAGTGACTCGAGTAATCGATTTCTTGAATTTGACTTTGTCTAAGGAAGTGGTCGTTGTTCCGATCAAAGAAGGCTTCTGTGCCTCGCCACGACCTGGAAGCCAATTTCTTGAAAAAGTTACTTGACGAGCTAAGAATTAAATCCGAATCTAACCCAAGGTTGATTAGTTTCAATTTACTAAATCTAAACAAGTAAAATTGAAGTCATCTCACAAAACACATAAGGATAACATGCTTGATCATGTAGAAAGGGTGAGATGATTCCTAGGACTAATAACCTTCAACCAACTCTTAAAATCCCAATATCCGATCCAACTACTATATGTGTAGGATTAATGGATGTTGGACAGTGGATGCTCCCGACACATGACCGAAGACCGATTGAAATTTTTGAAGCTTAGATTCAAAAGTCAAGAATTGTTAGCTTTCGGAAACAACGACAAGCTCAAAATCATCGGATCAGGTGATATTGAACTAAACTCCAACTTTACAATTCGAAATGTTTTATTAGTCGAAAATTTTGAGTATAATTTACTTAGTGTAAGCCAATTGTGTGACAACAACTATAAGGTTATATTCTTAGAAAATGAATGCTTAATTAAAACTAATGAAACTTCTAAAATAATACTTAAAGGAACTAGGAATAGAAATATCTACACAATTAATTTACCCAACTCCTCAACTAAGTGTCTTATTACACAACAAGAGGAATCTTGGTTGTGACACCGACGACTCGGTCACTCGCACCCAAGACTCATTCACAAGATGAGTCAGAGTGGTTTAGTCAGAGGCTTGTCTAACCTTAACAACTTGGATAATAAAATATGTAATTCTTGTCAACAAGGTAAACAAACAAGGGCACAACATCAACTAACTAACCAAGAACAAACCAAAAGTGTGCTTGAGCTCCTACACTTGGATCTATTCAATTCTCATGGAGCCAAGTCACTAAACGGAAGTCAATTTTGCTTAGTCATAATTGACGACTACTCTAGGTTTACCTGGGTTAGGTTCCTTAAACACAAAAGTGATACCTTAGACCAACTTATCAACTTATGTAAATTAATAGAAAATGAAAAGGACCTTAAGATTAAAATACTTAGAAGCGTTCATGGTAGTGAATTCGAAAACCATAGGTTCACTGACTTCTGTAACCTAAATGGATACCACCATAAGTTTTCCTGTCCTAGAACCCCACAACAAAATGGTCTAGTCGAGCAAAAGAATAGAACCCTACAAGAAGCCGCTAGAACCATATTAAACGAGTACAACCTATCCGATAGGTTTTGGGCAGAAGCCGTTAGTACGGCGTGTTATGTCCAAAATATAATCCTACTAGTCAAGAGGTACCTTAAAACCTCATACGAAATCTACCATGATAAAGTGCCTAACATTAAATACTTTCGGGTATTTGGATGTAGGGTATATATCCTAAATACTAAGGACTACCTAGGAAAATTCACCTCTAAAACAAATACAGGAATATTCTTAGGATATTCAACCACAAGTAGAGCCTATAGAGTCTACAATAATGAAACCCTTAAAATCGAAGAAACCATTAATGTTGTATTCGACGAAGGAGATAAAACCACAAAACCCATAATAGAATCAATTGATGAACCGATTAATACTATACTCGAATATGACCATGAAAATGAGTCTAGTATAAATCCTAACCCGAGTCAGTCTAAGTTACAATCGAATCATCCTATTGATCAAGTGATAGGTGATCTAGGGGTTCGAACTAGAGCATCATACAGAAACCTTAGTCAAATCTCTTTAATCTTGAAAATCAAACCCAAATCAATTGAACAAGCTCTTCTTGATTCCGATTGGATTATTGCTATGCAAGAAGAGCTAGCAATATCCGTAGGCAAAGAAATCTTTATTGCCCAAATTTATGTAGATGATATAATTTTTGAAACAACCAACTCATTCCTACTAAACGAGTTCATTTCACTAATGGAAAGTGAATTTGAAATGAACTTAGTAGGAGAATTAACTTTTTTCCTAGGCTTACAAATTAAACAAACTAAAGAGGGAATTTACTTACACCAACATAAATACGTTAAGGAATTAATTAATCAATTCGGAATGCAAAATGCTAAGGTAATAAATACACCGATGACCACAAATGTTAATATAGGAGAAGACTTAGAAGGCAAACCAATAGACCTTAAATACTATAGGAGCACAATAGGTAGTCTCTTATACTTAACTGTGAGTCGACCCGATATATTATTCGCAGTAAGTATGTGTGCAAGGTTCCAAACTTGTGATAAGGAGTCGCACCTAACGTTTGTTAAATGTATCCTTAGATACCTAAAGGGTACACTAAACGTAGGAATTTGGTACCCTAGATCTACCAGTTCAAACTAATCGGCTACTCCGACTCAGATTATGCCGGTAGTAAACTCGATAGAAAGAGCACGAGTGGTTGTTATCAACTCCTCGGCTCGAGTCTAGTGAGTTGGTGCAGTAGAAAGCAACACTGTATTGCCTTATCTACCACCGAAGCTGAATACGTCGCGATGGGTGAGTGTGTAGCTCAGCTTCTTTGGATGAAGCACACTCTCCAAGACTTTAACTTAAATTTTAACAACACTAAAATTTACATTGATAATATTAGTTCAATTAATTTAACCAAAAATCCTATATGCCACTCTAGGACCAAACATATAGAGGTTAAACACCACTTCATTCGAGAACATGTAGCTAACGGGACCATACAACTCGAATACGTGGAATCCAAGTCAAACCTGACAGACTTATTTACAAAACCTTTACCCGAAGCAGAATTTAGTCTGCTTAGATGTAAATTAGGTATGTGCATAATAGAGTAGGACATAAAATTTATATTTTTGCTGTACTGTATTTACTTTTCATGCAAAATAGAATTAGCCTACGGCTTACCCTAGAAAGCATGCACTTATAGATTTAAGGAGCCAATACATCTCACAACACATAAGACTAATGTGTTTGTGTACTTAGCCACGTAGATGATCTAGTGCATCGACATGAACCATGGAGTATAATTATCTAAATTAACCAACTTTAATCAGGACTTATTGATCATTCCATATCAATCAAGTTAAATAGAGTTGAACATTCTATTAGTTGAGCTTATGTTTAAAGTATTATTTTCAAAATCTAATAGGAACATGCTTGGACTTATAAAACATAATCACTATGTTTCGAAAAGTTTTTTCTATAAACCCTCACACTTTTCGATTTATGACAAAAGGGAGAAAAAAAGGCCAAAGTTAAGGGTTCAAAAATTAATTTTTGATAACTTAACTTAAACTTAACTTATACATTTAGGCTAATGTTAAGTAATTGTGATTACTTAAGTTGCAACCGTTAAGGGGGAGAGCTAAGATTCTTCTTCAAGTACTCACCTAAGGTCAAGGGGGAGGTTACCTCAAGGGGGAGGACTTGAAAAAGAGTTTTACTAATACTCCTACTTATGCTAACTTACTAAGTTACTCACACTAACTTACTAAGTTATGCATTTACGCTTCTTTCATATTTATTTTTATTTCATCACTTACTTAATACTTTAATGCTTTAATTTTTCGCTTAACTTTGTTTCGGTTTACCATAGATCAAAAAGGGGGAGATTGTTGGTGCAGTAGGCACCAGATAATTGAACATAGATTTTGATTATGGAAAAGACCCAAAGATAAGGTCATATTGTTGTCTAATGAGTTGAACCAAGTGTGTAGGAATGATTAAGCTAAGCTGAAGGTCAACGACACTCGGAGAATCTCGATAGAGAAACCGCAGTGGTCGGACGACACCAAAAAAACTTCTGAGGGAGCCGAAGAATCCAGGTGGAGACTTGAAGCAAAGCTACAAGTCACAAAAGAACCTAAGGTAAGCTCGTGTGTGTGAGTGAAAGTAAGGACGGGTCCTCCGTACGCGGACATCCTTAGGTAGCGATCCGATCAAGACTTCCCGTGGAAGGTATAGGTCGAGATCGGATGGTACGTGACCGTTGAATTCACTCTTATTACTTTGATTTCAAGTTAACTCTTTGATGCTGCTGGATATCCTAGCCAATAGTCGACTGTTGGTGGAATCAGTCGACTACCATTCAAATTCCAGCTTCGATGAGAGTCAAACTTCATCCCCTTATCTTATGGTGAGGTGACCTTTTTGGATAGAACTTGATCTCAATGTCTAGGGGGTTGGAAGGCTATAAAAGAAGGGGGGTTTCACCCCTTTAGGTCATCATTCAAGCTTCCGAAATGCTCCCGCAACGCCGCTCTTCTACGACAACTCTATGACGATGAAGCACTGCCGAAACACCGACGACATGACTACAAGTTCAAGATCAGATCATCATTGGTAAAAGCTTTCATTAAGTTTAATTAAATTGCTTGTACTTCTCTACTTTATCGCTTTATTTTTCCTTAAGAGGAGAGGTGGGATAGTCCCTCTTCCTCAAACTTTGTTTTCATGTATTCGTTGTCTCCTACCTCCAACGAGGAGGATAAGTTTTAGTTCATTGTCCTCCGTACACGATCTCAGATCGTAAGGGCCTTAGATTAGCAGTCGGTAGGCTATGAACCAAGTAAAGCCATTTTGTGTTCATTTATTTTCCACTGTGCATTTACTTACGCTTAACTTTATTCCAATGAACGAAAAGTTTTTACGCTCGCTATTCCCCCCCCCTTTCTAGCGACGCTTCTCGATCCTATATGATGTAGTCAACCTAGTGGGGACGAACACAAAGACCATGTCCTGAGCCAAGTAGGTATAGGATGAGTGAAAGGAACAAGGCACAAACAACTGAAGCTGTTGAATGGTTCAGAAAATGTTCTGAAGTTGATTTAGACTTTTCGATCAATTGGGAGTCATGATATACTACTAGGTGCTACTCATGATCTATTCATAATTAAGGACTTAATTATGAATGACCAACAAAATTGGGAACCTATTGGGTCACACATACTACAGGTCATCTCGAGATGTAAAACAAGTCTGAGAATGAGATTCTTGTTGAGAGAGGATATGTCTGGTTGGACCAGACCAAGGGGGTGCAAAACGGAGGCTATGGAACCTTCTATAGATTTGTTGGACTTGACACGACCATATCGCACCTAAACGAAGTCAAACGAACCATACAGAGCCTCACATGGTCGTTCCTAACTTGGCTCAGGTCATGCCTGACTCTGGCCGAAAAAAATGGCTGAAACTGGGTCGTGCCCAGAAGGACACATGGCTAGGTCGTGTGTTCTGGCATGACCGTACCTTTTGGCACGACCAACCGTGTGAATCCACACGGCCATGTCGCGGTTCCGCTGATTTTGGAGATTTCTCTCTATAAAAATTTCTTGGGTTGTTCTTACCTTAATTATGAGATAATTATGGTAAGATATGTTTCGTTTAAGCCTCCTAAGATGACCTAATCAAGAGATCTATAAATAGATCCCTTGATAATCTTTGGCTAAAAAAAAAGAGAGTTGTTTTAGGTTTTCCCCTTGGTAGCTATCTTTCCTCTCTCCTCTTCACTTGTCTCCGTCAGTTGGCTAGCACTAATCGAAGACAAAGGCTTGCTGCTCTAGGAGTTGTCTCAGGTGATCCCGGTGTGGATACTGATAGAGGTAAGGCCTGTTGGTCTTGCTTGTGGTTTCAACAGATTCAAAAGAATCTCGAAGGTATAACTTCTCCTCTCCTTATGTGTTTTCATGTGATTATGCCAAAGCAAGTTTTCCTAGCCCCTAGGAGATGTCTGGGATAGAATACAAATTATTTTATTTGCTTTATTCCACTGCGCATGATCCCAGAATCCCCAACAAGTGGTATCATAGCCACCTTGTTCGTTTGGCATAGATTGCATGTTGTAGAAGAATATTTAAAGCATGTTTGATGTTTTAATATACCTGTGCCATGATTATCTATATGATAGATTAGAGTATGCTTGATTTTACATATAGGATATGTTTGTAATCTAAAAAAAAATACCGAGGATGCACCTAGATACACCGAAGGTGTTGGCCGCATCGTTAGAGCCTAAGCATAGACTCATGTTCACATCAGGAATTTTATTTCCTAATGTGATATTGGTTTTTCCATATTTAGGTTTATTTCCCTTTTAGATGAGACCCATAATAATCTGAAATTCCTCGTGCAAATATTAGGGCTAACACCTTCCATTAATATGGTTGAACCAGAGTTCTTTTTCGTGTTTGGGTTGTTGGACTCTCTCCAAGCCTGACATGACATCAAACATGTTCAATTCATATGAGATTCAATGTTTATTATAAATGGTAAGGACTAGAGGACAATTTCAAGTTTGGGTTGTTGGACTCTCTCCAATCCTGACTTGTAAATTAGATGTGTTCAAATCATTTAAATTCGATCTCACAATTAATGGGCCGACCCTAACTGAAAGCATTGATTTGTTGGACTCTCTCTAAGGTCAATGTGAACAGAGGTGCAATTAGGTGATATGCATTGGATGTATATATATTAATGAATTAACAACCTAACGTATATGTGAATATTCAATTAGTTGATAGCATAAAGTGATAGTTATATATTTGATATATAATAGGTACTGTTGATACCTAACATTATGACTATAAATGACTTATTGGACTCTCTCTAAGGTTGTTCTTAGCCATAATTGATATCAACCCACTAGGAGATCACCTACCATTTCTTGAATTCAAAGTGAGGGCTATTGAATTTGATTAAAATAGTGGGAGTTTCTTGTTAATGTAAATTGTTTACATTACTATAAATTCATCTCTCTTATACACCTCTTTTTATATGTCTAGGTACTAATTAGAACAACATGTCAACCTCCATTAATTTACGTTCGATTTTGGACAATAACAAATTGACTGAGCCAAACTTCATGGACTGACTTCGCAACATGAGAATTGTTCTCGAGACTGAAAAGCTAGATTATGTCCTTGAAGAGGTTCTTCCCCAACCTCCTACAGACAATCCATCTGGTGACCAAAAGTTGGTTTTCCAGAAATATGTTGCTGACTCTGAGATGACGAGTTACATTATGCTAGCATCGATGTCTCCTGAGTTACAGAAGCAACATGAGCATATGGATGTTAATATAATTGTCTTTCATCTTTGAGAGTTGTTCAATGAGAAGGCACGATCTGAAAGGTTTGAGTTCACCCAACTCCTCTTTCGCTCAAAGATGCAGGAGGGTTCATCTGCAGTGCAGTTTGCACTAAAGATGAATAGCTATATTGAGCGATTGGGACCATTAGAGTTTTTCATGAACCATGAATTAAGTATTGACTTAATTCTTCACAATATGACTAGTAGCTATTCACAATTTGTGATGAACTATTAGATGAATAAGATTGAGTCCAAGATTCTTGAATTGATCAATATGCTCAAAACAGTGGAGTCATCTGTTGCGAAAGAATAGAAGGCGATGATGTTGGTTGACTCCTCAAAGAAAGGTTCTAAGAGGAAGCCAGAAACCAAAGCTAAAGGGAAGAAGAAGGAAAAGAAGGAAGAAATAACTCCCAAGGGCACCTGCCATCATTGTGGCAAGGATGGACATTGGAAGAGAAACTGTAAGCAGTATCTAGAGTCACTAAAGCAGAAAAAGGCATCTGATGCCCAATCTACTTCAGTTATATTTGCTATTGAATGTCATACTATTTCTTCTAGCACTTGGGTATTGGGTACCGGGTGTGACTCACATATATGTAATGACATACAAGGGCTTAGGAACAGAAGAAGACTGGTTAAGGGAGAAGCCGATCTGAGGGTTGGCAATGGAGAAAAAGTTGCTGCAGTAGCCCAGGGTACTTATATGTTGTGACTTCCTACAAGACTAGTTTTAGAGTTGGATGATTGTTTTTATATTCTTGCATTAATAAAGAACATTGTTTCTATTTCATGTTAGAATAAGAAAGGTTTTCATTTGACATTTAGTAATAATTGTTGTTACATTACGTTAAATGGTGTTCTTTATACTACTGGGATATTAAATAATGGAATCTACATATTAGATACATCCAACGAGATATTCAATATCGAATCAAATAGAAAATGCGTTAAGTTAGATAATCAATTAACCTCGCAATTATGACATTGTCGTCTTGGCCATATAAGCAATGAACACATGTTCAAACTGCATAGGCTTGGCATGTTGGAGTCTTATGAATCAGATTCATTAGACACATGTGTTTCATGATTAAAAGGAAAGATGACTAAACTACCTTTCAGAGGAAAGGGTGAACGAGCAGTTGAGGTATTGGGTCTTATACATACCGATGTATGCGAACCAATGTCAACTCATGCCATAGGAGGTTATAGCTACTTCGTTACCTTTATCGATGATTATTCACGATATGGGTATTTTTATCTGTTAAGATACAAATATGAAGTCTTTGAAAGGTTTAAATATTTTAGAAAGGAAGTAGAGAAACAACTTGGGAAAAGTATTAAAGTACTTCGATCGGATCGAGGTGGTGAATACTTAAGCCAAGAGTTTCAAGATTATCTAAGGGACAATGACATCTTGTCCCAAAGGACTCCACCTTACATGCCACAACATAATGGTGTGATTGAAAGGCAAAATCGAACCTTGTTGGACATGGTTAGGTCAATGATGCAGCATGCAAGTTTTTCAAAAATCTTTTGGAGTTACACACTTGAGACCGCTGTTTACTTATTAAATAGAGTCCCGACTAAGGCAATCTCTACTACTCCATATGAGATCTTATTTGAAGATATAGGATTGTCCTGATTATGTGAAGAGGACAATATCAGACAAGCTGGAGGATAAGTCTGATAAGTGTCTATTTATTAGTTACCCTAAGGAAACGAGGGGTTACCAATTCTATCATCCTTTGGAACAAAAGGTGGTTGTTTCAAAACATGTTTTATTCCTAGAGAAGGAGTTTTTCTTACAAGAAAACAGTGGAAGCGAGGTTGAACTAAGTGTAGTTTAAGAGGCTCCGGTAGACACAAAAGAGATGCCTAGTCAAGAACCATAGCTGATTACTCATTCAGATGAGGTAATAGCTAAACTTGATAATACACTACCTCCTCGTAGATCTAGTAGGACACGTAGAATTCCTGAGAGATATGAATTTCTTATAAGTGAATCTAATGATGTGTTGCTCATAGATGATGAGAAATCTACTAGTTACGATGAGGCACTGAATGGTTCAAATAGGGATAGATGGCTAATAGCCATGAAATCATAAATGTATTCCATGTATGAAACCAGGTTTGGAACTTGGTAGACCCACCCGAAGGCATAACGCCTATAGGGTGCAAGTGGGTTTTCAAGAAGAAAACAGACATGGATGGTAATATTATTACCTATAAAGCTAGATTAGTGGCAAAAGGTTATCGTCAAAGACAAGGTGTTGACTATGACGAAACTTTTTTACTAGTAGCTATGCTTAAATATATTCGGATACACCTAGCCATGATGGCTCATTTTGATTATGAGATATGACAAATGGATGTGAAAATAACTTTCCTTAATGAAAAACCTGTCTGAGGATGTATATATGATACAATCTAAGGGTTTCACATCCATTGACAAGAACAAAGTATGCAAGCTTCAACGTTCTATTTATGGATTGAAGCAAGCATCTAGGAGTTGGAATATTCATTTTGATGAGGCAATCAAACAGTTTAATTTCTCACAAAATACTGAGGAGCCCTGTGTGTATAAGAAGGTAAGTGGGAGTGCGATCGTGTTCCTAGTATTGTATGTCGATGACATATTAATTATAGGAAACGATATTCCTATTTTGCAAACAGTCAAGGTCTGGTTGTCAAAAATGTTCTCCATGAAAGACATGGGAGAAGCAACCTATATTTTGGGGATTAAGATCTATAGAGATAGATCGAATCAGTTGCTTGGTCTTTCACAGTCTACATACATAGACAAAGTGCTAAAACGGTTTAGCATGGAAGAATTCAAGAAAGGTTTTATTCCCATGAGGAATGAGATTCACCTTTCAAAGTCTATGTGCTCGCACATTGAAGACGAGAGGATTTGCATGAGTCAGATCCCATATGCGTCAGCTATAGGATCGATTATGTATGCTATGTTATGTACGAGGCCCGATGTATCGTATGCTTTGAGCGTTATGAGTATATACCAGTCGGATCTTGGTATGAACCATTGGGTGGCTGTTAAGACAATCCTTAAGTACTTGAGAAGGACTAAGGATTTGTTCTTTGTATATGGAGGAGGCTATATGGTAGTAAACGGGTATACTGATACCAACTTCCAAACAGATAAGAATGATTCCAAATCTCAGTCTGGATACATATTCATCTTGAATGGAGGTGCGGTGAGTTGGAAGAGTTCCAAGCAAGACACCGTTGCTGATTCTACTACGGAGGTAGAGTACATTGCAGCTTCTAAAACAGCAAAGGAGGAGTCTGGATCAAAAAGTTCATTACTGAACTTGGAATAGTTTCGAGCATTGTTGAAGCATTATCAGTTTACTGTGACAACAATGACACCATTGCACAGGTGAAGGAACCACGGTCTCATCAGCGATCCAAACACGTACTACGTCATTACCATCTGATCAGAGAGATCATTGGTAGAAGAGACATACAAATAGAGAAAGTTCCCACTGATAGGAATCTAGCAGATCCCTTGACAAAGCCTCTTCCCTAAGAAAAGTTCGAGAGGTATATAGAAGCCTATGGTATTAGATACCAAGGCGATTGGTCGTAGGCCAAGTGGGAGTTTGATGTAATTGAGAGGTGTCCTACGGCAATCGTCTTAGAAGTTATTAATAAAATTCACTATTTGAGTATACATTATCTATGTATTTAATTGGATCTTAAACTCATGTACTGAAGTCCACAATACGATGCATAGCATGAGAGAAATTATGATTGGATCACAATTAGTGGGTATCTCATCATGTGTAAATATACAAGTATTGAAACTATTCATAGTCGATGAATTGATGAGATTGGACATCATCAATTCTATGAGACTAGCACATGTTATGCTCCTTGGTTTATCCAAGCATTCTGTACTCACTGAATGGAAGCATAGGGATGCTAGTTATGGTAACTAGTTCATTGGAGTGACCTGCTATGAGACTTCATATGATTCTATATGTCATTGAAGATCTCATTGTAGCTTGAGTACGTGCTTCCTTAGACTTGAGGTATTCAAGTCACCTTGATCATGCCACCTTGTACTTTGACTTCTTCGCAGCTATCTACATAGTAGGTGTAACTCCGGGATGATTGGGTATAAGCCAAAGTGATCGAAGATGTTTGAATAGCCCATAGAGGATTCACCACTCATGATAAAGGAGATGTATACCCTATGCCTCTTGTCAGGATTGTTACTCAGAAGTCTTTGGCTAGAGAAAGCATGTTAAGAAGATGGTCTTCTTGGGAATATATAAGAGTAACTTGAATCCACAGGATAAGGAAATTAACTTGGGCTAGGTGTGACGTAGTCAGCCTAGTGGGGACGAACATAGAGATCATGTCCTGAACCAAGTGGATATAGGATGAGTGAAAGGAATAAGGCATGAACAATTGAAGCTGCTAAAGGGTTTAAAAAATATTCTGAAGTCAATTTAGACTTTCCAGCCAATTAGGGGTGATGATGTACTGCTAGGTGCCAATCACGATCTATTCATAATTAAGGGGTTAATTATGAATGACCAACAAAACCGGGAACCAATTGAGTCACACGCACTACGGGTCATCTCAAGATGTAAAACAAGTCTGAGAATGAGATTCTCGTTGAGAGAGAATATGTCTAGTTGGACCAAACCAAGGGGGTGCAAAATGGAGGCTATGGAACCTTCTATGGATTTGTTGGACTTGACGCGACCATATCACACCTAAACGAAGTCAAACGAACCATACATAGCCTCACATGGCCGTGCCTAACTTGGCACAGACCGTGCCTAGCTATGGCCGAAAAAATAACTGAAATTGGGTTGTGCCCAGAAGGACACATGGCCAGGCTGTGTGTCCTGCCTCGGCTGTGCCTTTTGGCACGATCGACAGTGTGATTCCACAAATTTCGTGTCGTAGTTCTGTCGATTTTGGAGATTTCTCTTTATAGAAATTTTCTGGGTTGTTCTTTCCTTAATTATGGGATAATTTGTTGGTTCAATCGGCCTAGGTCATGATTGACCGGATTAGAGTTTGACTCGAACTGTATTTTGATGTTAGAAAAAATGTATGACATGTGATTGTCATTAGAAAATCCAAGCATAGGGCTTGGTGTTTGTAAGTCTAAGTGTGTAGCCTTGGTATGGAAAATCCAAGCATAGGGCTTGGTGTTGGTAAAATCCAAGGATGAGGCTTGGTGTGGGAAGTCCAACATGGAGTTGGCAATGGGAAGTCTTGAGGACTTGTCAAGGTCACTAGTCTCGTAGGCTCGGGGTCCTTGAGTCGGTGAAGGATGACATTGCGAAGCCGTGCGTTTGGTGCATCCGTGGGACTGTCAGACGGGGAGCGAATGGAGTGAGGCCCAAGGAAAGAAGACTTCGAGGGCAAGAGATGCGAAGGATGGCATTGTGAAGCCGTGTGCTTGGTGTATCCGAGGGACGTAGGCCGATGGAAGAAAGCTTCGGTGGAGAACTCCATGAGAGGATGAGATGGACTTGGCCAAGTGGCTAAGACTGACGGTCGGATGCTCAAACAACTTGGTGTTTGAGGTTTTACCCAATATCAGTCGACTGGTATAGATACTGTTAGGGCAATCTCTTGCCGTGATATGGTTTTGATGGTGTGGAAAAGGGTTTAAGTTAGGTTGGTATTGTTGATTTGATATGTGCGTTGAAGTCGTGCAGGACTTAGTAATTCGCACATGGAGCCATGGCGAGTTTCACCAACTCATCACTCGGGCCTTGAGTCGGTGAAGGATTGCTTTGCGGAAGCCGTGCGCTTGGAGCATCCGAGGGACCGCCGGACGAGAAGCTTGGAGTGAAGCCGGAGGAAGTAGACTTCGAGGCAAGAGACGCGAAGGAGCATTGCAGAGCTGTGCGCCTGATGCTGCCGAGGGACGTGGCCGCGAACGAAGAGAACTTCGAAGGCGAGGGACTCCGAGGGATGAGAGTGAGCGATTGTAACCCGGGAAGGGTAGCTCTTAGGTGAAACTTGGCCATTTGGCCAAGTGTCGGATGGGTTTTCGACACGGCCGATCGCATGTCATAGCGGCAGCCGATCGCTTCCGAAGTCGATGGGTCGATCGATCGGTATAAGACCGGTCAGTAGTGCTTGGCCGATCGCATGGATCGGCAATGATCGATGTCCGATGTAGTCGATCGCCAGGAATGGCAATGATGATAATCGCACGGGCACGTAATGGAGTCGACGATCGGGCACTCGACCGATCGAGCACCGGGCCGATCGATGGTGCCATCACCGATCGATGCCATCGCTGGATGGTATCCAACGCGTGGAAAGCGGCCGTTATTTAACGACTACAGACTGGCCGATCGATGGGTGCCATCACGATCGCCTGTGTCAACGGGAAGAAACCCTCTTCCTCTATAAAAAGGAAAGGGTTGGGGCTTTGGGGGGTCAATGCTTGAACGCCCAACTACTCTCAAAGTGCCCTAAACGTTTTTCCACTCTTCTACTTGCTTTAATCTTCATTCCATTGTAGAAGAGTGATCTTGGTTGTAAAGGTTACCTCCACCTAGCTTGGTGCAAAGGAGAGACCAATATTGGATTGGCTTTGAAGGAGTGATTCACCTTAGACGAATCGGGATTGTGGATTAGCGGCGTAGCCGTGAACCACGTTACATCTTCTTGTTAGCGTTTGCTTTCTTGTAATTTCTATTTGCTTGTCTTTATTAGTCTTTCGCTTGCGCTAATTAGTTTTGTAGACGAGCAAATACCGACATCCAACGAACGAGGGCTATTCACCCCCCCTCTAGCTGGCCAATAGATCAACCGATCGATCCCAACAAGTGGTATCAGAGCCAAGTTGTTTGTCGAGGACTAACCGCCGCAACAAACACTTCATCTAAAGATGGCCGGCTCAAACATCCACCCACCGAAGTTCAACGGCGAATTCTCTTGGTGGAAAAAGAGAATGGAGGTATTCTTCGAAACCGACTTTGAAATCCTTTTAATAATGGAAAACGGTTTCGAGTTGCCTAGGAACGAGAATGGGGAGCCATTGGAGAAATCTAGGTGGAGCAAAAGGCAAAGAGAAGAATACTTGGCAAATTCAAAGGCCAAGCACCACCTATACAATGTCCTCCCTCAACAAGAAGTAAATAGAATAGGGGAATGCTCAAGTGCCAAAGAGATGTGGGAGAGATTGGTTGAACTTCATGAAGGCACTTCGGAAGCCAAGCTAGCGAGAAGAGATCTCCTCCGCTCCCAACTATCAAATATTAAGCTTGAAAAGGGAGAAAAGGTAACTTCCCTACATTCTAGAATTAAAGAAATATTAATTGGGCTAACAAGTGTAGGTGAGAAGCTATCAAACCGGGATATGGTAATGAAGGCCATAGATGCCTTTCCCCGGTCCTCAAAATGGAGCTCCATGGTGGACTCATTTTATATCTCCAAGAACTTAGAAGTAAGCACCTTGGAGGAATTCTTCTCAACAATGGAGCTTCATGAGACAAGGCTTGAAGGTATACAAGAAGAGCCTAGAGTCCAAAACTCAAGAGGAGTTGCCTTGATGGCGAACAAGGGGAAGAAGAAGATGGAATTCCCCTCCTCCTCATCCGATGAAGCCTCTACCTCCTCCATGGATAGCACGGAAGAAGCCTACATGGTAAGGAAGGTAAGGCGTGCATTTAAGAATCTTAGATTTGATAAATCTCATGATAGGAATAGAAGACCAAGGGGTAAGGTCATATGCTATAATTGCCAAGGAGAGGGACACATAAGGGACAATTGTCCCCTACTAAACAAGAGCAAGGAAGATAATAAAAAGAAGGAAGAAAAGAGGAAGAAGAAGGGGAGCAAGAAAAAGGAAGAAGAAAAGAAGGCAAAAGGAAAAGGGAAGGCCATGACACTCAAAGCCAAGACTTGGGATGATGTTGCCCCATCCTCCTCATCCGAAGAAGAAGAGCATGTCTACTCCAACCTAGCACTAATGGCTCTTCATGACTCGGATTGTTCCTCCTCCTCAAATGAAGAATCAAGTACAAGTGGGGAGAGCTCAAATGAAGGGGGAGCTTCTACATCCTCCTCATCCGAAGAAGAAGAAGAGGATATGGAAACTATGGTAACGAAAGCTTCTCCTAAGAAAATAGTTTCCATAATCTCTAGTTTAACTAAGGACTTATTTGGCATGAAAAAGAAAAATAAGAGCATGCTAGATAAAATTAAGGATTTGGAAAATAAGCTAGAAAATACATGCTTAAATGATAATGTTTCTTCTTGCCATGATGATGCATGCTCACATGACTATATGCCTTTGGATGTTAATGATGCATGCATAGAGGAAAATAGGGCATTAAGGGAAAAGGTAGATTATTTAACCAAAGCCCTAGGAAAATTCACAATTGGCTCCAACACATTAAATATGATCATAGGGAGCCAAAGGGCAAGCTTCAACAAAAAAGGCCTAGGCTACAAAGAGAAGAAAAATGAAAAGGCCTACAAATGCCTAATAGCTAGGGGACAAGATAAAAAGAAAGTAATTGCTAGAAAATGGATCCCCAAGGAATATCTAGTGAACCCAATAGGAAAGAACTTATTTTGGGTTCCAAAATCCATCCTTAAGGGTTAGAATAACCCTAGGGTAGTCAACCACATGGAATTAATCTATATCATATTTTGGTTGACTTAGGATGACGGGACAATATTTTTTAGATAGTGTTGGGTGATGATAATGTACCCATAAATAGATAATAATGCTTAAATCATGATGATTGATGTAATTCCTATGTATATTTACAATCATGATTTATTTTTTTTAATTTGGCACGTTATCATAAGAAATAGGTTTGAATCATGCTTTAGGTAATACTTTGTTTATTATCATCATATAATACCTAATGCATGATTATAATTTGATAAAGACATGAGTTTCATGATCATGATGTAGAATTCATTCATATATGTCTTTATGATCATGAGGATTATTAGGTTGATACTTAACCTTGATAGAATTGCATGAATATATTGGTTAAGTATGCACAAATACCCCCTAGGATGCATCTCACACTCACCATAGGCTACCTTGATTGAAAACTTAGCATGAGTGAGATGTTAGGATGATACAAATGTTCACTAATGCCTATGGCATTTAGATGGTCATTTAAAGTATCAAAATAGCAATAATAGACCAATCATGGGGAAGGCTTATGTTTAATTCATAGACATATTGCCCAAAGATCATGGTTGGATATTTCATATGTTTTCAAAACAATTTCTTACTTTAAAATATATGTATTCATGTTTTGAAACAATTGGATGCAAGACTAGGTGTTAAAATGGATACTCTTATGATCAAAAACCTAGTAGTTTTTAAAGCTTTTGGATTTTTGGAAAATACATGGAAATATAATGATTTTTCATGAAAACATATTTTTCACTGATAGATATACTTAAAAGAAATGTGTTCCCCAAATTTTATGATTTTTTGAATTTTCTGGAATTTTTAATGCATTTCTGAAATTCGGTCTGAAAATCAGAAAATCCCGAAATTCACGTGCCAGTCGACTGGTATCTGAACCAGTCGACTGATGGCCTGCATTTCAGACCAATAACGGCTGAATTCCAATTTTTTATCAACTTATGGTACTTTCTTTCTATTAGACTTGATGCCATGTATTTCTAACTTAGTATTCATATTTTTGATGGTGTCAAAGGGGGAGAAATGAATATGTTTAAGTTAATTATGATATGGGGAGAGATTAAGGGGGAGTTTCATGGATTAAGGGGGAGTTGCATGTTGCTATCAAATGTTTATGTTTACATGCTTTCTTTCCTTACAAATTTATATCAAATGTTTTTTTTCCTAACTTAAACGGATTGCCACACATCAAAAAGGGGGAGATTGTTAGGGCAATCTCTTGCCGTGATATGGTTTTGATGGTGTGGCAAAGGGTTTAAGTTAGGTTGGTATTGTTGATTTGATATGTGCGTTGAAGTCGTGCAGGACTTAGTAATTCGCACATGGAGCCATGGCGAGTTTCACCAACTCATCACTCGGGCCTTGAGTCGGTGAAGGATTGCTTTGCGGAAGCCGTGCGCTTGGAGCATCCGAGGACCGCGGACGAAGCTTGGAGTGAAGGTGGAGGAAGTAGACTTGAGGCAAGAGACGCGAAGGAGCATTGCGAGCCGTGCTGATCTTTGAGGGGCGTGGCCACGAACGAGAGAACCGGCGCGAGGACTCAGGGATGAGTGGCGATTATAACCCGGGAAGGGTAGCTCTTAGGTGAAACTTGGCCATTTGGCCAAGTGTCGGATGGGTTTTTCGACACTAGTCATGCCGCTATGTCATGGCGATCGGCCTATCAGTCGATGGGTCGATCGGTGGTATAAGACCGGTCAGTGCTTGGCGATCAGCCATGGGTGGCAATCGATTGATGTCGGCAATGATCATTGCCGAGAATGGCGTCGATCGATAGCACTGTGCTGCACGCAGAATGGAGTTGACTCGGGGGCACTCGATCGATCGAGCACCGTCAATGATGGTGCCATCAGATCGATGATGCGATCAGTTGGATGGTATCCAACGTGGAAAGCGGCCGTTATTGGGCAACGGCTATAGCACCAGTTGACTGATGGGTGCCATCAGTCGACTGCTCCTGTGTCAACTGGAAGAAACCCTCTTCCTCTATAAAAAGGAAAGGGTTGGGGCTTTGGGGGGTCAATGCTTGAACGCCCAACTACTCTCAAAGTGCCCTAAACATTTTTCCACTCTTCTACTTGCTTTAATCTTCATTCCATTGTAGAAGAGTGATCTTGGTTGTAAAGGTTACCTCCACCTAGCTTGGTGCAAAGGAGAGACCAATATTGGATTGGATTTGAAGGAGTGATTCACCTCGGACGAATCGGGATCATGGATTAGCGGCGTAGCCGTGAACCACGTTACATCTTCTTGTTAGCGTTTGCTTTCTTGTAATTTCTATTTGCTTGTCTTTATTAGTCTTCCGCTTGCACTAATTAGTTTTGTAGACGAGCAAATACCGACATCCAACGAATGAGGGCTATTCACCCCCCCTCTAGCCGGCCAATAGATCAACCGATCGATCCCAACAGATACCAGTCAACTGCTCCAAGTCGATGGCAATCGACTAGTGTTCGGCCCGATGTATTTCGCCCAATCAATAATCGCCAAGGGTTGGCGTTGATTATAACCTACATCGATCGCCGCGAGGATGACGGTCGTCATCAAGGTAAATTTTGTATGTATGAAGGTTTTTCATTCGAGTGATCACATCGAGCACTCGACTGATGGGTCTATCAGTCGACTGATGGACATGATCAGTCGACCAATGGTTATCCGTTGGAACTTTGCCAACGTGGATTAAGCCATTGTGAGACAACAAGCATAAAAGGAGGAGCTTGGGGAGGATTTCAACAACATTTTTTGGGGCGATTTTGGAGGGGAATTGCTGCTGCATTACAGTCCTTCAAGAGCAAACCAAAACAAACAACAAGCAAGAGTTCAAATCCATTGTTGTAAAGTTTTCTTTACGTATTTCATTGTTGTATTTGTATTTGCTTGTATCTTTGTGTATTACTTAGTGTAGTTTCTTGTATGAGGTTTCTCCACCTCCGACTTATTGTCGAGAAGGAGTTTGGTTAGTGTTGTGCGCATAACTCGAGCTCGTTGAGCTCACCCCCTGGAGTAGGAACCCTAAGGTTCTGAACCATGTATATCATTGTGTATTTGTGTGTGCTTGTATTGTTGTTTAGTATTTCTATTGTTTCCGCTGGGATAACGATAATTGTAGACAAGCGACATGCACGAGCGATCGATTTCCATCATCGTACACGAATTGGGCTATTCACCCCCTTTAGCCAGCCATCGATCCTCCAACAAGTGGTATCAGAGCGAGGATCTTGTCACAGATTCATCACCAACACAAGCACAACAAGATGACTGGCATCAACATCCTTCCACCGAAATTCGAAGGAGAATTCTCATGATGGAAGAAAAGGATGGAGGTATATTTCGAAACCGATTTTGATATGATGCTAACAATTGAAAACAATTTTGAAGTACCTAGGGGTGAAGACAACAAGCCGTTAGTAAAATCAAGATGGACTTAGGAACAACGATAACAATTCAAGACAACGGTTAAGGTAACAAAAATGTTAATTAGATTAATACCTAACCATATCTTGTGTAAGATAGGTGAATATGGGGATGCCAAGGAATTGTGGGATAAGGTGGTCAAATTCCACGAAAATTCTGAACCGGCACAAGTAGAGAAGGAAGCTGAAGTAGAATGTTCATCAACATCTGGATTCGAGGATGTTGAAGAATTGGAGAAAACCTCCACCTCTAGCATTGAGGGGGAGGAGAGACAATCTTCTATCTCGGAACAAGAACGAGAAGAGGTATCTACATCTGGGAGAAGTGAAGATCAAGATGCTTTCACCACCCTAGGTAACTCAAATGCAATTCTAAATAATAAAGATCACATAATTTGCTTTGAGTGTAGGGAAAAAAGGCATTACAAGAGCAAATGCCTAAAATTGGCTAAGAAAAAAGCACCGACACCAAAAGTCAACCAAAAGTCAAAAGATACCGGAGTACTCGCTAAGAAGAGCAAAGAACACATTGTGTGCTTCAAATGCAATCAACAAGGACACTACCGAAGCCAATGCCCTAGGGGAGAAAGAAGGGGCAAGAAGGAGCTACACAAGTAGGGGGAGCTTCCAAAGCAAACCCTAAGGTATACTTTAATGCACCTTCTAGTTCTAGGATTAAGAAGCATGCTAGGAATTATTTTAGTACTCTTGGTATTGTCAATGAAAAGCATGCTAGTAGAAATAATAAAGTTTATTGTTTAGGTGCAAAGGATGTAAATTTACCTAAGGACAAACCTAGGACTAATAACACTAGACCTATGTTACCTAGAGAGTCCATTAGGAAGGTAGAAAATCACCTAGGCATTAATCCCAAAAATCATAGACATATGCCTAGGAAGAGTCATTCTCAAAAAATAAATGAAAATCAAAATTGGAAAAATTAGAATTAGAAAATCGAGCCTTGAGGTCAAGGCTTGAAAAATTGGAAAAGACCCTCAAAATTATGACAAACTCAATTATGGGGTCAAAGGATCAAAATCTAAGACCTAGGAGACAAGAACCGGTTAAGGGCAAGAAAGGTTTGGGTCACAAACCGAAGTCCTATCACAATGTTCCATTTGATTATGGAACAAAATCTAAGTCTAGCAAAACCAAGGTTAATAGAGAAGTCATCCCTAAGACTAACCATGGTATGTGTCTAGTGGCTCAAAATTCAAGAAAATCTAAGGTAGCCACTAAGAAGGTCAAAGGGGGAGTTACCTCTAGAGTTGACCTAGGAAAGACCCAGATGACTAAGGATTCAAAGCCAAAAACGGTCATTAGGAAAGTATCTAGGGAAGTTATTCCTAGTGAATACCTTGTTAACCCAAGGAGCTCCAATAGGTATTGGGTTCCTAGGAGCGTGATCGATTCACGCTAGATGGGTTAGGGTGTGTCAACCCTAAGTGGATGGGTAGTTAATCTAGCCTTGGTAGAGTTGACACTTTAGGATGTGCCAATGTGGTTTGAGAAGATGAAATTGATTAAATTGGCACAAATAGGTCTTAAAAGTCATGGTGTGCCATTTTGGGTTTTTGGCACACTAGGAGGATAGTTGGCATTAAGGCAAAATGGATTTAATCTTAGAAATGACAATTTGGGCTTAACACTTAGGTATCTTATACCTTAGTATTTTATACTTGCCATGCTTTATTTGCCTTGCCATGTCATGATATCATATTTATTTTTATCATATAAAATATCATGATAATACTTAGGGTTAGCTAAATGTCATGTTATGCTTAAGCTTGTATCACATGCCATGACATCATGATTATATGGTACATGCTTATTCATGTTATCATTTATGCCATAATCATTATTCATGCATTAAATAAAATTGATTTAAGGACTATGACTTGATTTGAAGTCTCATGCATAAGGGAATCAAATAGTGTTGCCTAGTAAATTGCATGAGACCCTAGTTTAAGGAGAACAAAACTCACATCTCACATCAAATTGCCTTGGGTGTTAGTTGATATTAGATATATGTGAGATGTTAGGAAAATGAATTTAAAGGTTTTAAAAACATTTCAAAATCATTTTGAAAAACCTTGGTGAAGTTTATCTTTTGATAGCAATCACCATTGAATGAGGTGATACAAAGTAGGGCTAAACATTGAAATTTTCAATGGATTTAAACTTTGTATCAATCTCACTAGTTTATGGGTATTTTATTTTTCTAATATTTTTCACCCATAATGCTTATTATAAGTATTATACGTATGAATTTTCAAGATTTTTTAAATTACGTATATTTACTTATGAATTTTGAAAAATCAATTTTGATAATTGAAATCTGCATTCTGTAGATATCAGTCGATTGCCATATATGGCAGACGACTGATGAGTGTGGCAGTCGACTGACTACTGTCAGAGTCGACTACCAGAAGCTGATATCGGGTAAATAAGGTTTGTTAGGACCATGTTCAGCTATGTTTAGGTTCCCTAACTTCTCATTACCCTAGGACATGCTTTGGAGAACATTAGAAAGGGTGAAAGTCCATTGGACATGGATTAAGAGAAGTGTTTAGGGTATGTATCGAATTTTAAGGAAGGTAAAAGTTCAATGTTGAATTTTTTCCCTTAATTTCGATAGTTTAGTGTTCCTATTGGCTTAGGGACTCTCCAAGGACATTGTTGGTGCAATGGTCAAGGGGGAGCAAGCCTTTAGGGGGAGGTATCCATCATGGAAAGATAGATGTGAATTTTTCCTCATGGGAGGAAAATTGGGGGATTGCCTCTCTTAAGTGATATGGGAGTTATCACTAGGAAGATTGAAGGTATCCTAGATGTTTTTTTATACCAAGGGGAAGATTGTAAGATATCATTGAGATATGAGACATTGACACTCTTGAGGAGGACCTTTTTGATGTATGTCAAAAAGGGGGAGAAGTTATCAATTGGGGTTAGTTGGAATTCTCGTTGGGATGTGAGAATTGTCAATTGGGGATATTTGGTAGACTTGAGTTTGAGGTTTTGTCAAATATCAAAAAGGGGGAGATCGTTGGTGCAATCGACCCAGGTCACGATTGACCGGATTCGAGTTTGATTCGAACTGTATTTTGATGTTAGACAAAACGTATGACATATGATTGTCATTGGAAAATCCAAGCATAGGTCTTGGTGTTTGTAAGTCCAAGTGTGTAGCCTTGGCATGGAAAATCCAAGCATAGGGCTTGGTGTTGGTAAAATCCAAGCATGAGGCTTGGTGTGGGAAGTCTAACATGGAGTTGGCAATAGAAAGTCTTGAGGACTTGGCAAGGTCACTAGTCTCGTAGGATCGGGGTCCTTGAGTCGGTGAAGGATGACATTGCGAAGCCATGCACTTGGTGCATCCGAGGGACCGTCAGACGGGGAGCGAATGGAGTGAGGCCTAAGGGAAGCAGACTTCGAGGGAAAGAGACGCGAAGGATGTCATTGCGAAGATGTACGCTTGGTGTATCCGAGAGATGTAGGCCGAGGGAAGAAAGCTTCGGTGGAGAACTCCATGAGATGATGAGATGGACTTGGCCAAGTGGCTAAGACTGACGGTCGGATGCTCAAACAACTTGGTATTTGAGGTTTTATCCGACATCAGTCGACTGGTATAGGTACTAGTCAACTGCTCTAAGTCGATGACAATCGACTGGTGTTCGACTGATGTGTTTCTGGCCAAACAGTCGACTGCTGACACTATCAGTCGACTGCTAAGGGATGACAGTCGATTGATCAAGGTGAATTCGAGCATAGAAGGTTTTCCAGTTGAGTGATCGCATCAAGCACTCGACTGATGGGCCTACCAGTCGACTGATGGGCATGATCAGTCGACTGATGGTTATCCATTGGAACTTTGCCAATGTGGATTAAGCCGTTGTGAGACAACGACTACAGGAACAATCGACTAATGATCATGAGCAGTCGACTGATCAGTGCAGAATCATCCCGAGACAAGCATAAAAGGAGGAGCTTGGGAAGGATTTCAACAACAGTTTTTGGGGCGATTTTGGAGGGGAATTACTGCTGCATTCTAGTCCTTCAAGAGCAAACCAAAGCAAGCAACAAGCAAGAGTTCAAATCCATTGTTGTAAAGTTTTCTTTACATATTTCATTGTTGTATATGTATGTGCTTGTACCTTTGTGTATTACTTAGTGTAATTTCTTGTACGAGGTTTCTCCACCTCCGACTTGTTGTCGAGAAGGAGTTTGGTTAGTGCCGTGCGCATAACTCGAGCTCATTGAGCTCACCCCATGGAGTAGGAACCCTAAGGTTCCGAACCACGTATATCATTATATATTTGTGTGTGCTTGTATTATTGTTTAGTATTTCTATTGTTTCTGCTGTGCTAATGACAATTGTAGACAAGTGACACGCACGATCGATCGATTTCCATCATCGTACACGAATTGGGATATTCACCCTCCTCTAGACGGCCACCGATCCTCCAACATAATTATGATAAGATATGTTCTGTTTAAGTCTCCTAAGATGACCTAATCAAGAGATCTATAAATATATCCCTTGATAATCTTTGGATAAGAAAAAGGAGAGTTGTTTTAGGTTTTCCCTTTGGTAGCTGTCTTTCCTCTCTCCTCTTCTCTTGTCTCCGCCGGTTGGCTAGCACCAATTGGAGACAAAGGCTTGCTACTCTAGGAGTTGTCTCAGGTGATCCCAGCATGGATAATGATAGAGGCAACGCCTATTGTTCTTGTTTGTGGTTTCAACGGATTCAAAAGAATCTCGAAGGTATAACTTCTCCTTCTCCTTGTGTGTTTTCATATGATTATGACAAAGAAAGTTTTCCTGGCCTCCAGGGGATGTCTGGGATGGAATAAAAATTATTTTATTCGCTTTATTCTGCTACACATGATCCTGGAATCCCCAACAGATATCACGTTCCTGTGTTACTTGCGAGAAGGGAAGGTCAAGGGGAGTGTTACTCCATCAAGGTTGTGGAAACATACGAACCGTCCCCTTTTACCAAAGACATATCTTTGGAGGATCTACCTCCTCACTTTTGTGCTCCTAATATTAGACTATATAATGGTACTTCTGATCCTGAAGAGCATTTATCGCAGTTTGAAGGTGCATCTGTGCTTCATCATTATTCTGATGCCATCAAGTGTCGGGCCTTTCGTACCACCCTATCGGCTTCCACGATGTGGTTTGGGTTATTACACTCTGGTTTAATTACTTGTTTCAGGGACCTGAAGGAAGTCTTTCTCAAACATTTTGCCACCAGTAAGAGGTACAAATATGTTGCCTCTAGCATATTCCATGTGAAACAGGAACCTACAGAATCGCTACGTAGTTACATCCACCGATTCACCAATACCGCCCTCGGGGTACCTTCGGTGACCCTGGATTTCTTAATCGTCGTTGTATCCCATGGGATGAAGGAAGGACCTTTCCTTAGTTCTCTACTAAGGAAGCCCATCGTTAGCTACTACAATGAATTGTTAGGACGAGCAGAAGAATATATTAACGAAGAAGAAATCCTAAAAGTGCGGAGAGTTGAGAAGAAGCCTACTGCCAGTCCCATGGAGAGAAGTCAACCTTCTGCTTCTCGAGTACCCCCGAGGAAACCTTTTATGTTAGAATTTCCTTATCCTTGATTGCTCATGATGGAGGCTCCTCCCCATCACCCCGCATTATGGCTACCAAATTCTCACCTCTACCCCAAACCCCGAAGGAGGTAGAGCTTGAAATGTATGAGAAGTATGGCGTGCTCCAACATTCTGGAGGATACAAGGGAGTTCCTTGTAATCCCCCAGGTCCACTTTTTTGTCAGTATCATATGGAGTATGACATTCCAGCGAGAGGTGCTTTGGTTTGCAGAGGGAGTTGGACCGCATCAGAATGGAATATCTTACTCTGCAACCCCAAGTGAGAGGGGGTGCAGGGAGAGTGAAGGGAATTACTTCCCACTTCGGTCGCTTATGCATGGTGATCCTATCTCATGTCCCCGGATAAAAAAAAATAATCCGGATGAAGATGAATTACCTAAGCAACCGTTTCATCATCGTGCTATTCGATTTAAGTAGTCGCTTGAACAAACTTGTTGTTCAAGCAACCTAACTCTTTTCCTCAATTAGCCACGGAATAGATGATGAACGGATCGCCGATTTTTGTGTTTATCATCGGGGTCCATGTTAATCAATAACATACAAAATACAAAAGAACTAGAATCAAAACTAAACAAGATTATACCTCTTGTTTTACCTCTTGATCTTCTATTGTATTCCTATCCTCCTATTGGATGTCATGTGGGCGATGATCTTCCAAGAGTCGAAGCCTCCTAGATCTCGTATCTTCCCTTCCTTGCTCGCTCCGAACAAGGGAAGATAAAACTCCCTTATTCTCCTTGCTTGTGATGACCACCAAGGCCTCCTCTTCTCCTTTCTTGTGCCGACCACCACAACTCCAAGAGTTGGTGTCTGTCGGCCCTAAGAGAGGAGAAAAAGGAAGAGAACCTTCCTCCTTGTGTTGCCGCTGGCCCTAGGTGAGGAAGAAGAAGTGCCGGCCTATCCTTGAAAGAAGGGGCGCCGGCCTTAAGGAGATGAAGAAGAGGCGCCGTCCAAACCTAAGGAAGAGAGGAAGAACCCTAAGGCAAAACCCTAAACCTCTTCCACTTGTTGTCGCCACCCAAAGGAGAGGAAGAACCCTTAGATTATTTTGCCCAAGCCTCTCCCCCCCTTATTTATAGATCTAGGCTTCATGATGTATTTATAATAGGCTACAATAGGGACCATGAGGAGGAGTTGGATCTTGGCCACCCAATGGATCCGAACCATACAAACCCGATCCATTAATGATGATCCATTCCACTAGAGGATCATCATTGATCTACCTCACCAACCCCCATAATTAAATATGGGCTCCACATATTATTTGTAAAAAATATCTCTCCGTGTTTAAGATATCGAATGTCCATTAATTAATTAAATTACTGATAATTTAATTAATTAATATCTAACTCCATGAGTAGTACTACTCATCCTTATCATCATGTTGGACCAAGTCAACCTACAGGATTTACATGATGAACCTTATGAGCTCCTCAAGGGGACATCATCATCCTAATATATAGGACACGGTTTCCTCCTATAATCAAAGACACACCATGTAAATAATATTATTTCTCAACTTACCAGGACTATCGATTTAATACATAAATCTCACCCATTGGTAAATCAAAGAAATAAATACTATGTACATGTGCCCGTTGTTATATCGGAATTAAGAGCATGTACACCATAATATCTGAGGTCTGATTCAATTATATAGTTAGTATAAATTGAATCACCTCTAAATCGGTCCTGCTCAATACACAGAAAGTGTACTAGTGTAATTCTATGGTCAAGATAAATCAATACCATATTACACTACAACCATGCCAATGGTTTGTCCAAAACCATCTTGGTTGTGAGCCTCAACTTATACTCTACAAGGAACTGATGACATGATCTTCTGTGCGACATCACACACTATGTTATCTTCAATGTAAAGTATAAAAAAAAATGCATAAATATAAAATGCAAACAATGATCATGTGATTTTTATTTCAAAACGAAGATGTTCATACAAAGGCTAGGCTTTCAGTATACATCCCAACAATCTCCCACTTATACTAAAAGACTATGCTGCCATCAAACTGTCATACATCTGATTCCCATTCCCTCCACATGCCTATCAAAAGCTCTCGCTGAAAGGGCCTTAGTGAAAGGATCTGCCAGGTTATCCTCTGATGTAATCTTGGCGACAACAACTCCTCGCTTTATGATCTCTCGTATCAGGTGGTACTTGCACTCTATGTGTTTACTTGCCTTATGGGCTCGTGGTTCTTTCGAGTTTGCAACTGCACCACTATTATCACAATAAATTGTGATAGTTCTGGGCAAACCAAAAATTGCATCCAAGTCCATCAAGAAGTTCCTGGGCCATACAACTTCTTGGCTGCCTCAGAGGTTGCCACATACTCAGCTTCCATGGTGGAGTCTACCATATATTTATGCTTGACACTTCTCCATATAATGGCTCCACCTCCCAAAGTAAACACAAAACTTGAGGTAGACTTACTGTTATCCCTATCTGATTGGAAGTCAGAATCTGTATAACCCACATGGAGTAATTGATCTTCCTGGTATACTAGCATATAATCCCTAGTGCTTCTCAGGTACTTCAATATATGCTTTACCGTAGTCCAATGTCCCTGTCCTGAATTACTCTGATATCTGCTAACTATGCCCACGACAAAGCAGATATCCGACCTCGTACATAACATAGCATACATGAGGCTTTCTACTGCCGAAGCATAAGGAACCACCTTCATCTCCTCTATCTCCTTTGATGTTCTAGGACACATCTCTTTAGATAAAGGTACTCCATGCCTAAAAGGTAGAAAACCTTTCTTGGAGTTTTGCATGCTAAAATGAGCCAAAATAGTGTCTATGTATGAAGCTTGAGATAAGTATAACATCCTTTTCTTGCAATCCCTTATAACCTTGATCCCAAGGATGTGTCCCACTTCTCCCAAGTCCTTTATATCAAATTATTTGGACAACCATACCCTTACGTCTGATAACACTTTGACATTGTTGCCAATAAGTAAAATGTCATCTACATATAGTATAAAAAATACCACTTTGTTTCTATCACATCTCTTGTATACACAAGACTCATCCGGACTTTGAATAAATCTATATGACTGGATTACCTCATTAAAGCGGATGTTCCAAGATCTCGAAGCTTGCTTCAATCCATAAATGGACTGATTAAGCTTGCACACAAGATGCTCTTTGCCCTTTGCAATGAATCCCTTTGGTTGCTTCATATAGATGTTTTCTTCAAGACTTCTATTAAGGAAAGTTGTCTTGACGTCATTCTGCCAAACCTCATAATCCATATGAGTAGCAATAGATAAGAGAATCCGGATAGACTTAAGCATGACTACCGGTGAAAAGGTCTCCTCATAATCGATGCCCTCTTTCTGAGTATACCCTTTCACAACAAGCCTTGCTTTGAAGGTCTCTACCTTCCCATCTAATCCTCTCTTTCTTTTGTATATCCACTTGCATCCAATGGCTTTTACACCATTGGGTGGTTCTACTAGCTCCCAGACCTGATTTGAGTCCATAGATTCTATCTCAGAATTCATCACCCTTTGCCAAGATACCGCATCTTTATCTTGGATTGCCTCGTCATATGTCCAGGGATCAGATTCATGTTCACTAGGAACCAAATCAGAAGATTCTCCTAAGAATATAAATCTATTAGGTTGTCTAACAACCCTCCCACTATGACGAGGTATCACTTGTGTATCCTCTATGACACGCGGTGCAGTCACTTGTGGTATATCCTCTTATACCATTGGTACTGAAGTAGTGACTTGCCATTTTAATTCCTTCAGAACAATCTTGCTCATGAGCTTGTGGTTCATCACATAGTCTTCCTCTAAAAATTGGGCGTGCGTGCTAATGATCACCCTCTGATCTCTAGGACTATAGAGCAAACCACCTTTCGTTTCTCTAGGATAGCCTACAAACAGGCACACTTTTGTACGAGATTCTAACTTTCCAGCATCTCCCTTCAGCACATGTGCTGGACTACCCCAAATCCGAATATGTCTCAGACTAGGCTTTCGCTCAATCCACAATTCTGTGGGAGTAGAAGGTACTGATTTAGATGGTACCAAGTTTAGAATATACACTTTCATATCCAAAGCATACCCCCAGAACGAATCTGGTAACCCAGAATAACTCATCATCGATCTAACCATCTCCATAAGAGTCATTCGCTCTGCCACACCATTCTGTTGGGGTGTACCAGGTGCAGATAGTTGGGATTGAATCCCAACCTCTGATAAGTAACTCCTAAACTCTCCCAAGAGGTACTCACCACCACGATCAGATCGTAGTGTCTTGATACTTTTACCTTGATGTTTCTCCACATCAGCCTTGAATTCTTTGAACCTGTCAAAGCATTTAGACTTGTGGCGCATCAAGGAAATATATCCATATCTTGAATAATCGTCTATAAAAGAGACGAAATATTCAAAACCACCTCTAGCCTAGATAGACATAGGACCACACAAATCAGAATGAACCAATTCTAACACATCTTTGGCTCTATACCCCTTGGCCTTAAAAGGCCTCTTGGTCATTTTACCTTCCAAGCATGATTTGTAGGTTGGGAAATCTTCCACCACTAATGAACCCAAAGGTCCATCAGCTATCAACCTTTGAATTCTACTCAGGTTAATATGACCTAACCTTAGATGCCAAAGATACATTTGGTTCATTTTCGAAGGTTCTTTTCTCTTATTAGATTTAGAAGATGAGTTGTTTATTTCTATTTGCATCGTGGGAGTTTTTGGTTCAAGAGTGTATAAATTTCCTACCAATGCACCAGAACAGATAATCTCCCTATTCCTTTTTATAACAACTTTGTCATTAAAAGAAATAGAATATCCATTGAAAAACAATTTAGAAACTGAAATCAAATTCTTTCTAAATGAAGGTACATAAAGGGAATTTCTCAGAACCAAAGTTTTAATCCTATTAAAAGATAAATAAACATCTCCCACTGCAATAGCCGCCACCTTCGTAGCATTGCCCATGTAGACAGTAATCTCCCCCTCAGCTAGTCGTCTGGTTTCCTAGAACCCCTGCAATGAGTTGCAGACATGATCAGTGGCTCCTGTATCTACACACTAGGTACTGGTAGATAACACCACTAAACATGTTTCAACGACTAGACTAAAAGATATACCTTTGTTCTATTTGCGGTTGGGACAGTCCGTCTTCCAATGTCTAGTCTGCTTGCAAGTGAAGCACTTGCCTTTCGGCTTCTTCACTCCTCCCTGAGATCCTCCCGCCACCTTTGCTACACCTTGTTTCTTCTACTTCTTGCCTTTCAGCTTAGAAGTAGAGACCTTCTGAGCAACCAAAGCTAGAGAACTCTGACGAAAAAGCCCCTCTGTCGCTTGGAGTTCTGTCAAAAGCTCCACTAACGAATACAACCTCTTATTCATATTGTAGTTGAGGCGAAACTGCTCAAAACTCCTAGGTAGAGATTGGAAAATGATATCGACCTAGGTTTCTCCATCGATCTCCACTCAAAGGACTTCCAACTCATTTAAATAAGCCATCATCTTGAGAACATGATCCCTCATGGGTGTTCCCTTAACCATAGTGGTCGTCACCAAGTTCCTCATAGCTTCCTGCCTAGCAGCCCGATTCTGGTGTCCAAAAAGTTCCTTGAGATTGAGCATCATGTCATAGGCAGTATTCATGGCTTGATACTGATGTTGCAATACATTTGACATGGAAGCCAAAATGTAACACCACGCCATCTCATCAGCCTTGATCCACTTCCTTTAACTCTCTTTCTCTTTTTCACCAGAATCATCCATAGGCTTAGGAGGACACTCTTTGAAGAGTACATATTTGTACTCCTCAGCAGTTAAGACAATGTCCAGATTCCTTTTTCAATCAACATAGTTAGGTCCAATAAGTTTGTTTTCTTTCAGAATCACAGCAAGTGGGTTGAAAGTCATTTTGAAAAACCTAAGAATCACATAAATCAAAAACATTAGATTTCAAAAATTTATTGATTCCTCAAACAATAAAATTTTAAAATCAACCAACACCTCAAAACACTGAGAATATCATATGCCACGATAGTGTGGACGTATACGAATTCTACATTTGTAAGAGGAGGTTTTACCCATTAATTTTATTATCCTGTCAACCTTACTTTTTGACAAATAAAATTAATAGTTGGTTCCTCTTTGGCCCTACAAATAAAAGCAGTGACTCCGATGGGGAGGATACTTTTATTTATATCTAAGTGTTTACCATTACCCGATACTAAGACAATTACCTCGGATTATCTACCTTTCGATGGGGAAGTACACACGCTCCTAAATAATTTTCTATAACCATATTTGACCTAGTGATCCACAAAACAAACTCATCCGATATGGAGGAAGACACTCAGAGCCAACGTGCAAGTTTGTTCGCATCATATGTCAAATTGTAATTGAGGCCCGAGAATTTTTAAAAAATATCCCTCTTCCACTTAGTAATTTAAAATTGAGGAATTTTCTCAAACACACAACATGCATATCAAACAATAAGCAATAAATATGAAAAAATATTTTCCAACTATTATGACTTTTGTTTTCCAATATGCTTACCGTCGTGTCGCCACCTCATCCGCTCCTCCCTTTACCATGCTCTAGCTATAAGGGGATCTGAGCAGAGATAAACTATTTTAATTTACATCCATCGATCCTATACTCCACAAGGGAGTGTACAATATATCTAGATCGAAAGTAAATTAAAATGAGCGGCTTAACAATGTCATATTTAATTACAAAATTAAATACTAATTATCCTCGTCAACCCCGAGGATTCAAATAAATAATTACAATCACACACATACAATCACATACATCCATATAGACATAATAGTTGGATCTTATGCCTGCAAGAAAAAAGTTAGCCTACGCACATCCTACTATTATCCGGCATAAAATATATGATAAATGCATGAAAGTAACCGAATCCAAAACACACAAAACCGGAAACCGTGGCTCTGATACCACTTGAAGGGAATTGCTTCCCACTTCGGTCGCTTGTATATGGCGATCCTATCTCACGTCCCCGGATAAAAAAAAAATTAATCTGGACAAAGATGGATTACCCAAGTAGCCGTTTCATCATCATGCTATTTGATTTGAGTAGTCGCTTGAACAAACTTGTTGTTCAAGCAACCTAACTCTTTTCCTTGATTAGCCACAGAATAGATGATGAACAGATCGCCGATTTTCGTGTTTATCATCGGGGTCCATGTTAATCAATAACATATAAAATAAAAAAGAACTAGAATCAAAACTAAACAAGATTATACCTCTTGTTTTACCTCTTGATCTTTTATTGTATTCCTATCCTCCTCTTGGACGTCGTGTGGGCAATGATCTTCCAAGAGTCGAAGCCTCCTAGATCTCGTATCTTCCCTTCCTCGCTCGCTCTGAACAAGGGAAGATAAAACTCCCTTCTTCTCCTTGCTTGTGCCGACCACCAAGGCCTCCTCTTCTCCTTGCTTGTGCCGACCACCACAACTCCAAGAGTTGGTGTCCGCCAGCCCTAGGAGAGGAGAAAAAGGAAGAGAACCTTCCTCCTTGTGTTGCCGCCGGCCCTAGGTGAGGAAGAAGAAGTGCCGACCTATCCTTGAGAGAAGGGGCGCCAGCCCTAAGGAGATGAAGAAGAGGCGCCGGCTAAACCTAAGGAAGAGAGGAAGAACCGTAAGACAAAACCCTAAACCTCTTCCACTTGTTGCTGCCGCCCAAAGGAGAGGAAGAACCCTTAGATTATTTCGCCCAAGCCTCTCCACCCTCTTATTTATAGATCTCGGTTTCATGAGGTATTTATAATAGGCTACAATAGGGACCATGAGGAGGAGTTGGATCTTGGCCACCCAATGGATCCGAACCACACAAACCCGATCCATTAATGATGATCCATTCCACTAGAGGATCATCATTGATCTACCTCACCAATCCCCATAATTAAATATGGGCTCTATATATTATTTGTACAAAATATCTCCCCTTGTTTAAGATATCAAATGTCCATTAATTAATTAAATTACTGACAATTTAATTAATTAATATCTAACTCCATGAGTAGTACCACTCATCCTTATCATCATGTTGGACCAAGTCCATCTGCAGGATTTACATGATGAACCTTATGAGCTCCTCAAGGAGACATCATTATCCTAGTATATAGGACACAGTTTCCTTCTATAATCAACGACACATCATGTAAATAATATTATTTTCCAACTTACCAAGCCTATCGATTTAATACATAAATCTTTCCCATTGGTAAATCAAAGAAATAAATACTAAGTACATGTGCCCATTTTTATATCGGGATTAAGAGCATGTACACAATAATATCTGAGGTCCGATTCAATTATATAGTCAATATAAATTGAATCACCTTTAAATCGGTCCTGCTCAATACACAGAAAGTGTACTAGTGTAATTCTATGGTCAAGATAAATCAATATCAAATTACACTATAACCATGCCAATGGTTTGTCCAAAACCATCTTGGTTGTGAGCCTCAACTTATACTCTACAAGGAACTGACAACATGATCTTTTGTGTGACACTACACACCATGTTATCTTCAATGTAAAGTATCAGATAAAATGCATAAATATAAAATGCAAACAATGATCATGTGATTCTTATTTCAAAATGAAGATATTCATACAAAGGCTAGACTTTCAGTATACATCCCAACAGAGAGGTCTGAGACCTCCTGTCGTCCGACTTGGACCTTATGTCAGAAAGCCTCCTGCCCTCTCCTCCCCATGACAAGTTGAGTTGAATAAGAATTCCATCCCTCAAAAGGAGGGTACCAGTGGTGGAGCGTCAACTGCTCTTGAAGATGGCCCAACTAGGGGCGTTATTAATGTTATTGTTGGAAGACCCACTGATGGGTATTTTAACAGAGCTTGGAAGTCTTATGCTCAACTCATGGAAAGTTTGGCCATTGGAGAAGAATGTGCTATAAAATAGATGTTAAATTTGAGTTTCGAACCAGAAGATTTGCAAGGTATTCTCTGTAGGAACATCGGTGAGCGCTAGAGGGGGGCTGAATGGCGTGTTCGTTCGTTTGGCAGAATTCAATCATGCTTGTCTCTATAAAATGATTAGTGCACAGCAGAAAATAAAAGAAAGACAAACAACACAATCACATGCAAAACACATGATATAACGTGGTTTGAAACCTTAGGATTCCTACTCCACGGGTTGAGCTCAAACGAGCACTAACGATGCAAACACCACTAATAATTCCTTCTCGACAACAAGTCGGAGGTAGAGAAACCTCGTACAATGATTACACAAGTAATATAAGTAAATACAAACAATTACAAATGAAATACACAAAAATACGTAAAGAAAACTTTACAAATGTGCTTTTGGATGCTTGCTTGTTTGGTTGCTTGAGCTGCACTTGGAGACCCTGAATTGCACCAGCAAATTACCCCAAATCTCCTCAAAGAACCATGCCAAAATCTCTCTCCTCGATCTCCTTTTAAAGCTGCAACTCGGGCTGGATTCCGCCTAGCAGTCGACTGCTCGACACCATCAGTCGACTACTCCTGTAGCCATTGTGAGACAATGACTCGATCCACATTGGATAAGTTCCAATAGATAGACCATCAGTCGATTGATCATGCCTCCACTCTACTGCCAAATCCTAGCAGTTGACTCGGACACATTCTGTGCCCGTGTTCTCAACCATCAATCGACTGACCTCCATGTCAATTGACTGATTAAGCCATCAGTCGACTGCCCAATGCTGGCAGTCGATTGCCAAGGCCACACGACCACAGTCGAATGCCAGTCGACTGCTTAGAGTCAACTCGGCTGCCAAGTGTCAAAATACTTGACCAGTCTACTGGTCCATAATCCCAGTCGACTGTTACACTTCAACCATGAGATTTACCCCAAGTATGATGCCCTCATACTTGCTAGACCACCCTTAGCCTAGACCTAAGCCTTCTAGTTACCTCCATCATCCTCATGCCTATCGGATCCATCCAAGTCATCCATGACTTGTTCATCCATACGCTATCCTTCAGGTGATTCCATCGGCTATTGTCATGCTAACGTGGTCTATACCGCCAAGGCACATTTGGGCTTACGCTGCCAAGACACACGCTTGGACTTTACGTCGCCAAACCATTGGACTTATGCTGCTAAGACTCCACCCTTGGACTTTACGCCACCAATATTAACCCTTGGACTTTCCATGCCAACTCCATGTTGGACTTTCCAAATGCCAAGACTCAAGCTTCGAATTTCCCTTGCCAAGACCCATGCTTGGACTTTCCATGCCAACCCATGTTGGACTTTCCATTTGCCAAGACTCAAGCTTGGACTTTCTTTGCCAAGTACACAAGACTTGGACTTTCCATTGCCAAGTGTCCCACTTGGACTTCTCTATTATGGTCAACCCCAAGTCAACCATCTAGTCAACCCATTGTTAAACAACGATCAACTCCTTTGTCAAACATCAATGTCAAATATCAAAATACTACTCGAGTCCAACTCGAGTCTAGTCAATCATGACCTGGGCCGATTACACCAATATTCTTAGCAGTTAGAATTAATCTTGCTAACTATGAGGTGACACGAGTATTAGTGGACTCGGGGAGTTCTATCAATATATTATTTACCGGAGCCTTCAAGTAGATGCAATTAGAGAACACACAATTAGAGGATGTGGTCACATCCCTCTTTGGATTTGCTGGCCACATGGTACATCCGGTTGGCTAGATAATCTTATAGGGAGTGATATGGTCGTGCTAGAGTGAGGGTGAATAACAATTCTTTGATTTTTCTCTCGTTTGATTCATGCTTGTCTACAATCATTAGTATGCACAATGGAATATAGAAATACAATAAAAACAAATACAAAACAAGCACACAAACAATATACAAAGATTTAACGTGGTTCAGAACTAGGGTTTCTACTCCACGGGGCGAGCTCAATAGCGAGCTCTAGTGATGCACACCACCACTAATAAAACTCTCCTTCTTGATATGACACCGGAGTGGAGAAACCTTGTATAAGACTCTTATAATAATAAGAATAAAGATACAACCAAATACAATAAGAGTACAAATGAAATGCAAAGAAACACTTTACAAACTAAGATTTTTGAATGCTTGTTGATGTGGTTGCTTGGATGATCTTGGAAGGTCTGAAATACAGTAGCAATTCCCCTTCAAGATCACTAAAAATTGGCAGCCATCTTCTCCTTCAAACTCCTTATAAAGAACACATCAGGCTGGATTTTCGCTTAGCAGTCGATTGTCAAAAGGCCTCAGTTGACTGCTCTCATATCCGTTGTCTCACAACGACTCCATCCACGTTGGAACCTATCCAATGGATACCCCAACAATCGACTGCTATCCAGTAGTCGACTACCAAATATTTTGTACTCGTGTCCATAAATTTTAGTCTACTTTCATCCATTGTAGTCAGCTACTCAAGGCCAGTCGACTGCCCATACATGGCAATTAACTACAGTGGCACACAACAACAGTCGAGCCTCTAGTTGACTACTGACCAGTCGACTAGTCATAATCCCCGTCGACTAACCCAACTTGACTAGGTTGCTAAGTGTCGACTATTGTCATGCTAACCGGGTCTATTTTATCAAGGTACATTTGGACTTATACTGCCAAGACTCCATACTTGGACTTTTCGCTGCTCAACATTGGACTTATGCTGCCAAGACTACATGCTTGGACTTTACACTGCCAATATCACATCTTTGGACTTCTCAAATGACAAGCATCCATACTTGGACTTTCACTATCAAAGTTCACATGGACTTTACGCCACCAAGATTACACACTTGGACTTATGCCGTCAAGACTATACCTTTGGACTTTCCTTGCCAAATACCCATGACTTAGACTTTCCATTTCCAAGAGTCATGCTTGGACTTTCCAATTGCCAAGTACCCATGGCTTGGACTTTACCATTGCCAAGACCCATGCTTGGACTTTTCATGTCAGGTACCCAAAGACTTGGACTTTCCATGCCAAGTATCCAAACTTGGACTTTCCATTGCCAAGTGCCCATGACTTCTACTTCTCAAATGCCAAGATCATTCTTGGACTTCCCATGACAATCATATTGTCAATCGTTTTGTCAAATATTAAAATATTACTCGAGTTAAACTCGAGTCTGGTCAATCGTGATCTAGGCTGGTTTTTCCAACAATCTCTCCTTTTTTGATGTTTTACAAGACTTTTAAGTTAGACTAACTATAACCTAAACTTAAACACTTCCAATGTCAAAGCATAGTAGAGGTTTACCTAAGTTAAACCTCACTTCTCCCCCTTTGGAATACATCAAAAAGACAACCAAGGGTATCCATGTCTCATATCCTAATGAGATCTTACATTCTCCACCTTGGTCTAAAAAATCTAGGATGCCTTCACTCTTTATAGTGATAAGTCCCATATCACTAAATGAGAGACAATCCTCACTTCTCCAATTTTCTCCCTTTGGTGAGCACAATGAGGATTTCCAAACCCTTCATGTCTCCCCATTTAAGGAATACTCATCCATCATCCCTTGATGGATAACCTCCCCCTAAAGGCTTATTTCCCCTTGACCATTGTACCAATAATATCCTTGGAGAGTTCCTAAGCCAATAGGAAACTTAAACCATCAAAAATAAGGGTAAGAGTTCAAACTTGAACTTTAACCTCCCTTAAAATTTGATACTCAACCCTAAACACCTCTTTTAATTATTTTCAATGATATTTCACCCTTCTAATACTTTCCAAAGCATATCCTAGAGTTAGAAGACATTAGGGTATCTAGGGATGGTTGAAAATGGGCTAAACAAACTTTATTTACCCGAAATCAGCTCAACAATCGACTCGGCCAACAACCAATCGACTATCATCAACACTAGTCAACTGTACAAGACGACAACCAACTGATTTCTGTAGAGTGCAGAAATCAAATTTCGATAATTCATAAGTAAATATGCATATTTTAAAAAATCTTAAAAATTCATACATACATTACTTACATGAAATACAATAGGTGAAAAATATTTATAAATTAAAATGCCCATTAAATTGTGATATTGATATAAAGTTCAAAACCATTGATAACTTCAATGTTTAAAGCCTACTTTGTTTTAATTTTATCAATGGTGATAACTATCAAAAGATAGACTTCACCAAGGTTTTTTAAAAAGATTTTGAAATATTTTTAAAACCTTATATTGAACTATGGTCTATGGACTAAATGTACATGACTTGTACATTAGCTTTCCTCATGATTCATCTATGTTATATTATGAGGTTGAGTTCATCTAGATATAACATCTCTGTACCTTGAAATTAACTCATTTTTCTAACATCTCACATGTGTCTAGGGTGTATCAATATACACACATGTCAATTGAATGCTCTTGTGAGATGTGACTTCAAATCATGTCATTGTCTTTAAATCAATTTTAATTAACCTAAATGCATGACTGATGATCATGACATAAATGATAGCATAAATTAAAGCATGTGCCAATAATCATGGTGTCATGGAATAAAGATAACCTAAGCATAAGCATGACATTTAACTAAATATTATCATGACATGTTATATAATCAAATGAGATATGATGTCATGACATGACATATGACAAACAAAGCATGAGAAATAAAATATAAAGGTATAAGAATACCTATATTTTAATATTAATTGCTATTTGTTAGGATTAAACCCCAATTTTTCCATAATAACCAAATTCTCAAATGTGCCAAAATCCAAAATGACACACCATTGACTCTAAATTTTGATCAATTGTTTGAACTTCTTAAATTTTATTGGCACATCTTAAAATCTTTCAGGATATAAATCCAATCTCATTTCTAAGGTATCACATAACCTTGAAAATGACCTAAGGTGTAAACTTTGCTATGGTTAGGTTAACCACCTTACCAATTCAAGTTGACACACCCTAACCCATCTAGCGTGATGAAATCACGCTCCTAGGAATCCAAAATCTATTTGAGCTCATTGGGTTGATAAGGTACTCACTAGAGATAGCCTCCCTTAGTACCTTCCTAATGACCCTCCTAGGCTTTAAAGCCTTGGTCATTTTGGTCTTGTTTAGGTTAACATTAGGGGTAACTTCCCTTGTAACCTTCTTAGTGACCTTCCTAGGTTTCTTAGAAACTTTGGCCACTAGACACTTGCCATGGTCAACTCTAGGAATGACCTCCCTTGTGACCTTGGTTTTCCTAGACCTAGAAAGAGTTTCATAGTTAAATGGAACATTATGGTAGGTTGGTGTGGTTACCTTGGACTTAGGCTTGTGACCCAAGCCTTTCCTATCCTTGGATAGTTCTTGCCTTCTAACACCTAAGATTTGCCCATTAGACTCTTTAGTTTGTCTTCTTATTAAGGGTCTTTTTCAAATTTTCAAGCCTTGACCTCAAGGCTTGGTTTTCCTTTTCTAATATCTCAATTTTTGATTTTTCATGAATTCTTGAGATATTCCTCTTCCTAGGTATATGTCTAGTCCATTTAGGGTTGATGCCTAGGTTGTTCTCTATCTTCCTAATAGTTTCCTTAGGTAGAATAGTTCTAGAATTATCAGGTCTAGATTTATTCTTAGGCCAAGTAGATCTAGCATTATCCTTAGGTAAGTTAACATGTTTGGCACCTAAGCAATAATATTTGTTATTTATAGCATTCTTTTCATGAGCAATAGCAAGGAAATTTCTAGCATGCTTCCTATCATTACATAAAGTAAGAGTATTATTTAAATTTACCTTAGTGTTTGCCTTAGCTCCCCTATATGTGAAGTCTCTCCTTTCTTGCTGATGAACGTGAGCACGACCCCAAATCTCCAGCCGATATCGCCAAGGACTTGAAGCGCGCGCTCGCGCTCAACGGGCGCAAGTGTATGGTTATCGTCAAGTAATAATTTATATTTTGATACCATAGAGACTGTGATTCGAGTATCGTTTGTCCAGTGAATGTGGTTTTGTCGGAGTAAATCTCTTGCGAGTTAAGTGTGAGGTTGGCGATGGTCCTGGCTCAAATATGGTGTCACTTGGAGAAAGCAAAGGGGGGCTCAAAGTTTCTTAAAGGATTCTAGGATTTCAGTTTCACTTGTGTATTGTTAAATATGCTATCAATTTAATGCTCCTAGGATCTCTAGTTATGATCTTGCGGGAGGATCATCGTGTGTTATCCCGATGAACTTTTGCTTCTATCGGGAACTACCTATTCCTAGCCATGTTTTCCTTTCAAATCATCAGAGCTCAGGGGTTGATATATTTGGGAGCTCCCTGTCACTGGGATCCCTCAACCCTTCTAGAGTTGATGTCTCCTATTTTGGGCCTTCTACTAGAATAAATTCTTGGGATTCTAGGACGTCCTATTAATCCCTATGAAGAGGTGGATCATATTTCATATCCTACTTCCTATGGTTATGGGAGGAAGGATGACCATAAGGTCCCTCCTTAGTTCTCCTAGATTTCAATGCAAAGGCTTTTCACCCTTGTATCGACTTCATGCAGTAGAAATAGAATCAAAACATAACTTTCATTGTTATAAACAACATAAATTGCAAATATTTTCAAAGGCAACAAATAAATATTTGAACTAGCATGTCCAACATACAAAAGCTACTTCCTAATCCTAGAATCGAAGTATCTACTCCATGAATAAAGAAGAATAAACACAAGACATCTGATTATGAATCATTGCAATCTAATTAGTTGTAAGAAAAATGATAGTACATTCAGTTGAATCCAATGTGTGCCTTTGTCGCTCTTCAAGGTGTTGGAGCGTTGATTTGGGTATTCGAGCCACTCCCTTTCTCCCCGTTGCAAGCCTCCAGTGCTTCTTAGGGCACCTTTTTGCCGTCCCAACCGTCGAGCCTCCCCCTCGAGGTTTAGGAGCCCTAGGGTGGCTCCCTTTACGATTCCTGCCCTCTTGGATGAGTTTCCTATATATAAGGGTGGCTCCGGCTTTCTATAAATGCTCAAATATCCCTAATTTCTTGAAATCACGGTGCCACCACACGATTGTGTGAAATTCACATGGCCGACCATGTGCAAGGTTGGAAATGATTGAAATCTAGGCTGAAAATCGGGATGGAAAAAACACACAGCCATGTGAAATTCACACGGCCGACCATGTGTTACTCTGGAGCCTCCATTTTGATCTGTTTTGCTTCGAGAACTTGCCTGTGTCTTGGGACATGACCATAGCATGTTCCCTAAAGTCCCTGCTCCATAAAATGCTTCATTTTTGCTCCAAAAAATACTGTCCTATGCATAAAAATAACAAAAGTAGATCTCCGAACTAGAAAATAACAAATAGGTCCAAAGTAAAGTAAATATGCATGAAACATTTATGAAATGTTGTAAGATGTGTGCAAAAACTACTCCTAAAATCCTATATGATTTGCACACACCACTTGCCCTTCTTAAGTTGTCTTCCCTTAGGGTATTGGCTTATATAGTGCCCATTTTGATAGCATTTGAAGCAAATAATGTGCTTCTTTCTCTTTTGAATTGGTAACTGACTTCCTTGACCTTTGGCGCCGGTTAAGCCTTCTTGACTATTTTTGGACACTTGCTCTTGTAGTATCCTACTTTCCTACACTCAAAACACATAATATGATTTTTATCTTTAATCACTATGTTTGAGTTACCTTCCTTGGTAGGGGAATTTTGGATTTCTTCTTCCTTTATTCCGGATGTGGAAGCTTTTTCTTCCTCCTCAATCCTAGAGTTGGAGGCTTCTTCTATCTCCTCTACCTCTTCCTTAGATGTTGAGCATCCCTCAACTTCTGATTCCTCAAGCTCTTGTGAGGATGATGATATACTTTCTTCTTGTGATTGAGAGGATGAGCGCTCCTCCTTGGATTCCTCCTCTACCTCTTAGGTCGGTGAGGGGCTCTCATGGAGCTCAACTAACTTGCTTCACAACTCCTTGGCATCCCCAAATGTACTTATCTTAGAAAAAATATCATTAGGTATATAATTTACTAAAATTATGACTACCTCTAAATTTATCTTGAATTTCTATTTTTTCTCTTGGCTCCACTTCTTCTTCTTGAGGACTCTTCCCTTGTTGTCCATCGGTGGGTCAAATCCATCCATAATGATGAACCAATTTTCTATGTCCATCATCAAGAAGCTTTCCATCCTCACCCTCTATTGATCAAATTATTTATCTCCATAGAGTTCTTATGGAGGAGGCACGTTGATGTTGTGTCTTAATCTAAAACTTGGCTCCTCCATCTTCCTTCTTCACTCTAGGGCTTTGCTCTCTTAGTGGTTAGTCCTTTTGAATAGCATCCTCGCTTTGACACCAATTGTAGAGGGAATCAGAGTGATTTTGTCTTCTAAGAGCCCCGGGATTTGATACCAATTGTAAGGACCGATGTGGTCGCGCTAGAGGGGGGGGGTGAATATCAATTCTTCGATTTTGCTCTCGTTTCATGCGTGCTTGTATACAATCATTAGTATGCACAGCGGAATATAGAAATACAATAAAGACAAATACAAAACAAGCACATAAACAATACACAAAGATTTAACGTGGTTCGAAACTAGGGTTTCTACTCCATGAGGCGAGCTCAATAGTGAGCTCTAGTGATGCACATCACCACTAATAAAACTCTCCTCGATATGACACCAAAGGTGGAGAAACCTCATACAAGTTTCTTACAATAATAAGAATAAAGATACAATCAAATACAACAAGAGCACAAATGAAATGCAAAGAAACACTTTACAAACTAGGGCTTTTGAATGCTTATTGATGTGGTTGCTTGGATGAGCTTGGAAGGTCTAGAATGTAGCAATAATACCCCTTCGAGATCACCAACAATTGGAAGTCATCTTCCTCCCTTTTGAGCTCCTTATAAAGAATATCTCGGATTGGATTTCTACCTAGCAGTCAACTACCAAAAGGCCCCAGTCAACTACTCTCCTATTCATTGTCTCACAACAGCTCCATCCATGCTAGAACCTACCCAACGGATACCCCAACAGTCGACTGTTGCCCAATAGTTGACTACCCAGTCAACTACCAAATATTCTGTGCTCGTGTCCATAAATAACGCCATCATACATGGTAGTCAATCGCCAGCGGTGGCACGATGTGATGAGCTTCCAATTGACTACTAACTATTCGAATGGTCATAATCCCAGTCGACTCACCCATGCTGACTAGGCTACCAAGTGTTAAATACTCGGTAAGTCGACTATTCCATAACTCTAGTCGACTGATAAACCTCAAACATAAGGTTTAACTCAAGTATGATCCCCTCATACTTGATAGACTACCCTTAGCCTAGACCTAAGCCTTCTAGCCACCTCTATCAGCCTCACGCCTATCGGATTCCTCCAAGTCCTCCATGACTTGTTCATCCATACGCTAGCCTTTAGGTGCTTCCATCGACTATTGTCATGCTAACAGGGTCTACATTGCTAAGGTACATTTGGATTTATGTTGTTAAGCCTCTATGCTTATACTTTACATTGCCAAACATTGAATTTATGCTGCCAAGACTATATGCTTGGACTTTATGCCACCAATATCACATCCTTGGACTTTCCAAATGCCAAGCATCCTTACTTGGACTTTCACCGCCAAAGTTCACTCGGACTTTTAGCCGCTAAGACTACACACTTGGACTTATGTTACCAAGACTATACCTTTAGACTTTCCTTGCCAAGTACTCATGACTTGGACTTTCCATTGCCAAGAGCCATGCTTGGACTTTCCAATTTCCAAGTACCCATGACTTGGACTTTACCATTGCTAAGACCCATGCTTATACTTTTCATGCCAAGTACCCAAGACTTGGACTTTCCATGCCAAGTATCTAAACTTGGAATTTCCATTGCCAAGTGCCTATGAATTGGACTTCTTAAGTGCCAAGACCATTCTCCGACTTCCCATGATAATCACATTGTCAATCATTTTATCAAACATCAAAATACTATTCGAGTCAAACTTGAGTCTAGTCAATCATAACATGGGACGATTGCACCAACAAATCTTACTACTCACTTTGGGAAGGAAGCCAAGCCAGAAGACTTGTATGACTCCATTCCTGGTGGTAGATGCCCCCTCAGTGTATAATGCCATTTTGGGGTGACCATTCCTTTCACCTTTCAAGGCGGTGACTTCTTCCTATCATCAGAAGATTAAATTTCCAGTGGGACGACTTATGGGAGAAGTCAGAGGGGAGCAGAAAGTGGCTCAAAATTATTATGTTCAAATGATCTGAGCCGATCAAAAGAAAGCGGAGGGAGGATTCCAAAGGGAAAGCGCCAATAAACTTTGAAGTGTACATGTTAGAATAGGCAGTCCCTATGAAGGAAGTAATAAAGGAAGGGGAGTCCGTAGAGATAAATCTAGGAAAGGTAACTCAAGTGGCTAAGTATCTTGAAGTTAAATAGGATCTCATCGCCTATCTGCAAAGAAATGAAGACATATTTTCCAAAGACATACATGATCTGACAGGAATTGATCCTCAAATAGCCAAACATCACCTGAACATCACCCGAGGGGCTAGATCGATCCAGCAAAAGAGGCGGCACTTTGGACCCAAGAAAGATAAAATCATTGCTAAAGAAGTTAATAAATTAGTACAAGAAGGACATGTAAAGGAAATTCAATTTTCTGAGTGGTGTCCAATGTAGTGTTAGTTCCTAAGCCCTCAGGGCAATGGCGTATGTTTGTTGACTTTCGTGGTTTGAATAAAGCGTTCCCTAAAGACTGCTACCCCTTGCCTAAAGACTGCTACCCCTTGCCTCGTATTGATCAACTTGTTGATTCTACTGTAGGGTATGAAGTTGTTTCACTCATGGATGCATACCAGGGATATCATCAGATCCCTTTGGCTTAGGAAGATCAAAGGAGAGTTAGTTGTGTGATGTCAGGAGGATTGTACTCTTATGTGGTGATGCCTTTTGGACTTAAGAATGCTAGATCCACTTATCAAAGACTCATGGACAAGATTTTTACTGAACAAAAGGGAAAAAATGTAGAGGAACATGTTGATGACATTCTGGTGAAATCTCGTCTTATTCAAGATTTAATATAAGACTTGGAAGAAACATTTTCCAGCTTAAGGAAATATAATATGAAATTGAATTGTAAAAAAGGGCTTGTTTGACGTGCAGAGTGGGAAGTTTTTGTGATATATTATCAACAAAAAGGAGTTACATGCTAATCCAGACAAAGTTCAGGCCTTATGCAATATGAAATCTCCCACTAATCGACAGGAGACGTAGAGATTGGTGGGGAGGATTGTTTCATTATACCACTTTATCACTCGATCAGTGGATAGAGGATTACCCTTCTTTCGGATCCTCAGAAAATCTACCCCATTTCAGTGGGGTGATTGATGTGAGGTCGCTTTTCAAGGGCTGAAGCAATATCTAGCTCAACTTCCTCTATTGGCCAAACCTATTTCAGGGGAACCTTTGTGGATATACTTGTCAGTCTCTAAAGGGGCAATCAACTCAGTCCTATTAAAATAGAAAAGCTCTCAGCAACAACCTATCTATTATACCAGTCATATATTTAAGGGAGCAGAGCTGAGGTATACCGAGTTAAAAAAGTTAGCTTATATCTTGGTGTTGATAGCTCGAAAGTTGAGACCTTATTTCCTAGCTCATCCGGTGAATGTGTTAAAAAATAGCGAACTAGGGCGGGTAGTTACAAAACCTAATGCTTCAGGCAGGTTATCTAAATGGCAAGTAGAGTAGAGTGAGTATGATATTAATATAAACCTTGTACTTCTATTAAATCCCAGTCCTTGGCTGATTTTCTAGCCGAGGTGACAGTTCATCTTGAAAGTGACTTGGCTAAAGAAAGAGAAGGATCGACTGTCTGGAAAATCTTTATAGATGGGTCATCTGGAGTTGAAGGAAGTGGAGTAGGGATACTGCTGGTCTCTCCCTTAGAAGAAGAAATTTGCATCTCCATACGATTGGGGTACAAGGCTACCAATAATGAAACTGAGTATGAGGCTATCCTAGCTGGGCTTCAAGCAGCTCGGGTGGTAGGAGCTAATTCTGTTGTGGTATATTCAGATTTTCAATTGGTCGTTTCCCAAATCCAAGGTACTTTTGCTCTCAGAGAGAAAAGATTAAAGAAATATTTTAAGGCTTATGGGAAGCTAAAATTTCAATTTCGAAAAGTACAACTCCAACAAATTTCGAGAGAAGAGAATATGAAGGCAGATGAATTGGGTCGGGTAGCTAGTGTAAAAATAGAATGGGCATCCCAGGATACTTTATGCTTGGAGATCTCGGCACTAGTAGTAGTTTATAATGTAGAGGAGGCATCCGCTGAAGATAATAGCCCACTTGATGTGAGAATAGACAAAATGACTTATCTACAACGAGGAAGTCTTCCTGCAAATCCCCTAAAAGCCTCATCCTTGGTAAAGAGAGCAAAGCATTTCCTACTCATTGATTGAGTTCTACATAAAGTATCTTTTGGTAGACCTCTATTGAAGTATCTGGGAAAGGAGGACGCTGAGTGGATATTTAGAGAGATTCATGAAGGATATAGTAGCAGTCACATAGAAAGGCGAGCTTTGATGTGGAAAGTGTGGCTGATTGGATATTTCTAGTCGACTCTTCATCAAGATGCAGTTCAGCTTGTCAAGACATGCCAAGCTTGTCAAATACATAGTAACAAGTCAGATAGACCTATTGAACTGATGAAGTCAATAGTGGCCTTATCCTTTTGATCAATGGGGAATAGACATAGTGGGGCCAATGCCTACTGCTCCTCTAAAGATGAAGTACTTGTTAATAGTCGTGGATTATTTTTATAAATGGGTGGAAGATGAACCTTTGGCTAAAATTACAGAAGTGGTTGTTTACAATTTTTTATAGAAAAACATGGTATGAACTCCCTCAGAAGATAATTAGTGATAATGGACATCAATTTCAAGGTTGAAAAATTCGAGAATGGTGCCAAAGTCTTAACATTAAACAAGCGTTCACTTCCTTAGCACATCCTCAAGCTAATGGACAGGTAGAAGTGGTTAATCAGATCCTGATACAAGGGTTGAGAACTAGGTTGGGAACTAGTCAAGGAAATTGGATGGAAGAACTTCCGGGAGTATTATGGTCTTACCAAACTATGCCTAAAGCAGCAACTAGAGAAACACCTTTCAACTTAGTGTATGGGATTGAGGCTGTGATACCTGTCAAATCTATACTGAATAGAGCCCGAGTCCAAGCTTATAACCCAGAACACAATCAAGCGCTATGAAGCATGGATTAGATCTAGTGGAGGAGAAGCGAGAACAAGACCTTGTCCGAGCTAAAGCTTCTAAACAGAGAATACAATAAATCTTTGACAAGAGGGTGTCACCTTGAGCTTTTCAAGTGGGAGACTTGGTTCTTCGGAAAGTTAGCCCTGTTGGAGACCCTGGGAAGTTAGCTCCTAATTAGGAAGGAAAATACAAGGTTACACGGTGGGTGGCAAGAGTCGCTTACTATCTTCAAGATGGAAATGGAAAAGAATTACTTAGACCATAGAATGTTGTACATTTGAAGCATTTTTACTGTTGACAAAGGAGGTAATGTAAAGGGAAGGAAGGGAAAAAGAGATGTATGAATCATACGTACACAAATTAAAATAAAGGAAATACAATGTGTAAAGTAGGGTCATACAAATTGCCTTAGTCCCCATGATATACATTAACAAATGGGTCTTTAGGATTTGCAATAATCTAGAGGATAGCGTTGAAGAGTTGTTTCCTAATTTAGAAAGGGTGCTGGTTGTTGGGTCGGAGGAAATCCTTTTGCTTCATACTGACGAACTGCTTCTTTGAAATCGTCTTGGAAAGTGGCTCTTATTCGTGAAGCTATATTTTCTTGTCATTAGCTCTCGGAAGACTCTAACTCCTGATGGAATTTGATACAGTGCTCTCGATGCTCCACAAATTCTTTCTGGAGTCGGCAATATTGGCGGGAGGTTTGATGAAGGCAAGAAACTAATGCTTGTAAATTGTCAGCATAAGTAATATGGTATTGCTAAAAAATTATGGACATCTCTACAAAATCATGACATAAAGAAAGTGAGACATCTCTGAGGGCTGCTGAGTGAGTTCTAAAGTGTGCCACTTCCTGGTTTACTTGTTGTAGGGAAGTTTTGTGTTGTTGTACCAGATAAAGGGCTTGGTCCCTTTCTATTCTAAGGAAGGAGCTTTGGCAGATTTCTGTAGTAACCTATCTTCTTAGAACCGATATTGTCTCTTCATTCTACCTCTGTTGCGATTGTGCCTCCACCAATTGAGCCCGACATGTGTTTAGTTCTTGAAGAAGAGAGTCCTCATGCTAACGAGCTGCCTTCAGAGCGACTCAATGAATTTAATTTTGACAAGAGGCCTATTGATGGACTATAAGTTGATATTATGAAAGGGAATGGTTCAACTCTTGATAATTGATCATAGCCTGCATCAATCTGGGTTAGAAAAGGGACGTGGGTGTGAAAGTAAGAAACAAGTTCAGAGAATTTACCAACTCCAGAGCATGCTGCATACTCTTCATCCATGGTGTAAATTCTTCTTGATAAATGATCTGTGCTTCTCGTGAGGGCAGAGAGGTAGAAAGGGAAAGAAGAGGGGATAAAATTGATTCACATTTGTGTGAAGGGGTTGGGGATGTTGTGTCGCAATAGCGAATAACTTCGGTGGAAAGTGAAATAAAAGCCTCAAAAGTTGGTGGAAGAGGATGGGTGAGTTATGGAATGGAGGAGGGGTTTATTGATATCCCCTCTGACAGGGAAATAGGTAGTAGTTGAGATAATTCTAGAGTAAGGGAAGGAGGGTTTATTGTAGGGGAAGGGACCTCTACCTACAAAAAGAAGGGAGGGGAGGAGGAATTAAGATCTGGATTAGAGGGGGAGATTATTATCTCTTCTGAAGATGGGGAAAGATAAGAAATGGTAGGGAACCTGGTCAGAGATGTCGGTGGGGAAGAAGAGGAGGTTGTGAAGAAGAGGGGAGAGGTAGAGGGAAGGAGGTCAATCGTGGTAGAAATGACTTCTCCTAAAAGAGGAAGTGAAAAAGAAGGGAGATTAGGGTTTTGTGATACCGAAAGAAGAGTGGACTCTTCTGTTTGCCTGGTGGAGACAATAGCAGGAGAATTAGTGGAAACTGAAAGGGGTATTGAGGGAAGTATGAGGGGTGTAGGAGTAGGAGGGGAGATGATTGAGGGAGTAATATCAATAATTGGAGAAGACGTGGAGGAAGACAGAGTGGCAGATACCTCAGGGCTTCTAGCCCGTTTCCTTTGAAGCCTTTTGCGAATGACTTTAAGCATACTTGCATGCATTTTCGCAGGAAAATGAAGTCACGACAATGTCAAAGGAGGATGAATAGTAGCAATAGTGGAAATAGCGGCGGTGAGTTATAAAAATTGCAGAAGAAGCACACAACAACCCTATAACCGGTACCAGGAAGAAAAAGAAAAAGTTTGTAGGTAAACTCTCGAAGGTCCAGGTCACAAGCAAATTATGGGTCGGAAGATGGGCCAGTAGTGAGGAAGGCCCCAGGTTCAAAACAACATTTTTATTGAAGAATGGTGGAGTATTTCTACGGTCGACCGAGGCAGTTCATAATTCCTCAGGTCAGGTCTATATTCTACACAGCTCGTCGACTAGCTGAAGCTACAATCTCCGTGCGATGGTGGAATGGATGAGTTGGATTTAGGTTAGAATTCATTTATAGAAGAACGACGAAGTATTTCTACGATCGACCGAGGCAGTTCATAAGTCTTCAAGTCAGGTCTATATTCTACACAGCTCGGTGACTAGCCGAAGCTACAATCCCCGTGCGGTAGTGGAATTGAGGAGTTGGGTTTAGGTTAGAATTCATTCATGGAAGAATGACGGAGTATTTCTACGACCAACCGAGGAGGTTCATAAGTCCTCAGGTTATGTCTATATTCTACATAACTCAATGACTAGCCGAAGCTTCAATCCCCGTGCTGTGGTGGAACGGAGGAGTTGGGTTTAGGTTAGAATTCATTCATGGAAGAATGATGGAGTATTTATATGACCGACCGAGGAGGTTCATAAATCCTTAGGTCAGGACTATATTCTACATAGCTTGGCAACTAGTCGAAGCTATAATCCCCTTACGATGGTGGAACGGAGGAGTTGAGTTTAGGTTAGAATTCATTTATAGAAGAATGGCAGAGTATTTCTATGACTGACTGAGGCAGTTCGTAAGTCTTCAGGTCAGGTCTATATTTTACAAAGCTTGGCGACTAGTCAAAGCTACAATCCTCGTGCGGTGGTGGAACGGAGGAGTTGGTTTTAGGTTAGAATTCATTCATGGAAGAATGGCGGAGTATTTCTATGACCAGTTGAGGCGGTTCGTAAGTCCTCAGGTCAGGTCTATATTCTACACAGCTCGGAGACTAGCCGAAGGTACAATCCACGTGTAGTGGTGGAACGGAGGAGTTGCGTTTAGGTTAGAATTCATTTATAGAAGAACAACGGAGTATTTCTATGACCGACTAAGGCAATTCCTAAGTCCTCATGTCAGGTCTATATTCTATACAACTCGGCGACTAGTCGAAGCTACAATCTCCGTCCGGTGATGGAATGGAGGAATCGGGTTTAGGTTAGAATTCATTCATGGAAGAACAGCGGAGTATTTCTATGATCGACCGAGGCAGTTCATAAGTCCTCAGGTCAGGTCCATATTTTATACAGTTCGGCGACTAGCCGAAGTTACAATCACAATGCGATGGTAGAATGAAGGAGTTGGGTTTAGGCTAGAATTCATTTATGGAAGAATGATGGAGTATTTCTACGATCGACTGAGGTGATTCGTAAGTCCTTAGGTCAGGTCTATATTCTACACAGCTCGGCATCTAGCCAAAGCTACAATCCCCGTGCGGTGGTAGAACGGAGGATTCAAATTTAGGTTAGAATTCATTTATGGAAGAACGACAGAGTATTTCTACGACTGGCCGAGGCAATTCATAAGTCCTCAGGTCAGGTCTATATTCTACACTCCTTAGCGGCTAGATGAAGCTACAATCCCCGTGTGGTGGTGGAATGGAGGAGTTGGGTTTATGTTAGAATTTAGTTATGAAGAATGACAGAGTATTTATACAGTCGATCGAGGCGATTTGTAAGTCCCTAGGTTGGGCCTATATTCTTACACAGCTCGGCGCTAGCCGAAGCTACAATCCTCATGAGGTGGTACAACGGAGGAGTGAATTTTGGAGTAGAAATAATTATTGCAGGACATTGGAGCATTCTGGCCAAGGCATTTCTCCAAGCAGTCTGCATTTATGTTCATTGATGCACGCGAACACGACCTCAAATCTCGCAATGGGAATTGTTGAGGAATCGAAGTGCACGCTCGTGCTCAATGCCCGTAAGTGCACGGATGTCATCAAGTAATAAAAAGATTATCGATCCCACAGGGATTGAGATTCAAGTACCAATTGATTTAGTGAACGTTATTGTTCGGAGTTTCGTTCTAATGGTTGTGATGATGAGGGTTGTCGGCGGTCCTAACTCTAGTACGGTGTCACACAGAGGAAGAGAAGGGTTGCTACGAGTCTTTTGAGGGAATTCTAGGATTTCAGTTTCGCTTGTGTGTCACATAACACGCTATCAATTGGGTTTTATCTAGACGTCTAACTATGGTCTTGTGGAAGGAACATCATACACTTCCTCAATGAGCCTTCGCATCTACCGGGAACTACCTCTACTATACCAGGTCAACCCCTGGCTTTAGGATGGGATAAGTGGTACGAGGATGCCGGATCAATCTCTATGATGAGTCGGAATGTGTCCCATTTCCGACCCTATCACACCCTTCTATTTACGGTTACCGAAGATGAGGCCAACCCCTAGGTTTCTCCTTAATTCTCTTAAATCTTTGATACGAGGGTTGTCACCCAACGTATAAGCTACACAAAGTAAATAGAAGACTAAAAAAAATAGCTATCGATCTAAACAATCACCAATTGCAAATATGATTTCAAGAACAGAAATATATTTGAAATAACTGTTGGTGCAATCGGCCCAGGTCACGATTGACCAGACTCGAGTTTGACTCGAGTGATGTTTTGATGTTTGATAAAGGGATTTGACAAAGTGGTTTGGCATTGATGTTTGACATTAATGTCGGTTAATATGTTGGGGAGATTGTTGGAGCAATCGACCCGGGTCATGTTTGACCGGACTCGAGTTTGACTCGAGGAAGACCTTGATGGTTGACTGGGGTTGACCATGTGATTATGGGAAAGTCCAAGCATGAGTCTTGGCAAGGTAAAGTCCAAGTCATGGGTACTTGGCATGGAAAGTTCAAGTGGGACACTTGGCATTTGGTAAAGTCCAAGTCATGGGTACTTGGCATGAAAAGTCCAAGTGGGACACTTGGCGCATGGAAAGTCCAAGTCATGGGTACTTGGCTTTTGGGAAAGTCCAAGTCTTGAGTACTTGGCATGAGAAGTCCAAGCATGGGTCTTGGCAAATGAGAAGTCCAAGCATGGGTCTTGGCAAATGGAAAGTCCAAGCATGGGTCTTGGCATGGAAAGTCCAACATGGGTTGGCAAGGGAAAGTCGAAGCTTGAGTCTTGGCATTTGGGAAGTCCAAGGGGATTGATATTGGCAGCGTAAAGTCCAAGCGGAGTCTTGGCGGCGTAAGTCCAATGTGCCTTGGCGGTATAGACACTGTTAGCATGACATAGCCGAGGGAAGCACCTGGAGGCTAGCGCGATGAATGAACAAGTCATGGATGACTTGGAGGGATCCGAGAGGCGTGAGGCTGATGGAGGTGACTAGAAGGCTTAGGTCTAGGCTAAGGGTGGTCTAGCAAGTATGGGGGCACCATACTTGGGTTAAAACCTCATCTTTGAGGTTGGCAGTCGACTGGCATTATGGCCGGTTCATTGAGTCGACGAGTTCATTGCCGTTTAAGAGCCCGCTCTGGCGTCGGCTCATGGGAAGCGATCGAGCGATGTCTCTGACGATCGGCGCCGCCAAGGGTCGGCGATCATTCGCTAGTTCACCGCGAGAATGCTCGTAGCCGTGGGAAGTCGACTACTGCGGTAGCGATCGGCAATGTTGGCAGTCGACTGCCAAGAGATCCGTTGGAGTTTTTCCAGCGTGGATCGAGCCGTTGTCTCACGACAACAGTGACATCAGTCGACTGGTGACTTATGGCAGTCGACTGATGGGCGGAAATCCAGGTCGCGCGCAAGGATAAAAGGAGCTCGACGGGAGGGTTTTTGCAACCGATTTTCTTGGACGTTTTGAAGCGATTTGCTGCTGCAAATCAGGGCTTTCAAGTGCTAGTCCAAGGCAATCAACAAGCAAGCTTCTAAAGAGTTTTTGTAAAGTGTTCTTTACTTCTCTTGTTGTATTTCTTCTTATATTTTCTTGTTGTATTTAGATTATTGTTGTAATCTTATTGTAAGAGGTTTCTCCACCTCCGACTTGTGTCGAGAAGGAGTATTTGTGATTAGTGAGTGCGTGTGCATCACTAGGGCTCTTTAGAGCTCGATCCGTGGAGTAGGAACCGTTCGGTTCTGAACCACATTATATCGTGCGTGTTGTGATTGTATCTTGTGTTTGTATTTGTTATTGTTTATTCCACTGTGTACTAACAAGATTGTAGACAAGCAACGCGAACGATTTCCATCTACGTACGAATTCAACGCTATTCACCCCCCTCTAGCGGCGTCAAATTTCCAACAATAACATGTTCTACGCACACAAACTACTCCCTAATCCTAGAATAGGAGAATCTACTCCATAAATACGAGAAGAGAAACACAAAGCATATTAGAATTCATAGAAACAATGTAAACTGCGCAAAGAACGTGAATTCCAATGCACTTTGGCTCTCCTCTCAGGCGTTGATGTGCAGAACTTGATCCTCAAGTGACCTTCTTCCTCCCCGTTGCGAGTTCCCGAAGCTGTTTAGGGCATCAGAGTGTTGTCCCGACCATCGAGCCTCCCCCTAGGGTTTGGGCGTAGCTTCCTTTATATAGATATCAGGCCGGATATCCTCGAAACTTGGAAAATAACAGAATCGCATCGAAATCGCCCAGTGCCACATGACCGTGTGGATTCACACGGCCAGACCGTGTGTGGTTCTGGGGTGTGAACCGTGTGGATTCATAGGGCCAGGGTGTGTGTCCTTATATTCCAGCTGCCAAATGCCTTCTTTTCGCTCCAAAAGTGCACCATTTTCCCCGTAGAATGCTTTCCTGCACACAAGAGTACAAAGAGAAGATCTCCGAACCAGAAAATAAGAAATACATGCAAAATAAAGTGAAATATACAAGAATCAAATATAAAATACAATGGGATGTGAGCAAAAACTACTCCTAAAACCCTATATATTTTGCTCACATCAATTCCCCCAAACTTAAGTCTTTGCTTGTCCTCAAGCAAACCTCAGTGCCATAATTTTTTTTTTAAAAAAGGCAATGTCCCATACTTAGCATGTTAACTAGATTTATCAAGTGGTATTTTCAATCAAAGCAAAATAGATATGGTCTAAAAATTCACTAAGTTAGCTTCTCGTGCATGTGCTAAGCGAATCTTCTTAGGGGATACTCGTTCCATGGTAAGTTAAGTTGTCATCCTATAGCTTTCCTAAGGTCTCCTGCTCTTAGGCACTTACTTGCCCAAAGCGAGGGGCGTTCCCTAAATCTTGCACAAAGTCTCAAAGGCGTGCTCGGTATTGAGAGAAATTGGTAGGTGTGTCCCCAATAACCTAACTCGGTCTCAAAGGGGCACCTAACCATTTCCATTCACGACAACTATTTTTTTATCCCTCATAATCTTTTTCAATTTTTCTTACTCTCTTTTTTTACTCTCTTTTTTTATTCCATTTCTTTTCTTTTCTTTTCTCTCTCTCTTGGGATTTTAATTTTTTTCGAATGGGCTTTCACAATCCGAGCATCTCTAGTAACTAAAATGCTAAATCTAGAGTCACTTATGGATTCCAAAGTACTATATTACTAAGATGAATCATAACTAGGTACGTACTAGATTTTCCCTTTCAGAATGTTCGTTATGTGTAGGTGTAAAAATAAAAGCTAACCAATGTAAGTCTAGAACATTCATTAGAACAGATAAAATAAAATACCACGAGGTAAATGAAGCTAAGCTACCCATGGAAACAATCCATGAAGAAAACCTTAAAAATACTAATGAGACAACTTATAGATAGCAAAAACTAAGTGCTGAAAGAAACTAAATAACCTATGCATGAACAAATGAATGCTAACTAAAATGCAAATATTAGGAAAGAAACTATTGCTATAAACAAAATAATTCAAAACTTGGGGCCCCCCCCAGACTTGTATGAAGCTATACCTCTAATATGGTGGCTGAGGTGGAAAGTCTGGTAGCCTCGACAAGTCAGGCTCCTGAGTAAATCTGGTGTTCAGCCGCTGATGCCACATGTACATGTGGTCAATCTGAGAGCTGGTGGATGCAACGACTGCTCGGTGCTCCTCCTCCCAGGCCCATTGTGCTTGCTGGGCACTCATGTGCTGCCGAACCTCCTGACGATGTATGGCCTCCTCCTGGCCATGGGCATCCTCCTCCTGAAAATAAACTTGGGCCTCGTCGTAGAACTCCTCGACCTATTGGAAGTGCTCCCATAAGCCTTGAAACTCCGCCTGCGTGTAGGTGCTGTGCTCCACCAATCGCTGCCCCTGTGTCTGCTGCTATGTGTATATGTCATCGAGGTACGATCGAAACTCTGAGAAGTCGTAGGTGGCTGTACCTGCATCCTGCTCAAGAGTAGAAGAAAAATGGTGGTGCAGGTGCAGGCTCTTGTCGTGGACTAGGTGGGCTGAAAATGATTTTTGCTTCTTCCTAGCAAGTCCTTTTAACCCTAAACTATTTGCAAAAATATAAGTGACCATAAATCAAAGTCTAAATTATACACATGAATGCAGAAAGATTAAAAACATGTAAAATTAAACTTGGGTTGGCTCCCAAGAAGCGCTTGTTTATGGTCTTTAGCTCGACCGTACCCCTATGTTTCATCTTGGCTCTAGTGGCCCAAGGAGATTTTTCTTCCTCCCCTTCTTGATGTGTTTGAATCTTGCTCGTGGGGGAGCAAGATATTTGCTCACCTTACGCCTCCTGTCTTGTGGTCCTTCATCACCATATCTCTTAAATCTTGCTCGTGGAGGGGCAAGATATTTATTAGCTGCCTTCCTTGGTTCGAGAGTGAACATGCTTATCTTTAAAGAATCATCAAAATATTGATTAGTAGACTCTATTAGGTCGAATGAAATTTTATCATCATAAATCACTAGATGAGCTTCGTTATTAGTAACTAAAGTTTTGGTAAGGGTTAAGGTAGGCTCTTCTAGAACCTTGAGGTTAGGAAGTGTTTTAATTGAAGTAATGCACTCCTCGATTAAAGTATTAATTATATAATCCTCAAGTTCTTCTTCAAGTGGTGATTGAATGGATTGTCCTTCTTTACTTCCTATGTCATCCATGTCATCCTCATCCGTTCATTCAAAATGAGTCTCCGCCATATTAGGGGTAATCCAGTCATCTAAGCCTCCTTCTCCTCGTTTGGTTTCTTCTCTTGCTAGATCTCATTACATAATCTCTGCATATTATTGGCTATGCTCCTCGCATTCCCTAGTAAAATCGGCTAGCAAGGCTTTTAAGCGGGGACTTGGTTCTGGATAAAATTCACATGGTGATTCATAGCTCTCGTGCTCACTTGGGAAATAATATTGAGGGTTCAAGTAGCCAGGGTCATAACTATATAAATAGAATTCATCTCGTGGCCACTGGTTGTAATCAGAGGTGACATCTTCTTGTTCAAATTTTGAAGGTTCAAATATATCCGAACAATTGTTAATGGTATGCCACGTTTCACCACAATGCTCACAATAAATGTTACCGAAACTCACAACATTAAATTGACCATAATCATGAGTAAAAGCATGCATCTTTATATACAAGAAAATATGAATAAGGAAAGGAACAACAGTGCTACAGCAAGAAACTAGAAAAATAAACTACTAGAAATCACTAAAGCAAGAAGAAGACTAAAATATAAATTATTACTAAATTAAAATGTAAAGTAATAAAGACTAGGAAAAAATAAACATAAATTGAATAGAGATAACTAAAATTTAGAACTGAAATAAAGTAAAACTAGAAAGTAAATATACTCTAGGTCTGATCCAACTGTCCACTTTTGATTCAATATCGAATCAATCAATCGCTAGCAATGATGGCAAAAACTTGATGCACATGAACGCGACCTCAAATCTTGCGACGGGAATCGTCAAGGACTCGAAGCGCGTGCTTGCGCTCAACTCCTGCAAGTGCGAGGATGTCGTAAAGTAATAAAAAGATTATCGATCCCACAGGGACTGAGATTCGAGTATCGATTGGTTTAGTGGACGTTATTGTTCATGGTTGTGATGACGAGGGTTGTCGGCGGTCCTAACTCTAGTACGGTGTCACATGGAGGAAGAGAAGGGTTTCTATGAGTCTTTTGAGGGAATTCTAGGATTTCGATTTCGTTTGTGTGTCGCAGAACACGCTATCAATTGAGTATTATCTAGACATCTAACTATGGTATTGTGGAAGAAACATCATACACTTCCCCGATGAGCCTTCACATCCATCGGGAACTACCTCTGCCATACCAGGTCGACCCCTGGCTTTAGGACGGTTTAGCCGGTATGAGGATGCCAGATCAATCCCTATGACGAGTCGAAATGTGTCCCGTTTCCGACTCTATCACACTCTTCTATTTATGGTTACCGAAGATGAGGCCAACCCCTAGGTTCCTCCTTAATTCACCTAAATCTTTGATACGAGGGTTGTCACCCCTCGTATCGGCTACGCACAGTAAATAGAAGACAAAAATAAATAGCTATCGATCTAAACAATCACCAATTGCAAATATGATTTCAAGAACAGAAATATATTTGAAATAACATATTCTACACACACAAACTACTCCCTAATCCTAGAATAGGAGAATCTACTCCACAGATATGAGAAGAGAAACACAAAACATATTAGAATTCATAGAAACAATGTAAACTACGTAAAGAACGTGAATTACAATGCACTTTGGCTCTCCTCTCCGACGTTGATGTGCAGAACTTGATTCTCGAGCGGCCTTCTTCCTCCCCGTTGTGAGTTCTTCAAGTTGTTTAGGGCATCGAAGTGTTGTCCCGACCGTCGGGCCTCCCCCTAGGGTTTGGGTGTAGCTTCCTTTATATAGACATCAAGCCGGATCTCCCAGAAACCTGGAAAATAACATAATCATGTCAAAATCACCCAGTGCCACACGACCATGTGGATTCACATGGCTAGGTCGTGTATGGTGCTAGGGTGCGAGCCATGTGGATTCATAGGGCAAGGGTGTGTGTCCTTCTGTTCTAGCTGCCAAATGGCTTCTTTTCGCTCCAAAAGTGCACCATTTTTCCTGTAGAATGTTGTCCTGCATACAAGAGTACAAAGAGCAGATCTCCGAACTAGAAAATAGAAAATGCATACAAAATAAAGTAAAATATGCAAGAATCAAATATAAAATGTAACGGGATGTGAGCGAAAACTACTCCTAAAACCCTATATGTTTTGCTCACATCATTCATCCTTGCGTAATTTTTCATCCTTGCATAATTTCAACATTGATAGGACCGGTTACTACACTAGAGGGGGGGGGGAGACAATAGTTTTTTTTTAAAACAGAAAATGAATTAACACAGTGGAAATACTAACAAGACAACACAACCAAAATCAGAGCACACAACCAAAAACAACACGAACGACACAGCTGATTTTTACTTGGTTCACAGCTCTCTCCTAGACCTGCTAGTCCAAGGCCTATCTCTTTCTTTTCTCCTTTTTGAAGAATACTTCAAAGGTGGAGAAACCTCTTAAACCACTTACAAATTACATATTCTAAAGATATGAATTAAGTACAAGAATCTGAATCGAATGATAAAGAAACAATGATCAAAGAGAAAACTTTACAGTAAAGATGATGAACACAATCAGAGCAGCAAGATTTCTCCAAACATCCTTCGTTCTCGTTGAGAGAAGAACAGTGAAACTTGGTGTAACTTTTTCATGTGATCGATCATGGAGCAACGATTTTAGACGTCCAGGTTGATAAGGAGCGTAGTCAAGAACACCGGTGCAACATTTTTTCTTTCTTTCATACACGTGAGATCGAGAGCCAGAATTCTTCTTCCATTCGCCCAAACCCTTTTTGATCGCTAAATTCAAACATGTGAATGAGATCTTGATCCAAAAAACTTGGTCAAACAATCAGATAATAACACATAAGTCGGATTAGATAAGATTTTATCAAAAATGCTAACTCATCCCGTAGCAGTCGAGACGCCAGTCGCTTCTGCTCGCTTCTGCAAGGGATTAGTCGAGGCGCCACCTCGACTACGCCAGTCAGACCCGCTACCTCGTCCTACAGCAATCGAAGCATCAGTCAGGCTTGGCTCACTTCTGCTCGCTTCTGTTGGAGGATCGGTGGCCGACTAGAGGGGGGTGAATAGCCCTCTATATCGTAGATGGTAATCACTTACTTAATTGTCTATAATCAACGGTTAGCGCAATGGAAATACAATGCTAAAGTAAAACAATTAAGCAATGCAAAGGGAAATGAAATCACAAACGCTAACAAGAAGACGTAACGTGGTTCACGGACGTTGTCGCTAATGCATAACCCGATTCGTTCCAAGGTGAATCACTCCTTCAATCAATCACTATTCTCTCCTTTGCACAAAGCTAGGCGGAGGCAACCTTTCTTACAAGAACACTCCCTCTTACAATATAATTGAAATAAAAGCAAGTAAGAGGAGTAGAATTCATTTGGTCACTTGGGAGTATGTTTGGAGTTAAAGCATTAACCTCCCAAGATGACCCAAGGCCTCTTCTTATAGGAAAGAGGCCATTCTTCTCGTTGGGCAGTTAGCAGTCGACTGATGCCTCTATCAGTCGACTGCTGCTGTAGCCGTTGCCTCGCAACGACTCCTTTCACGTTGGATTCCAACCAACGACTCCCACATCAGTCGACTGATCTTCCCATCAGTCAACTGATGGAGCTAACAGTCGAGTGCCCAACGTGAGCAGTCGACTCTTCAATGTTCTGTGCCCAAAACCCTTGCGACTAGTCGACTGATGCCATCAGCAGTCGACTGATGGTTTCAGCAGTTGACTGCCATCCCTTGGCAGTCGACTGTTCGACGAAAAACCAAACTCGAACACCAGTCGAGTCTTCAGTAGACTTGGAGCAGTTGACTGCCACTTCATGGAAGTCGACTGATGTCGGGAAAACCCATCCGATACTTAGCTATTTGGCCAAGTTCATCTATGAGCTACCCGGTCTCGGGTTACAATTGCTCACTCTCATCTTCTCTTGGAGTCCCTTGCCTTCAAGTTCTTTTCGTCCGGCCACGTCCCTCGGATGCGCCAAGCGCACGGCTTCGCAGCGCCATCCTTCACGTCTTGCCCTGAAGTCTACTTTCTTTGGCTTCACTCCAATGCTCCTTGTCCAGCGGTCCCTTGGATGCACCAAGCACACGGCTTCAGCAATGCATCTTTCACCGACTCAAGGACCGAGTCATGAGATGGTGAATCTTGCCAATGCTATTTTCAAACCATCCATGTGTGAATTACTAAGTCCTGCATGACTTCAACACACATATCAAATCCATAACAACCTAACTTAAACCCTTTGCCACACACATCAAAATCGATTGCCCTAACAATCTCCCCCTTTTTGATGTGTGACAATTCGTTTAAGTTAGGTAAAAAAATAACATAAAAACATAAGGCAAGAAAGCATGTAAGTAAACATGAGTTTCACAACTCCCCCTTAGACATGCAACTCCCCCTTAAGACATGCTAAATTCCCCCTTAGCATGATTCACTTAAACTCACAATTTCTCCCCCTTTGGCACCATCAAAAACATTATACAAATGTTATACATGCATGGAATCAAGTCTAATGGAAGAAAATACCAAAAATCAACTCAAAACTTGATAAAACAGGTTACTGTGCTCGTGCACAGTACATTAGTCGACTGAATCAGATCATCAGTCAACTGGCACCAAGTTTTTCAAAAATTCTGATTTTTCGAACGAAATTCAAAAATGCACCAGAAATTATAGAAAATTCAAAAAATCATGAAATTTGGGGAACATAATTCTAATGAGTTCCTCTATTAGTGAAAAATTGTTTTTTTTATTAAAATTCATTCTATTTTTGAAAATTAAGCAAAAACTCAAAAGTTGTAAAATGTCTAAAGTTTGTATCAACTTTAAAGCCTAGTTTTGCCTTGAAACTTTTCAAAACATAAACTCACTGTTTATGAAACATGAAATGTTTTTAAATTATTTAAAATATGTAACTATGATCTATGGACAATATGTCTATTGATTAAACATATGCTTTCCCCATAGTTAGTTTATGATTGCTCTATTGATACACTTAATGACCCATCTAAATGCCATAAGCATTAGTGGACCATTTGTATCATCCTATCATCTCACCCATTGCTATGTTCTCAATCAAGTTAGCCTATAGTGAGTGTGAGATGAACCTAAAGGTATTTATACTTAACCATAATTTTCATGCAATTCTATCAAGGTTAAGTATCATCCTAAAAACCCAATCATGGACACGCATCAAGAATTATCAATCATGATAAAAAATCATCAATTATTGCATATCATGATCATAAAACAAACAATATTCATGATTTTATATTATGATCACATTATCATCACCCAACACTTAATTTAAAAATCATCACCCACACCATCCTAAGTCAACCATATGATATAAGTAAAGTCTACTATGGTTGACCATCCTAGGATTTTCCTAACCCTTGAGGATTGACTTGGGAACCCAATACAAGTTCTTTCTTATAGGGTTCACCAAATACTCCTTTGGAATCCATTTTCTGGCTACCATTGTATTTTTAGCTTGACCACTAGCAATTAGGCAATGGTAGGCCTTCTCATTTTTATTTCCCTTATATCCTAGGCCCTTCTTGTTAAAGCTAGCCCTTTGGCTTCTAATAATCATGTTTAGGGTGTGTGAGCCAATTGTGAACTTTTCTAAGGCTTTAGTTAGAAAATCTACCTTTTCCCTTAAAACCTTATTTTCTTCAATACATGCATCATTAACATTAAAAGGCATATAATCATCATGTGAGCATGTATTATTAATACTAGAAGAGGCATTATCATTAACATTTAAACATGCTTTTTCTAGCTTTTCTTCTAGTTTCCTAATTTCATCAAGCATGCTTTTATTTTTCTTTTTAGCCCTAAATAGTTCCTTAGTTAAACTCGAAATCATAGACATAATCTTTTTGGGAGGGAGATTTGTTACCTCACTTACCAAATCTCCTTCTTGTGATGCCGATGACGATGAAGATGAAGCTCCCCCTTCACTTGAGCTCTCCTCACTTGAACTTCTTTCTTCTTGCTCGGAGGAGGAGGTGGAGTCCAAGTCTTCTATTGCCATTAGGGCAAGACTTGTGAAGGCTTCTTCTTCTTCCGATGAGGATGATGGATCATCCCATGTGACCTTGTGTGCATTAGCCTTCCCTTTTTCTTTTGTTTTCTTTTCATCTTCCTTCTTCTTGCTCCCTTCTTCTTTTCTTCTTTCTTTCTCCTTTCTTCTTTGCTTTTGTTTAAGAGGGGACAATAATCTCTTATACGTCCCTCTCCTTGGCATTTGTAGCATATTACCTTTCTTCTTGGCCTTCTTCTCCTATCATTAGATTTGTTAAATTTAAAATTTTTCAATGCATGCCTTACCTTCCTTACCATATATGCTTCCTCATTGCTATCCATTGATGAGGAGGAGGAGTCTTCATCCGATGAGGAAGGTGGTGTCTCCTTCTTCTTCTTCCCCTTGCTTGCTACTAGTGCCACTCCCCTTGATGGCTTGATTTGCTCTTCTACTACTCCTTCAAGCCTTGTTTCATGGAGTTGCATGGTGGAGAAAGACTCTTCTAGGGTGCTTACCTCTAGATTCTTCGAAATGTAGGAGTCCACCATGGAGCTCCCCTTTGATGATCGGGGAAAGACATCTATAGTCTTCATGATCATGTCCCGGTTGGAGAGCTTTTCACCTACACTTGACAATTCATTAATTATTTCTTTGAACCTAGAGTGTAGTGATAATACCTTCTCCCCTTTATCGAGTTTGATGTTGTTGAGTTGGGAGCGGAGAAGGTCCCTTCTTGCAAGCTTCGCCTCGGAAGTGCCTTCATGAAGTTCTACCAATCTTTCCCACATCTCCTTGGCGCTTGCACACTCTCCAATCTGGTTGATCTCTTGTTGGGGGAGCACATTGTACAAATGGTGCTTGGCCTTTGAATTCGCCAAATACTCCTCTGTTTGTTTCTTTGTCCATCTAGTTTTCTCCAATGGCTCCCCTTCTTCATCCCTAGGTATCTCAAAACCATTTTCCATTATTAACATAATTTCAAAATCGGTTTCAAAGAATACCTCCATTCACTTTTTCCACCAAGCGAATTCTCCCTCGAACTTTGGCGGATGGATGTTGGAGCCGACCATCTTGTCATGCTTGTGTTTGCGGTTAGTCCTCGACAAGCTCCTCGTTCTAATACCACTTGTTGAAGGATCGGTGGCCGGCTAGAGGGGGGGTGAATAGCCCTCTATATCGTAGATGGTAATCACTTGCTTAATTGTCTACAATCAACGGTTAGCGCAACGGAAATACAATGCTAAAGTAAAACAATTAAGCAATGAAAAGGGAAATGAAATCATAAATGCTAACAAAAAGACATAACGTGGTTCACGACCCTTGCCGCTAATCCACGACCCGATTCCTTCCAAGGTGAATCACTCCTACAATCAATCACTATTCTCTTCTTTGCACAAAGCTAGGTGGAGGTAATCTTTCTTACAAGAACACTCCCTCTTACAATATAATTGAAATAAAAGTAAGTAAGAGGAGTAGAATTCGTTTGGGCACTTGGGAGTATGTTTGGAGTTAAAGCATTAACCCCTCAAGATGACCCAAGGCCTCTTCTTATAGGGAAGAGGCCATTCTTCCCGTTTGGCAGCTAGCAGTCGATTGATGCCTCTATCAGTCGACTGCTGCTGTGGTCCTTGCCTCGCAACGGCTCTTTCCACATTGGATTCCAACAAATGGCTCCCACATCAGTCGACTGATCTTCCCATCAGTCTACTGATGGAGCTAACAGTCGAGTGCTCAAAGCAAGCAGTCGACTCTCCAACATTCTGTGTCCAAAACCCTGGTGACCAGTCAACTGATGCCATCAACAATCGACTGATGGTTTTTGGCCGATCGCCATGCCTTGGCAAATCGACTATTCGACCAAATCGACTTCGAACACCGATCGAGTCTTTAGTCAACTGAGTAGCGATCGCCACTTCATGGCAATGATCGATGTCGAAAACCCATCCGACACTTAGCCATTTGGCCAAGTTCACCTATGAGCTACCCGGTCTCGAGTTACAATCGCTCACTCTCATCTTCCCTTGGAGTCCCTTGCCTTGAAGTTCTTTTAGTCCGACCACGTCCCTCGGATGCGCCAAGCGCACGGCTTTGCAGCACCATAATTCGCGTCTCGCCTTGAAATCTACTTCCTTTGGCTTCCGCAATGCATCTTTCACCGACTCAAGGACCGAGTCATGAGATGGTGAATCTTGCCAATGCTATCATCAAGCCATCCATGTGTGAATTACTAAGTTCTGCATCACTTCAACGCACATATCAAATCCATAACAACCTAACTTAAACCCTTTGCCACACACATAAAAATTGATTGCCCTAACAGCTTCTACATAGGACTAGTTGAGATGCTGCCTCGACTGTAACTCATCCTACAGAAGTTGAGATGCCAGTCAAGCTCAGCTTGCTTCTGCTTGCTTTTGCACAGGATCAGTCAAGATGCCACCTCGACTGTGACTTTTGCTACAGCGCCAATCGAGCTTGGCTTGATTCTGCTTGACTCCGCACAGGAACAGTCGAGGTGTCATCTTGACTGCAACTCATCCTGCACTCTACACAGGATCAGTCGAGGTGCCACCTCGACTGCGACTGACCGAGCCAACTCTCTATGCTTGATAAATGCAGTAAGGACAACAATTTAAGTGTCAACTCATTGTTGTCCTTAAGACCCATTGGTTCAGTCAACTCTAAGATTGAACCACACCTAGTAAAGACTCTACCCAGAGACCCTTTACTTGCCAAGACTCCGACCATCAGCCATTCTTGGACTTTTCACCTTGACATTCTCACAAGGAATTTTCCAACTGCCAAGGAAATATCCTTTTTCGACTTTTCACCTTGCCACTCCCACAAAGAATTTTCCAACTGTCAAGGAATTACCCTTCTTGGCTTTTCAACTTGCCATTCCTGCAAGGAATTTTCTGTTGGTGCAGTAGGCACCTAAGTCGAACCTAAGTTTTGATTATAGCAAACGATACAAAGTTAAGCTTATATTGTTATCTCACGAGCTGAATCGAGTGTGCAGAAAAGTGCTAAAGCTGGAGCTGAAGGCTAGCAACACCTAGAGGAAGCCGTGGTGGTCGAGCGACACTCGAGTGATTTCGGAGGAAGCTGAAGGAAGGAAGGCTGGAAGCGAAAGCGACACAGTAAGTATCGAGGTAAGCTCGTGTGTACGAGCGTAAGTGAGGTCGTATCCTCCTTATGAGGATAGTCTTAAGCATAGATCCGACCCAAGACATCCCATTGGTGGTCTAGGTCGAGATCGGACGGTCGGAGGCCATCGAAATAATGTTTTTGTTTAACTAACTTTTGGTTTTAGCTAGCATCAGTCGACTGCCAGCTTGGAGGACTCGATTGGTGTCCATCAGTCGACTATCTGCGGTCATCATTCGACAGATGCTGCCATCAGTCGACTGATGATGGCCATCAGTCAACTGATGGTCAATGATCAGCCTCGAGGAATCAAGCTTTATCACCATTTTCCAAGGAGTCTTGTGCCCAATTCCTATTGGTTGAAGATCCTCTCAAAAAGAAACTCAAGGGCTATAAAAGGAGAGCCTCTCATAGGGTTTTTCATCAACTCTAAGCGCTTAAAACCCTCTGTAACTCTGCGATTCTCCGACGACTCTACGACGAAGTGTTGTCAACAACCCTAGCTTAGTTTCTATTCTTTAGTTGTTGGTATTTTAATTTGTCGTCTCTTTAATATTGCAATTCCTTTTATTAATCGAGGTTTTCTATCGTTGCACTTTACATTAATAGAAGAGAGGGTTTGTCTCTCTATCTTTTCTTTCGAAGGATTTTTTGTAATCGTCAAACTCCTACCTCCAACGAGGAGTGTTTTTAGTGAATTACCCTCCGTACACGGTCTAGGACCGTTAGGGCCTTGGAGTAATAGCCGAAGGCTACGAACCAAGTAAAAACCCATTTGTCTCTCTTGTGTTTAATTTTATTTTCCGTTGCATTTAATTGTTTTGAAATGAATTCGAACGAACGAAAAGGTTTATCGCTATTCACCCTCCCTCTAGCGATCAACTTCGATCCAACAATTGGTATCAGAGCCGGGGGTGCTAAGATTTGGTGAAACTACCGATCTAGCTTTTTACAGATTTTTTTTCCTTTTTATTCTGTTTATTTCGAATTTATTTCATTTGGTTAGTTTTTCTCCTGCACTACTAATCCAAGACGCGAGTCTTGGTACATTTCGTGTGTTTGTGTCGTTGTTAGGTTTCTCGTCTTCACTTTCTTGTTTCTTTTGTATCAATGGACCATCTCGAGGGTTTTAGCACCGTTCGACCTCCATTTCACATGGAGATGACTTCCATTATTGGAAGGGTCAGATGGAATGCTTTCTTAAAATTCAAATCGAGATGTGGATCATAATCCAAACGAGATTCACACTTCCGACTAACGAAGTGGGTGAATCCTTGGATTATGACCAATGGACCATTGCGACAAAAAGACAAGTCGAAGCTGACGCCAAGGCAACTCAAATTCTCCAATGCGACTTGTCCAAGGAGGAGCTTAATCGCGTCGGGCCCTTCATCAGCACAAAGGACCTTTGGACAAAGCTAGTGGAGCTACACGAAGGAATTGATGAAGCCAAGGTATGTAAGTGTGATCTATTGTTTAATAAATTATATAATCTAAAAATCTAGGAACACGAAACGACGATGCAACTTCACGCTCGCATTCAAGACATAGTCAATAACCTACATGCGATCGGGCAAAAGGTCGAAAACTGCGACCTTATAAGGTATGTTGTTAACTCTTTTCCGAGGACTACCTTGTGGGCATCCATGGTCGATGCCTACAAGGTCTCCAAGGATCTTTCGAAACTTAGGTTAGATGAGTTATTTTCTGATTTTGAACTTCAAGAGTAGTCTAACTCGGAACCCGAGAAGGGTATAGCACTTTTTGCAGGTTCAAGGAAGAAAATCGCAAGCAAGCCACCCCCGAAGGAAGAAGAGGATGAGTTCGATTCGGAGGTCGACCCGAAAATGGAGGCCGAACTAGTCAACCTAGTTCGGAGGATAGTCAAGGGCCGAAAATGAATAGTCACTCGACCCAATGAAGGTAAGTCTAAAAGTTCGAATATTAGATGTTACGAATGCAACAGGTTTGGACACATCAAGTCCGAATGCCCAAAACTCAAGAGCAAAGCACCAAAACACAAAAAGCACTCAATGCTACATGGGAAGAAGCATCCGAGGAAGAAGATGATGATCGGGTCCTCATGGCTAAACCGGTGGAATGGAAGACGGAGTCGGAACCGAAATACGAATCGGAAACCGAAGATGAGTCGGACTGCGAAGCGCTATTCAAGACAAGCCACGGATACACATCCGGTTCAAAAGATACACTCAAGGTAAGTCGATCCCTTATTAGTACGATTTATAGTGCAATTAAGTTCTTAAATAAGAAATTAGCTAAGTCTGAGTCCAAGGTCGAGACCCTGATTGAGGAAGTTAAACTCCTCAAACATGAGGTCTACCTAACCTCTTCGACTAGTCGAGTTCGAGGGGAGGACTCAAATTGGGTTGAAAAGCTCGAAGTTGAGAACTCACTCTTGAAGAGTCAAGTCGAAGATCTTAGGAACACATTGGAAAGGTTTACTTTGGGATCCAAAGGACTTGACCTCCTACTTGGATCGCAAAGGGCCGTGTACAACAAGGTCGAACTAGGGTTTAGCTCAAATATGACCAACAAGTCGTATATGTCAATTGTAAGTCGACATAAAAAATGTGTCCAAGCATGAGTCCCTAAGACCGCCTTGATTTCAAACTTAGGATCGAACCAGTACTGGGTTCCCAAGGACCAAATCCACTATGTTGGGAGACCGAACCGATTCAACGGTCCAGGGGGAGCCAATACAAAACTTGTTTGCATTTTAACTTAGAAATTGCATGCTTAGGTTCATTATTTAGTTTGATTTTTCTTTTTAGAATGGCTAGATAGGACTATAACTCATCAATACTTGATAACATAGTACCAGGATGCGACGAGATGATAGTACGCTAAGAAAGAAGAGTCTTGTGTATTCGGGCTAGATAAAGCGTATCTAGTTCTGTGCACTTGACCGAGCGGAACTAGCTGAAGCTACCTCGCCGTATCCTAGACTAGTTAGAACAGGAAGTGGTCTTAGGTAAATCAAGTTTCTATTTTCTTGAGAATCACTTTGTCTAAGGAAGTGGTCGTTGTTCCGATCAAAGAAGGCCTCTGTGCCTCGCCACGACCTGGAAGCCATGATCTTGAAAAAGTGACTTGATGAGCCTAAGGTCAAATCCGAATCTAACGCAAGGTTGATAAGTGTTCAATTCATTAAATTTAAATCAATTAAAATTGGAAGTCATCTCACAAGAACATATAGGGTTAACATGTTTGATCATGTAGACATGGGTGAGATGATTTAGGTTAATAAACTTCAACCAATCTTTAATAAATCTAATATCCGATCCAACTACCCTGCGTGTAGGATCAATGGATGTTGGACAGTGGTTGCTCCCGACATATGACCGGGGATCAACTCAAGTTTTCGAAGCTTCGATTCAAACGACAAGGATCGGTAGCCTTCAGAAACAATGACAAGCTCAAAATCATCGGATCAGGTGATATTGAGCTCAACTCTAACTTTATTATTTAAAATATCTTATTGGTAGAAAATTTTCAATATAATTTACTTATGTAAGCCAATTGTGTGATAATAACTATAAGGTCATATTTCTAGAAAATGAATGCGTAATTAATACAAATGAAACCTCTAAAACAATCCTTAAGGGAACCAGAAATAACAATATTTACACTATTAACTTAACTAACTCCTCAACTAAGTGTCTAATGACACGGCAAGAGGAATCATGGTTGTGGCACCGATGACTCAGTCACTCACACCCAAGACTCATCCACAAGATGAGTCAGAGTGACTTAGTCAGAGGTTTGCCTAACCTCAATAACTTGGATAACAAAATATGTAATGCTTGTCAACAAGGTAAACAATCTAGGACACAACATCAACTAACTAATCAAGAACGAACCAAAAGTGTTCTTGAGCTCCTACACATGGATCTATTTGATTCACATGGAGCTAAGTCACTTAATGGAAGTAAATTCTGTTTAGTCATAATTGATGACTACTCTAGATTTACTTGGGTTAGGTTCATCAAACACAAAAGTGACACCCTAGATCAATTAATCAACCTATTTAAACTAATAGAAAATCAACAAAACATTAAAATCAAAAGACTTAGGACTGATCATGGTGGTGAATTCGAGAACCACAGGTTTATAAAATTCTGTAATCTAAATGGATACCACCATGAGTTCTCATGCCCTAGAACCCCACAACAGAATGACCTAGTAGAACATAAGAATAGAACCCTACAAGAAGCTGCTAGAACAATGTTAAACGAGTATAACCTACCCGATAGGTTTTGGGCGGAAGCTGTGAGTACGACATGCTATATCCAAAATAGGATCCTTATGGTAAAGAGGCACCTTAAGACCTCATATGAGATTTATCATGATAAAATATCTAACATCAAGTACTTTAGGGTATTTGGGTGTAAGGTACATATCCTAAACACTAAGGATTACCTAGAAAAATTTACATCCAAAACCTCGACTGGAATCTTTCTAGGATACTCGACTACGAGTAGAGCATATAGAGTATATAATCATGACACCCTTAGAGTCGAGGAGACTATCAATGTAGTATTTGATGAAGGACACAAACCTACAAAACCCCCGGCAACCCCAATTAGCGAGCCGATTCATACCAGACTCAACTCCGATCTAGAGATCAAGTCTAGCATTAATCCTAATCTAAGTCAATCAAGTCAGTCTATCGACCAAGTGGTAAATGACTCTAACCAAACTAGGACTCAAACGGGTCATCCTATTGACCAAGTGGTAGACTCAAACCCAAATCCAACTAGGACTCAAACGAATCATCCTATTGACCATGTGATAGGTGATCCAAGTCTAGGAGTTCGAACTAGAGCCTCATACAGAAACCTTAGTCAAATTTCCTTGATTTCCAAAATTGAACCCAAAACTATTGACCAAGCTCTTCTTGATCCCGATTGGATTATTGCAATGCAAGAAGAGCTGGCTCAATTCACTAGGAAAGAAGTATGGGAATTAGTACCACTACCTAAAGATAAAACAATCGTTGGAACAAGGTGAGTGTTTAGGAATAAACTTGATGATAAAGGTGAAGTAGTTAGAAATAAAGCTAGACTGGTCGCTAAAGGGTTTAGTCAAGTCGAAGTTTTAGATTATGACGAGACCTATGCCCCAGTAGCTAGATTAGAGTCCATTCGAATGTTATTAGCATATACTGCACATCGATGATTTAGATTGTTTCAAATGGATGTGAAGTCAGCATTCTTGAATGGATACATTAAAGAAGAGGTTTATGTTAGTCAACCCCCCAGTTTCGAAAGTTTAGATAAACCCAACCATGTCCTTAGGTTAAAGAAATCCCTCTATGGACTTAAACAAGCTCCTCGAGCTTGGTACGAAAGACTTTCGGTTTATCTTAAATCAAAAGGATTTAACCAGGGTGTAGTTGACCCAACTCTTTTCGTAAAAACCTTAGGTAAAGACATATTCATAGCCCAAATTTACGTAGATGATATTATTTTCGGAACCACCAACTCGATCCTACTAAATGAGTTCATTTCACTTATGGAAAGTGAATTTGAAATGAATTTAGTAGGTGAGTTAAGTTTCTTCTTAGGTCTACAAATTAAATAAACAAAAGATGGAATATACCTACATCAACGCAAATATACTAGGGAATTAATTAAACACTTTGGAATGCAAGACGCTAAAATTATTAATACTCCAATGGCAACTAATGTGAATATAGAAGAAGATGTAATCGGAAACTCAATTGATTTAAAATACTATAGGAGCATAATAGGGAGTCTCCTTTACTTAACTGCGAGCTGACCTGATATCTTATTTGCAGTAAGTATGTGTGCAAGGTTCCAAACCTGTGCCAAGGAGTCTCACCTAACTCTAGTCAAGCGTATCCTTAGATATCTAAAGGGTACACTTAATGTTGGTATTTGGTACCCTAGATCTACCGAGCTTGAACTAATCGGCTACTCCGATTCGGACTATGCCGGTAGTAAGCTCGATAGAAAGAGTACGAGTGGGTGTTGTCAACTTCTCAGCTCGAGTCTAGTAAGTTGGTGCAGTAGGAAGCAACACTGTGTTGCCTTATCTACCACCGAAGCCGAATACATCGCGATGGGTGAGTGTGTCACTCAGCTTCTTTGGATGAAGCACACTCTCCGCGACTTTAAGTTAGACTTTACAAACACTAAACTTCACGTAGATAACATTAGCTCAATTAACCTAACTAAGAATCCGATATGTCACTCTAGGACCAAACATATAGAAGTCAAACACTATTTCATTCGAGAACATGTGGCCAACGGAGCCATACAACTCGAATACATCGAATCGAAGTCTAACTTGGCAGACCTATTTACTAAACCCCTACCCGAAGCCGAATTCAGTCTATTAAGATGAAAATTGAGCATGTGCGTAGTAGAATAGGAATTTACAAATTATATTTTCTTACTACTATTTCTTACTTTTCATTTTCATGGAACTAGCATAGGACATACCTTAGATATCATGCACCTATAGATTTAAGGAGCCAATACATCTCACAACACATAGGACTAATGTGTTTGTATACTTAGCCACGTAGATGGGCGTGAGATGTTAGGACCTTACTCCTGATTCCAGATGTAGAGCTAGTGCATCGCCAGGAACCACGAAGTATAATCATATATATTAACCGACTTCGACCAGGACTGGTTGATCTTTCATATCAATCAAGCCAAATATGAGTCGAACATTTTATAGATGAGCTTATTTTCAGTATATTATTTTCAAAATAATATGGAACATGCTTGGACTTTAAATTTAATACTTATTTTTGTTTTTCACACACCCCAACTCTTTTCGATATATGGCAAAAGGGGGAGAAAGAGGCCAAAGTTAAGGGATCAAAATTTTTGATTGAATCAAATTTTTGATAACTTAACTCTCACTTCATATACTTCATATTTATTTACATGGCCAAAAGTTAAGTTAAATGTTTACTTAACTTAAAGGTTAAGTTAAGATAATTCTTAACTTAAACTTATTGAAAATTTACTGTTTTTGTTAACAAAAAGGAAGTAAAGGTTAAGTTAAGAGAATTCTTAACTTAAAAACTTACTCTTAACAAAAAGGAAGTAAACGTTAATGTTTTACTTAAGAAAGCGGGAGAAAGGGACAAGTTAAGAAGTCCTCTTAACTTAAACATTTTACTAAGGCCAACTTTAAGTAATGTTAATTACTTAAACTCTTCCTAAATAGCAACCCTCAAGGGGGAGGATTAAGGTCTTCTTTCAAGACTCACCCTCGGTCAAGGGGGAGGTTTCCTCAAGGGGGAGTACTTGAAGAAAATCCTTACTACTCCTACTAATCTTTATTATTCATGTGTCTCATGCATATTATTTTCTTAACTTTGTATGTGGGTTTGCCATAAATCAAAAAGGGGGAGACTGTTGGTGCAGTAGGCACCTAAGTCGAACCTGAGTTTTGATTATAGAAAACGATACAAAGTTAAGCTTATATTGTTATCTCACGAGCTGAATCAAGTGTGCAAAAAAGTGCTAAAGCTGGAGCTGAAGGCTAGCGACACCCAGAGGAAGCCGTGGTGGTCGGGCGACACTCGAGTGATTTCGGAGGAAGCCGAAGGAATCGAGTGGAAGGCTAGAAGCGAAAGCGACACAGTAAGTATCGAGGTAAGCTCGTGTGTGCGAGCGTAAGTGAGGTCGTATCCTCCTTACGAGGATAGTCTTAAGCGTAGATCCGACCCAAGACATCCCATCGGTGGTCTAGGTCGAGATCGGACGGTCGGAGGCCATCGAAATAATATTTTTGTTTAGCTAACTTTTGGTTTCAGCTAGCATCAGTCGACTGCCAGCTTGGAGGACTTGACTAGTGTCCATCAGTCGACTATCTGCGGTCAACATTCGACTGATGCTGCCATCAGTCGACTGATGATGGCCATCAGTCAACTGATGGTCAATGATCAGCCTCGAGGAGTCAAGCTTTATCACCATTTTTCAAGGAGTCTTGTGCCCAATTCCTATTGGTTGAAGATCCTCTCAAAAAGGGGCTCAAGGGATATAAAAGGAGAGCCTCTCCTAGGGTTTTTCATCAACTCTAAGTGCTCAAAAGCCTCTGCAACTCTGTGATTCTCCGATGACTCTAGGACGAAGTGTTGTCAACAACCCTAGCTTAGTTTCTATTCTTTAGTTGTTGGTATTTTAATTTGTCGTCTCTTTAATATTGCAATTCCTTTTATTAATCGAGGTTTTCTATCGTTGCACTTTACATTAATAAAAGAGAGGGTTTGTCTCTCTATCTTTTCTTTCGAAGATTTTTTTGTAATCGTCAAACTCCTACCTCCAACGAGGAGGAGTGTTTTTAGTGAATTGCCCTCCATACACGGTCTAGGACCGTTAGGGCCTTGGAGTAGTAGCCTAAGGTTACGAACCAAGTAAAAACCCATTTGTTTCTCTTGTGTTTAATTTTATTTTCCGCTGCATTTAATTGCTTTGAAATGAATTCGAACGAACGAAAAGGTTTATCGCTATTCACCCCCCTATAGCGATCCGCTTCGATCCAACAATTGGTATCAGAGCCGGGGGTGCTAAGATTTGGTGAAACCACCGATCTAGCTTTTTACAGATTTTTTTCCCCTTTTATTCTGTTTATTTCGAATTTATTTCATTTGGTTATTTTTTCTCCCGCACTACTAATCCAAGATGCGAGTCTTGGTACATTTCGTGTGTTTGTTTCATTGTTAGGTTTATTGTCTTCACTTTCTTGTTTCTTTTGTATCAATGGCCCATCTCGAGGGTTTTAGCACCGTCCGACCTCTGTTTTACAACGGAGATGACTTCCGTTATTGGAAGGGTCGGATGGAATGCTTTCTTAAAACTCAAATCGAGATGTGGATCATAATCCAAATAGGATTCACACTTCCGACTAACGAAGTGGGTGAATCCTTGGATTATGACCAATGGACCATTGCGACAAAAAGACAAGTCGAAGCCGACGGCAAGGCAATTCAAATTCTCCAATATGGCTTGTCCAAGGAGGAGCTTAATCGCGTCGGCCCCTTCATCAGCGAATATGTAATAGATTTTCCCTTTAAGAATATTCGTCAAGTGTAAGTGAAAGATAAAAGCTAACAAGTGAAAATCTAGAAGATCCATCAAAGCAACTAAAAAATAAAATACCACAAGATAAATGAAGTTAAGATATCTATGGAATGGAAGCAAATCGTGAAAATTTTTGAAAATATTACTGAGGTAGTTTAAAGATGGTAAAATCTAAGTGCTGAAAAGAAACTAAATACTATGTGCTTGGATAAATGAATGTAAACTAAAACTAAACCATAAATGTCAAGAAAGAAACTACTGCTGGAAGAAAGTCATATCAATATTCGGGGCCTTCCCCCCAGACTTAACCGAAACAATACCTCTAATATGGAGGCCAAGGTGGGAAGTCTGGTAGTCTCGGCATGTCGGGCTCCTAGGAAAATCTGGTGCTCAGCCACTGATGCCACATGCACATGTGGCCGATCTGGGAACTAGTGGATGTAGCAACTGCTCTGTGCTCCTCCTCCCTGGCCCACTGTGCCTGCATGGCACACATGTCCTGCCGAACCTCCTGTCGGTAGGCACCCTCCTCCTGGCGATGGGCAGCCTCATCCTAAAACTAATCATGGGTCTAGCCATAGAACTCCTCGACCCGCTGGAAATGCTCTTGGAGGTCCTGAAACTCCACTTGTATATAGGTCCTATGCTCCTTTGACCGCTACCCCTATGTTTGCTGCTCAACGTGAATGTCATCGAGGCATGATCGGATCTCGGAGAAATCATAGGCCGATGTACCTGCATCCTGCTCAAAGATAGAAAAAGAAGTTGGTGTAGGTGTAGGTTTATGGCGTGGACTAGGTGGGCTCCTATTGGGCACTCGGAAAAAGTTCTGGATTTGGCACGATTGTGTGAAATTCACACGGTCGGTCGTGTGCGATTTTGGATTTCTCCTGGAGTGTAAAACGGTCCGAGCCTTTCCACACGCCCTACCATGTGCTCTTCTGCTCATGAGGCACGACCGTGTGGAATCTACATGGTCGCCCATGCTTCTTTCTGAGGGTTCAAAAAGGTGTCTCTTTTCTACCTAGCAAGTTCGTTCTGACCCTAAACTATTTGCAAAGATGCTAATGGACAAAAATTTAAAGTCTAAACTATACACTTGAATGCAAAAGGATTAACAACACATAAAATTAAACTTGGGTTGCCTCCCAAGAAGCGCTTTTTTAAGGTCTTTATCTCGACCATACCCCTATGTTTCAGCTTGGCTCCAATGGCCAAAGGATATCTTTCTTCCTCCCCTTCTTGATGCATTTGAATCTTGCTTGTGGGGGAGCAAGATATTTGCTCACTTTACGCCTCCTGCCTTGTGGTCCCTCATCACAATATCTCTTAAATCTTGCTCGTGGAGGGGTAAGATATTTATTAGCTGCCTTTCTTGGTTCAAGATTGAACATGCTTATCTTCAAAGAATTATCAGGAGTTTGATCATAATATTCCATTTTGTCCAAATTTTGTAAATAACGTAACTCACCATCGACTTCCTCACCAAAAGATTGATCAGTAGATTATATTTGTTAGTTAAAGCCCTAGAACCAATCATGTGATGGTTGAATAGGGAACATTTTGTATCATATTCTATAAAGGCAAAGGATTGGTTATTATATTTACATCTTGCTTGTGCCAGCTAATTTAAATATAATAATGCCCTAGAAAAGTAGGTTCTTATCTACAGCACATCAATTGGCAGAATTGATTATGAGAGGCTGTAGAGAACACTTTCCTAAATGTTCCTAGTCGAGTATTAATATGCAAGGGCAATATTAATACATAAAGACTAGCATGTAGGTCAATTGATGACTTGATCTCACAAGTCATGGATATATGATATCAAGTTGACACATGGGTATATATTGGAGAATATATACTGAACTGACCCGCCATGAGAAAGTTTCATGGATCGTTATATGAGTGTCATAAACTTTCTCATGTGACTATTGGTATGAATAGTCCTTAGACCTGAAGTCACTATGGTTCCCTACATAAGGAGTTATGTACTTTGGTATCGTCAAACATCACCCGTAACAGGGTGGACCATAAAGGCGATTACTGGGTATATAACAAATTATGCGGAGGGATGTGAGTGATGTAGATGGGATCTATCCCTCTCATATGACGAGAGTGATATCGGTGGGCCCCTTGATTGAGTAGAACTACTAAAACGCATGGCCATGCTCGAATGAGTCAATATGAGATATTGAGCTCATTTGTTTGAGTTAGTTTACTCAGGGATCAAGAAACACATAGATTGATCGAGGATGACACGGTCTATGCCTCATTGATCAATCTGATATCAAGGATAGAAGGACACGGTCATACATTATAGTAGTCACGGAAAGGTTAGTCGGATCTTGACTTATCTCGTAACTTGGGTAGCAATGATGTATTGCTAGATGTCGCACATTGCTTGTGTATCTAAAAGAGTTTAGATCCACTGCCAACGTTATGAGAGCCTATAGGGTCACACACAAAAAGCATGATAATTAGAGGAATTAAAGTATTCTAGTTTGACTAGAATAATATGGGAATAAGCTTAAGTACAAAATGGTTTTTGGACTTTAAGCTTAATGAGAATTTTAGCTAATTGATTTAATGAGATTAATTCAATATGTTACCTTATTGATTTAATAAGATTAATTCAATATGATAACATAAGCTTAATTGAATTAATAAGATTAATTCAACATGCATGAAAGCCACATAAGAATGCCACATAAGCATGCCACCTAAGCATCCACCTAAGCATCCACCTAAGCTAGATGAGGTGGAAGAAGACAAATTGGTTTTTGTCTCCTTAAGTGGCCGGCCAAACAAGGATATGTCTCAATGCAATGGATTGCATTGAATGTGTGGAGGTGAAAGGGTTTTTCCAACCCTATAAAAGACACCCTAAGTGGCCGGCCAAGGAGAGCATTGGCTTTTGTTGTTGGTGGAAGCTTTGGTTGTGTTAGTGGTGAGAGAGCTTGGTGGAAGCTTTGGTTGTGTGGGTTTGTGAGTGTAGGCTAGCAAGAAGAGGAGTCTTCTTCCTTTCTCCTTTTCCCTCTCTTCCTCTCCTTTAGGGACTTCTCTAGCAAGAAGTAAAGGAGAGCTCTTCTAGTTTTCCTTTTGTGAGACAAGAGCATGCTCGTCTAGATACGTATAGAGGCACGGACACTTGAACGTGCTAAAGATCCAACAAACCGAAAGGAAAAGCGGGATTAACAAGGGCACGCAACAAAGGTAATCCTCTCCTATAAGATAGGTTTGGTTTAGAGAAATTTATTTTATACGAGTTTGCTTTCGCATGGATCACTTGGAAGGGATCCTAATTTTTCCGTTGCGCATATGCCATTTGGCATATAGAATTCCCTACAGTGGTATCAGAGCCACTTGCGAAAGATCGTATAAAAATAGGTTTTCTCTATTTTATATGTGATATAGAAGTAGGACAAATTTTATTATGAGTTGATAATTGCATTAGCAAATTTTCAAACATAATAAAATATCCAATGTCTTTTAAAAGTTAAAATGACATGGTGCATGGTTATGGCCTAGTCCCAAAGAGTTTGTGATTGTGTGTTGTAATTCTTAATACGGCCTGCGTGTCGTGCCTTTCTCCTAATATTCTTGTTGTAAAATTAGTTTTAGACTCGAATGTAACTCGAGTATTTCTCCTTTTGTAATGTACAAAACAAGGATGGAGGGTCCATTGGAAGATGAGGTTACAAGGAGGAAGTCAACACACAAGACAACCAAAAGGAAGCACTTAGGAGAAGATGCTATCCCTAGGTTGACCAATCAATCTTTTCATTGGCTTGAGAAGATTGTAGAATAAGGGTCATAACCATGACACGTTAGTTTAATATGTATGTGATGCATGTTAGTTTAGCTTGTATGTGATGCATGATTAGTTTAGCTTATATGTGATGTATGCTAATATGTATATGATACATGTTTATTTCTTAATAAGTCTAAACGATATGCCTACCAAAGTTGGTACTCACTACTTCTCGATCATTTGTTATTGGGTTTGCCAAAGCAAAGCAATGCATTTTATCTTGGAGGGGTGCGAGTGGACAATCGTGATGTCCCGCCATCCCTTGGTTAAGACTTAATTAAGTGTTTTCTTAATTGATTAAGAAAGTAGAGGCATATATTAGCTTTGAACATAAGTGTTAACATTAGTTTTGTGTGATTTCCGAACATCAGCTTTGTCTTAGAAGTGGTCGTTGCTCCGATATCCAAGAAGGCCCCTGTGCCTCGCCACAGCCTGGAAGCTGGTTTAGGAATAAACACTAAACTAATCTAAAACTTAACCAAAGCTATTAAAGAGTTACATTAGATGTAATTGGCAAAAGATTGCCTACCTAATTATACTACGTCTTGGGCGATTAGCCAAAGCTAACTCAAGACGAATTATGATGTGGATCTTTATCCCATATAAATTTATAGCTAAATAGTAGCTATGAGAATTTAGTGGGAGCCTCATTTAATTAAAGGCCTAATTAAATGATTTAGGTATGATACTTAACTTTGCATTTTAATGTTGTAGATCACCATGTCATCTAACACACACCCTCAACTCATCCGCCCTGAGAAGGACAAGCTCAATGGAGCAAACTTTCTTGACTGGTATAGGAACTTGAGGATTATCCTCAAGCAAGAACGCAAACTATATGTCCTAGAGCAGGCTACCCCTGAAATACCCGCCCCTACGGCCACTCGTGCTGAAAAGGATGCTTATAAGAAGCATCAAGATGACGCATTAGATGTGTCATGCCTTATGCTTGCCACCATGAACTCTGAGCTTCAGAAGCAACATGAGAACATGGATGCCTATGATATGGTTGAGCATTTGAAACAACTATATCAAGGACAAGCTAGGCACGGGCGTTTTGAAGTGTCTAAGGCTCTTTTTGCATGCAAGATGCAAGAAGGAACACCTGTAGGAACTCACGTACTCAAAATGATTGGGTACGTTGAGAACCTTGAAAGACTAGGTTTTCCACTGAGCCAAGAATTGGCAACTGATGTTATCCTGCAATCATTGCCGGAAGCATACAATCAATTCGTCATGAATTATAACATGAATGAAATTGATAAACCTTTGCCTGAGATTCTCAGCATGTTGAGAACTGCTGAACCAAATCTCAAGAAGAAAGTTAGTAATGTACTAATGGTCAAGAAGGACAAAGGTAAGCGCAAAGGCAAGGGTAAGACCCAAGCCAAAGGCAAGGCCAATTCATCCACTTCAAAGGGTAAAGGTAAAGTACCTAAGGAAGGGGACTGCTTCCATTGCGGTGAGATCGACATCGAAGCGAATCGCAAAGTCTACCTTGAGGAAGTAAAGAACAAGAGAAGTGGGACTTCTGCCTCAGGTATACACGTTATAGAAGTTAATCTATCTATTTCTTCTACATGGGTATTAGATACCGGATGTGCATCTCACATTTGTACTAATGTGCAGGGACTGAGAAATAGTAGAATAATGGCAAAGGGTGAAGTGGACCTACGAGTAGGCAATGGCGCAAAAGTTGCTGCTGTAGCTGTAGGAACATATTCTTTGTCTTTGCCCACTGGGCTTATCTTAGAACTAGAGGAGTGCTTCTATGTACCCGCATTAACAAAGAACATAATTTCTGTATCTTGTTTAGACAAGAAAAACTTTTCTTTTATAATAAAGGACAAATGTTGTTCCATTTATTTAAATGAAATGTTCTATTGTAATGCACCACTTATGAATGGTCTCTATGTTCTAGATTTAGATAACCCAATTTATAACGTAAATACCAAACGGTTCAAATCGAATGATTTGAACCAGACATATCTCTGGCACTGTCGCCTAGGTCACATAAATGAAAAACGCATATCCCAACTCCATAAAGATGGATTATTGGACTCATTTGATTTTGAATCATATGAGGTATGCGAGTCTTGTCTTTTAGGAAAGATGACTAAAACTCCATTTAGTGGACATGGCGAGAGAGCGACGGATTTGTTAGGACTCATACATACTGATGTATGTGGCCCTTTCAATGTCGAAGCCAGAGGAGGCTATAAGTACTTTATTACTTTCACTGATGATATGAGTAGATTTGGCTACTTATATTTGATGAGACATAAGTCATAATCCTTTGAAAAGTTCAAAGAATTCAAGAATGAAGTACAAAACCAACTTGGTAAGCGTATTAAGCTACTTCGATCAGATCGAGGTGGTGAATACCTTAGTCAAGAGTTTCGTGATCACCTGGCTGAGTGTGGGATATTATCCCAACTCACTCCACCTGGAACACCACAATGGAATGGTGTATCTGAGAGGAGAAATCGTACTCTATTAGATATGGTACGATCAATGATGAGCCAGACTGATCTACCTACTTCCTTTTGGGGTTTAGCTCTAGAGACAGTCGCTTTCACACTTAATTGCGTCCCATCAAAAGCCGTAGAAAAGACACCATATACGATATGGACTGGGAAGAGTCCCAAAATGTCTTTTATAAAGATTTGGGGTTGTGAAGCTTACGTTAGACGTCAAGTCTCAGATAAACTAGGACCCAAATCAGATAAGTGTTATTTTGTAGGATATCCCAAGGAAACTAAGGGATATTACTTTTACAATCCCACACTTGGCAAGGTGTTTGTTGCCAGAAATGCTGTCTTTCTAGAAAGAGAATTTATTTCTAGAAATACTAGTGGGAGTAAAATTCATCTTGAAGAAGTTAAAGATGATGATAACACTAAGGCTTCGATGGAAAATGAACAGGCACCACAAAGTGTTGTGGATGAGGAATTTGTTGCCCAAAGAGTTGTGGAGCAAACACCTGTTCAAGTAGACCAACCTCTTCGTAGATCTAATAGGATCCGTCGTCAACCCGAGAGATATTCTTTTCTCTTGACTGACAACGGTGATGTATTGCTTATCAATCTTGACGAGCCTACATCCTATAAAGAAGCTATGATGAGCCCAGATTCCGAGAAATGGCTAGAGGCCATGAGATCCGAAATGGAATCCATGTACACTAACCAAGTATGGACTTTGGTTGATCCACCTGAAGGGGTAAAACCCATTGGGTGTAAGTGGGTCTTTAAAGTAAAGTGACATGGATGGTAATAAGCATACCTATAAAGGTAGATTGGTGGCTAAAGGATTCAAACAAATTCATGGTATTGACTATGAAGAAACCTTTTCACGCTATTGCGATGCTTAAATCCATTCGGATCATACTTGCTATTGCACCTACCATGATTATGAGATCTGGCGATGGATGTCAAAACCACTTTTCAATGGAAAGCTACTCGAGGATGTGTACATGACACAACCGAGGGTTTTGAAGATCCAAAGCATCGAAAGGTATGCAAACCGCAAAGGTCCATTTATGGACTAAAGCAAGCCTCTCGGCGGAATCTTCGATTCGATGATGCAATCAAAGAGTTTGGTTTCATCAAGAATGAAGATGAGCCTTGTGTCTACAAGAGAAATAGTGGGAGCACAGTTGTATTTCTTGTCTTGTATGTAGATGACATACTTCTCATCGGAAATGATATTCCCTCACTCCAGTCTGTGAAGATGTGGTTAGGGAATTGTTTCTCGATGAAGGACTTAGGTGAAGCTGCCTATATTCTAGGCGTCAAGATCTATAGAGATAGATCTAGAAGATTACTTGGCCTAAGTCAGAGTACATACATTGATAAAGTGCTAGATCGTTTTGCTATGCAAAATTCCAAGAAAGGGTTTCTGCCTTTATCACATGGTGTAAGTCTTTCGAAGACTCAATGTCCCTCTTCTAAGGAGGAGAGAGATCGCATGGATAAGATCCCTTATGCGTCTGCCATAGGGTCTATCATGTACGCCATGCTTTGTACTCGTCCTGACGTCTCGTATGCTTTGAGCATGACGAGTAGATACCAGTCAGATCCAGGTGAAAGTCACTGGATAGCAGTCAAAAATATTCTTAAGTACTTACGAAGAACGAAAGAATATTTCCTGATATTTGGAGGCAATGAGGAGCTAACTGTAAAGGGTTACAGTGATGCAAGCTTCCAAACAGACAAGGATGACTATAGATCACAATCGGGGTACGTGTTTTGCCTGAATGGTGGAGCTGTGAGCTGGAAGAGTTCGAAGCAGGACACAGTTGCTGATTCTACAACAGAAGCCGAGTATATTGCAACATCTGATGCAGCAAAGGAGGCTGTTTGGCTCCACAAGTTCATCAGTGAACTTGGGGTAGTTCCTAGCATTGCAGATCCAATAGACCTCTATTGTGACAACAATGGGGCTATTGCACAGGCTAAGGAACCTCGATCACATCAGCGGACCAAACACATACTGTGGCGCTTCCATCTCATTCGAGAGATCATCGATAGAGGAGATGTGAGGATATGCAGAGTACCGACAGAAGCTAACATCGCAGATCCATTGACCAAGGCTTTGGCACAGAGGAAGCATGATGGTCACACTAGGTCACTAGGTATTAGATATCATAGTGATTGGTACTAGTGCTAGTGGGAGATTGTTAGTTAAAGCCCTAGAACCAATCATGTGATGGTTGAATAGGGAACATTTTGTATCATATTCTATAAAGGCAAAGGATTGGTTATTATATTTACATCTTGCTTGTGCCTAATTTAAATATAATAATGCCCTAGAAAAGTAGGTTCTTATCTAAGACATCAATCGCGTAATTGATTATGAGAGGTCAGAGAGAACACTTTCCTAAATGTTCTAGTCGAGTATTAATATGCAAGGGCAATATTAATACATAAAGACTAGCATGTAGGTCAATTGATGACTTGATCTCACAAGTCATGGATATATGATATCAAGTTGACACATGGGTATATATTGGAGAATGTATACTGAACTGACCCGCCATGAGAAAGTTTCATGGATCGTTATATGAGTGTCATAAACTTTCTCATGTGACTATTGGTATGAATAGTCCTTAGACCTGAAGTCACTATGGTTCCCTACATAAGGAGTTATGTACTTTGGTATCGTCAAACGTCACCCGTAACAGGGTGGACCATAAAGGCGATTACTGGGTATATAACAAATTATGCGGAGGGATGTGAGTGATGTAGATGGGATCTATCCCTCTCATATGACGAGAGTGATATCGGTGGGCCCCTTGATTGAGTAGAACTACTAAAACGCATGGCCATGCTCGAATGAGTCAATATGAGATATTGAGCTCATTTGTTTGAGTTAGTTTACTCAGGGATCAAGAAACACATAGATTGATCGAGTATGACACGGTCTATGCCTCATTGATCAATCTGATATCAAGGATAGAAGGACACGGTCATACATTATAGTAGTCACGGAAAGGTTAGTCGGATCTTGACTTATCTCGTAACTTGGGTAGCAATGATGTATTGCTAGATGCCGCTCATTGCTTGTGTATCTAAAAGAGTTTAGATCCACTGCCAACGTTATGAGAGCCTATAGGGTCACACACAAAGAGCATGATAATTAGAGGAATTAAAGTATTCTAGTTTGACTAGAATAATATGGGAATAAGCTTAAGTACAAAATGATTTTTGGACTTTAAGCTTAATGAGAATTTTAGCTAATTGATTTAATGAGATTAATTCAATATGTTACCTTATTGATTTAATAAGATTAATTCAATATGATAACATAAGCTTAATTGAATTAATAAGATTAATTCAACATGCATGAAAGCCACATAAGAATGCCACATAAGCATGCCACCTAAGCATCCACCTAAGCATCCACCTAAGCTAGATGAGGTGGAAGAAGACAAATTGGTTTTTGTCTCCTTAAGTGGCCGGCCAAACAAGGATATGTCTCAATGCAATGGATTGCATTGAATGTGTGGAGGTGAAAGGGTTTTTCCAACCCTATAAAAGACACCCTAAGTGGCCGGCCAAGGAGAGCATTGGCTTTTGTTGTTGGTGGAAGCTTTGGTTGTGTTAGTGGTGAGAGAGCTTGGTGGAAGCTTTGGTTGTGTGGGTTTGTGAGTGTAGGCTAGCAAGAAGAGGAGTCTTCTTCTTCCTTTCTCCTTTTCCCTCTCTTCCTCTCCTTTAGGGACTTCTCTAGCAAGAAGTAAAGGAGAGCTCTTCTAGTTTTCCTTTTGTGAGACAAGAGCATGCTCGTCTGGATACGTATAGAGGCACGGACACTTGAACGTGCTAAAGATCCAACAAACCGAAAGGAAAAGCGGGATTAACAAGGGCACGCAACAAAGGTAATCCTCTCCTATAAGATAGGTTTGGTTTAGAGAAATTTATTTTATACGAGTTTGCTTTCGCATGGATCACTTGGAAGGGATCCTAATTTTTCCGTTGCGCATATGCCATTTGGCATATAGAATTCCCTACAGTGGTATCAGAGCCACTTGCGAAAGATCGTATAAAAATAGGTTTTCTCTATTTTATATGTGATATAGAAGTAGGACAAATTTTATTATGAGTTGATAATTGCATTAGCAAATTTTCAAACATAATAAAATATCCAATGTCTTTTAAAAGTTAAAATGACATGGTGCATGGTTATGGCCTAGTCCCAAAGAGTTTGTGATTGTGTGTTGTAATTCTTAATACGGCCTGCGTGTCGTGCCTTTCTCCTAATATTCTTGTTGTAAAATTAGTTTTAGACTCGAATGTAACTCGAGTATTTCTCCTTTTGTAATGTACAAAACAAGGATGGAGGGTCCATTGGAAGATGAGGTTACAAGGAGGAAGTCAACACACAAGACAACCAAAAGGAAGCACTTAGGAGAAGATGCTATCCCTAGGTTGACCAATCAATCTTTTCATTGGCTTGAGAAGATTGTAGAATAAGGGCCATAACCATGACACGTTAGTTTAATATGTATGTGATGCATGTTAGTTTAGCTTGTATGTGATGCATGATTAGTTTAGCTTATATGTGATGTATGCTAATATGTATATGATACATGTTTATTTCTTAATAAGTCTAAACGATATGCCTACCAAAGTTGGTACTCACTACTTCCTCGATCATTTGTTATTGGGTTTGCCAAAGCAAAGCAATGCATTTTATCTTGGAGGGGTGCGAGTGGACAATCGTGATGTCCCGCTATCAGTCTTGGTTAAGACTTAATTAAGTGTTTTCTTAATTGATTAAGAAAGTAGAGGCATATATTAGCTTTGAACATAAGTGTTAACATTAGTTTTGTGTGATTTCCGAACATCAGCTTTGTCTTAGAAGTGGTCGTTGCTCCGATATCCAAGAAGGCCTGTGCCTCGCCACACCGAAGTGGTTTAGGAATAAACACTAAACTAATCTAAAACTTAACCAAAGCTATTAAAGAGTTACATCAGATGTAATTGGCAAAAGATTGCCTACCTAATTATACTACGTCTTGGGCGATTAGCCAAAGCTAACTCAAGACGAATTATGATGTGGATCTTTATCCCATATAAATTTATAGCTAAATAGTAGCTATGAGAATTTAGTAGGAGCCTCATTTAATTAAAGGCCTAATTAAATGATTTAGGTATGATACTTAACTTTGCATTTTAATGTTGTAGATCACCATGTCATCTAACACGACACACCCCTCAACTTGCGATCGTCTTGAGAAGGACAAGCTCAATGGAGCAAACTTTCTTGATCGGTATAGGAACTTGAGGATTATCCTCAAGCAAGAACGCAAACTATATGTCCTAGAGCAGCTACCCTCAAATACCCGCCCCTACGGCCACTGTCTTTGAAAAGGATGCTTATAAGAAGCATCAAGATGACGATTAGATGTGTCATGCCTTATGCTTGCCACCATGAACTCGAGCTTCGAAGCAACATGAGAACATGGATGCCTATGATATGGTTGAGCATTTGAAACAACTATATCAAGGACAAGCTAGGCACGAGCGCTTTTGAAGTGTCTAAGGCTCTTTTTGCATGCAAGATGCAAGAAGGAACACCTGTAGGAACTCACGTACTCAAAATGATTGGGTACGTTGAGAACCTTGAAAGACTAGGTTTTCCACTGAGCCAAGAATTGGCAACCGATGTTATCCTGCAATCGTTGCCGGAAGCATACAATCAATTCGTCATGAATTATAACATGAATGAAATTGATAAACCTTTGCTCGAGATTCTCAAAGATGTTGAGAATCACGAACCAAATCTCAAGAAGAAAGTTAGTAATGTACTAATGGTCAAGAAGGACAAAGGTAAGCGCAAGGGCAAGGGTAAGACCCAAGCCAAAGGCAAGGCCAATTCATCCACTTCAAAGGGTAAAGGTAAAGTACCTAAGGAAGGGACCGCCCATTGGTGAGATCGACACCGGAAGCGGAACGCAAAGTCTACCTTGAGGAAGTAAAGAACAAGAGAAGTGGGACTTCGCCTGTGTATACACGTTATAGAAGTTAATCTATCTATTTCTTCTACATGGGTATTAGATAGGGATGTGCATCTCACATTTGTACTAATGTGCGTGGACCGAGAAATAGTAGAATAATGGCAAAGGGTGAAGTGGACCTACGAGTAGGCAATGGCGCAAAAGTTGGCCAGAGTCAGAGGAACATATTCTTTGTCTTTGCCCACGGGCTTATCTTAGAACTAGAGGAGTGCTTCTATGTACCCGCATTAACAAAGAACATAATTTCAGATCTTGTTTAGACAAGAAAAACTTTCTTTTATAATAAAGGACAAATGTTGTTCCATTTATTTAAATGAAATGTTCTATTGTAATGCACCACTTATGAATGGTCTCTATGTTCTAGATTTAGATAACCCAATTTATAACGTAAATATTAAACGGTTCAAATCGAATGATTTGAACTGACATATCTCTCGCATCGCCGCCTAGGTCACATAAATGAAAAACGATATCCCAACTCCATAAAGATGGATTATTGGACTCATTTGATTTTGAATCATATGAGGTATGCGTAGTCTTGTCTTTTAGGAAAGATGACTAAAACTCCATTTAGTGGACATGGCAGAGAGCGACGGATTTGTTAGGACTCATACATACCGATGTATGTGGCCCTTTCAATGTCGGCCAGAGGAGGCTATAAGTACTTTATTACTTTCGATGATATGAGTAGATTTGGCTACTTATATTTGATGAGACATAAGTCAATCCTTTGAAAAGTTCAAAGAATTCAAGAATGAAGTACAAAACCAACTTGGTAAGCGATTAAGCTACTTCGATCGATCGAGGTGGTGAATACCTTAGTCAAGAGTTTCGTGATCACCGGCCGAGTGTGGGATAATATCCCAACTCACTCCACGAACACCACAATGGAATGGTGTATCCGAGAGGAGAAATCGTACTTATTAGATATGGTACGATCAATGATGAGCCGATCGATCTACCTACTTCCTTTTGGGGTTTAGCTCTAGAGACCGCTACACTTAATCGTCCCATCAAAAGCCGTAGAAAAGACACCATATACGATATGGATGGGAAGAGTCCCAAAATGTCTTTTATAAAGATTTGGGGTTGTGAAGCTTACGTTAGACGCCAAGTCTCGTATAAACTAGGACCCAAATCGATAAGTGTTATTTTGTAGGATATCCCAAGGAAACTAAGGGATATTACTTTTACAATCCCACACTTGGCAAGGTGTTTGTTGCCGTAAATGCCGCCTTTTCTAGAAAGAGAATTTATTTCTAGAAATACTAGTGGGAGTAAAATTCATCTTGAAGAAGTTCAAGATGATGATAACACTAAGGCTTCGATGGAAAATGAACAGCACCACAAAGTGTTGTGGATGAGGAATTTGTTGCCCAAAGAGTTGTGGAGCAAACACTGCTCAAGTAGACCAACCTCTTCAGAGATCTAATAGGATCCGCGCCACAACCCGAGAGATATTCTTTTCTCTTGATCGACAACGGTGATGTATTGCTTGTCGAATCTTGACGAGCCTACATCCTATAAAGAAGCTATGATGAGCCCAGATTCCGAGAAATGGCTAGAGGCCATGAGATCCTAAATGGAATCCATGTACACTAACCAAGTATGGACTTTGTCGATCCACCAAGGGGTAAAACCCATTGGGTGTAAGTGGGTCTTTAAAGTAAAGACATGGATGGTAATAAGCATACCTATAAAGGTAGATTGGTGGCTAAAGGATTCAAACAAATTCATGGTATTGACTATGAAGAAACCTTTTCACCGGGCCATATGCTTAAATCCATTCGGATCATACTTGCTATTGCACCTACCATGATTATGAGATCCGCAGATGGATGTCAAAACCACTTTCAATGGAAAGCTACTCGAGGATGTGTACATGACACAACCCGAGGGTTTTGAAGATCCAAAGCATCCTCGAAAGGTATGCAAACCGCAAAGGTCCATTTATGGACTAAAGCAAGCCTCTCGTCGGAATCTTCGATTCGATGATGCAATCAAAGAGTTTGGTTTCATCAAGAATGAAGATGAGCCTTGTGTCTACAAGAGAAATAGTGGAGCACAGCTTGTATTTCTTGTCTTGTATGTAGATGACATACTTCATCGGAAATGATATTCCTCACTCCGTGAAGATGTGGTTAGGAATTGTTTCGATGAAGGACTTAGGTGAAGCCGCTTATATTCTAGGCATCAAGATCTATAGAGATAGATCTAGAAGATTACTTGGCCTAAGTCAGAGTACATACATTGATAAAGTGCTAGATCGCTTGCTATGCAAAATTCCAAGAAAGGATTTCGCTTTATCACATGGTGTGAGTCTTTCAAGACTCAATGTCCTCTTCTAAGGAGGAGAGAGATCGCATGGATAAGATCCTTATGCATCAGCTAGAGGGTCGATCCTCTACGCCATGCTTTGTACTCGTGCTGACGGCTCGTATGCTTTGAGCATGACGAGTAGATACCCGTCAGATCCAGGTGACAGTCACTGGATAGCAGTCAAAAATATTCTTAAGTACTTACGAAGAGCGAAGAATATTTCACGATATTTGGAGGCAATGAGGAGCTAGCGTAAAGGGTTACGATGATGCAAGCTTCCAAGCAGACAAGGATGACTATAGATCACAATCGAGTGCGTGTTTTGCACAGAATGGTGGGTGTGGTGGAAGAGTTCGAGCGAGGACCACGATTCTTGATTCTACAAGCGAAGCGAGTATATTGCAACATCGATCGTGAAGGAGGCTGTTTGGCTCCGAAAGTTCATCAGTGAACTTGGGGTAGTTCCTAGCATTGCGGATCAATAGACCTCTATTGTGACAACAATGGGGCTATTACGCACGAGCTAAGGAACCTCGATCACATCGGCGGACCAAACACATCTGGCGCTTCCATCTCATTCGAGAGATCATCGATAGAGGAGATGTGAGGATATCTGAAATACGAGAAGCTAACATCGCGGATCCATTGACCAAGGCTTTGTACGGAGGAAGCATGATGGTCACACTAGGTCACTAGGTATTAGATATCATAGTGATTGGTACTAGTGCTAGTGGGAGATTGTTAGTTAAAGCCCTAGAACCAATCATGTGATGGTTGAATAGGGAACATTTTGTATCATATTCTATAAAGGCAAAGGATTGGTTATTATATTTACATCTTGCTTGTGCCAGCTAATTTAAATATAATAATGCCCTAGAAAAGTAGGTTCTTATCTACAGCACATCAATTGGCAGAATTGATTATGAGAGGCTGTAGAGAACACTTTCCTAAATGTTCCTAGTCGAGTATTAATATGCAAGGGAAATATTAATACATAAAGACTAGCATGTAGGTCAATTGATGACTTGATCTCACAAGTCATGGATATATGATATCAAGTTGACACATGGGTATATATTGGAGAATATATATCCCGACCCGCCATGAGAAAGTTTCATGGATCGTTATATGAGTGTCATAAACTTTCTCATGTGACTATTGGTATGAATAGTCCTTAGACACGAAGTCACTATGGTTCCCTACATAAGGAGTTATGTACTTTGGTATCGTCAGCGTCACATGTAATGGTGGACCATAAAGCGTTCTTGGGTATATAACAAATTATGCGGAGGATGTGAGTGATGTAGATGGGATCTATCCCTCTCATATGGAGTGATATCGGTGGGCCCCTTGATTGAGTAGAACTACTAAAGCGCATGGCCATGCTCGAATGAGTCAATATGAGATATTGAGCTCATTTGTTTGAGTTAGTTTACTCGGGGATCAAGAAACACATAGATTGATCGAGGATGACACGGTCTATGCCTCATTGATCAATCGATATCAAGGATAGAAGGACACGGTCATACATTATAGTAGTCACGGAAGGTTAGTCGGATCTTGACTTATCTCGTAACTTGGGTAGCAATGATGTATTGCTAGATGCGCTCATTGCTTGTGTATCTAAAGAGTTTAGATCCCTTTGCCAACGTTATGAGAGCCTATAGGGTCACACACAAAGAGCATGATAATTAGAGGAATTAGAGTATTCTAGTTTGACTAGAATAATATGGGAATAAGCTTAAGTACAAAATGGTTTTTGGACTTTAAGCTTAATGAGAATTTTAGCTAATTGATTTAATGAGATTAATTCAATATGTTACCTTATTGAATTAATAAGATTAATTCAATATGATAACATAAGCTTAATTGAATTAATAAGATTAATTCAACATGCATGAATGCCACATAAGAATGCCACATAAGCATGCCACATAAGCATGCCACCTAAGCATCCACCTAAGCATCCACCTAAGCTAGTTAAGGTGGAAGGAAACAAAATGGTTTTGTCTCCTTAAGTGGCTGGCCAAACAAGGATATGTCTCAATGCAATGGATTGCATTGAATGTGTGGAGGTGAAAGGGTTTTCCAACCCTATAAAGACACCCTAAGTGGCGGCCAAGGAGAGCATTGGCTTTTGTTGTTGGTGGAAGCTTTGGTTGTGTTAGTGGTGAGAGAGCTTGGTGGAAGCTTTGGTTGTGTGGGTTTGTGAGTGTAGGCTAGCAAGAAGAGGAGTCTTCTTCTTCCTTTCTCCTTTTCCCTCTCTTCCTCTCCTTTAGGGACTTCTCTAGCAAAGTAAAGGAGGCTCTTCTAGTTTTCCTTTTGTGAGACAAGAGCGTGCTCGTGTGGATACGTATAGAGGCACGGACACTTGAACGTGCTAAAGATCCAACAAACCGAAAGGAAAAGCGGGATTAACAAGAGCACGCAACAAAGGTAATCCTCTCCTATAAGATAGGTTTGGTTTAGAGAAATTTATTTTATACGAGTTTGCTTTCGCATGGATCACTTGGAAGGGATCCTATTTTCCGTTGCGCATATGCCATTTGGCATATAGAATTCCCTACGAGTATCGAGCCACTTATGAAGATCATTATAAAATAGGTTTTCTCTATTTTATATGTGATATAGAAGTAGGATAAATTTTATTATGAGTTGATAATTGCATTAGCAAATTTTCAAACATAATAAAATATCAATGTCTTTAAAAGTTAAAATGACATGGTGCATGGTTATAGCCTAGTCCCAAAGAGTTTGTGATTGTGTGTTGTAATTCTTAATACGGCTGCGTGTAGTGCCTTTCTCCTAATATTCTTGTTGTAAAATTAGTTTTAGACTCGAATGTAACTCGAGTATTTCTCCTTTGTAATGTACAAAACAAGGATGGAGGGTCCATTGGAAGATGAGGTTACAAGGAGGAAGTCAACACACAAGACAACCAAAAGGAAGCACTTAGGAAGATGCTATCCCTAGGTTGACCAATCAATCTTTTCATTGGCTTGAGAAGATTGTAGAATAAGAGCCATACATGACACGTTAGTTTAATATGTATGTGATGCATGTTAGTTTAGCTTGTATGTGATGCATGATTAGTTTAGCTTATATGTGATGTATGCTAATATGTATATGATACATGTTTATTTCTTAATAAGTCTAAACGATATGCCTACCAAAGTTGGTACTCACTACTTCCTCGATCATTTGTTATTGGGTTTGCCAAAAGCAAAGCAATGCATTTTATCTTGAGGGGTGCGAGTGGACAATCGTGATGTCCCGCTATCAGTCTTGGTTAAGACTTAATTAAGTGTTTTCTTAATTGATTAAGAAAGTAGAGGCATATATTAGCTTTGAACATAAGTGTTAACATTAGTTTTGTGTGATTTCCGAACATCAGCTTTGTCTTAGAAGTGGTCGTTGCTCCGATATCCAAGAAGGCCCCTGTGCCTCGCCACACCGAAGCCGTTTAGGAATAAACACTAAACTAATCTAAAACTTAACCAAAGCTATTAAAAGAGTTACATCAGATGTAATTGGCAAAAGATTGCCTACCTAATTATACTACGTCTTGGGCGATTAGCCAAAGCTAACTCAAGACGAATTATGATGTGGATCTTTATCCCATATAAATTTATAGCTAAATAGTAGCTATGAGAATTTAGTGGGAGCCTCATTTAATTAAAGGCCTAATTAAATGATTTAGGTATGATACTTAACTTTGCATTTTAATATTGTAGATCACCATGTCATCTAACACGACACACCCCCTCAACTTGCGATCTGTCCTTGAGAAGGACAAGCTCAATGGAGCAAACTTTCTTGACTGGTATAGGAACTTGAGGATTATCCTCAAGCAAGAACGCAAACTATATGTCCTAGAGCAGGCTACCCCTGAAATACCCGCCCCTACGGCCACTCGGTCAAAAGGATGCTTATAAGAAGCATCAAGATGACGCATTAGATGTGTCATGCCTTATGCTTGCCACCATGAACTCTGAGCTTCAGAAGCAACATGAGAACATGGATGCCTATGATATGGTTGAGCATTTGAAACAACTATATCAAGGACAAGCTAGGCACGGGCGTTTTGAAGTGTCTAAGGCTCTTTTTGCATGCAAGATGCAAGAAGGAACACCTGTAGGAACTCACGTACTCAAAATGATTGGGTACGTTGAGAACCTTGAAAGACTAGGTTTTCCACTGAGCCAAGAATTGGCAACCGATGTTATCCTCGCAATCGTCAGGAAGCATACAATCAATTCGTCATGAATTATAACATGAATGAAATTGATAAACCTTTGCTCGAGATTCTCGAATGTTGAGAATCACGAACCAAATCTCAAGAAGAAAGTTAGTAATGTACTAATGGTCAAGAAGGACAAAGGTAAGCGCAAAGGCAAGGGTAAGACCAAGCCAAAGGCAAGGCCAATTCATCCACTTCAAAGGGTAAAGGTAAAGTACCGGTGAAGGGGACCCATTTGAGGACGGCTGAACCGCAAAGTCTACCTTGAGGAAGTAAAGAACAAGAGAAGTGGGACTTCGGTATACACGTTATAGAAGTTAATCTATCTATTTCTTCTACATGGGTATTAGATACGGATGTGCATCTCACATTTGTACTAATGTGCAGGATCGAGAAATAGTAGAATAATGGCAAAGGGTGAAGTGGACCTACGAGTAGGCAATGGCGCAAAAGTTGTCGGCCAGAGTTGTAGGAACATATTCTTTGTCTTTGCCCAATCGGGCTTATCTTAGAACTAGAGGAGTGCTTCTATGTACCGCAAGCATTAACAAAGAACATAATTTCAGTATCTTGTTTAGACAAGAAAACTTTTCTTTTATAATAAAGGACAAATGTTGTTCCATTTATTTAAATGAAATGTTCTATTGTAATGCACCACTCATGAATGGTCTCTATGTTCTAGATTTAGATAACCCAATTTATAACGTAAATAAAAACGGTTCAAATCGAATGATTTGAACGACATATCTCGCACTCGCCGCCTAGGTCACATAAATGAAAACGCATATCCCAACTCCATAAAGATGGATTATTGGACTCATTTGATTTTGAATCATATGAGGTACGCGAGTCTTGTCTTTAGGAAAGATGACTAAAACTCCATTTAGTGGACATGGCGAGAGAGCGACGGATTTGTTAGGACTCATACATGATGTATGTGGCCCTTTCAATGTCGGCCGAGGAGGCTATAAGTACTTTATTACTTTCCGATGATATGAGTAGATTTGGCTACTTATATTTGATGAGACATAAGTCAATCCTTTGAAAAGTTCAAAGAATTCAAGAATGAAGTACAAAACCAACTTGGTAAGCGTATTAAGCTACTTGATCGATCGAGGTGGTGAATACCTTAGTCAAGAGTTTCGTGATCACTGGCCGAGTGTGGGATAATATCCCAACTCACTCCACCGAACACCACAATGGAATGGTGTATCCGAGAGGAGAAATCGTACTCTATTAGATATGGTACGATCAATGATGAGCCAGACCGATCTACCTACTTCCTTTTGGGGTTTAGCTCTAGAGATGTAGCTTTCACACTTAATTGGCCCCATCAAAAGCCGTAGAAAAGACACCATATACACGATATGGATCGGGAAGAGTCCCAAAATGTCTTTTATAAAGATTTGGGGTTGTGAAGCTTACGTTAGACGCCAAGTCTCGGATAAACTAGGACCCAAATCGGATAAGTGTTATTTTGTAGGATATCCCAAGGAAACTAAGGGATATTACTTTACAATCCCACACTTGGCAAGGTGTTTGTTGCAGAAATGCTGTCTTTCTAGAAAGAGAATTTATTTCTAGAAATACTAGTTGGAGTAAAATTCATCTTGAAGAAGTTCAAGATGATGATAACACTAAGGCTTCGATGGAAAATGAACAGGCACCACAAAGTGTTGTGGATGAGGAATTTGTTGCCCAAAGAGTTGTGGAGCAAACACCTGTTCAAGTAGACCAACCTCTTCGTAGATCTAATAGGATCCGTCGTCAACCCGAGAGATATTCTTTTCTCTTGACTGACAACGGTGATGTATTGCTTATTAATCTTGACGAGCCTACATCCTATAAAGAAGCTATGATGAGCCCAGATTCCGAGAAATGGCTAGAGGCCATGAGATCCGAAATGGAATCCATGTACACTAACCAAGTATGGACTTTGGTTGATCCACCTGAAGGGGTAAAACCCATTGGGTGTAAGTGGTCTTTAAAGTAAAGACTGACATGGATGGTAATAAGCATACCTATAAAGGTAGATTGGTGGCTAAAGGATTCAAACAAATTCATGGTATTGACTATGAAGAAACCTTTTCACCAGTTGCGATGCTTAAATCCATTCGGATCATACTTGCTATTGCAGCCTACCATGATTATGAGATCTGGCAGATGGATGTCAAAACCACTTTTCTGAATGGAAAGCTACTCGAGGATGTGTACATGACACAACCTGAGGGTTTTGAAGATCCAAAGCATCCTGGAAAGGTATGCAAACTGCAAAGGTCCATTTATGGACTAAAGCAAGCCTCTCGAAGCTGGAATCTTCGATTCGATGATGCAATCAAAGAGTTTGGTTTCATCAAGAATGAAGATGAGCCTTGTGTCTACAAGAGAAATAGTGGGAGCACAGTTGTATTTCTTGTCTTGTATGTAGATGACATACTTCTCATCGGAAATGATATTCCCTCACTCTAGTCTGTGAAGATGTGGTTAGGGAATTGTTTCTCGATGAAGGACTTAGGTGAAGCTGCCTATATTCTAGGCGTCAAGATCTATAGAGATAGATCTAGAAGATTACTTGGCCTAAGTCAGAGTACATACATTGATAAAGTGCTAGATCGTTTTGCTATGCAAAATTCCAAGAAAGGGTTTCTGCCTTTATCACATGGTGTAAGTCTTTCGAAGACTCAATGTCCCTCTTCTAAGGAGGAGAGAGATCGCATGGATAAGATCCCTTATGCTCCGCCATAGGGTCTATCATCATGCGCCATGCTTTGTACTGCTCGACGCCTCGTATGCTTTGAGCATGACGAGTAGATACGATCGGATCGGTGAAAGTCATGGATAGCGATAAAAATATTCTTAAGTACTTACGAAGAACGAAAGAATATTTCACGATATTCGAGGCAATGAGGAGCTAATCGTAAAGGGTTACGTGATGCAAGCTTCCAAAGACATAAGGATGACTATAGATCACAATCGGGTACGTGTTTTGCCCGAATGGTGGAGCCGTGAGTCGGAAGAGTTCAAGCAGACACAGCTGATGATTCTACAACAGTGCGAGTATATTGCAACATCCGATGCAAAGAAAGGAGGTCATTTGGCTCCACAAGTTCATCAATGAACTTGGGGTAGTTCCTAGCATTACAGATCCAATAGACCTCTATTGTGACAACAATGGGGCTATTGCACAGGCTAAGGAACCTCGATCACATCAGCGGACCAAACACATACTGTGGCGCTTCCATCTCATTCGAGAGATCATCGATAGAGGAGATGTGAGGATATGCAGAGTACCGACAGAAGCTAACATCGCAGATCCATTGACCAAGGCTTTGGTACGAGGAAGCATGATGGTCACACTAGGTCACTAGGTATTAGATATCATAGTGATTGGTACTAGTGCTAGTGGGAGATTGTTAGTTATAGCCCTAGAGCCAATCATGTGATGGTTGAAAAGGGAACATTTTGTATCATATTCAATAAAGGCAAAGGATTGGTTATTATATTTACATCTTGCTTGTGCTAGCTAAATTAAATATAATAATGCCCTTGAAAAGTAGGTTCTTATCTCAAAGACATCAATCGCGTAATTGATTATGAGAGGTCAGAGAGAACACTTTCCTAAATGTTCCTAGTCAGTATTAATATGCAAGGGCAATATTAATACATAAAGACTAGCATGTAGGTCAATTGATGACTTGATCTCACAAGTCATGGATATATGATATCAAGTTGACACATGGGTATATATTGAGAATATATATCGAATCAATTCGCCATGAGAAAGTTTCATGGATCGTTATATGAGTGTCATAAACTTTCTCATGTGACTATTGGTATGAATAGTCCTTAGACTGAAGTCACTATGGTTCCCTACATAAGGAGTTATGTACTTTGGTATCACAAACGCCACCCGTAACAGGTGGACCATAAAGGCGACATCGGGTATATAACAAATTATGCGGAGGGATGTGAGTGATGTAGATGGGATCTATCCTCTCATATGACGAGAGTGATATCGGTGGGCCCCTTGATTGAGTAGAACTACTAAAACGCATGGCCATGCTCGAATGAGTCAATATGAGATATTGAGCTCATTTGTTTGAGTTAGTTTACTCAGGGATCAAGAAACACATAGATTGATCGAGTATGACACGGTCTATGCCTCATTGATCAATCTGATATCAAGGATAGAAGGACACGGTCATATATTATAGTAGTAAAGGTTAGTCGGATCTTGACTTATCTCAGAACTTGGGTAGCAATGATGTATTGCTAGATGTCGGCCATTGCTTGTGTATCTAAAAGAGTTTAGATCCACTGCCAACGTTATGAGAGCCTATAGGGTCACACACAAAGAGCATGATAATTAGAGGAATTAAAGTATTCTAGTTTGACTAGAATAATATGGGAATAAGCTTAAGTACAAAATGGTTTTTGGACTTTAAGCTTAATGAGAATTTTAGCTAATTGATTTAATGAGATTAATTCAATATGTTACCTTATTGATTTAATAAGATTAATTCAATATGATAACATAAGCTTAATTGAATTAATAAGATTAATTCAACATGCATGAAAGCCACATAAGAATGCCACATAAGCATGCCACCTAAGCATCCACCTAAGCATCCACCTAAGCTAGATGAGGTGGAAGAAGACAAATTGGTTTTTGTCTCCTTAAGTGGCCGGCCAAACAAGGATATGTCTCAATGCAATGGATTGCATTGAATGTGTGGAGGTGAAAGGGTTTTTCCAACCCTATAAAAGACACCCTAAGTGGCCGGCCAAGGAGAGCATTGGCTTTTGTTGTTGGTGGAAGCTTTGGTTGTGTTAGTGGTGAGAGAGCTTGGTGGAAGCTTTGGTTGTGTGGGTTTGTGAGTGTAGGCTAGCAAGAAGAGGAGTCTTCTTCTTCCTTTCTCCTTTTCCCTCTCTTCCTCTCCTTTAGGGACTTCTCTAGCAAGAAGTAAAGGAGAGCTCTTCTAGTTTTCCTTTTGTGAGACAAGAGCGTGCTCGTGTGGATACGTATAGAGGCACGGATACTTGAACGTGCTAAAGATCCAACAAACCGAAAGGAAAAGCGGGATTAACAAGGGCACGCAACAAAGGTAATCCTCTCCTATAAGATAGGTTTGGTTTAGAGAAATTTATTTTATACGAGTTTGCTTTCGCATGGATCACTTGGAAGGGATCCTAATTTTTCCGTTGCGCATATGCCATTTGGCATATAGAATTCCCTACAATATTATGTCAAATGAAATTTTATCATTACCAATCACTAAAAGGGTTTCGTTATTGGCAACTAAAGTTTTGGTGAGGGTTAAGGCAGGCTCTTCTTGGTCCTTGAGGTTAGAAGGTATTTTGATTGAAGCAATGCACTCCTTGATCAAAGTATCAACTATATAATCCTCAAGTTCTCCCTCAAGTGGTGATTGAATGAATTGTCCTTCTTCACTTCCTGGTAATCGACCCGGAGTTCTAGCAGTTTGGCTGGAGATCTATGCTATATGAATCTCCAACTTCTTTTGTCAGTTAGCAAGGTCATTCATAGATGACATTAATTCTTCTAGTATTGTCTCTGACTACGAATGCCGCCACTGGAATTCAGTGTTCGCCGCTTGTTGCGTTTGAATGAAATTTTCTATCATATGCTCAAGTCGAGATTTAGGTGGACAATATTGAGGGTTTAAGTAGCTAGGGTCATAACTATATGAATAAGAATCACCTAGTGGCCATTGGTTGTAATCATAGGTGACATCTTCTTGTTCAAATTGTGAAGGTTCAAATATATCCGGACAATCGTTAATGGTATGTCGTGTTTCACCACAATGCTCACAATAAATATTACCAAGACTCATAACATTAAATTGACCATAATCATGAGTAAAAGCATGTATCGTTATATGCAGGAAATTATAGATAAGGAAAGAACAGTAGTTCCTTGGCAAGAAACTAAAAAAAAAAAGAAAACAAACAACAAAATAAAAGAAACTAGGTCCTAAGAAAATAACTAAAAGAAAAACTGAAATATGAATTATATTAATGAAGACTAGGAAAATAATCCTAAACTAGGTCAAATCCAAACTATCCACTTTTGATTTAATATCAAATCAACAGTCCCCGGCAACGACACCAAAAACTTGATGCATGCAAACACGATTCTCAAATCTCCGATGGGAAGCATTGAGGACTCAAAGCGCGCTCTCGCGCTCAACGGCCGCAAGTGCACGAATGTCATCAAGTAATAAAGATTATCGATCCCACAGGGACTGAGATTCGAGTACTGTTTGTCCAGTGGATGTTATTGTTCGGAGTTAAAATCCTAAGATATGTGCTTACGAGGTTGACGGTGATCCTAACTCAATTACGGTGTCACTCAGAGGAAGGGAAGGTTGGTTCAAAGTTCTCAAAAGGGATTCTAGGACTTCGGTTTCACTTATGCATTGTGGAACATGATATCAATTAAATATTATCTAGATCTCTAATTATGATCTTGCGGGAGGATCATCATACACTTGCCCGATGAACTTTTGCTTTGACCGGGAACAACCTATTCCTAACCAAGCTGACCTTTTGGATCATCAAAGCTCAAGGGGTTGATACCGTTGGGAGCCCCTTATCACTAAGGTCCCTCAACCCTTCTAGAGTTAATTTCTCCTACTTCGACCCTTCTGTTAAGATAGGCTGTTGGGTACGAGGATGACCTAAGAATCCCTAAGAAGAGTCGGAACGTGTCTCATTTCCTATTCCATCATATTCTACTATCTATGGTTATCGGAGGGAGGACGACCGCAAGGTTCCTCCTTGGTTCTTCTAGATTTTTGATACAAAGGTTGTCACCCTTTGTATCGGCTATGCACAATAGATAGAGAATCAAAACACAATTATCATCAATCCAAACAACACCAATTGCAAACATAAATTCTGAAATAGAATATATATTCAACTATCATGTTCTACGTACACAAGCTACTCCCAAATCCTAGAATCAAAAGATCTACTCTATAGATGAAAGAAAAAAGACACAAGGCATCATAGAATGAATCGTTACAATGTAAAGAGATCTAAGAATGAAATTACAGTGCCCTTGGTTGTTCTCTTTGGCGTTGGAGAGCAGAATTCGATCCTCGAGCCGCTTCCTTCCTCCCCGTTGCATGTCTTGGTGCTTTTTAGGGCACCTTCTTACTGTCCTAGCTGTCGTGCCTCCCCCAAGGCTTTGGGAGCCCTAGGGCAGCTCCCCCACAATCCCTAGCCTCTTAGACAAGTTTCTTATATATAGAGGTGGCTCCGACTTTCCATAAATGCTTGGAAAAAACCTATTTCATCGAATTTATGACGCTGCCACATGACCATGTGATTTTCATACGGACGACCGTGTTCAAGGCTGGAAACGACTGAAATCTAGGCTGAAAATCGAGTTGGAACAAAACACGACTATGTGGATTTTTGGAGCCTCTATTTTGATCCATTTTGCTCTAGAAACATGCCCATGTCTTGGGACATGGTCAGTGCGTGTTCCCTAAGGTCTGTGCTCCACAAATTGCTCCATTTTTGCTTCAAAATGCCATCCTACACATAAATTAACAAAATTAGATCTCCAAACTAGAAAATAGGAAATGAATGTAAAACAAGGAACAATATGCATGAAACAAGCATAAAATGCAATGAGATGTGTACTAAAACTACTTCTAAAATTTTATATATTTTGCTCACATCAATCAACATCTTCAATAGTGATTCTATCTCTAGATAGAATTCACCATGATTAAAAGAACATATTTCTAAACCATTCCAAGAAATTATCCTTAGGTTTGTAAGTATTTTAAGGGAACCAACCAATTTTACTTGGTTGGAATGTCCAACTATTATCTTCAGACCAAATACACATGAATTATGCATTGGTCTTCCCCATAATTGGTCAAATTAAAGATCACTATCTCGACAACCTCCTTACCCAAAGGATGCAATAAGCATTTCAGATAAGTTGGTCATACCTAAACATCTTACACCACCAAATAGCAATACAAAAATAGTTTTTGTTAAACCTATAGTTTGTGTGAGATGCTTCCCAAGGTATCCAGATTTCCCATTTCTTCTTGTTATGGTGAGTTCGTCCTTATAATCATGGAAATGTTTACTCACTCAGTAACACACATCCCCAATTCCCTTCTCAAGTGACTAAATTCCTTTTCAGGGAGTGGTTTAGTGAAGATGTCAGCTAAGTTAAATTTTAACTCAACATAATTGAGTACAACATCCCCCCTAGCTACATGGTCTCTAATGAAATGATGCCTCACTTCAATGTGCTTCGTTCTAGAATGGTGGACTGGATTCTTTGTCAAATTAATAGTGCTCATGTTATCACAAAGCACTTGTACATTTCTGTATGACAACCCATAATCCTCCAACGTGTGAGTCATCCACAACAATTGTGATACATTTTCCCCCATGGCTATATACTCAGCCTCGGTGGTGGAGAGAGCAACATAATGTTGCTTCTGACTTGACCAACTCACTAGTGAAGAACCTAGTGTTGGGTTTCCCCGGCACCGCGGCGAGTGTGTGTTCGAACACGTTTCGTAAACATGCACACAGTGGAAGCAATAAAATAATAAATCTAATTTATTACATCACACACATCACACACATGCAGGATACAACATGTGTAGACATAATCACTATTTAAATTTTGCAATAAAAGGAAATTACTCTAGTTATATTTGACGTATCATGTATAGCGGGAATGACATCAACCAAATCAACTCTCGCTAGAATTGCCTCTATTCGTATCCACGCTGAGTATCATCGGGATAGCTTCACCAAGCTACGAGTCTCATCTTCGTAGGTGTTACTAAATTCGTGTCGAAGACGATGTGATCCGAGAGAAGATCACAATCTGAATAAAATTCGGATCCAAAAATCAAGTTTCTCAAACTCGCTTCTCGGAAGTGGTTTTCATCAACCGATTGACGAAAACTCAACCCTCCACCTATGAGGATTGCTGGAGAACCAATCCCCGACAAATAGGTGGCTCTCAAAGTGCAAAACGCCGACCAAACGACCTCTCCACAAAGAGGAGAACAAGCTGTCCAGAATCTGGACAGCTTGTTTGGTGGAAGATATGGACGACTGCTCCTTGGTCGCCGATAGCCAAGGGAGGATGGCCGGAGGATTCGCTGGCCGCTGGTGGGTGGCCGGCAGTGACTTGGGCAGCAGCAAAACCTAGGTGGCAGCTCCTCTTGGGCGACAAGAGCTCTTGGGTGCCAAGAAGCAAGGAGGAGGGCTTGGGTGGCTAGGGTTTCCAATAACCAAAAAGTTCTCCATGAAAAACCCTAAAGTCGTATTTTATAGAGAGCATATTTCTTGACTATCAAGAAACCTTCTCCTAGCACTTATTGGTTCATAACCAATAACCCATTAACCCGCTCCAATAACTTAAGTTAAAATAAACCAAACCGCGTTGGTCTATTTTAAGTTAAAATGAACCGAACCAACTTTGGTTCATTCGTTTAAAACAAACCAAACCACTTTGGTTTATTTTCCATCATTGGATTAGAACCAAACCAATTTGGTTCATCCATCATGTCTTCAAAACACACGGCCCATCCATGCTTCCAATGCGACTGAAACCATTTCATACTCGCTCTTTGTTTGGTCCAACCAAACCAAGTCTCTCTCGATCTGAGAATCCTATTCTCAAACTCGTTTTAAATCCTTCGGATTACACTCGTTGTGCATGTGAGCAAATAGGTTCCCGGTTTATGTTGGCCATCTACAATTAACCATTAATTATAGAATGATCATGAGTGACACCTAGTAGTACATCATGATCCCTAATTAATCGAAAAATCAACGGTTGATCCCAAAACCATTTCTGAAACCCTTCTGCAGCTACAATGAATCATGCCCCATTCCTTTCACTCATCTTATATGGTTCAGGACATGGTCTATTGTGTTAGTCCCCACTAGGTCGACTACGTCACACCAAGCCTAAGTATCATTTCCTCGTCCTACGGATTCTAGTTACTACACATGTATGCTAGAGTACCTTACTCTAAATATGTAATGCTTTGGCCAAAGATTTTAGTAACAATCCGACGAGAGGCCAAGGTTATACATCTCCTCGCAAGGAGTGGTGAATCCTTTATAGGCTATTCAAACACCTTCGGGCATTTCAACTTATACTCAATCATCCCGGGTCCACATCTCCTTGGAGATGCTTGCTTAAGATGTCAAAGCATAAGTCTCCATAACCAAGATGACTTGAATACCGCAAGTTAAAGGAACATCACACTTACATTGCAGTAAGAACTTCATTGACATATTCATATATGCAGAGAACCATATGAAGTCTTACAGTCGATCACTCCAACGAACTAGTTACCATAATTAGCATCTACGATTAACTTCGGACATCCCAATGTCTCCAGCCAGTGAGAAACAACTTCTTAGATAAACCAAAGAGTATACCTCGTGCTAGTCTCGACAGAATTGATGGTGTCCAAATCCATCAATTCATCGACTAGGGATAATTCCAATACCTCACAATTACACATGTAGGGATACTTACTAGTTGTGATCCAATCATAAATTCTCTCATGCTATGAATCATATTATGGACATTCAGTAAATGAGTTTAAGATCTAATCAAATACATGTATACTCAAATAGAGAATTTTCATTTATCATATAAATGGTTTAAACATAAGGTGATTGTCTTAGGACACCTCTCATATATAACTAACAAACTCCCACTTGTCCTAATGCCAATCGCCACGGTATCCAATACCATAAGCCCTAACATGACCCTCAAACTTACTTTGAGGTAAGGCCTTAGTTAAAGGATCTGCTAAGTTTTTTTCAGTGGGAATCTTCTCGATTTGAATTTCATTCCTACTGATAATCTCTCTGATTAGATGATAGCAACGAAGCACATGTTTGGAACATTGATGAGACCTTCTCAAGTTCAGAGATGAACTTCTCGATCCAAACCGCTTCCTTTGCTGCTTCCAAAGCTTCAATGTATTATGCCTCAGTGGCAGAATCCACTATAGTGTCTTGCTTGCAATTTTTCCAACTTATTGCGCCTCCATTTAAGGTAAATACGTACCCAGACTTAGACCTGGAATCATCCTTGTCTGTCTGAAAGCTGCCATCCGTATACCCGCGTATTAGCATATCACCTTCTCCATATATTAGGAACACATCCTTAGTTATTCTTAAGTACTTAAGGATTGTCTTAACAGCCGCCCAATGATCCATTCCTAGATCAGACTGATATTTGCTCATGACACTCAGAGCATACGATACATCGGGCCTTGTACATAACATAGCATACATGATAGATCCTATTGCGGATGCATAGGGAATCTTACTCATGTAAATCCTCTCATCTTCTGTGCGTGGACACAAACTTCAAAAGGTGTATCCCATGATTGATGGGAAGGAAACCTTTCTTGGATTCTGACATGCTAAACCTCTTTAGCACTCAGTCTATATGTGTAGACTGCGAAAGACCAAGCAACCATTTCGATCTATCTCTATAGATCTTGATTCCAAGGATGTAGGTCGCTTCTCCCAGGTCTTTCATGGAGAATGTTTTTAACTGACTGTAAGATAGAAACATCGTTTCCTATAAGTAATATGTCATCGACATACAATACTAGGAACACAACTGCACTCCCACTAACCTTCTTGTACACATAAGGTTCATCCGAATTTTGTGAGAAATCAAACCTTTTGATTGCCTCATCAAAATGGATATTTCAGCTCTTGGATGCTTGCTTCAATCCATATATGGACCGTCAAAGTTTGCATTCCTTGGTTTTATCAACCGATGTGAAACCCTCAGATTGTATCATATACATGTCCTCAAGTAGGTTTTGATGCACGCGAATGCGACCTCAAATCTCGCGACAGAGGCCATCGAGGACTCAAAGCGTGCGCTCGCGCTCAATGCCCGCAAGTGCACGGATGTCATCAAGTAATAAAAGAGTATCGATCCCACAGGGACTGAGATTCAAGTACAAATTTATTCAGTGGGTGAAATTGTTCGGAAGGAAAATCTAAAGGTTTTTATTGCGAGGGTTGTCGATGGACTAAACTCTAGTAAGGTGTCACACGGAGGAAGAAAGGAGTGTGCCAAGATCTTAAAAAGGGATTCTAGGACTTCGATTTCGCTTGTGTGCCGCAAAACATGCTATCAACTGGGCATTGTCTAAACATCTAACTATGGTTTTGTGGAAGAGACATCATACACTCTCCTGATGAGTCACTGAATCTATTGGGAGCTATCTTTGCCTTACAAGGATGGGATAGGCAGTACGAGGATGCCAAATCAATCCCTACGACTAACCATTTCCAGTTCCATCGCATCCTTCTACCCACGGTTACAGGAGATTAGGTTTACCCCTAGCTTCCTTGTATAAATCTTCTAAATCATAGATACGAGGGTTGTCACCCCTTGTATCGCCTAAGCACAGCAGGTAGAAAACCAAATATGCATAAATATTGGTATAAACAATTTCCAATTGCAAATTCAAACTCAAAATAGAATTCAATTTGAAGCAACATGTCATGCGCACACAAGCTACTCCCTAATCCAAGAATCGAAGGAACTACTCCATATATATAAGAGGAGAATCACAAGGCATGTTCATGTTCGAATATATCAGAAATAAAATGCAAGAACAAGAGGTTACAATGCTGATGTGGCCTTCTCTCCAGCGTTGAAGTGCAGAACTTGGATTTCCTGCGATGTTCTTCCTCCCCGTTGCGAGTTCTCGAAGCTTTTTAGGGCTTCGGTGTGCCATCCTAGCCGTCATGCCTCCCCCCTAGGGTTTGGGATTGTTGGTGCAGGGGCACCAGATAATCGAACATGTGTTTTGATTATGGCAAAGACACAAAGTTAAGTTTACATCATTGTCTCACAAGCTAAATCAAGTGTGCAGAAAGGCTAAGCTAAGCCAAAGGTCAGCGACACCCAGAGGGAGCTGTGGTGGTCGGGCAACATCGAGGGAACTTCATGGGAGTCGAAGAACCTAAGTGGAAGACCGAAGAAAAGTGACAGATCTTAAAGGACTAGAGGTAAGCTCGTGTGAGTGAGAGATGGTAAGGTCATGTCCTCTGTACGGGGACAACTGTAGGTGGCGATCCGACTAAAACTTCTTGTGGAAGATCTAGGTCGAGATCAGACGGTAAGAAATCATCGCATTTACCATTTTCCGTGCTAATCTCTTATTGCAGGGAAGTGGCCAGGCTGGCAGTGACTGATGCTTATCAGTCAACTGATGGAAGGCATCATTCGACTGATAGCGACGAATCAACCTTTTGCGCTAGGTCAAAACGGATAATATTTGACGTGGCCACTTCGCGATAAAATTTGGTACCACTTCGTGATCTGTTCCAAAAGATGAGGAGACTTATTCTGAGGCCAAACTCTATAAAAGGAGGGGAGGATTCCAATCCAAACATCAATCAAGATTATTCTCAAGTGCTCCTACAATGCCAAAGCTCCAACACCGTCATAACGTTGATGCGACGCCAAGCTTCCATCTTCTTCGTTGGTAGCAGCAGCAAGTAATTTCTTTTGTTATTGTATTCCTTGTTTTAATCGTAACGAGGTGAGGCAGGCTCGTTGCCTCATCCTTGTACCTTCGGTTTTGTGATCGTTGTCTCCTACCTCCAACAAGGAGGAGATCTTATAGTGCTTTTCCCTCCGTACGCGGTCTAGGACCGTTAGGACCTTGGAGTAGCAACCGCTGGATTGTGAACCAAGTAAAAATAAACTTGTCTTTTTATTTTTTCGATGTGCTTGCTCGTATATCGAACGAACGAACGAAAAGATTTACGCTCGCTATTCACCCCCCTCTAGCGACGCTTCTCGATCTTATAGGGCGGAGCTCTCCTTATATATACATCACATCGAATCACTGCAAAATCCGAAAAAACCCTAGTCGCGTCAATCTACTGGGCCGCTACATGGCCGTGTGTTTTCACACTGCCAGGTCGTGTGCGGCCCTGGGGTGACTGATCTTGTCCATTGGGCATGTCCGTGTGTATCCACACGCCCTGGCCGTGTCCCATTCTACGTCTAGCTGCAAAATGTCCTTCTTTTGCTCTGAAAGTGCATCTTTTTCCCCCTAAATGCTATCCTGCACACAAAAGTACATAGAGCAGACCTCTGAACCAGAAAATAAGAAATGCATGCAAAATAGAGTGACATATGCATGAAACTAACATAAAATGTAATGAGATGTGAGTGGAAACTACTCCTAAAACCCTATATGTTTTGCTCACATCAGGTTTCCATTAAGGAAAACTATTTTCACATCCATCTGCCATATCTCATAATCATAATGAGCCGCTATGGCTAGGAGCATCCGAATGGATTTAAGCATAGCAACTGGTGAATAGATTTCGTCATAATCAACACCTTGTTTTTGACGATAGCCTTTTGTCACTAATCTAGCCTTATAGGTAATCACATTACTATCTATGTCGATTTTCTTCTTGAAAACCCACTTGCACCCTATAGGCTTAATACCTTCAGGTGGGTCCACCAAGTTCCAAACTTGATTTTCATACATGGAATCCATTTTCAACTTCATGACTTCAAGCCATTTGTCCCTTTTTGAACTTTTCAGAAATTCTTCATAATTGGTAGGCTCCTCATCGTCAATAAGTAACATGTCGTTCGATTCACTTACGAGAAATCCATATCTCTCAGGAATGTTGCGTGTCCTACTATATCACAATAGGTTCAACCAATGTCTCATCACTATGAGTCATCGGTCGAGGTGCTTGACCAGGTATCTCCTCAATGTCTACTGGAGTCTCTTGAACCTCCTCAAGTTCAATGCCACTCCCACTATTTTCTTGCAAGAGAAACTCTTTCTCCAGAAACACAGTATGCCTTGAAACAAACACCTTTTGTTCCACAAGATGATAGAATTGGTAACCCCTCGTTTCCTTTGCATGCAAATAACTATTATCTACATGACATGACACACATGGCATACATCTACATGTCATGACACGCATGGCATAATGATATGCATCTAATGCAATTACATGACATACAATTATGACATGTACAAATAGTTTCCTTATTTGTCATAACTATTTTGGAAATAAAATATGTTTTAGATCTAATTTCCCAAATCAAATCATGATTAAAATAGGAAATAAATTTCCAAATCTAATCACATATTTTATTTATGAAAAGTGTTAATTAAGGAAAGTCAAATTTAATTTAGGAAACAAATTTCTTAAATTGTAATTTCCTAATCATATTAGGAAATGTCCAATTTGAATTTCCTTATTTGTCATAACTATTTATGGAAATAAAATATGTTTGAGATTTGATTTCACAAATCAAATCATGATTAAATTAGGAAATAAATTTCCAAATCTAATCACATATTTTATTTATGAAAAGTGTTAATTTCCATAAATACTTTTAAACTTTTCAAAAGTAGAAAATTTTCATAAATACTTCTAAACTTTCCAAAAGTAGAAAATTCCCATAAATATAATTATGACAATCGCAAAAAAATTTTACGATAATGTCGGAACACAGCGTGACTCTGATACCACTGTTGGGTTTCTCCGGCACCGCGGCGAGTGTGTGTTCAAACATGTTTCGTAAACATACACACAGCAGAAGCAATAAAAAAAATAAATCTAATTTATTACAACACACACATCATACGCATGCAGGATACAACATGTGTAGACATAATCGCTATTTAAATTTTACAATAAAAGGAAATTACACTAGTTATACCTGACGTATCACGTGTAGCGGGAATGACATCAACTGAAGCAACTCTCGCTAGAATTGCCTCTATCCGTATCCATGCAGAGTATCGTCGGGATAGCTTCACCAAGCTATGAGCCTCTGTTGGTGCAGTGGGCACCTAAGTCGAACCTGAGTTTTGATTATAGAAAATGATACAAAGTTAAGCTCATATCGTTATCTCACGAGCTGAATCGAGTGTGCAGAAAAGTGCTAAAGCTAGAGCTGAAGGCTAGCGACACCCGGAGGAAGCCCGGTGGTCGGGCGACACTCGAGTGACTTTGGAGGGAGCCAAAGGAATCGAGTGGAAGGCCAAAAGCAAGAGCTACAAAGTAAGTATCGAGGTAAGCTCGTGTGTGTGAGCGTAAGTGAGGTCTTATCCTTTTTACGGGGATGGTCTTAAGCGTAGATCCGACCAAAGACATCCCATGGATGGTCTAGGTCGAGATCGGATGGTCGACGACCGTCGAAATTATGTTTTTATTAAGCTAACTTATAATTTCAGCAAGCATCACGATCATTTGACACAAGAGCCACTCATTGCCTTCATCGATCACGAGGGTTACAATCGACCGCGCCATCACGATCGATGATATCCATCACCGATCGGGATGGTCAAGGATCACCTCATTCCAAGGGGCTTTATGCCTAGTTTTGATTGGCTAAAGATCCACTTGATGAGGGGCTCAAAAACTATAAAAGGAGGGCTTCTCTAAAGGTTTTTCATCAATTCAAAAGTGCCCTAAAGCCTCCGTAATGTGACGACACTCCAACGACTCCATGATGATGAAGTGCTACAGAAATGCCGATGACACAAGCTCAAGCCTCCATCCATTTGGCTGTCGGTAAAAGTCTTTTAAGTCGTCCATTAACTCTTGTATTTACTTTCTATTCTACGAGCTTTTATTGAAACGAGGATAGGGGGAGTGTCCCTCTACCTCAAGCTTTGGTTTTTTGTATTCGATTAACTTCTACGTCCAATGAGGTCGTTAGTGATTTGCCCTCCGTGCGTGGTCAAGGACCACTAGGGCCTTGGAGTAGTAGTCGTAGGCTATGAACCAAGTAAAATCCTATTGTGCTCATTTTATCTTTCCGTTGCATTTACTTGTGTTTTGAAACAAATTCGACGAAAAGCTTTTATCACTATTCACCCCCCTCTAGCGATCTGCTCGATCCAACAATTGGTATCAGAGCTGGGGGCGCTAAGATCTGGTGAAACCACCGATCTAGCATTGTCTTTTGATTTTGTTTTCGTTTAATTTTTGATTTTACAAGGTTTTATCTGTTCCTCCCACACTACTAATCCAAGAAGCAAGTCTTGGAACATTTTTTCTTGTTTTTGTCTTTACTAGATTTCGTTTTCCTTTCTTCTTCTTACCTTTTGTGTCAAATGGCCCATCTCAAGGGTTTTAACACCGTCCGACCTCCGTTTTACAACGGAGACAATTTCCATTACTGGAAAGGTCGGATGGAATGCTTTCTCAAAACCCAAATCGAGATGTGGATTATAATCCAAATGGGATTTACACTTCCGACTAATGAAGGTGGTGAATCTTTGGATTATGACCAATGGACCAATGCCACGAAAAGGCAAGTAGAAGCTAACACAAAAGCAATGCAAATCCTTCTAATGTGGTTTGTCAAAGGAGGAGCTCAACCGCGTCAGCCCCTTCATCAGCACAAAGGATCTTTGGACAAAGCTAGTGGAGCTACACGAAAGGACCAACGAAGCCAAGGTATATAAGCATGATATTCTTTTCAATAGGTTGTATGATCTAAAAATGCAGAAACACGAGACGGCGATGCAGTTGCACGCTCGGGGTTCAAGATATCATTAACAACCTACATGCAATCGGACAAAAGGTCGAAAACCGCGACCTTATCAAGTACGTACTAAACTCGTTTCCTAGGACCACCCTGTGGGCATCCATGGTCGATGCCTACAAGGTCTCTAAGGATCTTTCAAAACTTAGATTAGATGAATTGTTTTCGGATTTCAAACTCCATGAACAGTCCAACTCGGAACCCGAGAAGGGTATAGCACTTTTTGCATGTTCGAAGAAGAAGACCGTGAGCAAGCCACCCCCGAAGGAGGAAGAAGATGAGTACAATTTGAAGGCACTCAATGCTATATGGGAAGAAGCGTCAGAGGAAGAAGACGACGATCATGTCTTCATGGCTAAACCAGCTGAATCGGAGACAGAGTCTGAACCGGAGCACGAGTCTGAACCCGAAGACGAATCAGACTACGAAGCTCTATTCAAGACAAGCCACGGATCCACATCCGGTTCAAGAGATACACTTAAGGTAAGTCGATCTCTTATTAGTACTCTTTACAGTGTGATTAAATTCTTAACTAGGAAGTTAGCTAAGTCCGAGTCCAAGGTTGAGACCTTGGTTGAGGAGGTTAAACTTCTTAAACACGAGGTCTCCCTAACCTCTTCGACTAGTCAAGTTCAAGAGGAGGACTCAACTCAGGTTGAAAAGCTCGAAGTTGAAAACTCACTCTTGAAAAGTCAAGTCGAAGATCTTAGGAACACGTTGTAAAGGTTTACTTGGGATCCAAGAAACTTGACCTCCAACTTGGATCGTAAAGGGTCGTGTACAACAAGGCCGGACTAGGGTTTAGCTCAAATACGACCAACAAATCGTATATGTCGATTGTAAGTCGACATAAAAAATGTGTCCAAGCATGGGTCCCTAAGACCGCTTTGATTTCAAACTTAGGATTCAACTAGTACTGGGTTCCCAAGGACCAAATCCACTATGTGGAGAGACCGAACCGATTCAACGGTCCAGGGGGAGCCAGTACAAAATTTGTTTGTGCTCTAACTTAGAAATTGCATGCTTAGGTCCTTTATTTATTTTTATTTTTCTTTTTAGAATGGTTAGATAGGACTATAACTCGTCAATACTTGGTAACATAGTACCAGGACGTGACGAGATGATAGTATGCTAGGAAAGCGGAGTCTCGTGTATTCGGGTCAGATAAGGCGTATCTAGTTCGGTGCACTTGACCGAGTGAAACTAGCTGAAGCTACCTCACCGTATCCCAGACTAGTTAGACCAGGAATTGGTCTTAGGTGATTCAAGTCTCTATTTTCTTGAAAATGGCTTTGTCTAAGGAAGTGACCATTTTTCCGATCAAAGAAGGCCCTTGTGCCTCGCCACGACCTAGAAGCCATGATCTTGAAAAGGTGACTTGATGAGCTTAAGGTCAAATCTGAATTGAACGCAAAGTTGACAAGTGTTCAAATCATTAAATTCAAATCAAGTAAAATTGGAAGTCATCTCACAATAACATATAAGGATAACATGCTTGATCAGGTAGACATGGGTGAGATGATTTAGGTTTAATAATTTACAACCAACTTTTAGCAATTCTAATATTCGATCCAACTACCTTGTGTGTAGGATCAATGAATGTTGGACAATGGTTGCTCCCGACACATGACTGGGGTTCAACTCAAGTTTTCGAAGCTTCGATTCAAACGACAAGGATCGGTAGCCTTCGAAAACAATGACAAGCTCAAAATCATCGGATCAGGTGATATTGAGATCAACTCAAACTTTATTATTCAAAATGTCTTATTGGTAGAAAATTTCCAATATAATTTACTTAGTGTAAGTCAATTGTGTGATAATAACTATAAGGTCATATTTCTAGAAAATGAATGCGTAATTAAAACAAATGAAACCTCTAAAACAATTCTTAAAGGAACTGGAAATAACAACATTTATACAATTAATTTAACTAAATCCACAACCAAGTGTCTTATGACATAGCAAGAGGAATCTTGGTTGTGGCACCGACGACTCGGTCACTCGCACCCAAGACTCATCCACAAGATGAGTCAAAGTGACTTAGTCAAAAGTTTGCCTAACCTCAACAATTTGGATAATAAAATATGTAATGTTTGTCAACAAGGTAAATAATCTAGGACACAACATCAACTAACTAATCAAGAACGAACCAAAAGTGTTCTTAAGCTCCTACACATGGATCTATTTGATTTACACGAAGCTAAGTCACTTAATGGGAGTCAATTCTGCTTAGTCATAATTGACGACTATTCTAGATTTACTTGAGTTAGGTTCATCAAACACAAAAGTGATACCCTAGATCAATTAATCAACCTTTATAAACTAATAGAAAATCAACAAAACCTTAAAATCAAAAGACTTAGGAGTGATCATGGTGGTGAATTCGAGAACCACGGGTTTATAGAATTCTATTACCTAAATGGATACCACCATGAGTTCTCATGCCCTAGAACCCTACAACAGAATGGCCTAGTAGAACGTAAAAATAGAACCCTACAAGAAGCGGCTAGGACAATGTTAAACGAGTATAACCTACCCGATAGGTTTTGGACAGAAGCCGTTAGTACGACTTGCTATGTCCAAAATAGGATCCTTATGGTAAAGAGGTACCTTAAGACCTCGTACGAGATTTATCACAATAAAATACCTAACATCAAGTACTTTAGGGTATTTGGATGTAAGGTACATATCCTAAACACTAAGGATTACCTAAGGAAATTCACATCCAAAACCTCTACCAAAATCTTTCTAGGATACTCGATTACGAGTAGAGCCTATAGGGTATATAACCATGACACCCTTAGAGTCGAAGAGACTATTAATGTAGTGTTTGATGAAGGACACGAACCTATAAAACCCCTAGCAACCCCAATTAGCGAGCCAATTCATACCAGACTCGACTCTGATCTTGAGATCGAGTCTAGTATTAATCCTATCCTAAGTCAACCAAGTCATCCTATCGACCAAGTGATAGGTTAATCTAACCCAAGTCAAACTAGGACTCAAACAAATCATCATATTGACCAAGTGATAGGTGATCCAAGCCTAGGAGTTCGAACTAGAGCTTCATATCGAAACCTTAGTCAAATCTCCTTGATTTTCAAAATTGAACCCAAAACCATTGACCAAGCTCTTCTTGATTTCGATTGGATTATTGCAATGCAAGAAGAGCTAGCTCAATTCACTAGGAACGAAGTATGAGAATTAGTACCACCACCTAAAGATAAAACAATCATTGGAACAAGATGGGTGTTTCGAAATAAACTTGATGATAAAGGTGAAGTAGTTAGAAATAAAGCTAGATTAGTCGCTAAAGGGTTTAGTCAAGTCGAAGGTTTAGATTACGACGAAACTTATGCCCCAGTAGCTAGATTAGAGTCCATCCGAATGTTATTAGCATATGTTGCACATCGAGGATTTAAGTTGTTTCAAATGGATGTAAAGTTAGCATTCTCGAATGGATATATTAAGGAAGAGGTTTATGTTAGCCAACCCCCCGATTTCGAAAGTCTAGATAAACCCGACCATGTCCTTAGATTAAAGAAAGCTCTCTATGGACTCAAACAAGCTCCTTGAGCTTGGTACGAGAGGCTTTCAATTTATCTTAAGTCCAAAGGATTTAACCAAGGTTTAGTCGACCCAACCCTTTTCGTAAAACCCATAGGGAAAGACATATTCATAGCCCAAATCTACGTAGATGATATCATCTTTGGAACCACCAACTCGATCCTACTAAATGAGTTCATCTCACTTATAAAAAGTGAATTTGAAATGATTTTAGTAGGTGAGTTGAGTTTCTTCTTAGGTCTATAAATTAAACAAACTAAAGATGGAATATACTTACACCAATGCAAATATACTAGGGAATTAATTAAACATTTTGGAATGCAAGACGCTAAAATTATTAATACTTCAATGGAAACAAATGTAAATATAGGAGAAGATGTAATTGGAAATTCAATTGACTTAAAATACTATAGGAGCGTGATAGGGAGTCTCCTTTACTTAACTACGAGCTGACCTGATATCTTATTTGCAGTAAGTATGTGCGCAAGGTTCCAAACCTGTGCCAAGGAATCTCACCTAACTCTAGTTAAGCGTATCCTTAGATATCTATAGGGTACACTTAATGTCGGTATTTGGTACCCTAGATCTACCGAGTTCGAACTAATTAGCTACTCTGACACGGACTATGCCGATAGTAAGCTCGCTAGAAAGAGTACGAGTGGTTGTTGTCAACTTCTCGACTCGAGTCTAGTGAGTTGGTGCAATAGGAAGCAACATTGTGTTGCCTTATCTACCACCGAAGCCGAATACATCACGATGGGTGAGTGTATCACTCAGCTTCTTTGGATGAAGCACACTCTCCGATATTTTAAGTTAGACTTTACAAACACTAAAATTCACGTAGATAACATTAGCTCAATTAACCTAACTAAAAATCCAATATGTCACTCTAGGACCAAACATATAGAGGTCAAACACCATTTCATTCGAGAACATGTGACCAACGAAGCCATACAACTTGAATACGTCGAATCGAAGTCCAACTTGACAGATCTATTTACTAAACCCCTACCCGAAGCCAAATTCAATCTATTAAGATGAAAATTGGGCATGTGCATAGTAGAGTAGGAATTTATAAATTATATTTTCTTATTACTACTTTTTACTTTTCATGTTCATGGAACTAGCTTAGGACATACATTAGATATCATGTACCTATAGATTTAAGAAGCCAACACATCTCACAACACTTAGGACTAATGTGTTTGTGTACTTAGCTACGTAGATGGGTGTGAGATGTTAGGACCTTACTCTTGATTCCAGATGTAGAGCTAGTGCATCACCATGAACCACAGAGTATAATCATATATATTAACCGACTCTGACCAGGACTTGTTGATCTTTCATATCAATCAAGTCAAATAAGAGTTGAACATTTAATAGATGAGCTTATTTTTAGTATATTATTTTCAAAATAATATGGAACATGCTTGGACTTGGAACTTAAACTTAATACTTATTTTTTTTTGTTTTTTCAAAAACCCTCTTTCCGATTTATGGCAAAAGGGGGGGGGGGGAAGGCAAAAGTTAAGGGATAATTTTTTTTGATAACTGAATTCTATATTCTTATGGCCAAACGTTAATATTTTACTTGAGAAAGGGGGAGAAAGGCCAAGTTAAGATATCTTTTTAACTTAAACTTTTTTTAATACTATGGCCAACTTTAAGTAATTGTTAATTACTTAAACTCTTCCTAAATAGCAAACATCAAGAGGGAGGATTAAGATCGTCTTTCAAGACTCACCCTCGGTCAAGGGGGAGGTTTCCTCAAGGGAGAGTACTTGGAAGAAGATCTCTATTACTCCTACTTAATCTTTGATTCTTCATTATTATTCTTCATGCATATTATTTCCTTAACTTTGTATGTGGGTTTGCCATAGATCAAAAAGGGGGAGATTGTTAGTGCAGTGGGCACCTAAGTCGAACTTGAGTTTTGATTATAGAAAATGATACAAAGTTAAGCTCATATCGTTATCTCATGAGCTGAATCGAGTGTGCAGAAAAGTGCTAAAGCTGGAGCTGAAGGCTAGCGACACACGAAGGAAGCCGCGGTGGTTGGGCGACACTCGAGTGACTTCGGAGGGAGCTAAAGGAATCGAGTGGAAGGCCATAAGCAAGAGCTACAAAGTAAGTATTGAGGTAAGCTCGTGTGTGTGAGCATAAGTGAGGTCGTATCCTCCTTACGGGGATGGTCTTAAGCATAGATATGACCAAAGACATCCCATGGATGGTCTAAGTCGAGATCAGATGGTCGGCGACCGTCGAAATTATGTTTTTATTAAGCTAACCAAGAGCCACTGACTACGCTTCATCACCGACATTGAGGGTTGCGACTGATCGACGCTACCATCACCGATCGATGATGGCCATCACGATCGATGGTCAAGGATCAGCTTCGAGGAGTCAAGCTTTATCACCTCATTCCAAGGGGCTTTGTGCCTAGTTTTGATTGGCTGAAGATCCACTTGATGAGGGGCTCAAAAACTATAAAAGGAGGGCTTCTCTAAAGGTTTTTCATCAATTCAAAAGTGCCCTAAAGGCTCTGTAACGTGACGACACTCTAACGACTCCACGACAACGAAGTGCTACAGAAATACTGACGACACAAGCTCAAGCCTCCATCCATTTGGTCATCGGTAAAAGTCTTTTAAGTCATCCATTAACTCTTGTATTTACTCTCTATTCTAGGAGCTTTTATTGCAACGAGGAGAGGGGGAGTGTCCCTCTCCCTCAAGCTTTAGTTTTTTCTATTCGATTAACTTCTACCTCCAACGAGGAGCAGTTCGTTAGTGATTTGCCCTCCGTGCATGGTCAAGGACCACTAGAGCCTTGGAGTAGTAGCCGTAGGCTACGAACCAAGTAAAATCCTATTGTGTTCATTTTATCTTTCCACTGCATTTACTTGTGTTTTGAAACGAATTCGACGAAAAGCTTTTATCACTATTCACCCCCCTCTAGCGATCCGTTCGATCCAACAGCCTCATCTTCGTAGGAGTTACTAGCCTCGTGTCGAAGACGATGTGATCCGAGAGAAGATCACAATCCAAATAAAATTTGGATCCAAAAATCGAGTTTCACAAACTCTCTTCTCGGAAGCGGTTTTCGTCAATCGATTGATGAAAACTCAACCCTCCACCTATGAGAATTGCCGGAGAACCAATCCCCGGCAAATAGGTTGCTGTCAGAGCACAAAATGCTGACCAAACCACCTCTCCACAAAGAGGAGAACAAGCTGTCCAGAATCTGGACAGCTTGTTTGGTGGAAGATATGGTCGGTCAATCAATGGTCGACTGCTCCTTGGTCGCCGGTAGCCAAGGGAGGATGGTCGGAGGAGTGGCCGGCGACTGGTGGGTGGCCGGCGGTGACTTGGGCATCAACAAAACCTAGGTGGCAGCTCCTCTTGGGCGGCAAGAGCTCTTGGGCGACAAGAAGCAAGGAGGAGGGCTTGGGTGGCTAGGGTGTCCAATAACCAAAAAGTTCTCCACGAAAAACCCTAAAGTCGTCTTTTATAGAGAGCATATTTCTTGACCATCAAGAAACCTTCTCCTAGCACTTATTGGTTTATAACCAATAACCCATTAACCCGCTCCAATAACTTAAGTTTAAATAAACCAAACCGCGTTGGTCTATTTTAAGTTAAAATGAACCGAACCAACTTTGGTTCATTCGTTTAAAACAAACCAAACCACTTTGGTTTATTTTCCACCATTGGATTAGAACCAAACCAATTTGGTTCATCCATCAAGTCTTCAAAACACACGACCCATCCATGCTTCCGATGCGACTGAAACCATTTCATACTCGCTCTTTGTTTGGTCCAACCAAACCAAGTCTCTCTCAATCTGAGAATCCTATTCTCAAACTCGTTTTAAATCCTTCGAATTACACTCATTGTGCATGTGACCAAATAGGTTTCCGATTTATGTTGGCCGTCTACAATTAACCATTAATTATAGAACAATCATGAGTGACACCTAGTAGTACATCATGATCCCCAATTAATCGAAAAATCAACGGTTGATCCCAGAACTATTTCTGAAACCCTTCAGCAGCTACAATGAATCGTGCCCTATTCCTTTCACTCATCTTATACCCACTTGGTTCAGGACATGGTATATTGTGTCAGTCCCCACTAGATTGACTATGTCACACCTAGCCCAAGTATTACTTCCTCGTCCTCCAAATTCTAGTTACTGCACATGTATCCAAGAGTACCATACTCTAAACATGTAATGCTTTGGCCAAAGACTTTAGTAACAATCTGACGAGAGGCCATAGGGTATACATCTCCTCGCAAGGAGTGGTGAATCCTCTATAGGCTATTCAAACACTTTCAGCCAATTCAACTTATACCCAATCATCCCGGGTCCACATCTACTCGGAGATGCTAGCTTAATATGTCAAAGCATAAGTCTCCATGACCAAGATGACTTGAAAACCACAAATCGAAGGAACATCGCACTTAAGCTGCAGTAAGAACTTCATTGACATATCCATATATGCAGAGAACCATATAAAGTCTTACAGCTAGTCACTCCAATAAACTAGTTACCATAACTAGCATCCACGATTAACTCCATACATCCCAATGTCTCCAGCCAGTGAGAAATAGCTATTTGGATAAACCAAAGAGTATACCTCATGCTAGTCTCAATAGAATCAATGGCGTCCGAATCCATCAATTCATCGACTAGGGATAATTCCAATACATCACAATTACACATGTAGAGATACTCACTAGTTGTGATCCAATCACAAATTCTCTCATGCTGTGAATCGTATTGCGGACATTCAATAAATGAGTTTAAGATCCAATCAAATACATGTAAACATATATACTCAAATGGTGAATCTTCATTTATCGAATAAATGGTACAACCATAAGGCGATTGCCTTAGGACACCTCTCATATATTACTAACACCTAGGAACTGGCATCCCCCACTCTTACTCTTCCTATCTAACTTGCACCCAGCATAGTCAAAGTCAGTATATCCAACCAAATCAAATGATTCAGTGCGAGGGTACCACAAGACAACCTTAATAGTGCCTTTAAGATATCTCATTATTCTTTTCACCGCACATAAATGAGACTCCTTGGCACATGACTGATATCTAGCACACACATCCACAACATATATAATATCAGGTCGACTTGCTATGAGATAAAGTAGACTACCTATCACACTTCTATAGTATTTCATATCCACAGACTTTCCTCCTTTGTCACTTCCAAGATTTGTATTTTGTGCCATGGGAGTAGATATCTCCTTTGAATTCTCCATGTTAAATTTCTTTAGCACATTCATGGCATACCTAGATTGATAAACATATATCCCCTCCTTTGTTTGTTTGATATCAAGTCTAAGAAAGAAGGTTAGCTCTCCCACTAGACTCATCTCAAACTCACTCTCCATATGTCCTATAAATTCATTCAGATAATCTTTATTATTCGAGCCACATATTATGTCATCGACATAAACCTGGGTCACAAATATGTTTGCACCATCTCTTTTTAGGAATAGTGTAGGATCTATCTGACATCTTCTCAACCCTTTCTCTACAAGGAACGTGGACAACCTTTTGTACCAAGCAGAGGTGCTTGTTTCAGCCCATAAAGAGCCTTTTTCAGTTTGTACACGTGGTCTGGAAATTCTATACTCTCAAACCCCGGTGGTTGTTCAACGTATACCTCTTCCTTAATTACCCCATTTAAAAAGGCAGACTTCACATCCATTTGATAAAGTTTGAAGCCTTTGTATGTAGCAAAAGCTAGCATAAGTCTAATGGACTCTAATCGGGCTATTGGGGCATAAGTCTCTTCATAATCTAATCCCATGATTATATCCTTTGGCAACTAATCTAGCCTTATTTCTTATTATCTATCCCTTATGATTCATCTTATTCTTAAACACCCATTTGGTACCAATTATCGAGACTTTTTCTAGTCTAGTCTTGGAACTAAGTCTCATACTTGGCTTCTTTCGAATTGTCCTAGCTCATCGTGCATTGCTAAGATCCAATCAGGATCACGCAAAGCTTCTTCTACTACCCTTGGTTCAATTTCTGAAATCAGTGCAACTTCAACCCCTTCATTCATAAAGGATGATCTAGTCCTCACCCCTTGTTGAAGTTCTCCAATAATCTGATCTTAGGGATGACTAGTAATTGTCTTAATGGATCTTGGTGCTTGAGATGCTTCAAACACTTGATCGTTTGGTACATCTTCAAGTAATGACCCTTGTAACCTAGACTTTTCTTCATCAGACTCAATCTTAACTCCCCCTACTTCACTGTTTTCATGTAATCTAGTTTTCTACAGTCCAAACTTGATTTCTTCATCAATTTTTTGAGTATCACTCGATTTTCCATTTTCCACAAATATAATATTTTGTGACTCTTCTATTAATTTTGACCTCTTGTTGTACACTCTATATGCCTTGCTAATAGAAGAATACCCTACAAGGATACCTTCATCAGCTTTAGCAGCGAACTTACCTAAATGATATTTGGTATTTAGAATGAACACCTTGTAGTCAAATACCCTAAGAAGCTTGACTGTAGGTGGTTTTCCAAACCATAGTTCATGTGAACTTTTTCCTAGAAACTTATGTATCAATACCCTGTTTTGAACATAACAGGTTTTGCTTACAGCTTCGACCCACAAGTAGCTTAGAAGAGCATACTCATGGAGCATGCTTCTAGCTGCTTCTTGTAAGGCCCGGTTCTTCCTTTCCACAACACCATTTTATTAGGGTGTTCTTGGAACTGAAAACTCATGTCTATATCCCCTTTCTAAACAATAGTCCTTAAACTTGGTATTTTGGAACTCCCCTCCATGATCACTTCTAAGAGACTTAATGGTAGTGTTTTTCTCATTTTTAACTCTTCTACTAAATGAAATAAAAATCTCTATTGTTTCATCCTTATGTTTTAAGAAAATATTCCAAGCATATCTAGTGTAATCATCAATTATCACCAAACAATATCTACTGTCATTAAGTGATTTAATAGTGCTACAATAAAAAAGATCTAGATGTAATAAATCAAAAGTAGTAGAGGTGCTCACAGTGTTTTTGGACTTGTGTGATGCCCTCTTTTGCTTACCTTTCTGACAGGCATCACACAGCTTGTCCTTCTAAAACTTCAGTAGTGGCAGCCCTCTCACTAGTTCCTTTCTAGCTAGTCTTCTTAAATTTTTCAGGTTGACATGTGCGAGCCTCCTATGCCACAACTAGGATTCATCTGCTCTAGACATCAGACACTTGGCAGATACATTAGTAGCATTATCAAAATACACATGATATATATTTTCCTTTCTATCTCCTACTAACACAGTAACATTCAAATCATTGTGTTTAACTAGACATTGAGTTGAATAGAATTCAACTCTATATCCAGCATCACACAGCTAACTTACACTTAATAGATTGAAGAACATGTACTCAACAAGCAGAACATTTCTAATCTTAAGGTGTTCTGAGATGTAAATGTCCCCTACTCCTATAACCTTTAGCCTGCCACTATTACCAAACGAAACAGTACCTCTGCTTTTATTCTGCAGGGAGGAAAATAGTGAAAGGTCCCCAATCATGTGTTTTGAATATTCACTATCTACAAACCAAGTTGTTGGACACTCCCCCTTGATTGATGCCTGATCATCATCTAAAGATGATGAATCTGAGTCTGACTCTGCCTGTCTCATTTCTAATTCTATCTCAGTGCCCTTCAATGCTATCAGAGCAGTGTGCTGACTTGTCTTCTCTTCCTTGTCCTCTTCTGATGACCCGGATGAGGACTCATCCCACGTGGCTCTCAAGGCTTTCCTTCTCATTCTCTTTTCTTCCTTCTTCTTGAGCCAAGGATGAAAGGATCGGTGAACGCAAGAGGAGGGAGAGTACTTTTTCAAAAATAAACGAGTTCACATAGCGAAAATTCAACTTTAAGAGAGAAATCATGAGAAAAGCATGAAGAACACAGATAAAAAGATGCAACCGATACTTAACAAAAATGCGACGAACACGAACAAGTGTATGAAATGAAAAACCAGCACATGATAAAATATAAAGAAAAAAGAGGACGCAGTCGATTTTTACTTGGTTCACATCTCTCTCCTAGAGCTGCTAGTCCAAGGCCTACCACTATCTTTCCTCCTTTTCGAAGCCAAGCTTCGAGGGTGGAGAAAACCTCTTAATGAATTACAGATTACAGATTCAATAGAAATATGAATTTACGTATAAGAATCTTGAATATGATCAATAAAAGAAACAAGGAACTTTCTGTTATATCGAGTCGTTGCTACCTTTTGTCCTTGTTGTGATCAGAACAGTTTTATTGCGATAAGAGCTTCCAAGAGAGGGGCCGAAACCACCAAGAATAGAGGAAGGGGGCGACGCTGTGTTCGCAGCTTGTGGAATGATCCAGAAGGGGCATTGCCGACATTCAGGTTGTGATCAAGTAATCGATGCAGTGGAAGCAGTAAGCACAAAGTTGTTCTGTTGCAGTGCAGGAAGAAGGCATGAAGAACCAGTTGTCACGGCGGAAGCAGAAAGCACGAAATCATTCTATGGAGGAAGAAAACGCATGAGCCAGTACATCATTTTTCTGCGCGGGCGAAATAAAAACCTCAACCTTTCCTCCGATCTTCAATCTCGATTGCACACCTATCCCCAAAAGCTCGGATCCCATTCAAACCCTCTGCGAAATCCTTTCCCAACCGTAGCATTTGTTAGCCGTTTGAAGAGATGCTGGTAGAAATCGACCACATGTCGAAACAGAGAAATTTTCTCACTAGAATTGCGACGTCGATTCCCAACAGTCGAGGTGGTAGTCGAGCTCGCCTTGTGTCTGTGTGATTTTTCTGAAGGTCAGTCAAGGCATTGGCTCGACTGCTTATGTTAAATGTCGAGGTTTCCTCTGTTGAAGGTGAGGCACCAGTTAGAGCTCCCTTGCTTCTGTTCATTGCTGCCAACGATCAATCAAGGCATCGACTCGACTGATACTAGGCTGAAGCAGACAGAAGAGGCGGACTCGACCAGCCGTTCAACTACGACAGTCGAGTCAGCGACTCAACTGACCTCTGAAAAAACTCGGTCGATGCGAGGCAGACTCAACCGACGCTTCGGCTGGTAAAGACTGAAGCACACCTAGTAAAGACTTTGCCCAGAGACCATTTACCTGCCAAGACTCTGGCCTCCAGCCATTCTTGGACTTTTCACCTTGCTACTTCCGCAAGGAATTTTCTGTCTGCCAAGGAATTACCCATGTTGGACTTTTCACCAAGGTCCACCATTGGATTTCTCATCTGCCAAGGAATTACCCATCTTGGACATTTCACCAAGGTCCGCCCTTGGATTTCTCATCTGCCAAGGAACTAACCATCTTGTACTTTTCACCAAGGGTCCACCCTTGGATTTCTCACTTGCCTAGACCTTTGTTTATATAAACCTTTGTTTACTTAAACGTTTGTCAAACACCAAAACATAACTTGGAGCATCAACTCCAACAGTCTCCCCCTTTTTGATATTTTACAACCTGTTTAAGTTTAGGTTACTCTTTTCAGGTTTAAGTTACAATCAGAACTTATATGTGAGCTCATGTGATTAACAAAACAGGTAACAGTAATAGTGATATGAATGATAAGGAGTAACAGTAACAGTGTACTAGTGATATGAATAATAAGGAGATGAATGATGACCTAAACTATAAACATATTCTCCTCTCCCTTTGGCAAACACCTAAAAGGGATCATAGAGATATTGAGAGTATGGGGAATACAATATCCCAGAAAGGATTAGAGAATCATAGTATCCATCCCCTGAATCCTTACTCCCAGTTTTTTAAAAACTACCCACAAAAATACCAACATTCAGCCGACACACAAAAAACCATCCTTACATTATGATTACTGCATTCATTAATAGTGTTCATTTCACAAAGTCTCTAATGTTGGTGCAACAATGTCCCAAGCATTTGTATATGTTTTAGATTTTCCACCATATCTATGACTTCAAATCTGCAATGACATCTACTCCTGACTGTAGGAAATTACCCACAATCCAAGTATGAAGACTTGGTAAAGGAAAAGTCCAAGTGTGATCTTGGCAAAAGAAGTCCAAGGAAAGGGCTTGGCGGCGTAAGACCAAGCATATAGTCTTGGCGGCGTAAAGTCCAAGCGGACCTTGGCAAAGGAAGTTCAAAGGCAAGTCTTGGCAGCGTAAGTCCAAGCATGTAGTCTTGGCGACGTAAAGTCCAAGTGTACTTTGGCAAAGAGACCCAAGACATGACGAAATCGAAGGAAGCTCTTGGAAGCAAGTGCAAAGGATGAACAAGTCGTGGACTCGGAGGGATCCTGGAGGTGCAAGGCTAAAGGAAGAGCTAGAAGGTTAAGTCTAGGTCTAGGGAGTCAATTCAAGTATAAATTATTCATACTTGACGAGTATCAGTCGACTGATACGATGTAGCAGTCGACTGATAAGATGCTCGACTGAGTCATGTTGAAACCCTGACGATCAGTCGACTGCTAAGAGCTGGCAGTCGACTGATTCCATAATCATTCGACTGCCAATACCAACAGTCGACTGATCAAGTCTACATCGGGCACAGAATGGAATCTCACTCGACTTCGCACGGAGATCACTCGACTGATCGCTTCATCAGTCGACTGATGAAGTGATCAGTCGACTGATCACGTTGTCATTGGAAATGACGGTTGCGTACCTCCACAGATTCACCTCGTCAGAAGCCATTGGCTGCGACGGTAGTCGACTAATGTTGTACATCAATCAACTGATAGTGGCCCAATGAGAAAAATAGCCCTCTCTCTATAAAAAGAGGGCTTGGGGTGCTTGAGAAGGCTAGTGCTCATCTTCCAACTTTGTTCTCAAGCTCCCACAAATTTTCAAAGGCTTTCTTTGTGTTAATTCCTCCTCTTCTCCTAAATCTCACTTTCATCATTGTAAGAAGAGGAGAGTGTCTTGTAAAGGAAAGCTTCTTAGTGGAATTGGTTTGGGTTGATCCACCTTAAGGATTGCCGTGGAGTAGGAGTGTTATCTCCGAACCACGTAAAAGGCTTCGTGTTAACATTTGTGTTTAGCTTCTTATTTTTGTTTTAGTATTTGCTTCCGTTAACATTTCTTGTAGATTTCGAAAAGAGGCTATTCACCTTTCTCTAGCCTTCCAAGGATCCCTAACAAGTGGTATCAGAGCCCGGATCGCATCGGAAGATCTAACAATCAATCGAAGCACGATGGCATTCCAAGACGGGTATAGCATGTCGAGGCCTCCTTTCTTCGATGGCAACGACTTCGGCTAATGGAAAGGTAGGATGGAATACTATCTTATGAATGATATTGAAAATTGGTTTAGTATTGTAGATGGATTTGAGAAGCCAATCGATGAACACGGAGCGCCTATACCAACCAAGGATTGGACGAGGGACATGGCCAAGAAGGCTTAAGCTAACGCCAAAGCAACAACCACACTTCAATGTGGTTTGTCAAAAGAGCAACTAAGCAAAGTGGGGCCTTTCGAATCGGCAAAGGAGCTTTGGGAGAAGCTAATTGAGATCAATGAGGGATCGAAGGAAACAAGAAGAGCCAAGAGAGATCTCTTGATAGGCCAACTCCAAAGCTTTGCCATGAAGACCAACGAGACTGTAAGCCAAATGCACGGTCGCTTCAAGGAGGTAGTCAACGGACTACATGTGATAGGTGAGAAGGTCGACAACTGAGACCTTGTGAGGTATATTCTTCAAGCCTTCCCTAGAACAACCTTATGGGCATCAATGGTAGATGCATATAAGGTGTCTAGGGATCTTTCTTTGGTTAAATTAGATGAACTTTTTTGTGAGTTTGAGTTGCACGAGCAAGCTAACACTTCATCCAAGGAGAAAGGTGTAGCTCTTTTTGTAGGAAAGAAGGACAAGAAGAAGAAGAAGAAGAAGAAGAAGAAAGAAGTCTCTTCTTCATCTGAATCCGAGGAGGAGTCATCTAGTAGCGACGACGAGCTATCGGCTAGTGAGGTAGCTCACTATGTAAAGAAATTTGGTGGGAGATCAAGAAAACTCACCAAAAAGGATGTGAGGAGGATGTTCCAATCCTCCAAAGGTAAAATCTCAACTATTTCAATTTCTACATATAACGTTACTTGCTATGGTTGCAACAAAAAGGGCCATATCAAACCAAATTGTTCGGAACTAAAGAAAAAGGAGGAAAAAGAAAAGAAGAAGAAGGACAAGAAGGAGAAGAAGAAGAAGAAGGTCATGATAGCCCAAACTTGGGATACACAAAGCATAGAAGATTCCTTCGATGATGAAGAAATTTGCCATGTCACAAGAAACATGGCACTCATGGCCTTGGAGGATAGCTCAAGTGACGAATCATCATCTAGTGACAATGAGTTAAAGGAATCCCCTAGAATAGAATTGCTATATAAAACTATTGCATGCCTTCAAAATGCACTAAATAAATCAAAGTCTAGGATTAAGGATTTAAAAGTAGAAATTAGATCCATTAAGAATGTAGAAATTTCTTGTGATGATGTATCTTCACTAAGGGATGAGAATGATGAACTTAGAAAAGGAATAGGTAACCTAAGAGCATGCTTAGAGAAATTTACAAATGGGTACAAATATCTTGATATGATTCTTAGGGACCAAAGGGTCATTTATAACAAGGCCGACATAGGATATAGGACTATGGAGAAGGAGGTAGCCTTTACATCCCTTGTGAGTAGAAAATCAACCATTAGGAGCAAGATTAGAAAGGCTTGGGTCCCTAAGGAATTTTTAATTGATGCTACCGGACCTAAAATTTGGGTGCCTAAGACTTACATTTTTCATGTTGTATAGGTAGAAAGACCAAGCTTATGAATTGTTGATAGTGGTTGTTCAAAATACATGACCAGTGATGAGAGCAAATTCTCAACAATCAACCACATTAGCAAAGGGAAGGTGTCTTTTGGAAATAGTGGTAAACTTAAGTTTCTAGGAAAAGGGACAATTGAGGTATCTCCAAACCTTGCAATTCACAAAGTATTATTAGTCAAAAATATAAAATTTAATTTGCTTAGTGTAAGTCAATTATGTGATGCCAATTTTGATGTTCAATTTGATTCTTCTAAATGCTTCATAAGACATAAAAATCAAAATGATTGCATGTTAGTAGATTTTAGGAAATCAAATATATACTATGTTGATTTATCCTATGCTACTAACGCTTTTACAAAGTGTCTTATTGCAAAAGAAGAAGAGAGTTGGCTATGACATAGAAGGCTAAGGCACATCAATATGAAAAACATTGCCAAAATAGCCAAGAAGAAGCTAGTCAAGGGGTTGCCAAAAGTCAAGTATCTTAAGGACAAAATGTGTGATGCATGCCAAGAAGGAAAGCAATCAATATCATCACACAAAGGTAAAACTTTACTTAGTACCACTTTACCTCTAGAACTCTTTCATATTGATTTATTTGATTGTCATAGTACTCCTTTCATGATTGGTAGTAAATATTGCCTAGTTATAGTAGATGATTTTTCTAGATTTACTTGGGTATTCTTCATGAAACATAAGGATGAAACCCTAGGAATAATCATAGGCTTTAGCAAAAGATTAGAGAATGAAAAAAATCTCAAAATCAACCGGATCTGTAGTGATCATGGTGGAGAATTTGAGAATTCTAACTTCTCAAAATTTTGCCTAGAACAAGGGTACAAGCACGAATTTTCATGTCCTAGAACACCCCAACAAAATGGGGTGGTGGAAAGAAAAAATCATGCCCTACATGAAGCGGCTAGGACTATGCTTAATGTATATTCTTTACCTAGCTACTTGTGGGCGGAAGCGATCAATACCGCTTGCTATATCCAAAATAGGGTTTTAATTCATAGGTTTTTAGGAAAAATCCCATTTGAATTATGGAATGGTACAATTCCAACAATTCACTACTTCAAAGTCTTTAGATGCAAAGTTTACATTTTAAACACCAAAGATAACCTCGGTAAATTTGAATCCAAAGCGGATGAGGGAATCCTAGTTGGCTACTCATCCACTAGTGTAGGGTATAGAGTTTATAATAAAAGAACTCAAAAGGTTGAGGAATCTTTAAATGTTCAATTTGATGAAACTTCAAATACTTACTCTAGGAAACCCCCCATTGATAATGATATCAATGACAAAAATCAAGAAATTACCCAAAAATTTCAAGATTTAACTTTAAAGGGTAATGATCAAGGGGGAGAGTCAAATCAAGGGGGAGTAAGAGGTGATTCCGATGATGAAAGGAGGGTTGAGGATAATCATGATCAAAATCAATTTAGCACACCTCCAAGAACAATAAGAGTTCATCAAAATCATCCTCTAGATCAAGTTGTAGGTGAATTATCTCAAGGTGTTATGACTAGATCATTTCATAGAGCTCCCTCTAGTCATATAACCCTTATCTCCCAAATTGAGCCTAAAACAATCAATGATGCATTACTTGATCCGGATTGGATCTTAGCAATGCAAGATGAATTGACTCAAATTAAAAGGAATCAAGTATGGGAGTTAGTTCCTAGACCTAATGATAATACCATCATTACTACAAGATGGGTTTTTAGGAACAAACTAGATGATCAAGGCAATATCACTAGGAATAAGGCAAGGTTAGTTGCAAGGGGCTTCAATCAAGTTGAAGGACTTGATTATGATGAAACATATGCCCCAGTTGCTAGGTTAGAGTCCATTAGAATCCTACTAGGATATGCCTCTTATATGGGCTTTAAACTTCATCAAATGGATGTAAAGTCGGCATTCCTAAATGGGTTTATTAAGGAGGAAGTATATGTAGAACAACCTTCCGAGTTTGAAAACATAGACTATCCAAACCATGTATTCAAGCTTAAAAAGGCTTTATACAGTTTGAAACAAGCTCCCTGGGCTTGGTATGAAAGATTGTCATCTTTCTTGATCTCTAAGGGGTTTAGAAGGGGTCAAGTAGATCAAACTCTTTTTATTAAATCAAAGTCTAAGGACATCCTTGTAGCCCAAGTATATGTAGATGGCATTATCTTTGGGTCAACAAATGATGAGCTCCTTCAAGACTTCATCAAAAATATGGAGAATGTGTTTGAGATGAGTCTAGTTGGGGAACTAAATTTCTTCCTAGGTCTACAAGTCAAACAAACAAATGAAGGAATTTATGTATACCAAAATAATATGCTAAGGAAATGATTAAGAAATTTAGTTTGGAAAATGATAAAGTAGTGTCAACCCCAATGACAACTAATACAAAAATAGATAATGATCTTGACAGAAAACAAATTGACCTTAAACTCTATAGGAGTATGATTGGTAGCCTTTTGTACCTAACCACTAGTAGACCCGATATATTATTTGCTATAGGGATGTGTGCAAGGTACCAATCATGTGCCAAAGAGTCCCATTTAGTGGCCGTAAAAAGAATCTTAAGGTATATCAAGGGCACACTAAATGTAGGACTTTGGTACCCTAGGACAAAATCTTTTTATTTAATTGGGTACACCGATTCCGACTATGCGGGTTGCAAGTTGGATCGGAAGAGTACTAGTGGTGGGTGCCAATTTCTTGGATCCTCCCTAGTAAGTTGGAGTAGCAGAAAGCAACCTTGTGTTGCTTTGTCAATCACCGAGGCCGAATATGTGACTATGGGTGGTTGTGTGGCTCAATTACTTTGGATGAGACACACATTAGAGGATTATAAGCTATACTACTCCAATGTAAAAGTTTATTGTGATAATGTGAGTACCATAAATTTGACCAAAAATCCGGTACATCACTCTAGGACTAAACACATTGAAGTGAAACATCACTTTATTAGAGATCATGTGGCTAAGGGGGACATTGAACTTAATTACATATAATCAAAGTCCAACTTAGCCGACATATTCACCAAGGCTCTCCCCGAAGTGGAATATTCATCACTTAGGAGAGAACTTGGAATGTGCTTAGTAGAATAGAGGTCTAGGTTTGCATGATCCTATAGGAATTATAGGATTTATACCTTTAAGCATCTCACAAAACACCTAAGAAACCATGATTTTTATATTGAGCCACTTAGACAACATGTGAGATGTTAGGAAGATGCACTTGGGTCATCATGCTCGTTATGATGGATTACTATGAACCAAGTGTCATCTAGAGACATTAATCCTTCATTTGACCAATCATTGGGAAGGCTTATGCACAATTTATGTGAATATAGCTCCAAGAATATGATTGGAAATGTTAAATAAAATATAATTTAAACTATGTTTATTATACTTTGAAAAATAGTTTTCAATTGCTAAGCAAAAGTGATACCAAGTTTGCAAAATACTTAAAGCTTTTGCTAGGTTTCAAAATTGTATCATTTTCGAAATCTGGAAAATATATATTTTTTGAATTATTTTTCCTTGATAGAACATGAATTCAGAAATATGGACACAAAATTTCATGATTTTTTGATGTTTCTAGAATTTTTGGCACATTTCTGAAGTTGGGCTAAAAAACTTGGAAAAGAGCATTCGGGTGTATCAGTCGACTGAATCAGAATTCAGTCGACTGATACCCTTGTTTTTCTACAATTCAGCCTTATTTCTTAGTCTTGAGTGTGCTCTTACGTGTCCTAACCCTATGATATGTTGACTTAAGTAATTAAAAGGGTATGAGACTGTTTGATGCAATGTTTTAGGGGGAGCTTCATAATAAAAATCTTTTCATCCCCTAAAATTATATTATTGGTGCAAAGTTAGAACTTAACCTTCTATCTTTTTGTTATTCTTTGCTCCACATGTTATTCACACATCATAAACCATGTCTTGGATTAAGGGGGAGCCTCACATTGACTTTATACCTTAGTTCAAGATATAACATATTCAATTCTTTCATGAAACTTATTTTTGCATGAATTCTTCTCTTTTTGATGTATGTCAAAGGGGGAGAAGGGATGTTTAAGTTAGAATTCATATTGAAAATATGATTATGTGCATATGTTAAAGACCTAACTTAAATGATTGTCAAATATCAAAAAGGGGGAAATTGTTGGTGCAACAATGCCTCAAGCATTTGTATGTTTTGATGTTTGGATAATCATCTAAGTTAGACAATATTTTGTGATCTAATTGTGAACATGTTTAAGTGACAGAAAAAATCCAAGTATGAAGACTTGGTAAACGAAAATTCCAAGTGTGATCTTGGCAAAAGAAGTCCAAGGAAAGGGCTTGGCGGTGTAAGACCAAGCATGTAGTCTTGGCGGTGTAAAGTCCAAACAGACCTTGGCAAAGGAAGTCCAAAAGTATGTCTTGGCAGCATAAGTCCAAGCATGTAGTCTTGGCGGCGTAAAGTCCAAGTGTACTTTGGCAAAGAGACCCAAGACATAACTAAACCGAAGGAAGCTCTTGGAAGCAAGTGCAAAGGATGAACAAGTCGCGGACTCGGAGGGATCCTGGAGGCACAAGGCTAAAGGAAGAGCTAGAAGGTTAAGTCTAGGTCTAGGGAGTCAATTCAAGTATGAATTATTCATACTTGATGAGTATCTCGATAAGATGTAAGATCATTTGAAATCTGACGATCGGTCAGCTACCCAATTTGGATCAATAAATCCGAAACGATCGATTGATCAAGTTGACATTGGGTATAGAATGGAGTCTCACTCGACTCCGCGCGGAGATCACTCGACTGATCGCTTCATCAGTCGACTGATCAGGTTGCCATTGGAAATGACGACTGCGTATCTCCGTGGATTCGACTCGTTAGAAGTCGTTGGCTGCGACGACAGTCGACTGATGTTGTACATCAGTCGACTGATAGTGGCCCAATGGGAAAAATAGCCCTCTCTATATAAAAAGAGGGCTTGGGGTGCTTGAGAAGGCTAGTGCTTATCTTCCAACTTTGTTCTCAAGCTCCCACGAATTTTCAAAGGCTTTCTTTGTGTTAATTCCTCCTCTTCTCCTAAATCTCACTTTCATCATTGTAAGAAGAGGAGAGTGTCTTGTAAAGGAAAGTTTCTTAGTGGAATTGCTTTGGGTTGATCCACCTTAAGGATTGTCGTGGAGTAGGAGCATTATCTCTGAACCACGTAAAAGGCTTTGTGTTAGCGTTTGTGTTTAGATTCTTGTTTTTGTTTTATTATTTGCTTCCGCCAACATTTCTTGTAGATTTCGAAAAGAGGCTATTCACCCCCCTCTAGCCTTCCAAGGATCCCTAACATCTAAGTCTTCGGAACCATCCAGAATTCTAAATTTTAGATATACTACAATTCATTAATGGAAGAACTATCAAAACTAGAAGGCCGATTACGAGGGACCCGATGAATCAGTCGTCAGAGAGCGTAGGAGTCTGAGAATCTCTGTCTGCTGATTCAGAAGTTGCATTTGTCGGGTTGAGACTTCCGAGAAATGCGTATCAATCATCATCTCGAGATCCACGAGCTGTATCCACTGTCTCTGTGAACTCAACATAATCATGATGCAGACTGTCTAGTTTCTCGGATATGAACGAATAGGGTTTATCAACTAGCGCCAGAGGTTCTTCTTCTTCTTCTTCTTCTTCTTGTGCACCCATATCTCATCTCTCACCTACCTGGTACCCAGCAGGCCACACAACAGTCTTTTTGCCTTAGGCCATGCCAGCCAAGGAAAAATTTCTCCATTTGATGAAATCAAATTCTGTCATCTGCGTGACCTTGCCCCTGCTAGTGTTTATGCCTATGGCCTCTAACCAAGACGTAATGATATGTCCCAAAGGCATGTGGATTTTCTTTTGGACAGGGACCGTGAAGTGGACGATGCAGAGAAACATATTTAATGCAATATTGAAATCTAGATGGTTTTTTAGGAAATGGAGGGCTAGTAAATGATGCGGTCGCACCTTAGCTTGCCCCCTCGTGACTATAGGAAGGATGCAACCTACAATTACCTTATATAGGACATTGTCGAGGGCAACTAATGCCATGGCTGGAGCTAGGTTGACACCAGGTTGTCATGGTCTCCTAAAGAATTGTTCATGAATGTCATTAAGAGAGTAACCTTCAATAGGTTCTTAGATGCTTGGATAAAATTCAAGAGCTGATGTTGACTCTCTGCACCCTAAAAATGCCCTAAGAATATCAGGAGTGAAGGAGATATCTCTCCTGGCTACTCTACTCCTGTAAATTGTTGGTGCAACAATGCTCCAAGCATTTATATGTTTTGATGTTTGGATAATCATCTAAGTTAGGCAATGCTTTGTGATCTAATTGCGAACATGTTTAAGTGACAGGGAAATCCAAGGATGAAGACTTGGTAAAAGAGAAGTCCAAGTATGATCTTGGCAAGGAAAGTCCAAGGGACGAACTTGGCAGCATAAGACCAAGCTTGTAGTCTTGGCAGCGTAAAGTCCAAGTGAACCTTGGCAAAGGAAGACCAAGTATGATCTTGGCAAGGGAAGTCCAAGGGATGGACTTGGCAGCGTAAGACCAAGCTTGTAGTCTTGGCAGCGTAAAGTCCAAGTGAACCTTGGCAAAAGAAGTCCAAAGTAAAGTCTTGGCAGCATAAGTCAAAGCTTGTAGTCTTAGTAGCATAAAGTCCAAGCATTTGGCACCCAAGACATGACGAAACCGAAAGAAGCTCTTGGAAGCAAAGCGCAAAAGATGAACAAGTTGCGGACTCGGAGGGATCCTGGAGGCGCAAGGCTTAATGAGGAGCTAGAAGGTTGAGTCTAGGTCTAGGGTGTAAAATCAAGTGTGAATTAGTATCGATCGATCACGATGTATCGATCAGTCGTCTCGACCGAGTCGGGGTGAAACTCGACCATCGATCGACTTCTTTGGCGGTGTGGTCGGTGAAGTTGCAATCGATCGGCCAATAGTGGCAGTCGACTGATCAGCACAAAAATGAGCACAGAGTGTAGTCACACTCGACTGCGGCCTACGATCACTCGACTGATCACTCCATCAGTCGACTGATGGAGGGATCAGTCGACTGATCACTTGGCCATTGGAAATTGTAGCTACGAATCTCTGCGGATATGCTAGTTCAGAAGTCGTTGGCTTCGGCGGCAGTCAACTGATGGTAAGCATCAGTCGACTGATCAAAGCCCAACGAGAAAAATAGCCCCTCTTTTATAAGAAGGCGCCTTGGGGAGCTTGGTGAAGCTAGTGCTCTCATTCCTAGCTACACCCTTGTGCTCACCAAGCTTTCCCAAGTGCTTTAGTGATTCTAAACCTCCTCTTCTCTATCTTTTAATCTTCCATCATTGTAAAGAAGAGGAGAGCATTGTAAACAAGGTTTCTCCACCTTGGTTCATCCAAAGGAGGATATAGTGAAGCTTGGCTAGGACTAATCCACCTTACGGATTATCGTGGAGTAGGAGCGTCATCTCCGAACCACGTACATCGGGTGTTAGCTTTGTTTCTTATTCTTATTTGTGTTTATATTTGTATTGCTTCTTCTAACATTTTTGTAGAAACAAAGAAAGGCTAATCACCCCCCCTCTAGCCATTACAAAGATCCTAACAAGTGGTATCAGAGCCGGATAGCTTGGAAGATTTCACCATCAACCAAGGCATCAATGGCTCTTCAAGAGGGATATAGCACCGCCAAGCCACCACTCTTCGATGGGAGTCATTTTGCATATTGGAAAGGTAGGATGAAGTACTATCTAATGAGTAATATTGAAATTTGGCATAGCATTGTAGATGGCTTCGAGGAACCGATGGACGAACATGGGAATCCTATTTCAAGCAAGGATTGGACAAGGGAAATGAATAGGAGATTCGAATCAAATGCAAAGGCGGTACTCACCATTCAATGCGGTATTACCATGGAGCAACTCAACAAGGTAGGCCCTTTTGAATCTGCCAAGGAGCTATGGGAAAAGCTCATTGAGCTAAATGAAGGATCCAAGGAGTCAAAGAGGGCCAAGAAGGACTTGCTAATTGGACAACTTCAAACCTTCCAAATGAAGATGCATGAAATCGTAAGTCAAATGCATGGAAGGTTCAAGGAGATTGTGAATGGACTCCATATCATAGGTGAGCGAGTTGACAACCAGGATTTGGTAAGATACATACATCAAGCATTTCCTAGAAATTCTCTATGGACTTCTTTAGTTGATGCTATTAAAGTAACTAGGGATCTTTCTCAAATTAAAATTGATGAATTATTTTGTGAGTTTGAATTGCATGAGCAAACTAACACGTCTTCTAAGGAAAAGGGTTTAGCTCTATTTGTTGAGAAGAAGGAAAAGAAGAAGAAAGAAAGAAAAGAAGTGTCATCATCATCCGAGTCGGAGAGTGATTCAAGTAGTGATGGAGACTCATCTAGTGAGATGGCCCATTTTGTCAAGAAGTTCCTTAGAAAATCAAAGGAGTTCAAGAATAGAGAAGCAAGGAAGGGGCCCCATTCTTCAAGAGGTAAAATTAGTGGTAATTCAAATTTTAACAATAATATAATTTACCATGCTTGCAATAAGAAGGGGCACATAAAGCCAAATTGCCCAGAGCTAAAGAAGAAGGAAGAAAAAGAAAAGAAAAAGAAGGACAAGAAGGAGAAGAAGAAGAAGGAGGCCATGGTGGTTCAAACCACATGGGACACACCAAGTGTTGAAGATTCTTCCTCCGATGATGAACTTTGCCACATCACACGCCATGTGACACTCATGGCCCTAGAAGATGACTCCGGTACATCAAGCCAAGAAGACTCTTCAAGTGATGAATCATCATCTAGTGACGATGAGGTAATGAACTCTCCCAAAGTTAAGCTTCTTTGTAAATCAATTGCTTATCTTAAAGAGGCTCTCGATAAGTATAAATCTAAGGTTAAGAGCATGAAGGTAGAATTAAAGGCCATTAGGAATGAAAAACCTTCACATGTTGATTCTTGCATGCTTAAGGAAGAAAATGACAAACTTAAGGATGAGGTTAGTGAATTAAAAGCATGTTTAGAGAAATTTTCAAATGGCTCAAAATATCTTGATATGATCCTTAGTCGACAAAGAGTCATTTACAACAAGGCCGGTTTAGGATATAGGTCAAAGGAAAAAGAAGTTGCTTATATTTCATTGATTAATAGGAAAGCAACCACTAAGGGTAAGGTCAAGAAAACATGGGTACCTAAGAAGTTTTTACTTAATGTTACCGGTCCAAATGTTTGGGTATCAAAAGCTTGTGTTTTTCATGTGATTTAGGTAGGAGAGCAAGGTATGTGGATTGTGAATAGCGGTTGCTCAACACATATGACCGGGGATGAGAGCAAATTCTCCACAATTAAGTATGTGAAGAAGGGAGCGGTGTCATTTGGAAATAGTGGAAAACTCAAGATATTAGGTAGAGGTACAATTGAGGTATCCCCCAAAATTGTCATTCACAAAGTTTTACTAGTTGAAAATATGAAATTTAATTTATTAAGTGTTAGTCAACTTTGTGATGCAAACTATCATGTCTCTTTTGAATCCTCTAAATGCATGATTAGACACAAGGAATTAAATGATTGTATGTTAGTTGTATATAGGAAATCAAATATCTATTATGTTGATCTTTCATATGCTTCTAACATTTCTACTAAGTGTCTTGTTGCAAAAGAAGAAGAGAGTTGGCTATGACATAGGAGATTGGGGCACATCAACATGAAAAACATAGCCAAGGTAGCCAAAATGGAGTTGGTCAAAGGGCTACCAAAGATCAAGTATGTCAAGAACAAAATGTGTGATGCATGCCAAGAAGGAAAACAAACAAAAGCATCACACAAAGGTAAAACCTTAACTAATACTTCCTTACCATTAGAACTATTGCATCTTGACTTATTTGATTGCCATAGTACTCCTTTAAATGGTAACAAATATTGTTTAGTTATAGTAGATGATTTTTCTAGGTATACTTGGGTCTACTTTATGAAACATAAGGATGATACCTTAGAAATAATTATAGGATTTAGTAAAAGGGTTGAAAATGAAAAGAGTCTCAAAATCAACCGGATCCGTAGTGATCATGGTGGTGAATTTGAGAATTCTAAATTTTCACAATTTTGTTTAGAGCAAGGGTACAAGCATGAGTTCTCTTGTGCTAGAACACCCCAACAAAATGGGGTGGTGGAAAGGAGAAATCATGCCCTACAAGAGGCGGCTAGGACTATGCTTAATTAATATTCTCTACCTAGCTACTTGTGGGTGGAAGCGGTTAATACCGCTTGCTATATCCAAAATAGGGTTCAAATCCATAGGTTTTTAGGAAAGACACCATTTGAATTATGGAATGGGACTATTCCCACAATTCATTATTTCAAAGTCTTTGGATGTAAAGTTTATATTTTAAACACCAAAGATAACTTAGGAAAATTTGAATCAAAAGCGGATGAAGGAATCCTAGTTGGATACTCATCCACAAGTAGAGGATATAGAGTCTACAATAAGAGAACCCAAGGGATCGAGGAGTCCTCGAATGTTCAATTTGATGAAACCACTAGTACCTACCCTAGAAAGTCCTCCATTGATAAGGATATTAATGACAATAATCAAGACATTACCCAAAAACTTCAAAAGTTGACCATAAGGGGTAATGATCAAGGGGGAGGAAGAGGAGATTCCGATGATGAAAGAAGGGTGGAAGATAACAATGATCAATTTGAAACCCCTTCTAAAAACCTAAGAATTCATCAAGATCATCCACTTGACCAAGTAGTAGGAGATCTATCTCAAGGAGTAAGAACTAGGTCATTTCATAGGGCTCCTACTAGTCAAGTTGCTCTTATTTCACAAATTGAGCCTAAATCGATCAATGATCCATTACATGATCCGGATTGGATTTTGGCAATGCAAGATGAATTGGCTCAATTTGAGAGGAGTCAAGTATGGGAGTTAGTACCTAGACCCAATGATAGCACCATAATTACTACAAGATGGGTCTTTAGGAATAAGCTAGATGACCAAGGAAATATCACTAGAAATAAGGCTAGGTTGGTTGCTAGGGGATTCAATCAGGGGCTTGACTATGATGAGACTTATGCCCCGGTTGCTAGATTAGAATCTATTAGAATTCTCTTAGGATATGCTTCCTATATGGGATTTAAACTTTACCAAATGGATGTTAAATCGGCATTCTTAAATGGTTATATTAAGGAGGAAGTATATGTAGAGCAACCACCCGGGTTTGAGAACATAGATTATCCAAACCACGTATATAAGCTTAGGAAAGCATTATATGGGTTAAAACAAGCTCCCCGGGTATGGTATGAAAGATTGTCATCTTTCTTAATTTCTAAGGATTTTAGGAGAGGCCAAGTAGATCAAACCTTGTTTATAAAGTCAACATTAAGGGACATTTTTATAGCCCAAATATATGTTGATGACATTATTTTTGGGTCAACAAATGATGATCTTCTTCAAGACTTTATAAAAAACATGGAAAATGAATTTGAAATGAGTTTAGTTGGAGAGCTTAACTTTTTCCTAGGGTTACAAGTCAAACAAACCAATGAAGGTATTCATATTTATCAAACCAAATATGCAAATGAAATGATCAAGAAATTTGGTTTGGAAAATGCGAAAATTGTAACCACTCCTATGGCCACTAGCACTAGAATAGATAGTGATCATGATGGTAAATCAATTGATCTTAAACTTTATAGGAGTATGATTGGTAGCCTACTATACCTAACCGCTAGTAGACCCGATATCTTATTTGCGGTAGGTATGTGTGCAAGATATCAATCTTGTGCCAAAGAATCACATTTAGTAGACATTAAGAGAATTTTAAGATATATTAAAGGCACCCTAAATGTAGGACTTTGGTATCCTAGGACTAGGTCTATTGAGTTGTTTGGCTATACCGATTCCGATTATGCTGGGTGCAAATTGGATAGGAAGAGTACTAGTGGTGGATGCTAATTTCTTGGGTCCTCCCTAGTTAGTTGGAGTAGTAGGAAGCAACATTATGTTGCTTTATCAACCACCGAAGTCGAATATGTGGCTATGGGTGGTTGTGTAGCTCAATTACTTTGGATGAGACATACTCTTGTGGACTATGAGCTACACTACTCTAACATTAAAGTTTATTGTGATAATGTGAGTACCATCAACTTGACCAAAAATTCGGTACATCACTCTAGGACAAAGCACATTGAAGTGAAACATCACTTCAAAAGAGATCATGTGGCAAGAGGGGACATTGAACTTAATTATGTAGAATCTAAGTCCAACCTTGCCGATATCTTCACCAAAGCTCTTCCCGAAACCGAATTTTCATCATTAAGGAGAGAGCTTGGTATGTACTTTGTAGAGTAAAATTCTAGGTTTGCATGATCCCATATTCATATGTTAGTCTTATACCTTGATGCATCTCACAAAAGCCTTAAGAAACCTTGATTTTTGTATTGAGACACTTAGAAATATGTGAGATGATAGGGAAGGTGTACTTGGCTCATCATGCTTGTTATGATGCATTACTATGAGCCAATGACACACCTAGAGACATGAATACCTTATGGACCAATCATTGGGAAGACTTGTATTCAAGTAATGAATACATAGCTCTAAGAACATGGTTGGAAATTCCAAATCATATATATTTTAAACTATATTCATCATATTTTAAAAAACAATTTTCAAGTGGAACACAAAAGTAATACAAAGTTTGCAAAATCTTTAGAACTTTTGTTAGGTTCCAAGTTTGTATCAATCTTGAAATCTGGAAAACATATATTTTTCAAACTATTTTTTCTTAATAAAGTATGATTTCAGAAATGTGTACACAAAATTTCGTGATTTTTTTGAGATTTCTAGAATTTCTAACGCATTTCTGAAGTTGGGCTGAAAAGGTTGAAATTTCGATTTCAGGCGTAGAAGTCGACTGGTTCAGAAACTAGTCGACTGATACCTTGTGTTTTCTGATAATTAGCTCCATTTTTTTAGATTTAGTGTATCCTCGATGTCCTAAAACTATAGCATGATAATATTGAGTATAAACAAAGTTTTAGGACTGTTTAATGCAATGTTTTAGGGGGTGTTTCATAAATTATATCTTTTTCATCCCCAAACTTCCATATTGTTGGTGCAAAGTTAGGACTTAATTTTTGAATTTTTGTTATGCTTTGCTTCAAATATTATTTACACATCATGAGGCATATCTTGGATTAAGGGGGAGATTAATATCGATCTTATACCTTAGTCCAAGATACAACAATGTTAATTCTTTCATTTATGAATCCTTCTCTTTTGGTTGTATGTCAAAGGGGAAGAAGGAATGTTTAAGTTAGAATTGAAAATATGATTACGTGTGTATCTTTAAAAGACCTAACTTAAATGATTGCCAAACATCAAAAAGGGGGAGATTGTTGGTGCAACAATGCTCCAAGCATTTATATGTTTTGATGTTTGGATAATCATCTAATTTAGGCAATGCTTTATGATCTAATTGCGAACATATTTAAGTGACAGAGAAATCCAAGGATGAAGACTTGGTAAAAGAGAAGTCCAAGTATGATCTTGGGAAGGAAAGTCCAAGGGACAGACTTGGCAGCATAAGACCAAGCTTGTAGTCTTGGCAGCGTAAAGTCCAAGTGAACCTTGGCAAAGGAAGACCAAGTATGATCTTGGAAAGGGAAGTCCAAGGGATGGACTTGGCACCGTAAGACCAAGCTTGTAGTCTTGGCAGCGTAAAGTCCAAGTGAACCTTGGCAAAAGAAGTCCAAAGTAAAGTCTTGGCAGCATAAGTCCAAGCTTATAGTCTTGGCAGCATAAAGTCCAAGCATTTGGCACCCAAGACATGACGAAACCGAAGGAAGCTCTTGGAAGTAAAGCGCAAAGGATGAACAAGTCACGGACTCGAAGGGATCCTGGAGGCGCAAGGCTTAATGAGGAGCTAGAAGGTTGAGTCTAGGTCTAGGGTGTAAAATCAAGTGTGAATTACTCATACTTGATGAGTATCGATCGGCCCGTCAGTGCTCGCGAGTCGGTGAAACCACGACCATCGATCGACTACTTTGGCGGTTCGGCGGTCTGATGTTGCAATTAGTCGATCGGTGCAAAGTGGAAGTCGGATCAGAAAAAACGAGCCGCAGTGTAGTCGCGCTCATTTGCGGCCTACGATCACTCGATTGATCACTCCATCAGTCGACTGATGGAGGGATCAGTCGACTGATCACTTGGCCATTGGAAATTGCGGCTACGAATCTCCGTGGATCTGCTGGTTCAGAAGTCGTTGGCTTCAGCGGCAGTCGACTGATGGTAAGCATCAGTCGACTGATCGGAGCCCAACGGGAAAAACAACCCCTCTTCTATAAGAAGGGGCCTTGGGGAGCTTGGTGAAGCTAGTGCTCTCATTCCTAGCTACACCCTTGTGCTCACCAAGCTTTCCCAAGTGCTTTAGTGATTCTAAACCTCCTCTTCTCTAGCTTTTAATCTTCCATCATTGTAAAGAAGAGGAGAGCATTGTAAACAAGGTTTCTCCACCTTGGTTTATCCAAAGGAGGATATAGTGAAGCTTGGCTAGGACTAATCCATCTTATGGATTACCGTGGAGTAGGAGCGTCATCTCCGAACCACGTACATCGGGTGTTAGCTTTGTTTCTTGTTCTTATTTGTGTTTATATTTGTATTGCTTCCGCTAACGTTTTTGTAGAAACAAAGAAAGGCTAATCACCCCCCCTCTAGCCATTACAAAGATCCTAACATAAATGAGTCGATCCCCTGTAGGTTGTAGATTATTGTAAAACTCAGAAACTAAGTCTACATTAATGTTGTAATCGCAATAGACTAGTTTACTAAGTTGATAATAATCAATGGCACCTATTACTTCTAGAGCAGACTCCTTGAAAAACCCTTTCTCTAAAGAGCAAGTAGCCATCATCTTGAATTTGTAGTTCATGAATGCATGCTGATGTAATTCGGAAGGAAATCGGGGATCCGTAGAGGGGTTCTCCCTAGATGTTTCCTTCTTACTGACCTCGGATTGTTTTCGTTTTTGCCTAGAGATGCAAAAATTATGTCCAAAATGTAGAATGACAAGGATAAATACGGATCAATGATCAATTATGGACTATTATTCACGAAAGCAACGAGAAGGAAGAAAGAAAGTTTATACTTGGGCGCCATTGACTCTCGTTCAAGTGATTTAGAGCTGGTGAGACCTTAAGGATGACACCCCTTCTTTCAAAAGGGGACTTTTTCGGCGAGGAGGAAAGGCAGGCGAACCCTACCTGTAGAAACTGCCGGATTAGGGCTAGGATTTTAACCTAGACATGGAAGGAGATGTAAGAGGACTTACCCTAGGTTAGCTTGGGTCCGAGAGAGGTAGTGTAGGTTTAGTAGGCGCTGAAAGATGGTCGGAGTTTGAGCAGCGACGGCGAAAGTGACGGAAGAAGGAGGAAAAAATCGCGAGTGGGTCGAATGGGTGAAAAGGTTTCCTTATATAATTCCACGTACAACAGTCGAGGCGATAAGTTAAATGCCTCGACTAATAAATCAGTCGAGGCACGGGTTGAGTTTGCCTCAATTTTGTGCCTTCGATAAGTTGTCCAGTCGAGGCATTGGTCGAGCATGCCTCGATTCTGTTCGTCTACAGCGGTTAGTAGTCGAGTGGCCAGTCGAGATTCACTTGACTCTGTGTAGTTGCAAATTGTGTAGTCGAGCCGCTGGTCGAGTGCTACTCGACTGTTTTTGAATTTCAGTGTATCAGTCGAGGCACTGCCTCGACTGGAGGTGTGGTTGAGCTCCTGGTCGAGAGCAATTTTGTTTTTAACCCATGAGCAGTCGAGGTGTTGCCTCGACTGGTTGCTGATAATTGGTTTTTGTAGTTTTTCAAACGAATTTCAAAAATTCATATTTAATTCTAGATACTTCAAAAAATCTTAAAATTTTTCGTACAGAATTCGAAAGTCATGCTCTTACATAGAAAAATCTATGAAAAATACACGGCCTAATATTTCCATGGATTGATATGGTTTCCAAAAATCTAAAAATTAAGCCTTTTTAGTGTTTATTTCCATTTGTATTACTAACTCCAAATGTGACCCTTACACCTAGATGTGATTGACCACAATGAAGATAACATTCTTTTAAAACAATTTATCACATTTATCTTAGGTTTGCACTTGTCTTAAGTGATCCAACCAATTTTACTTGGTTGGAATGTCCAATTATGATCTTCGGACCAAGTGCACATGAATTATGCAATGGTATTCCCCATAATTGGTCAAATTAATGATCGCTATATCGATAACCTCCTTGCCCAAGGGCTGCAATGAACATTTTGGGTAAGTTGGTTATACCTAAACATCTCACCCCCACCAACTAGAAATACAAAAACAGTTTTGTTAACCTTATAGTTTGTGTGAGATGCTTCCCAAGACATCCCTGATTTCCATAATTCTTTTTGTTATGGTGAGTGCGTCCTTATGATCATGGAGAGATTCCTCACTCAGTGACACACATGCCTAGTTTCCTTCTCAAGTGATTAAATTCCTTCTCAGGGAGTGGCTTAGTGAAGATATATGCTAGGTTAGATTTTGACTCAACGTAATTGAGTACAACATCTCCCCTAGGTACATGATCCCTAATGAAGTGGTGTCTCACTTCAATGTGCTTTGTCCTTGAGTGGTGGATAGGATTCTTTGTCAAATTGATAGTGCTCATGTTATCACATAGCACTTGTACATTTTTGTATGACAAACCAGTCCTCCAACGTATGAGTCATCCACAACAGTTGTGATACACTCTCTCCCATGATGATATACTCAGCCTCAGTGGTGGAAAGAGCAACGCAATGTTGCTTTCGACTCGACCAATTCAATAGTGAAGAACCTAGGAACTGACATCCTCTACTTGTACTCTTTCTATCTAACTTGCACCTAGCATAGTCAGAGTCAGAATATCCAACTAAATCAAATGATTCAGTACGAGGATACCATAACCCAAACTTAATAGTGCCTTTAAGATATCTCATTATTCTTTTTACGACACTTAGGTGAGACTCTTTGGCACATGACTGATATCTAGCACATACACCCACAACATATAAAATATCAAGTCGACTTGCTTTGAGATACAGTAAACTACCAATCATGATTCTATAATATCTTATATCCACTGATTTTCCTCCATCATCATTTCCTAGATTTGTGCTTTGTGCCATAGGAGTGGATATCTCCTTTGAATTTTGCATATTGAATTTCTTCAGCAGATTCATGGCATACCTAGACTTATGGACTATATACCTTCCTTTGTTTGTTTGATGTCAAGTCCGAGGAAGAATGTGAGTTCTCCCACAAGACTCATCACAAACTCACTCTCCATGTGTCCTATGAACTCGTTCAGATAGTCCTTATTATTTGAACCATAGATTATGTCATCGACATAAACCTGGGCCACAAAAATATTTTCACCATCTCTTCTCAGAAATAGTGTAGGATCTATCTGACCTCTTTTCAACCCTTTCTCTACAAGAAATGTGGACAACCTTTCGCATCATGCATGAGGTGCTTGTTTCAGCCCATAAAGGGCATTTTCCAGTTTGTACATGTGGTCCGGAAAGTCTATACTTTTAAACCTCGATGGTTGTTCAACGTACACTTCTTCCTTAATTACCCCGTTCAAGAAGGTAGACTTCACATCCATTTTATATAGTTTGAAGCCTTTATATGAAGCAAAATCTAGCATAAGCCTTATAGACTCTAGACGTGCTACTGGGGCATAGGTCTCTTCATAGTCTAACCCTTCAATTTGGTTATATCCTTTGGCCACTAACCTGAAGGTTGGAACTGAAGCTTCGCTTCGCACCTCGATCGCTTGTTCATGGCGATCCCATATACATCCCCGGATTAAAAAAAATTAATCCAAGACGATGACGGAATACCCAAGCAATCGATCCATCATCGTGCTATTCGATTAGAGTGGTCTCTTGAACAAACTTGTTGTTCAAGCAACCTAACTCTTTTCCTCGATTAGCCACAGAATAGATGATGTACGAATCGCCGGTTTTTGTGTTTATCTTCAGGGTCCAAGTAAATTAGCCACATGCAATTATATACATAATATAAAGAAACAAAAGGAAACCAAAACAAGAATTATACCTCTTGTTTACCTCTTGGTCTTCTATTGTATGTCCTATCCTCCTCTTGGACGTTGTGTGGGCAATGATCCTCCAAGAGATGAAACTTCCTAGATCACGTTCTTCCCTTCCTTGATCGCTCCGAACAAAGGGAAGATATTCTCCTTTCTTCTCCTTACTTGTGCCGACCACCACAAACCAATTGTGGTTGCCGCTGGCCCTAAGGAGAGGGAGAAGGAGTTGAGCTGGCCAACCAAAGAAAAGAAGGGAAAAGCCTTGCCCTAGTTGCCGCCGGCCAAAGGATGAAGAAAAGAGGATGTGGCACCGTCCAAAACCCAAGGAAGAGGATACCCTAGCGCCGGCCAAGACAAAGGAGGAGAAGACCCTAGCCTTACCCTCTTGTTGCCGCCGACCCAAACCCTAATCCCCTTGTGTTTCTCGCTGCCCAAGCCAAGGAGAGTAATCACTATGATTTTATTGCATTATTTTGGTCCTTAATATCAGTGTTTTAATCATCTCGTGTGTTTATTTATCGATTATTTACATGTTTTATGAGTTGGATATATTTTTGGACCTTATTGTAAATTCTCCTAAATTTTGGACTTATATGTAAATTTTATCTTTGTTTGAAGGAGATCGAGATGAGCCACTAGACTAGATTCAAGTTGGATCAAATATGGCTTCATCTAGGGCTAGAAGGATCATTTCAAACTGGATTAATCTGGACCTTTCATCAAGATCAGAAGCAGTTTAATCAAAGGGTTCATATCGATCCAATCTTGACAGTCCGATGCGATCTGATTGATCTAAGCCATCTATTTAAATCTGGAGAGATCCGATCCATACATTCAGATCCTCACGTCTCAACCTTCCATCCAGATCAAGTTGATTGCGATCGGCCCTTCAGATTGATCAGATTCGTTCATGCAAAGTCGGAGAATTTTAGCCATTGGATGGAGCAGTTTAATCAAGCAACTGTAGGGAATCGGTACGGCCGGCTAGAGGGGGGTGAAATGCCGTTTTCCGATGGATGTCATAATTTGTTCATTCTTCTTGCATTGCTTGTCTACGATTGTCGTTAGCGCAGCGGAATAACAATAATAATGAAGCTAACAATCCACAATCACACAACACAAGATATACGTGGTTCGGAACCCAATGGTTCCTACTCCACGGGCGAGCTCACCGAGCTCTAGTTATGCGCATGACACTAACTATAACACTCCTTCTCGACAACACGTCGGAGGTGGAGAAACCTCTCACAAGCAATTACAATGTAATATAGAAATACAAGCAAATACACAAATACAATACAAAAGAAAACTTTCACCAATTGCTTTGATAGCTTTGCTTGTTGCTTGCTTTGATTGGCTCTTGAAGGACTGGAATGCAGCAGCAATTCCCCTCCAATAGCTCCAACAAGATCATGGCGAAATCCTCCAACTCGTGCTCCATTTATAACCTGCATCAAGATGTTTTCGCCTAGCGATCGGCTAAAAGGCCCCGATCATTGCCCACTGCAGTTGTCTCACAACGCGGCGGATCCATCGAACAAGTTCCAACGGATCACCTACCCGATCGTGATGATGCCCATCGGTCGGTGATTCGATAATCATTGGCCCGATCGACTCTGGCTGTCCCAATACTCACGACACTCCCATCGTCATTGCCATCCCTCGGACGATCGGTTGTTGTCGACCGGCTCGATCATTGCCATGCACCAAGTTGGTTGAGCATCCGACCGTCGGGTAAACCCTCAAACATCAAGTTTGAGCCTCCGACACTCAGTCTTAGCCACTTGGCCAAGTCCACCTTATCCCTCATGGAGTTTCCCACCAAAGCTCTCTTCCCTCGGCCTACGTCCCTCGGATGCGCCAAGCGAACGGCTTCGCAACGCCATCCTTCGCGTCTCATGCCCTAGAAGTATGCTTCCCTTTGGGCTCACTCCATTCGCTCCCCGTCCGGCGGTCCCTCGGATGCACCAAGCGCACGGCTTTGCAATGCCATCCTTCACCGACTCAAGGACCCCGAGCCTAGTGAACTTGCCAAGTTCTCAAGACTTCCCAAATGCACCAAGCGCACGACTTTGCAATGCTTTGGATTTCCCATGCCAAGCACCAAGCGCACGACTTCGCAATGCTTTGGACTTTCCCATGCCAAGCACCAAGCGCACGGCTTCGCAATGCTTTGGACTTTCCCATGCCAAGGTTTCCCCCCTTGGACTTCCACACCAAGCTCCATGCTTGGATTTTCCATGCCAACCCATGTTGGACTTTCCCATGACAATCCCATGTCATGAGTTTTGTCTATCATCAAAATACCATCAAGGTATTGCTGGGCCGATTGCACCAACAATCTCCCCCTTTTTGATGATTGACAAAACTACCATCTCAAGTCTACCAATTCTCCCATATTGGCAATTCTCATATCCCAATGAGAATTCCAACGAACCCTAATTGGTAACTTGGTAACTTCTCCCCCTTTTTGACATTACATCAAAAAGGTCCTTCCCAAGGGTATGAATGTCTCATATCCCAATGAGATCTTACAGTCTCTCCCTTGGAGGAACACATGCCTACCATCTTTCTAGTGATCCCATATCACTTAAAGAGAGGCAACCCAATTTCCTCCCATGAGGAAATACATATCCATCTTCCCATGACGGATATCTCCCCCTAGAGGCTTGCTCCCCCTTGACCATTGCACCAACAATGTCCTTGGAGAGTCCCTAAGCCAATAGGAACATTAACCAAATCAAAATTAAGGCAAAGTTCAACAATGAACTCTCTTCTACCTTAAAATTGATACTCACCCTCAACCCAACTCCTAATCCATATCCAATGGATTTCCACCCTCTCTAATGCTCTCCCAAGCATATCCTAGGGTTAGGAGTGGTTAGGGGACCTTAACCTAGCTGAACATGGGCCTAACCAACAAGGTTTACCCGAAATCAGCTTAGGCGATCGAAATCAAATCGGTTGGTTGTTAACCCCATCGATCGACTACCATCCATGGCGGCAAATTCGATAATCAGATCTGTAGTTTTCAGCATTTCAGAAATAGATTTCCGAAATTCATAAGTAAATATACATAAGTTTAAAATTCGTGAAATTTTATATGCATATTACTTATCCTAAACATTATGGGTGAAAAATATTGGAAAATTATTTTACCCATTAAATTAGGAGATTGATACAAAGTTCAAAAGTTTAGAAAAGCTTCAATAAAGAGCCCTCTTTGTATCATCCCATTCAATGGTGATAGCTATCAAAAGATAGGCTTCACCAAGGTTTTTCAAAATGTTTTCAAAAAGTTTTCAAAACCTTTAATTTCTTTTCCTTAAACATCTCACTTATATCTAGATGTGTAAAAACACATTCAAGGCAATTAATTTAGTGAGATGTGGGTTTTTGTTCTTTTAAATTCTCATGCATATTTCTAAGGCAATATTATTTGATTCCCATCAAATCATGCCATAGTTCTTAATTTCATTTTAATTTATGCATGATGTGATTATGGCATAGATATGATATAGATAAAAACATATGCCAATATCATGATGTCATGGCATGTGAATGAAACTTAAGCATACATGACATCTAAACATAAATCTAAACATGATCATGACATTTTTATAGATGAAAATGAAAATGATGTCATGACATGGCAAGGCAAATAAAGCATGGCAAGTAAAATATACTAAGGTATAGAATACCTAAGTGTTAAAATTAATTTGCCATATCTAGGAATTAAATTAATGCCATTCATTTCTCTAGTGTGCCAAAAACCCAAAATGGCACATCAATACCTCTAAGACCTAATTGTGCCAATTTAATCATTTTTAGACTTCTCAAACACATTGGCACATCCTAATGTGTCAACTCTACTATGGTTAGGTTAACTACCCATCCATTTAGGGTTGACACACCCTAACCCATCTAGCGTGAATCAATCATGCTTTTTGGAACCCAATATCTATTTGAGCTCCTTGGGTTAACAAGGTATTCCCTAGGGATAACTTCCCTAGATACCTTCCTAATGACCCTTTTAGGCTTTGAAGCCATAGTCTTTTGGGTCTTTCCTAGGTCAACTCTAGAGGTGACTCCTCCATTGACCTTCTTAGTGGCTACATTTGATTTCCTTGAGGTGTTAGCCACTAAACACATACCATGGCTAGACTTAGGGATGACTTCCCTATTAGCCTTGGTTTTCCTAGACCTAGATGTGGTTCCATAATTAAATGGAACATTATGGTAAATCTTCTTGGGCTTAGGTTTGTCACCCAAACCTTCCTTGCCCTTAGACCGTTTTTGAACCTTAGGTCTTGACTTTTGGACATTTGACCCTAGAATTGAATTTTCTATGATTCTAAGGGCTTTCTCCATTCTCTTAAGTCTTGACCTCAAGACTTGGTTCTCTAGCTCTAATTTTCCCATTTTGAATTTTCATTAGGTTTTTGGGAGTTGGTTTTCTTCTTAGGCATATGCCTAGACTTTTTGGGATTAATACCCAAATTTTCTTCTACTCTCCTAATTGACTCCCTAGGCAAGATATTTCTAGAATTATGAGTCCTAGGTTTGTCTTTAGTCATATGGACATGCTTGGCACCTAAGCAATAAACCTTATTGTTTCTCCTAGCATGCTTTTCATTAATAATTGCAAGAGAACTAAAATAATTTTTAGCATGCTTTTTGACTTTAGGAATTAAAGGTGCATTAAATAAATTTACCTTAGGGTTAGCTTTAATAGCTCCCCCTACATGAGTTGCACCTTCTTGCCCTTTCTTCCTCCCCCTAGGGCATTGGCTTCGGTAGTGTCCCTTTTGATTGCATTTGAAGCACACAATGTGCTCTTTGCTCTTGATTTTGGGAACACCGGCATCGTTTGACTTTGGGTTGACTTTTGGTGTCGATGCCTTCTTCTTAGCCAATTTAGGGCATTTACTCTTGTAGTGCCCTTTCTCCCTACACTCAAAGCATATTATGTGATTTTTATTTAAAATAATGACACTTGAGTTACCTAGGGAGGTGGTGGAGGCCTCTTCATGAACTTCACTTCTCCCGGATGTGGATGCTTCTTGTTCTTGCTCCGGGATGGAAGATTTCCTTTCCTCCCCCTCAATGCTAGAGGTGGAGGTCTCCACCAAATCATCAACATCTTCAAATGTTGTGGGTGCTTCTTCTTCGGCATTCTCCTCTACTTGTGCCGGTTGGGAATTTTCTTGGAGTTTCATTATTTTCTCCCATAATTCCTTTGCATCCCTATAGTCACCCAATCTAGACCAAATATGATTAGGTAACAAATCACTAAGTAGTTTTATTACCTCGAGATTTGTCTTGAACTCCTTCATTTGGTCTTGGGTCCACCTTGACTTCTCAATTTGCCTATTTCTTTCATCCCTAGGCAATTTGAAACCGTTTTCTACTACTAGCATAAAATCAAAATCGGTTTCTAGATATACCTCCATTTTTCTTCTCCACCATAGGAAATCTCCTTCGAACTTTGGTGGATTGATGAAGCCGGCCATTTGTAGTGCTCCCGCAGCGGTTAGTCCTTGAAGAGCGACCTTGCTCTGATACCACTTGTAGGGAATCGGTACGGCCGGCTAGAGGGGGGTGAATAGCCGTTTTCCGATGGATGTCGTAATTCGTTCGTTCTTCTTGCGTTGCTTGTCTACGATTGTCGTTAGCGCAGCGGAATAACAATAATAATGAAGCTAACAATCCACAATCACACAATACAAGATATACGTGGTTCGGAACCGAATGGTTCCTACTCCACGGGCGAGCTCACCGAGCTCTAGTTATGCGCACGACACTAACTATAACACTCCTTCTCGACAACACGTCGGAGGTGGAGAAACCTCTCACAAGAAATTACAACGTAATATAGAAATACAAGCAAATACACAAATACAATACAAAAGAAAACTTTCACTGATTGCTCTGATCGCTTTGCTTGTTGCTTGCTTTGATTGGCTCTTGAAGGATTGGAATGCAGCAGCAATTCCCCTCCAATAGCTCCACAAAGATCATGGCGAAATCCTCCAACTCGTGCTCCATTTATAACCTGCATCAAGATGTTTTCGCGCCTAGCGATCGCGCCAAAAGGCCCGATCATTGCCCCTCATTGTTGTCTCTAGCGGCGGATCCACGTCGGACAAGTTCCAACGGATCACCTACCAGTCGACTGATGATGCCCATCACGATCGGTGGTGACCAAGAATCGACCGCGATCGGCTCTGGCGTGTCCCAGACTCACGACACTCCCATCGATCATTGCCATCCCTCGACGATCGGCGTTATTTTCGATCGATCATTGCCATGTCCATGGCAGTCGACTGCCAAGCACAAAACCCTAGCCTTACACCAGTCGAACTCTAGTCGACTTGGATCAGTCGAACCGGCACCTATGCCAGTCGACTGATGTCGGGCAAAACCTCAAACACCAAGTTGTTTGAGCATCCGACCGTCGGGTAAACCCTCAAACATCAAGTTTGAGCCTCCGACACTCAGTCTTAGCCACTTGGCCAAGTCCACCTTATCCCTCATGGAGTTCCCCACCAAAGTTCTCTTCCCTCGGCCTACGTCCCTCGGATGCACCAAGCGAACGGCTTCGCAACGCCATCCTTCGCGTCTCATGCCCTAGAAGTATGCTTCCCTTTGGGCTCACTCCATTCGCTCCCCGTCCGGCGGTCCCTCGGATGCACCAAGCGCACGGCTTCGCAATGCCATCCTTCACCGACTCAAGGACCCCGAGCCTAGTGAACTTGCCAAGTTCTCAAGACTTCCCAAATGCACCAAGCGCACGACTTCGCAATGCTTTGGATTTCCCATGCCAAGCACGAAGCGCACGACTTCGCAATGCTTTGGACTTTCCCATGCCAAGCACCAAGCGCACGGCTTCGCAATGCTTTGGACTTTCCCATGCCAAGGTTTCCCCCTTGGACTTCCACACCAAGCTCCATGCTTGGATTTTCCATGCCAACCCATGTTGGACTTTCCCATGACAATCCCATGTCATGAGTTTTGTCTATCATCAAAATACCATCAAGGTATTGCTGGGCCGATTGCACCAACAACAACTATTTATTCATTTAGCCCTAGGTTTAATGGACGACTGCAAAAATTCACTTTAAAAAACCCCACATTTTCACCTTGTTCTTCAATCGCGCACAACAGCGATGCCGCTGGGTTCCTTCCTCCACCTCATCCGTGCGACATCGCCGACCATCCACTTTCTCCGCCAAGGCCGGCGGTGATCTCCTCCATCACCTCCTCTAACGTCGGCAGCCACATCTTCTTCATCCACAGACGGTGAGTTGGCACCATTTCTCCTCACACGCGGTGGGACGCTTTCTCCTCCATGCGACGGCGGCAGCTTCGGGCAGAATCTCCGGCGACCCTTCCTTCTATCCATTCCGGCGGCAACCTCCATCCAAGCGGCTGCCGATGAAATGCTAGGATTCTAGCTAGCTCATCGGCAGTGCGTAGCAGAGGAGATTGTGGGCTTCTCACTGGCGCTTCTATGATTCCTGGCAACCGGAGCTGAGCTACCCTAGCTGGACATGGTCGCAGAAGGCTGGGGTGACCTTATACTGTCGTGGTCGCGACAACACTTATTCCAGATCTGGCAGCCCTTGATTTGCCAATTTTTGGTGGAAGCACTCCATTCCATCGCTGACAAAGATTTTCAGTTTCTACTCCGATTCCATCCCTTCCCGCAGTTCCGGAGTTCCATTGTAGTATAGTGGTGAGTATACTTGGCTAAAACCGAGAGACTCGGGTTCGGTCCCCAGCGGTGGAACTACGGACTGCTCCACCTTCATAGAGTCATCCATAGACTGTCAGGTTCCAATGTCATTGTAGTATAGTGGTGAGTATACTCGGCTACCGAGAGACCCGGGTTCGGATCCCGACAACTACACCATGCTTCGACAGTTCTGCACCATCCACCGGAGAAAAGGGCTCGCTTCATCTATCAATTCACACTTGTCGAAGGATCTCCGGCAAGGATCCAGCCATATCATCCACCGGAGGAGCTCGTTTGGATTGTCATCATCGTCGTGGAGTGATCGGTGGTTATATTTGGATTTTGATCCATTGATTTGGATGTTTATCTTGTTTTATTGCATTGTTTGTTTACTTTACGTTATGTTTGGATTCACAAATTGAACTTGTCAAAAACCTCCAAAATTGTTGTTGTAGTTGACTTGTAGTAAGTTTGTAGTTTAACTGTAGTCTAATTTGTAGTTAGTTTGTAGTTGTCTTGTAGTTTACATTGTAGTTATTTCATAGTTTGACTTAGAGCAATTAGTAGTTTCATTTGGTAGTTTAGTTGTAGTTTAATTATGATGCTTAGCTTAATTAATTGTTAATTTGATTACTTATCTGTTTTAGTGTTAATTTCATTAGTTAGACGTGTTTAATAGTAAGTTAGATTTATTTCATGTTTTCCTTTACACACATGTTAGTTTGCATTTGACTTGTTCAATTTCCTGCACTGTCTTTATGTTTTCGAATGCTTTCCTTTGCATGCTTAGCTTAGATCTTCTTTAATTTCATTATCATCTTAGTTAGTTAGATTAATGCTTTAATTACCTGCATTGTCTTTCATTCAGTAGGATTAGTCTTGTAAATTCCTAACCCCCATTAGCAATAATTAGAAACCCTAAGTTTACTATTCTATCTATTACACTCATTGGGAAATGTTCCATGTCATCCACTATGCTATATTAGTGTAGAGGGGGTTCGGTAAATAATTTGTAACAGTACCACACGACAAATACCGTTATCAGAGAGCAAACCCTAGAATCTCCAATTCACATATGCCTCCCAAGCCTTAGCCCCCCTTTTATAGATTTCATCCAAACCTCCTTTTAATCGTGTCCGTTGGATCTAGGTTTCATGAGGGTTTTAATAGGCTACAATAGGGACCATTAGGAGGAGTTGGATCTTGGTCACCCAATGGATCTAGCCCACATAAAGTCCGATCCATTAATGATAATCCATTCCACTAGAGGATTATCATTGATCTACCTCACCAATCCCATAAATAAATATGGGCTCCATATATTAATTGTACAAATATCTCCCCGTGTTTAAGATATCGAATGTCTGTTAATTAATTAATCTACTGACAATTAATTAATCAACATCTAACTCCATGAGTAGTACCACTCAACCCTATCATCGTGTCAGACCAAGTCCACTTACAAGGTTTACATGATGATCCTTATGAGCTCCTCAAGGGGATATCATCATCCTAATATATAGGATACAGTTTCCTCCTATAATCAATGACACACCATATAAATAATATCATTTCCCAACTTACTGAGCCTATCGATTTAATCTATAAATCTCGCCATTGGTAAATCAAAGAAATAAATACTAAGTACATGTGCCCGTTATTATATCGGAATTAAGAGCATGTACACCATAATATCCGAGGTCTGATTCAATTATGTAGTCAGCAATAAATTGAATCACCTCTAAGTCGGTCCTGCTCAATACACACAAAGTGTACTAGTATAATTCTATGATCAAGATAAACCAATACCAAATCACACTACAACCATACCAATGGTTTGTCCAAAACCATCTCGGTTGTGAGCCTCAACTTATAATCTACAAGGAACTGATAACATGATCTACCATGTGACACAACACACCATGTTATCTACAATGTAATGTATCAGACAATATGCATAACCATAAATATGTAAATAATGATCATGTGATTCTTATTTCAAAAATAAAGATGTTCATACAAAAGATAGACTTTTCAGTATACATCCCAACATAACCTTGCTTTATTTCTTATAATTTCTCCCTTATGATTCATTTTGTTTCTAAACACCCATTTAGTACCAATTATAGAGACTTCTTTCGGTCTCAGAACTAAGTCCCATACTTGGTTTCTTTCGAATTACCCTAGTTCATCTTGCATCGCTAAGATCCAATCTGGATCAAGCAAAGCTTCTTCTATTACCCTTGGTTCAATTTCTAAGATTAGAGCAACTTTAACCCCTTCATTCCTAAAGGATGATCTTGTCCTCACCCCTTGTTGAAGTTCTCCAATAATCTGATCGTGGGGATGATTGACACTTGTCCTACTGGATTTTGGTGCTTGAGATGTTTCAAGTACTTGGTCGTTTGATACATCTTCAAGAAATGACCCTTGTGACTTAGACTTTTCTTTATCAGACTCGACCTTAACTCCCCCTACTTCAGTGTTCTCTTGTAATTTAATCTTCTCCATTCCAAATTTAATTTCTTCATCACTTCTTCGAGTATTGTCAGATTTTTCACCTTCTTCAATTAATTTTGACCTTGTTTTGTAGACTCTATATGCTTTTCTAATAGAAGAATATCCAACAAGAATACCTTCGTCAGCTTTAACAGTGAATTTTCCTAAATGATCTCTGGTATTTAGGATAAACACCTTGCAGCCAAACACCCTAAGATGCTTAATTGTAGGTGGTTTTCCAAACCAGAGTTCATGAGACGTTTTTCTTAGAAACCTATTTATTAGCATCCTATTATGTACATAACAGCTTGTGCTGACGGCTTCAGCCCACAAGTAGCTTGGAAGAGCATACTCATTGAGCATGCTTCTAGCAGCTTCTTGTAAGGCTCGATTTTTCCTTTCCACAACACCATTTTGTTGGGGGTGTTATGGGAATAGAAAATTCGTGCCTATACCCGTTTTCTAAACAGTAGTCCTTAAACCGAGTATTTTCAAATTCCCCTCCATGATCACTTCTAAGGGGTTTAATGGTTGTGTTTTTCTCATTTTCAATTCTTTTACTAAAAGGAATAAAAATTTCAAGAGTTTCAGCCTTATGTTTCAAGAAAAATATCCAAGTGTATCTAGTGTAATAATCAATAATTACCAAGCAATATCTACTACTATTAAGCGATTTAATAGTGTTATAATCAAAAATATCTAAATGCAATAAATATAAAGCAGTAGAAGTACTTACAATGTTTTTGGTCTTGTGTGCCCTCTTTTTCTTACCTTTTTGACAAGCATCACATTGTTAGTTAAAGCCCTAGAACCAATCATGTGATGGTTGAATAGGGAACATTTTGTATCATATTCTATAAAGGCAAAGGATTGGTTATTATATTTACATCTTGCTTGTGCCAGCTAATTTAAATATAATAATGCCCTAGAAAAGTAGGTTCTTATCTACAGCACATCAATTGGCAGAATTGATTATGAGAGGCTGTAGAGAACACTTTTCTAAATGTTCCTAGTCGAGTATTAATATGCAAGGGCAATATTAATACATAAAGACTAGCATGTAGGTCAATTGATGACTTGATCTCACAAGTCATGGATATATGATATCAAGTTGACACATGGGTATATATTGGAGAATATATACTGAACTGACCCGCCATGAGAAAGTTTCATGGATCGTTATATGAGTGTCATAAACTTTCTCATGTGACTATTGGTATGAATAGTCCTTAGACCTGAAGTCACTATGGTTCCCTACATAAGGAGTTATGTACTTTGGTATCGTCAAACGTCACCCGTAACAGGGTGGACCATAAAGGCGATTACTGGGTATGTAACAAATTATGCGGAGGGATGTGAGTGATGTAGATGGGATCTATCCCTTCCATATGACGGAGTGATATCGGTGGGCCCTTGATTGAGTAGAACTACTAAACGCATGGCCATGCTCGAATGAGTCAATATGAGATATTGAGCTCATTTGTTTGAGTTAGTTTACTCAGGGATCAAGAAACACATAGATTGATCGAGGATGACACGGTCTATGCCTCATTGATCAATCGATATCAAGGATAGAAGGACACGGTCATATATTATAGTAGTCACGGAAGGTTAGTCGGATCTTGACTTATCTCAGTAACTTGGGTAGCAATGATGTATTGCTAGATGCCGCTCATTGCTTGTGTATCTAAAAGAGTTTAGATCCACTGCCAACGTTATGAGAGCCTATACGGTCACACACAAAGAGCATGATAATTAGAGGAATTAGAGTATTCTAGTTTGACTAGAATAATTTGGGAATAAGCTTAAGTACAAAATGGTTTTTGGACTTTAAGCTTAATGAGAATTTTAGCTAATTGATTTAATGAGATTAATTCAATATGTTACCTTATTGATTTAATAAGATTAATTCAATATGATAACATAAGCTTAATTGAATTAATAAGATTAATTCAATATGATTGAATTAATAAGATTAATTCAATATGATAACATAAGCTTAATTGAATTAATAAGATTAATTCAACATGCATGAATGCCACATAAGAATGCCACATAAGCATGCCACATAAGCATGCCACCTAAGCATCCACCTAAGCTAGTTAAGGTGGAAGGAAACAAAATGGTTTTGTCTCCTTAAGTGGCCGGCCAAACAAGGATATGTCTCAATGCAATGGATTGCATTGAATGTGTGGAGGTGAAAGGGTTTTTCCAACCCTATAAAAGACACCTCAAGTGGCCGGCCAAAAGAGAGCATTGGCTTTTGTTGTTGGTGGAAGCTTTGGTTGTGTTAGTGGTAAGAGAGCTTGGTGGAAGCTTTGGTTGTGTGGGTTTGTGAGTGTAGGCTAGCAAGAAGAGGAGTCTTCTTCTTCCTTTCTCCTTTTCCCTCTCTTCCTCTCCTTTAGGGACTTCTCTAGCAAGAAGTAAAGGAGAGCTCTTCTAGTTTTCCTTTTGTGAGACAAGAGCGTGCTCGTGTGGATACGTATAGAGGCACGGACACTTGAACGTGCTAAAGATCCAACAAACCAAAAGGAAAAGCGGGATTAACAAGGGCACGCAACAAAGGTAATCCTCTCCTATAAGATAGGTTTGGTTTAGAGAAATTTATTTTATACGAGTTTGCTTTCGCATGGATCACTTGGAAGGGATCCTAATTTTTCCGTTGCGCATATGCCATTTGGCATAAAGAATTCCCTACAGTGGTATCAGAGCCACTTGCGAAAGATCGTATAAAAATAGGTTTTCTCTATTTTATATGTGATATAGAAGTAGGATAAATTTTATTATGAGTTGATAATTGCATTAGCAAATTTTCAAACATAATAAAATATCCAATGTCTTTTAAAAGTTAAAATGACATGGTGCATGGTTATGGCCTAGTCCCAAAAGTTTGTGATTGTGTGTTGTAATTCTTAATACGGCCTGCGTGTCGTGCCTTTCTCCTAATATTCTTGTTGTAAAATTAGTTTTAGACTCGAATGTAACTCGAGTATTTCTCCTTTTGTAATGTACAAAACAAGGATGGAGGGTCCATTGGAAGATGAGGTTACAAGGAGGAAGTCAACACACAAGACAACCAAAAGGAAGCACTTAGGAGAAGATGCTATCCCTAGGTTGACCAATCAATCTTTTCATTGGCTTGAGAAGATTGTAGAATAAGGGCCATAACCATGACACGTTAGTTTAATATGTATGTGATGCATGTTAGTTTAGCTTGTATGTGATGCATGATTAGTTTAGCTTATATGTGATGTATGCTAATATGTATATGATACATGTTTATTTCTTAATAAGTCTAAACGATATGCCTACCAAAGTTGGTACTCACTACTTCCTCGATCATTTGTTATTGGGTTTGCCAAAGCAAAGCAATGCATTTTATCTTGGAGGGGTGCGAGTGGACAATCGTGATGTCCCGCCATCGCCTTGGTTAAGACTTAATTAAGTGTTTTCTTAATTGGTTAAGAAAGTAGAGGCATATATTAGCTTTGAACATAAGTGTTAACATTAGTTTTGTGTGATTTCGAACATCGCCTTTGTCTTAGAAGTGGTCGTTCTCAGATATCCAAGAAGGCCCACGTGCCTCGCCACACCGAAGCCGGGTTTAGGAATAAACACTAAACTAATCTAAAACTTAACCAAAGCTATTAAAAGAGTTACATCAGATGTAATTGGCAAAAGATTGCCTACCTAATTATACTACGTCTTGGGCGATTAGCCAAAGCTAACTCAAGGCAATTATGATGTGGATCTTTATCCCATATAAATTTATAGCTAAATAGTAGCTATGAGAATTTAGTGGGAGCCTCATTTAATTAAAGGCCTAATTAAATGATTTAGGTATGATACTTAACTTTGTATTTTAATGTTGTAGATCACCATGACATCTAACACGACACTCCCCCTCAACTTGCGATCTCCTTGAGAAGGACAAGCAATGGAGCGAACTTTCTTGGTATCGGTATAGGAACTTGAGGATTATCCTCAAGCAAGAACGCATAAACTATATGTCCTAGAACAGTCTACCCTGAAATACCCGCCCTACGGCCACTCGTGCTGAAAAGGATGCTTATAAGAAGCATCAAGATGACGCATTAGATGTGTCATGCCTTATGCTTGCCACCATGAACTCTGAGCTTCAGAAGCAACATGAGAACATGGATGCCTATGATATGGTTGAGCATTTGAAACAACTATATCAAGGACAAGCTAGGCACGAGCGTTTTGAAGTGTCTAAGGCTCTTTTTGCATGCAAGATGCAAGAAGGAACACCTGTAGGAACTCACGTACTCAAAATGATTGGGTACGTTGAGAACCTTGAAAGACTAGGTTTTCCACGAGCCAAGAATTGGCAATCGATGTTATCCTCGCAATCGTTGAATCAATTCGTCATGAATTATAACATGAATGAAATTGATAAACCTTTGCCTCGAGATTCTCAAAGATGTTAAGAAGCTGATGAACCAAATCTCAAGAAGAAAGTTAGTAATGTACTAATGGTCAAGAAGGACAAAGGTAAGCGCAAGGCGTAAGACCAAGCCAAAGGCAAGGCCAACTCATCCACTTCAAAGGGTAAAGGTAAAGTACCTAAGGAAGGGATCGCTTCCATTGCGTGAGATCGACACCGGAAGCAACTGCAAAGTCTACCTTAAGGAAGTAAAGAACAAGAGAAGTGGGACTTCTGCCTCAGTTATACACGTTATAGAAGTTAATCTATCTATTTCTTCTACATGGGTATTAGATACCGGATGTGCATCTCACATTTGTACTAATGTGCGAGGGATCGAGAAATAGTAGAATAATGGCAAAGGGCAAGTGGACCTACGAGTAGGCAATGGCGCAAAAGTTTCAACAGTGTAGGAACATATTCTTTGTCTTTGCCCCGGGCTTATCTTAGAACTAGAGGAGTGCTTCTATGTACTGCATTAACAAAGAACATAATTTACGTATCTTGTTTAGACAAGAAAAACTTTTCTTTTATAATAAAGGACAAATGTTGTTCCATTTATTTAAATGAAATGTTCTATTGTAATGCACCACTTATGAATGGTCTCTATGTTCTAGATTTAGATAACCCAATTTATAACGTAAATACCAAACGGTTCAAATCGAATGATTTGAACTGACATATCTCATCGTCGCCTAGGTCACATAAATGAAAAAACGATATCCCAACTCCATAAAGATGGATTATTGGACTCATTTGATTTTGAATCATATGAGGTATCAGTCTTGTCTTTTAGGAAAGATGACTAAAACTCCATTTAGTGGACATGGCGAGAGAGCGACGGATTTGTTAGGACTCATACATCTTGATGTATGTGGCCCTTTCAATGTCGGCCAGAGGAGGCTATAAGTACTTTATTACTTTCACGATGATATGAGTAGATTTGGCTACTTATATTTGATGAGACATAAGTCAATCCTTTGAAAAGTTCAAAGAATTCAAGAATGAAGTACAAAACCAACTTGGTAGCGTATTAAGCTACTTGATCGGATCGAGGTGGTGAATACCTTAGTCAAGAGTTTCGTGATCACTGGTGAGTGTGGGATAATATCCCAACTCACTCCACCGAACACCACAATGGAATGGTGTATCCGAGAGGAGAAATCGTACTCTATTAGATATGGTACGATCAATGATGAGCCAACCGATCTACCTACTTCCTTTGGGGTTTAGCTCTAGAGACACCGCTTTCACTTAATCGCGCGTTCCATCAAAAGCCGTAGAAAAGACACCGTATACGATATGGACCGAAGAGTCCCAAAATGTCTTTTATAAAGATTTGGGGTTGTGAAGCTTACGTTCGACGTCAAGTCTCAGATAAACTAGGACCCAAATCAGATAAGTGTTATTTTGTAGGATATCCCAAGGAAACTAAGGGATATTACTTTTACAATCCCACACTTGGCAAGGTGTTTGTTGCCAGAAATGCTGTCTTTCTAGAAAGAGAATTTATTTCTAGAAATACTAGTGGGAGTAAAATTTATCTTGAAGAAGTTCAAGATGATGATAACACTAAGGCTTCGATGGAAAATGAACAGGCACCACAAAGTGTTGTGGATGAGGAATTTGTTGCCCAAAGAGTTGTGGAGCAAACACCTGTTCAAGTAGACCAACCTCTTCGTAGATCTAATAGGATCCGTCGTCAACCCGAGAGATATTCTTTTCTCTTGACTGACAACGGTGAAGTATTGCTTGTCGATCCTGACGAGCCTACATCCTATCAAGAAGCTATGATGAGCCCAGAATCCGAGAAATGGCTAGAGGCCATGAGATCCGAAATGGAATCCATGTATACTAACCAAGTATGGACTTTGGTTGATCCACCTGAAGGGGTAAAACCCATTGGGTGTAAGTGGGTCTTTAAAGTAAAGACTGACATGGATGGTAATAAGCATACCTATAAAGGTAGATTGGTGGCTAAAGGATTCAAACAAATTCATGGTATTGACTATGAAGAAACCTTTTCACCGATTCGATGCTTAAATCCATTCGGATCATACTTGCTATTGCAGCCTACCACGATTATGAGATCTGGCAGATGGATGTCAAAACCGCTTTTCTGAATGGAAAGCTACTCGAGGATGTGTACATGACACAACCTGAGGGTTTTGAAGATCCAAAGCATCCTGGAAAGGTATGCAAACTGCAAAGGTCCATTTATGGACTAAAGCAAGCCTCTCGAAGCTGGAATCTTCGATTCGATGATGCAATCAAAGAGTTTGGTTTCATCAAGAATGAAGATGAGCCTTGTGTCTACAAGAGAAATAGTGGGAGCACAGTTGTATTTCTTGTCTTGTATGTAGATGACATACTTCTCATCGGAAATGATATTCCCTCACTCCAGTCTGTGAAGATGTGGTTGTTGGTGCAGGGGCACTAGATAATCGAACCTGTGTTTTGATTATGGCAAAGACACAAAGTTAAGTTTATATTGTTATCTCACGAGCTAAATCAAGTGTGCAGAAAAGTACTAAAGCTGGAGCTGAAGGCTAACGACACCCGGAGGAAGCCGTGGTGGTCGGGCGACACTTGAGTGAATTCGGAGGGAGCCGAAGGAATCGAGTGGAAGGCCGGAAGCAAGAGCTACTATCGAGGTAAGCTCGTGTGAGTGAGAGATTGTAAGGTCGTGTCCTCTTTACGGGGACGACCGTAGGCGACGATTCGACTAAGACTTCCTGTGGAAGGTCTAGGTCGAGATCGGACGGTTAGAAACCGTCGTATTTATCATTTTCTGAGCTAATCTCTTCGCAGGAAGTGGCGGTGATCATTCGGACATTAAAGGCGATCATTATCGATTGGTGATGAGATGCATCGATCGTATCATCGATCGGGATGAGAGGCATCGATCGGGATGGCGACGATTCAACTTTTGCGCTAGGTCAAAACGGATAACGTTTGACGCGGCCACTTCGCGATAAAAATTTGGAAAAATTCATGATCCGTTCCAAAGAAATAGGAGACAAATTCAGAGGCTAAAGTCTATAAAAGGAGGGGAGGATTCATCTCCAAATAAAATCAATTATTCATCAAGTGCTCCTACAACGCCAACGCTTCAACACCGTCATAACGCCGATGCGACGACAACCTCAGATCTTCTTCGTCGGCAGCAGATTCAAGTAATATTTTTGATATTATATTCTGTGTTTTTTTATCTTCATAACGAGGTGAGGTAGGCTTGTTGCCTCATCCTCGTGTATTCGGTTTTTGTAATCGTTGTCTCCTACCTCCAACGAGGAGGAGACGTTTTAGTGTTTTGCCCTCCGTACGCGGTCTAGGACCGATAGGGCCTTGAGTAGCAACCGCTGGGTTGTGAACCAAGTAAAATAAACGTGTTCATTTATTTTCCGCTGTGCTTACTTTGCGTATTGAACGAACGAAAAAGAAAAGATTTACGATCGCTATTCACCCCCCCCCCTCTAGCGACGCTTCTCGATCCAACAGTGGTTAGGGAATTGTTTCTCGATGAAGGACTTAGGTGAAGCTGCCTATATTCTAGGCATCAAGATCTATAGAGATAGATCTAGAAGATTACTTGGCCTAAGTCAGAGTACATACATTGATAAAGTGCTAGATCGTTTTGCTATGCAAAATTCTAAGAAAGGGTTTCTGCCTTTATCACATGGTGTGAGTCTTTCGAAGACTCAATGTCCCTCTTCTAAGGAGGAGAGAGATCACATGGATAAGATCCCTTATGCATCAGCTATAGGGTCTATCATGTACGCCATGCTTTGTACTCGTCCTGACGTCTCGTATGCTTTGAGCATGACGAGTAGATACCAGTCAGATCCAGGTGAAAGTCACTGGATAGCAGTCAAAAATATTCTTAAGTACTTACGAAGAACGAAAGAATATTTCCTGATATTTGGAGGCAATGAGGAGCTAACTGTAAAGGGTTACGGTGATGGAAGCTTCCAAACAGACAAGGATGACTATAGATCGCAATCGGGGTACGTGTTTTGCCTGAATGGTGGAGCTGTGAGCTGGAAGAGTTCGAAGCAGGACACAGTTGCTGATTCTACAACAGAAGCCGAGTATATTGCAGCATCTGATGCAGCAAAGGAGGCTGTTTGGCTCCGCAAGTTCATCAGTGAACTTGGGGTAGTTCCTAGCATTGCAGATCCAATAGACCTCTATTGTGACAACAATGGGGCTATTGCACAGGCTAAGGAACCTCGATCACATCAGCGGACCAAACACATACTGCGGCGCTTCCATCTCATTCGAGAGATCATCGATAGAGGAGATGTGAGGATATGCAGAGTACCGACAGAAGCTAACATCGCAGATCCATTGACCAAGGCTTTGGCACAGAGGAAGCATGATGATCACACTAGGTCACTAGGTATTAGATATCATAGTGATTGGTACTAGTGCTAGTGGGAGATTGTTAGTTAAAGCCCTAGAACCAATCATGTGATGGTTGAATAGGAAAAATTTTGTATCATATTCTATAAAGGCAAAGGATTGGTTATTATATTTACATCATGCTTGTGCCAGCTAATTTAAATATAATAATGCCCTAGAAAAGTAGGTTCTTATCTACAGCACATCAATTGGCAGAATTGATTATGAGAGGCTGTAGAGAACACTTTCCTAAATGTTCTTAGTCGAGTATTAATATGCAAGGGCAATATTAATACATAAAGACTAGCATGTAGGTCAATTGATGACTTGATCTCACAAGTCATGGATATATGATATCAAGTTGACACATGGGTATATATTGGAGAATATATCTTGAATCGACCGCCATGAGAAAGTTTCATGGATCGTTATATGAGTGTCATAAACTTTCTCATGTGACTATTGGTATGAATAGTCCTTAGACCTGAAGTCACTATGGTTCCCTACATAAGGAGTTATGTACTTTGGTATCGTCAAACGTCACCCATAACATAGGTGGACCATAAAGGCGATTCGGGTATGTAACAAATTATGCGGAGGGATGTGAGTGATGTAGATGGGATCTATCCCTTCCATATGACAGGAGTGATATCGGTGGTCCCCTTGATTGAGTAGAACTACTAAAACGCATGGCCATGCTCGAATGAGTCAATATGAGATATTGAGCTCATTTGTTTGAGTTAGTTTACTCAGGGATCAAGAAACACATAGATTGATCGATGATGACACTGTCTATGACTCATTTATCAATCTGATATAAAGGATAGAAGGACAATGTCATTTATTATAGTAGTCACGGAAAGGTTAGTCGGATCTTGACTTCTCTCGTAACTTGGGTAGCAATGATGTATTGCTAGATGCCGCTCATTGCTTGTGTATCTAAAAGAGTTTAGATCCACTGCCAACGTTATGAGAGCCTATAGGGTCACACACAAAGAGCATGATAATTAGAGGAATTAGAGTATTCTAGTTTGACTAGAATAATTTGGGAATAAGCTTAAGTACAAAATGGTTTTTGGACTTTAAGCTTAATGAGAATTTTAGCTAATTGATTTAATGAGATTAATTCAATATGTTACCTTATTGATTTAATAAGATTAATTCAATATGATAACATAAGCTTAATTGAATTAATAAGATTAATTCAATATGATTGAATTAATAAGATTAATTCAATATGATAACATAAGCTTAATTGAATTAATAGGATTAATTCAACATGCATGAATGCCACATAAGAATGCCACATAAGCATGCCACATAAGCATGCCACCTAAGCATCCACCTAAGCTAGTTAAGGTGGAAGGAAACAAAATGGTTTTGTCTCCTTAAGTGGCCGGCCAAACAAGGATATGTCTCAATGCAATGGATTGCATTGAATGTGTGGAGGTGAAAGGGTTTTTCCAACCCTATAAAAGACACCTCAAGTGGCCGGCCAAAAGAGAGCATTGGCTTTTGTTGTTGGTGGAAGCTTTGGTTGTGTTAGTGGTAAGAGAGCTTGGTGGAAGCTTTGGTTGTGTGGGTTTGTGAGTGTAGGCTAGCAAGAAGAGGAGTCTTCTTCTTCCTTTCTCCTTTTCCCTCTCTTCCTCTCCTTTAGGGACTTCTCTAGCAAGAAGTAAAGGAGAGCTCTTCTAGTTTTCCTTTTGTGAGACAAGAGCGTGCTCGTGTGGATACGTATAGAGGCACGGACACTTGAACGTGCTAAAGATCCAACAAACCAAAAGGAAAAGCGGGATTAACAAGGGCACGCAACAAAGGTAATCCTCTCCTATAAGATAGGTTTGGTTTAGAGAAATTTATTTTATACGAGTTTGCTTTCGCATGGATCACTTGGAAGGGATCCTAATTTTTCCGTTGCGCATATGCCATTTGGCATAAAGAATTCCCTACACACATAACCTGTCTTTTTGAAACTTTAGCATTGGTAGCCCCCTGACCAATTCCTTTCCGGCTGGTCTTCTCAAATTCTTCAGGTTGACGTGCATGAGCCTTCTATGTCATAGCTAAGATTCATCTGTTCTAGACACAAGACACTTGACAGATAGATTAGTAGCATTATCAAAACATACTTGATATATATTTTCCTTTCTAACTCCTACGAGCATGGTAACTGTTGGATCGAAAGTGTCGCTAGAGGGGGGGGGGTGAATAGCGATACGATGTCGTTAAAAAACTTTTGCAATAAGTAAAAAGCAAGTAGAGAGTGCACAGCGGAAATATAAAGTAGACAAGATATTTTTACGTGGTTCACAATCTTTCGATTGCTAATCCACGGCCCTAGTGATCCTTGATCACGTACGGAGGGCAATTCACTAAAACCACTCCTCCTCGTTGGAGGTAGGAGCAACGATTACAAAAAGAAATCAAGGCAAAGGGACACTCCCCCTTTCCTTGTTACGATTAAAGCACAAAGACAATTTAAAGAAGTAGAACTTAAATAAATATACCGACAACTCTTATAAGTAGAAGATGTAGCTTTCGTTGTCGGCGGCACTTCGTCGTAGCAAATGTGAGTAGTAGTAGCGGCGTTACGACGGCGTGTTGAGAGCTCTTGAATTCTTGTGATTTGCTTGGCTTGAACATGTCTATTTATGGATATTGATCTATGAATTTAGACATAGGTAGTGTCCAAGGTGAGGTTCTTATCCCCCAAGACTTGTTCATCCACATCCTTTGCGCCAACTCAAGGATGAGGTGTTTCATCCAACCACCTTGTGCCACCTCCAACCTCCTTGGGCGCCAACTTGAGGATGAGGTGTTTCATCCAACCACCTTGTGCCACCTCCAACCTCCTTGGGCGCCCCAACTTGTTGGAGCCATTCAACTTGTGCCACATCATGGGAGCCAACCATCTTGTGCCAACTCACCTTATTTTGGGCGTCCACCACAAGGAAGCTTGGTGATGGTTTGGATGTCCACCTTGATGCCACATCACCCTTTGTACCAAAACACGAGTCAAGTCCAAAGTCACCCCCTTGAAATTCGAGCTCTTCTCGAGGCTGGAACTTGACTAGCAGTTGACTGTAGTCAAAGGGTTTTGGACTGCAGTACAAGTTAGCTTAAAATATAAAGTACGATGGTTCTAACCATCTGATCTCGACCTAGACCTTCCATTGGAGGTATTGGGTCGGATCTACGCTTAACGACCTTGCTTCGCTTTCACACGAGCTTACCTTGTAGCCTCGCTTACGGTCTTCACCCGAGTACCTCGGCTTCCTCCGAAGTCCCTCTGGCGTTGCCCGACCACCTCGGTTCCCACCGGTGTCATGAGACCTTCGCTCAACTTTAGCATTTCGCACACTTAATTGAGCTCGTAAGATAACAAATATACCCTTAACTATTGAGCCTTTTGCCATAATCAAAATACCGGTTCGACTTTGGTGCCCCACTGCACAACAATCTCCCCCTTTTGATTCATGGCAAACCGACACAAAGTTAAGGAAAAATTAAGCATAACATGAGCTAGCATAATGATTAAGCATGAATGAGCTAGCATAAAGATTAAATATGAATGAGCTAGCATAATGATTAAATATGAATGAGCTAGCATAATGATTAAATATGAATGAGCTAGCATAATGATTAAGTATGAATGAGCTAGCATAATGATTAAATATGAATGAGCTAGCATAATGATTAAGTATGAATGAGCTAGCATAAAGATTAAGCATGAGTGAGCTAGCATAAAGATTAAGCATGAGTGAGAAATATTATTGTTTCAAGTTCTCCCCTTTGAGGTAACCTCCCCCTTGACCGAAGGTGAGTTCATGAAAAATAATTTTTACTCCCCCTTAATAGTTGCTTAAGTAAACGGAATTACTTAATATAAAAGGTAATAATTTTGTTTACTTTCTTCCTTACTTTTGTGACTTTCTCCCCCATTTGCCTTAACTCAAAAAGTTTGTAAATATATTTTAAGGTTTGTAAGTCCAAGCAAGTTCCCAATATAAATATATATTTTTTTTTTAAATAATAATAAGCTTGAAAATATGTTCATCTAAAATGTACAACTCCGGTTGGACTTGATTGATATAGAATGATCAATAAGTCTTGAAGGAGTTGATTAATTTTAAATAATTATACTCCATGGTTCATGTCGATGCTTGAATCTACATCTCGGAACTGTGAGTAAGGTCCTAACATCTCACGCCCGTCTCATTGGCTAAGTACACAAACAATTTAGTCCTATGTGTTGTGAGATGTGTTGGCTACTTAAATCTATAGGTATATGATTTCTAAGGTAAGACTTAGGCTAATTTCATAAAAAGAAGCAAAAGTAGAGTACATATATAGAAAAATTTAAATCCTACTCTATTACGCACATACCTAACTTTCGTCTTAATAAACTAAATTGACCGGGTAGTGGTTTGGTGAAGATGTCCGCTAGGTTTGATTTGGACTCAACATACTCTAGTTGTATAGTTCCATTAGTTACATGTTCCCTAATGAAGTGGTGTTTAACTTCTATATGTTTTGTCCTAGAATGACATATTGGATTTTTAGTTAAGTTAATTGAACTAATGTTATCTATGTAGGTTTTAATGTTGTTAAAGATTAAGCTAAAGTCTTGGAGAGTGTGCTTCATCCACACGGGAGGTGAGAGACACACTCACCCATCGCATAGCGTATTCGGCCCGGTGGTAGATAAGGCAGCGCAATCTTTGCTTCCTCTTTGCACCAACTTACTGGGACTCGAGGGATTTGACAACAACCACTCGTGCTCTTTCTATCGAGTTTACTATCGGCATAGTCGGAGTTGGAGTAGCCGATTAGATTAAACTCGGTAGATCTAGGGTACCAAATACCTACGTTTAGCGTGCCCTTTAGATATCTAAGGATACGCTTGACTAGGGTTAGGTGAGACTCCTTGCGCAGGTTTGTAACCTTGCGCACATACTTACCGCGAATAAAATGTCGGAATTATTTCGCGGTTAAGTATAGGAGACTTCTATTAACGCTCCTATAGTATTTTAGGTCAACGGGTTTTCCTTCTACATCTTCGTTTATATTAACATTAGTTGCCATAGGTGTATTGATTATTTTAGCATCTTGCATTCCAAATCGATTTATTAAGTCCTTAGTATATTTTGTTGATGTAAATATATTCCATCTTTAGTTTGTTTAATTTGTAAACCTAAGAAGAAACTTAACTCTCCTACTAAATTCATTTCAAATTCACTTTCCATAAGTGAGATGAATTCGTTTAGCAGGATCGAGTTGGTAGTTCCAAAAATTATATCATCTACATAGATTTGGGCTATAAAGATTTCTTTTCCTACGGTTTCTGAATAAGGTTGGGTCGACTAAACCTTGGTTGAATCCTTTGGACTTAAGATAGATCAAGCCTTTCGTACTTAAGCTCTTGGGGGCTTGTTTGAGTCCATATAGGGCTTTCTTAAGTCTAAGGACATGGTCGTTTATCTAGATTTTCGAATCCGGAGGTTGGTAGCGTAAACTTCTTCCTTAATGTATCCATTCAAAAATGCTGACTTGACATCCATTTGAAACAATTTAAAACCTCGATGTGCAGATATGCTAACAACATTCGGATGGACTCTAGTCTGCAGCTCTGGCGTAGGTCTCATCGTAATCTAAACCTTCGACTTGACTAAACCCTTTTGACTAACCTAGCTTTATTTCTAACTACTTCACCTTTATCATCAAGTTTATTTGAAATACCCACCTTGTTCCAATAATTGATTTTTCTTTAGGTGGTGGTACTAATTCCCGGACTTCATTTCTAGTGAATTGAGCTAGCTCTTCTTGCATAGCAATAATCCGGTCGGGATCAAGAAGTGCTTGTTCAATAGTTTTGGGTTCGATTTTGAAATTAACGAGATTTGACTAAGGTTTCGATATGAAGCTCTAGTTCGAACCCTAAATTTGGATCACCTATAACTTGATTGATAGGATGATTTGTTTGAGTCTTAGTGTGACTCGGGTTAGGTCATCTATCACTTGGTCGATAGGATGACTTGGGTGAGTTCTAGTTTGACTTGGGTTAGAGTCATCTATCACTTGGTCGATAGGATGACTTGGGTTAGGGGCGAGATTCAAGTTCAAGATCAGTCGGGTTCGCTATAAGTTGATTTGCTAGTTGGTTTTGTTAAGGATTGAGCGGGTTCGTGTCCTTCGTCGAAAACTATATTAATGGTTTCTTCGACTCTAAGAGTGTCGTGATTGTATACCCTATAAGCTCTTGGTGGTTGAGTATCCTAGAAAGGTTCCAAAGAGAGGTTTTGGATTTGAATTTCCTAGGTAATCCTTAGTGTTTAAGATATGTACCTTGCATCCAAATACCTAAAGTATTTGATGTTGTATTTTATCATGATAAATCTCGTCTGAGGACTTTTGGTGCCTCTTTACCATAAGGATCCTATTTTGGACATAGCAAGCCGCACTAACGGCCTCGCCCAAAATCTATCGGGTAGGTTATACTCGTTTAACATTGTCCTAGCGGCTTCTTGTAGGGTTCTATTTTTCCGTTCGACTAACCCATTTTGTTGTGGGGTTCTAGGACATGAAAACTCATGGTGGTATCCGCTTTAGGTTACAATCTGTAAACCTCGTGGTTTTCGAATTCACCACCATGATCGCTTCTAAGTCTTTTAATCTTAAGGTTCTTTTGATTTTCGATTAACCTACAAAGATTGATTAGTTGGTCTAGGTATCATTTTTATGTTTGATAAACCTAACCCAAGTAAATCTAGAATAGTCGTCAATTATGACTAAGCAAAATTGACTACCATTGAGTGACTTAGCTCCATGTGAATCAAATAGATCCATGTGTAGGAGCTCAAGAACACTTTTGGTTCGTTCTTGATTAGTTAATTGATGTTGTGTCCTAGATTGTTTACCTTGTTGACAAGCATTACATATTTTATTATCCAAGTTGTTTAGTTTAGGCAAACCTATAACCAAGCCACTCGACTCATCTTGTGGGCCGAGTCTTGGGTGCAGTGTCAAGTCTTGATTGCCATAACCAAGATTCCTCTTCTTGCTGTGTCATAAGACACTTGGTTGAGGAGTTGGGTAAATTTATTGTGTAGATGTTGCTACTCCTAGTTCCTTTAAGTATTATTTTAGATGTTGCATTTATTTTGATTACGCATTCATTTTCTAGAAATATGACCTTATAATTGTTATCACACAATTGGCTTACACTAAGTAAATTATATTGAAAGTTTTCTACTAATAAGACATTTTGAATTGTAAAGTTAGAGTTGAGCTCAATATCACACGATCCGATGATTTTGAGCTTGCCGTTATTTCAAGGCTACCGATCCTTGTCGTTTGAATCGTAACCCGAAAATTTGAGTTGATCCCGGTCATGTGTCGGGAGCAACCCGCCCAACATCCATTGATCCTACACATAAGGTAGTTGGATCGGATATTGGAATTACTAAAGGGTTGTTTGTAAGTTTTAAACCTAAATCATCTCACCAATATCTACATGATCAAAACATGTTATTCCTATGTGTTATTGTGAGATGACTTTCAATTTTACTTGATTAATTTTAATGAATTTAAATTAACCAACATTAGGTTAGATTCGATTTAGTCTAAGCTCATCAAGTAATCTTTTCAAGAGATTAGCTTCCAGTGTCGTGGCGAGGCACGAGGCCTTCTTTGATCGGAACAACGACCACTTCCTTAGACAAAGCTAATTTCAAGAAATTGATAACTCGACTTACTTGAGACTACGTCTTGGTCTAACTAGTTATTTTTGAAAAGAGGCTCCCGAGGCTCAATCTTTTTAGGATTTTAGTTGGTTTATTTTTGAAAAGAGGCTCCCCGAGGCTCAATCTTTTGAGGATTTTAGTTGGTTATGAGTCCTATCTAACCATTCTAAAAATAAAGGAAAAACTAAGCATGCAATTTCTAAGACTTAACAAAATACATTTTGTATTGGCTCCCCTGGACCATTGAATCGAGGGGGTCTATTCACATAGTGAATTTGGTCCTTGGGACCCCAATACATGTTAGATCCTAAAGTTGAAATCAAAGTGGTCTTAGGGACCCATGCTTGGTCATGTTTCTTATGTTGGTTTACTATAGACATATATGACTTATTGGTTGTATTTGAGTTAAACCCGAGTCCGCCTTGTTGTACACGGCCCTTTGTGATCCAAGTAAGAGGTCAAGTCCCTTGGATCCCAAAGTGAACCTTTCCAACGTGTTCCTAAGGTCTTGACTTGTGTTTTCAAAAGCGAGTTCTCAACTTCAAGCTTTTCAACTTGAGTTGAGTCCTCCTCTTGAATACAGTAGTCGAAGAGGTTAGGAGACCTCATGTTTGAGAAGGTTAACCTCCTCAATTAGGGTCTCGACCTTGGACTCGGACTTAGCTAGTTTCTTATTTAAAAATTTAATTGCACCATACAAAGTATTAAGTAACGACCGACTTACCCTTAATGATTCTTTTGAACCGGATACGGATCCGTGGCTTGTCTTGAATGGAAGCTCATCGCCAGTTCGGACTCGGACTCTTCTTGATTTCGAGTCGTGCTCGGTCGGCTTGGCCATTAGAGCTTGGATATCGCCTTCTTCCTCCGACAACTCCTCCCAAGTAGCGTTTAGCGCTTTCTTGGTCTTTGATGCGTTATTCTTTAGCTTTGGGCACTCGGACTTGATGTGGACCGAACTGTTGCACTCATAGCATCTAAAATTAGAAGTATTTGAATTAGGTTTAGGCTTACCTTGAGTTGTTGGTCGCTTTCGTCTCTTGATCATCTTCCTAACTAGATTGACTAGTTCGGATTCTATTTCGAGTCTACTTCCGATTCGACTCGCCTTCTTCCTTCGGGGTGGCTTGCTTGCGGGCTTCTTCTTCTTGGAACTCTCGCAACTAACGCAATACTCTTCGGCCTACCGACCACGTTAGTTTGCTCATGTAATTCAAGTTCAAAACAATTCGCCTAACCTAATTTTAGAAAGGTTCTGGAGACCTTGTAGGCATCGACCATGGATGCCCACAAGGTGGTCCTAGGAAACGAGTTAAGAGAATACCGATAAGGTCGCGATTCTCGACCTTTGTCCGATGGCATGGAGTTGGTTGTGATGTCTTGGATACGAGCATGTAGTTGAGTTGCGGTCTCGTTTTCCTGCATTTTCAAGTTATACAATTTATTTAAAAGTAAATCTCTTTACATACCTTCGTGTCGCCGGTGCCTTCGTAGTTCCACTAGCTTGGTCCATAAGTCCTTTGCACTAATGAAGGGGCCGACGGTTGAGCTCTTCCTTGACAACCCACATTGCAAGATTTGAGTTGCCTTGGCATCGGCTTCTACTTGTTTTTCATGGAATTTGACCATTGATCGTAACCCAAAGATTCACCATCTTCATTAATAGGAAGTGTGAAACCGGTTTGATTACGATCCACATCTCGATTTGGGTTTTAAGAAAGCATTCCATCCGACCCTTCCAATAACGAAAGTCATTGTAAAACGGCTCAAGTGGTGCTAAACCTTCGAGATGGGCCATTTAAAAACAAGAAGAAGAACGATTTAAAAGAATCTTGCAAAACACACACGAAAGAATATTCCAAGACTTTCGCCTTGGATTAGTAGGGAAGTAAAAAGATATATAAAATGTAACTTGCAAAAAGAAATAAACAATCAAATGCGAATGTCGTTGAAGTTCCGAGGACAACCTTACTCGGATCTAACCCAAGGACAACCTTATCCGATCCTAAAGCCTCTAATGCAATTCTATATGTAGGAGAAGATAAGCAAGTGAAATAATTATACGAAAACAGAAATAAATAAATAAAAATCTGAAAAAAAGAAAAACAAAGCTAGATTGGTGGTTTCACCAATCTTAGCGCCCGCTCGATACCAATTGTTGGATCGAAAGTGTCGCTAGAGGGGGTGAATAGCGATACGATGTCGTTAAAAACTTTGCAATAAGTAAAAGCAAGTAGAGAGTGCACAGGAAATATAAAGTAGACAAGATATTTTTACGTGGTTCACAATCTTCGATTGCTAATCCACGGCCCTAGTGATCCTTGATCACGACGAGGGCAATTCACTAAAACCACTCTCCTCGCTTGGAGGTAGGAGCAACGACATAAAAAGAAATCAAGGCAAAGGGACACTCTTTCCTTGTTACGATTAAAGCACAAAGACAATTTAAAGAAGTAGAACTTAAATAAATATACCGACAACTCTTATAAGTAGAAGATGTAGCTGCTGTCGGGCGGCACTTCGTCGTAGCAAATGTGAGTAGTAGTAGCCATTTACGCGTGTTGAGAGCTCTTGAATTCTTGTAATTTGCTTGGCTTGAACATGTCTATTTATGGATATTGATCTATGAATTTAGACATAGGTAGTGTCCAAGGTGAGGTTCTTATCCCCCAAGACTTGTTCATCCAACCACCTTGTGCCACCTCCAACCTTCTTGTGCGCCAACTCAAGGATGAGGTGTTTCATCCAACCACCTTGTGCCACCTCCAACCTTCTTGTGCGCCAACTCAAGGATGAGGTGTTTCATCCAACCACCTTGTGCCACCTCCAACCTCCTTGGGCGCCAACTTGTTGGAGCCATTCAACTTGTGCCACATCATGGGAGCCAACCATCTTGTGCCAACTCACCTTATTTTGGGCGTCCACTAACCACAAGGAAGCTTGGTGATGGTTTGGATGTCCACCTTGATGCCACATCACCCTTTGTACCAAAACACGAGTCAAGTCCAAATTCACCCCTTGAAATTGAGCTCTTCTCGAGGTCAAACTTGACTAGCAGCTTGGATCGTAGTCAAAGGGTTTTGGACTGCAGTACAAGTTAGCTTAAAATATAAAGTACGATGGTTCTAACCATCTGATCTCGACCTAGACCTTCCATTGGAGGTATTGGGTCGGATCTACGCTTAACGACCTTGCTTCGCTTTCACACGAGCTTACCTTGTAGCCTCGCTTCCGGTCTTCACCCGAGTACCTCGGCTTCCTCCGAAGTCCCTCTGGCGTTGCCCGACCACCTCGGTTCCCACCGGGTGTCGCAGACCTTCCGCTCAACTTTAGCATTTCTGCACACTTAATTGAGCTCGTAAGATAACAAATATACCCTTAACTATTGAGCCTTTTGCCATAATCAAAATACCGGTTCGACTTTGGTGCCCACTGCACCAACAGGTAACATCTGAAATGTTATGCTTTACTAGTCATTGAGTTGAATTGAATTCAACCCTATATCCAGCATCACACAACTGACTCACACTTAACAGGTTAAATGACATATTTCTAACAAGCAACACATTCCTAATCATAAAATGCTCTGAAACATAAATATCTCCTATTCCTATAACTCTTAACTTACCACTATTGCCAAACAAAACAGTACCTTTATTTTTGTTTTCTAGCGAGGAGAACAATGATATGTCGTCAGTCATGTGTTTGGAGTATCCACTGTCTACGAACCAGGTTGATGGACACTCCCCCTCAACCAATGCCTGATAGACACAAAAGATAAAAGATTTTGTAACTCAAATATTGGGTCCATTAGCTTCCAAAATGTATTTCCTAGGAATCCATGCCTTAGTTGTTTTCTTCCTACCAGGAAATCTAAAAACCAAAGAAATAAAACTATGTTCTTGCTGTTTAGGTCTATAACCTATTCCAGCTTGGTTGTAAATAGCTCATTGTGATTCTAGAATCATATTTAACGTTCGAGAGCTAGAGCTGAACTTCTCAAGAGTACACTTGAGATCATTCACCTATGCTCTCAGAGTTCTGTTTTCATCCATAATTTCATCAAACTTGGAGGTGTTGGCACTAGATTCTACCGCATGCTCCTTAAGATTCTTGAAATGTCCTAATTCAGATTTTAAAGTTTTGATTCTACATTTGGATTTTTCTAACATGTCAGTTAAATATGCAATAGTTTTATAGCAATCTCTAAGTTACGAATTTACTTGACCATCATCCATCGATGATGATTCTGCCTCTGCCTCTGAGTCTGAATCTGTTCTGAAGTCCTCCACCACCAACAGAGCAGTGTGTCGTCCAGCCTTGTCTTCTTTTTCTTCTTCTGACAATCCAGATGATGACTCATCCCATGTGGCTCTCAATGCTTTTCGTCTCCTCCTTTTTTTCTTCCTTCTTCTTGAGACGAGGACATTCATTTTTGAAATGTCCTTTCTTGCTGCATTCATAACAAACTACATTAGTTTTATCAATTACATTATCAACTTGCTTACCCTTCTTTTTGCTGTATCTTTTGCTCCTCCTCATCATTTTCCTCACGAAGTTGGCCATCTCGCTGGAAGAGGACTCGTCATCTCCATCTGATTATGTGCTTGAGGATGAAGACTGCTCCTTCTTCTCCTTCTTTTTCTTTCCCTCCTTGCTTTGATCACCTGCAAACAAAGCCATACCTTTCTCTTTTTGACCTTTATTAGCCTGTTCATGTAATTCCATCTCACAAAATAGTTCATCTATTTTAACAATTGATAAGTCCCTTGATACCTTATAGGCATCCATCATGGATGACCATAAGACATTTCGGGGAAATGATTTAAGTACATACCTAATCAAATCTCGATTCTCAACAACCTCTCCAATAGATTGGAGACCGTTAAGCAACTTCTTGAATCTTCCATGTAGCTCACTGACAGATTCAGCGTCCTTCATAGTGAAATTCTGGAGTTGACTTAGGAACAAATCCCTCTTGGCTATACGAGAGTCTATGGTATCCTCGTGCAGCTCAAGTAGTTTATTCCATAGGCCGATGTACCTGCATCCTGCTCAAAGGTATAAAAAGAAGGTGGTGCAACTGTAGGTTCATGGCGTGGACTAGGTGGGCTCCTATTGGGCGCTTGGAAAATGTTTTGGATTTTGCACGGTCGTGTGAAATTCACACAGCTGACTGTGTGCGACTCTGGATTTCTCCTGGAGTGCAACACGGTCCGAGCCTTTCCACACACCCTGTCGTGTGCTCTTCTGCCCATGGGGCACGATCGTGTGGAATCCACATGGCCACCCATGCTTCCCTCTGAGGTTCAAACAAGGGAACTCCTTTCTACCTAGCAAGTTCTATCTGACCCTAAAACACTTGTGAAGGTTCCAATGAATAAAAATTAAAGTCTAAACTAACACGCATGAATGCAAAAAGACTAAAACATGTAAATTTAAATTTGGGTTGCCTCCCAAGAAGCGCTTGTTTAAGGTCTCTAGCTCGACCGTACCCCTACATTTCATCTTGGCTTTAGTGGGCTAAGGAGATTTTTCCTCCCTTTCTTACTGCGTTTGAATCTTGCTTATGGGGGAGTAAGATATTTGTTCACTTTATGCCTCTTGCCTTAGTCCTTTATCACTATATCTCTTAAATCTAGCTCGTGGAGGGGCAAGATACTTGGTCTTTTTATGCCTTTTACCTTGTGATCCTTCGTCACCATATCTCTTAAATCTTTCTCATGGAGGGGTAAGATATTTATTAGCTGCCTTCTTTGGTTAAAAATTGAACATGCTTATCTTCAAAGAATTATCAGGAGTTTGATCATAATATTCCATTTTGTCCAAATATTGTAAATAACGTAACTCACCTCCGAATTCCTCACCAAAAGATTGATCAGAAGATTCTATTATGTCAAATGAAATTTTATCATTACCAATCACTAAAAGGGCTTCGTTATTGGTAACTATAGTTTCGATGAGGGTTAAGGCATGCTCTTCTAGGTCCTTGAAGGTAGGAGGTATTTTAATTGAAGCAATGCACTCCTCGATTAAAGTATCAACTATATAATTCTCAAGTTCTCCTTCTAGTGGTGATTGAATGGATTGCCCTTTAGATTTTCCTGGTAATCATCCTGGTATTCTAGCGGACTGGCTGGCGATCTGTGCTATTTGAATCTCTAGCTTCTTTTGTCGGCTAGCAATGCCATTCAAAGATGACCTTAATTCTTCTAGAATTATCTCTGTCTGCGAATGTCGCCGCTGGAATTCAGTGTTCGCCGCTTGTTGAATTTGAATGAAATTTTCCATCATTTGCTCAAGTTGGGATTTAGGCGGACAATATTGAGGGTTTAAGTAGCCAGGGTCATAACTATATGCATAGGAATCATCTCATGGCCACTGATTGTAATCATCGATGACATCTTCTTATTCAAATTGTGAAGGTTGAAATATATCAGGACAATCGTTAATGGTATGTCATGTTTCACAATAATGCTCACAATAAATGTTACCAAAACTCACAGCATTAAATTGACCATAATCATGAGTAAAAGAATGCATCTTTATATATAGAAAAATATAAATAAGGGAAGGAATAACAGTGCCTTGGCAAGATACAAAAAAAAAATAAAAAGCAAAATAAAGGAAACCAAGTGCTAAGAAAATAACTAAAAGAAAAACTAAAATTTGAATTAGATTAATGAAAACTATTAAAATAATCCTAAACTAGGTCTGATTCAAACTATCCACTTTCGATTCGATATAAAATCAACAATCCCCGACAATAGCGAAAAAAACTTGATGCACAAGAGCACGACCTCTCATCTCCGATGGAAAGCATCGAGGACTCGAAGCATGTGCTCACACTCAAAGCCTACAAGTGCACGAATGTCGTCAAGTAATAAAGATTATCGATCCCACAAGGACTGAGATTTGAGTACCGTTTGTCCAGTGGATGTTGTTATTCGGATTTAAAATCCTAAGAGTTATGGTTGCGAGGTTGATGGTGGTCCTAACTTAAGTACGATGTCACTCGGAGGAAGGGAAGGTTGGTTCGAAGTTCTCAAAAGGGATTCTAGCACTTCGGGTTCACTTGTGCGTTGTGGAATATGATATCAATTAAATATTATCTAGATCTATAATTATGATCTTATGGAAGGATCATCATACACTTGCCCGATGAACTTATGCTTCTACCGGGAACCACCTATTCCAAACCAAGCTGACCTTTCGGATCATCAGAGCTCAGGGGGTTGATACCGTTGGGAGCCCCCTGTCACTAAGGTCCCTCAACCCTTCTAGAGTAAATTTCTCCTACTTCAGTCCTTCTGTTAAGGTAGGTTGTTGGGTACAAGGATGACCTAAGAATCTCTATGAAGAGTCAGAACGTGTCACATTTCCTACTACATCATATTCTACTATCTATGGTTATTGGAGGGAGGACGACCGCAAGGTTCCTCCTTGGTTCTCCTAGATTTTTGATACAAAGGTTGTCACCCTTTGCATCAGCTATGCACAATAGATAGAGAATCAAAACACAATTATCATCAATCCAAATAACACCAATTGTAAACATAAATTCAGAAACAGAATAGATATTCAACTAGCATGTTCTACGTACACAAGCAACTCCCTAATTCTAAAATCAAAAGATCTACTCCATAGATGAAAGAGAAAAGACACAAGGCATCATAGAATGAATCATTACAATGTAAAGAGATCTAAAAATGAAATTACAACGCCCTTGGTCATTCTCTTTGGCATTGGAGCGCAGAATTCGATCCTCGAGCTGCTTCCTTCCTCCCCATTACAAGTCTTCGTGCTTTTTAAGGCCCCTTTTTACCGTCCTAGTCGTCGGGCCTCCTCCTAGGGTCTGGGAGCCCAAGGGTGGCTCCCCCATGATCCCTAGTCTCTTAGACAAGTTTTCTATATATATAGGTGGCTCCGACTTTCCATAAATGCTTGGAAAAATCCTATTTCGTCGAATTTGTGGTGCCACCACACGATCATGTAAATTTCACATGGCCAGCAGTGTTCAAGGTTGAAAATGACTGAAATCTTGGCTAAAAATTAGGCTAGAAAAAAGACACGGTCATATGGATTTTACACGGTCAGTCGTGTGGATTTCTGGAGCGTTCATTTTGATCCGTTTTGCTTTGAAAACATGCCCATGTCTTGGGACATGGACAGTGCATGTTCTTTGAGGTATGTGCTCCACAAATTGCTCCATTTTTGCTCCAAAAATGATGCTCCGCACATAAAAATAACAAAAGAAAATCTTCGAATTAGAAAATAGGAAATTAATGCAAAACAAGGAAGAATATGCATGAAACAAGTATAAAATGCAATGAGATGTATGCTAAAACTACTCATAAAACTCTATATATTTTGCTCACATGACTTATTTGAGCAGACTGTACAAGTCGGCTTATAAGAGGTCTCCTCGGATTTCCTTTGCCATAATTTCTTCCTCCAAACCCCTACTGATAAGGTGCTAGATTCATAACCAAATTTCGAACATGGGGATGAGCCCTCATAATCCTCTACAACTCAAAATCTAATTGCTGACAATTCTAATTATTATGCCTATATTCCTGATGATAAGCACAGAAAGTAGGAGCCGATAATCTCCTAGGCCCTCTGTCAGCTCCAAAGGATCTTCTCAATAACTATTGTTCTATACAAATATTCATAGCTCTCTCCTTAGAAAATTATAATTGAGGAGAATATAGAGATCTATCCTCTGAAGGTTGAGCAGGTCTTACCCATTCAATCCTCCTTTTTGGTACTTCTACTATTCTAAAATCCCAAGAAGTTTGCCGAGACTTCTGAGCATCCTCAAGATTAATAAACTTCTCTACTCTGGATAACAAATCATCAAACTTTGCAAGAGACTTTTTGGCTAAAGATTTAAAGAAATCCCCCACTAGGAGCCCTTGAGTGAAGGCTCCTACCATCATACGAGACTCCATAGCAGGAATTTCTCCTGTGGACTATGTGAATCTCTGCACATATTGCCGCAAACTTTCTTGCTCTCTTTGTTTAAGATCAAAAAGACTTAGTGGTTGAGCCATATATTTTTTAGAACTAGAAAAATGACTTAAAAATAATATTGAAAAATCCTTGAATGACGCAATACTCTGTGGCTTCAAGTCACTAAACCATTGTTGTGTCGGTCCTATTAATGCAGTAAGGAACACCCGACACTTAACTCCATCAGTATATGATGTGAGCAAAATATATAGGGTTTTAGGAGTAGTTTTCACTCACATCTCGTTCCATTTTATATTTTATTCTTGCATATTTCACTTTATTTTGCATGCATATCCTATTTTCTGGTTCGGAGATATGCTCTTTGTACTCTTGTGTGCAGGACAACATTCTACGGGGAAAATGGTGAACTTTTGGAGCGAAAAGAAGGCATTTGGCAGCTAGAACAGAAGGACACACACCCTGGCCCTGTGAATCCACATAGCTCACTCCCCAGCGACACACACGGTCTAGCCATGTGAATCCACACGGTCATGTGGCACTGGGCGATTTCGACACGATTCAGTTATTTTCAAGGTTTTGAAGAGATCCTGTTAGAACGTCGGTGGCTGGCTAGAGGGGGGGAATAGCCCTCTTTCGTGTATGGTGGAATTGCTCGTTGAATTGTCTATGAATTACAGTTAGCACAAGCGGAAATATAAACCTAAAGACAAAACAAAAAAACAAGAAATACAAACGCTAACAAGAGTGTGTAACGTGGTTCACGACCTTGCCGCTAATCCATGGACCGATACGTTCCAGGTGAATCACGCCTAAACTTCCACTATTCTCTCCTTGGCACTAAGCAAGGTGGAGGTAACCTTTTCTTACAAGATCACTCTTCTTACAATAAAACTTGGATAAGAGTAAGTAAGAAGAGTAGGGAAGTGTTTTGGTCACTTGGGTGTTGATTGGAGTTAAAGCATTAGGCTCCCAAGTTAACCCATGGCTTCTTTTTATAGAGAAGAAGTCTTTCTTCTCGTTGGGCACCTGGCAGTCAACTGATGCCTCGATTAGTCGACTGCCCCTGTAGCCATTGCCCTATAACGGCTTCTTCCACATTGGATTTCATCCAACGACTCCCACATCAGTCAACTGATGGAGCCAATAGTTGAGTCCTATGAGCGAGCAGTTGACTAACAACCATTCTGTGCCTGAAACCCTCATGACGATCATCGCGCTAGCCGATCGATGGTTTTGCCGATCGATCGCCAACCATTGGCGATCATTGCACCGACACTAAACGACTCGAACACCAATCAAGTCTAAGTCGACTTGGATTAGTCGACTGCCATGGCATGGTAGTCGACTGATGTCAGGAAATCCCATCCGACACTTAGCCAATCAGCCAAGTTTCACCTAAGCGCTACCCCGTCCTGGGTTACAATCGCTCACTCTCATTCCCTTGGAGTCCCTCGCCTTTGATGTTGTTTTTGTCTAGCCACGTCCCTCAGATGCGCCAAGTACATGGCTTCACAGTGTCATCCTTCGTGTCTCGCCCTGAAGTCTACTTCCTCTGGCTTCACTCCAATGCTTCTCATCCCGTAGTCCCTCGGATGCACCAAGCGCACGGCTTCCGCAAGGCATCTTTCACCGACTCAAAGACCGAGTTATGAGAGGTGAAACTTGCCAATGCTCCATGTTTGAATTACTAAGTCTTGTATGACTTCAACGCACACATCAAATCCAATACAATCCTAACTTAACCCCTTTGCCACACACATCAAAACCACATCACATGGGTTGATTGCCCTAACAATCTCTCCCTTTTTGATGTGTGGCAATCCGTTTAAGTTAGGTAAAAACAATAAAAATAAAAACATAAGGCAAGAAAGCATGTAAATAATATGAGTATAAAAACTTCCCCTTAAACATGCAACTCCCTCTTAAGACATGCTAAGTTTTCCCCCTTAACATGATTAACTTAAACTCTCATAATTCTCCCCCTTTGACACCATCAAAAACATTGCACAAATGTTACATACGCATGACATCAAGTCTAAGGAAGAGAAATACCCAAAACCACTCAAAACCTGATAAAATAGGTTACTGTGCTCGTGTACAATACATCAGTCGACTGAATTAGAGGATCAGTCGACTGACATTCAAATTTCAAGTTTTTTTGATTTTTCGAATGAACTTCAGAAATGCACTAGAAATTACAAAAATTTCGAAAAATCATGAAATTTTGAGTACATATTTCTTGTGAGTTCCTCTATTAGTGAAAAATAACTTTTCATAAAAATTCATTTTATTTTTGAAACTTTGGCAAAAACTTAAAAGTTGCAAAAATGTCTAAAGTTTGTATCCACTTTAAAGCCTAGTTTTGCCTTGAAGCTTTTCAAAACATGAACTCACAGGTTATTAAACATAAAATGGTTTTGAAATCATTTGAAATATCCAACCATGATCTTTGGGCAATATGTCTATGAATTAAACATATGCTTTCCCCATGATTGGTCTATGATTACTCTATTGATACACTTAATGACCCATCTAAATGCCATAAGTATTAGTGAACCATTTGTATCATCCTATTATCTCACCCATTGCTATGTTCTCAATCAAGTTAGCCTTATAGTGGGATGTGAGATGTATCTAAAGGTATTTATACTTAACCAAAATTTCATGCAATTTTTCCCATTGTTAAGTATCATCCTAAGAACCCAATCATGAACATGCATCAAGAATTATCAATCATGATCATAAATCATCAATTACATATCATGATCATAAAATATAAAATTAAGCATGAATCATGATTTAAGCATTCAATTTATGGGCTATACATTATCATCACCCAACACTATGTTAAAAATTTATAACCCACACCATCCTAAGTCAACCATTCAATATGATATAAGTAAAGTCCACTCATGATTGACTAACCTAGGGTTTTCCTAACTCTTAAGGATGGATTTGGGAACCCAATACAAATTCTTTCCTATAGGGTTCACCAAAAATTCCTTAGGGATCCATTTTCTAGCTATCATTTTATTTTTGACTTGACCCCTAGCAATTAGGCAATTATAGGCCTTCTCATTTTTGTTTCCCTTATAACCTAGGCCTTTCTTATTAAAGCTTGCCCTTTGGCTCCCTATGATCATGTTCAATGTGTTGGAGCCTATAGTGAATTTCTCTAGGGTCTTAGTTAAATGGTCTACCTTTTCCCTAAAAACCCTATTCTCCTCAATACATGCATCATTAACATTAAAAGGCATGTAATCATCATGTGAGCATGCATTATTGATACTAGAAGAAACATTATCATTCAAATTTAAATATGATTTTTCTAGATTTTCTTCTAGGGCCTTAATTTCATTTTTCATGCTTTTGTTTTCCTTTTTGGACCTAAATAATTCCTTAGTTAAATTTGAAATCATAGACATTATTTTCTTGGGAGGGAGATTTGTTACATAACTTACCAAATCCCCTTCCGATGATGAGGATGAAGATAAGGATGCTCCCCCTTCACTTGAGCTCTCCTCCTCGCTAGTGCTTCTTTCTTCTTCCTCGGAGGAGGTGGAGTCCAAGTCATCTATCCCCATTAGGGCAAGATTTGTGAAAGCTTCTTCTTCGGATGATGAGGATGATGGATCATCCCATGTGGCCTTATGTGTCTTAGCCTTCCCCTTTTCTTTGGCCTTATTTTCATCCTCCTTCTTCTTGCTCCCCTTCTTCTTTTCCTCTTTCTTCCTCCTCTCTTCTTTGCTCTTGTTCAAGAGGGGACAATCATCCCTTATGTGTCCCTCTCCTTGGCAATTGTAGCATATAATCTTCCTCCTTGGTCTTCTTCTCCTATCATTAGATTTGTTAAATTTAAAACCTTTTAAAACACGTCTTACCTTCCTTACCATGTATGCTTCTTCCATGTTATCCATGGAGGAGGAGGAGGAGTCTTCATCCGATGATGAAGGTGGCGTCTCTTTCTTCTTCTTCCCCTTGCTTGCTACTAGTTCCACTCCCCTTGATGGCTTGATGATTGGTTCTTCAATTATTCCCTCAAGCCTTGTTTCATGTAACTCCATGGTGGAGAAGAATTCTTCTAGGGTGCTCACATCTAGATTCTTCGAAATGTAGAAGGAGTCCACCATGGAGCTCCATTTTGAGGACCGGGGAAAGACATCTATAGCCTTCATAACCATATCCCGATTGGAGATCTTTTCACCTACACTAGACAATCCATTAATTATTTCTTTGAATCTAGAGTGTAGTGATAATACCTTTTCCCTTTTGTCGAGTTTGATGTTGTTGAGTTGGGAGCGAAGAAGGTCTCTTCTTGCAAGCTTCGCCTCGGAAGTGCCTTCATGAAGTTCTACCAATCTTTCCCACATCTCCTTGGTGCTTGCACACTCTCCAATCTGGTTGATCTCTTGTTGGGGGAGCACATTGAAGAGGTGGTGTTTGGCTTTTGAGTTTGCAAGGTGCTCCTCCCTTTGCTTCTTTGTCCACCTTGATTTTTTTGGACTATCCGAGCCGCAAAAACCACTTTTTGTGTTGCGGAAACCCTGAAAGTCGGCCACAGATCCGTGCGAAGATAAAACAACACTACATGTACGTGTTTAAAAACCTTAGATCTACTCTAGATCTACATGTTAAGAGTTTTACCCTTGATGTGATGCCCTTCGCTTATCCCACTCGTCAAAACGGCTTGCTGGAACTCGAGAGTGTCAAGTGTACACTCCTCTATTAGTATCCACACAAGCAATAGGTGGAGAAAAGCAACCTAGTGTGTGCTAGAACCCCTTAGAGGCTCATGGCAAGAAGAGGAAGAGAGAGCTTGAGGGAAGAGAGGAGGAAGAAGATGAAGTTACACAACTTAACTTCACACTCTTATAACCCATCAATAGTGGTCGGCCACTATAAGGGGGTTAAATGCATGCATGTAACTCCAAGAGCCAATGGCTCTTGGTCTCCCTCATGAGGTGGCACCCCATGATGTGTCCATGATGATGTGGAACATCATCATTGCCCGGTCCCATGCCAAGTCACCATGCAATGGCAATTGGTTAAGTCAAAATTGATCATTCATCTTCCCTCTCAAGTCAAGTCAAACTTAACCTCTTATCTCTCATGGTTGAGCAAATCCAACCATTTGATTCAAGTCAATTTGATTTAATGAATCTCAATTCATTAGTTTAAATTGACTCGATAAATCAAATCTAAATTAGACTCATTCAACACTTGAATCAACTTGAGTCCAACTCAATTAGTCTAATTTGGATTACTCTTAATCCAATTTGGTTCATCCCATGAACCTAATCCTCATGGTTCTCATATGAACCTAATCTCCATCTAATTGCCCTTTGTGTGTGACCCTATAGGTTCTTGTAACGTTGGCAATGCTCCTAAATCGATTTAGGAACAAAAGCAATGAGTGGTATCTAGCAACACATCATTGCTACCCAAGTTACAAGAATGTTGAGATCCAACATCACCTTTGTGACTACTAATTATGACTCTCACAATATGTGACAATGTCCCTCTATCCTTGACATCTAGATTGGCCAACTGAGGCATAGACCGTGTCATTCTCGGTACAATCTATATTTTGAACTCCAAGTAGACTCACTCTAATCAAATGAGCTCAATATCTCATATTGACTCATTTGGGCATGGCCATGCACTTAGTGGTCTCACTCTATCAAGAATAATGATGTCACTCCCGTCATATAGGAGGGATAGATCTCATCTACATCACTCACATCCCTCCACATAATTTGTTACATACCAGTAATCGCCTTTATAGTCCACCCATTTACGGGTGACATTTGACGAAGCTAAAGTATGCAACTCCTTATGTAGGGAACCAAGGTGACTTCAGGTCTAAGGATTAATATGTAGGGGATCGGTACGGCCGGCTAGAGGGGGGTGAATAGCCCTCGTTCGTTGGATGTCGTAATTCGTTCGTTCTTCTTGCGTTGCTTGTCTACGATTGTCGTTAGCGCAGTGGAATAACAATAATAATGAAGCTAACAATACACAATCACACAACACAAGATATACGTGGTTCAGAACCGAATGGTTCCTACTCCACGGGCGAGCTCACCGAGCTCTAGTTATGCGCACGACACTAACTATAACACTCCTTCTCGACCAACCTCTCACAAGCAATTACAACGTAATATAGAAAATGCAAGCAAATACACAAATACAATACAAAAGAAAACTTTCACCGATTTCCTTGATCGCTTTGCTTGTTGCTTGCTTTGATTGGCTCTTGAAGGACTGGAATGCAGCAGCAATTTCCCTCCAATAGCTCCACAAAAGACTTGGCGAAATCCTCCAACTCGTGCTCCGATCGCCAAAAGGCCCCAAGATCGGTCATTGCATCGCTATTCACAACCGTTGTCTCGATCCATCCACGTCGGACAAGTTCCAACGGCGATGATGCCCATCGATCGGTGACTCAAGAGTCGATCGCCGCGCCACGGAGCATTCTGCTTTGCGACTCTCCCATCGATCATTGCCATCCCTCTAGCCGATCATCACCCATGGCAATGATCGCCAAGCACAAAACCCTAGCCTTACACCAGTCGAACTCTAGTCGACTTGGATCAGTCGAACCGGCACCTATGCCAGTCGACTGATGTTGGGCAAAACCTCAAACACCAAGTTGTTTGAGCATCCGACCGTCGGGTAAACCCTCAAACATCAAGTTTGAGCCTCCGACACTCAGTTTTAGCCACTTGGCCAAGTCCACCTTATCCCTCATGGAGTTCCCCACCAAAGCTCTCTTCCCTCGGCCTACGTCCCTCGGATGCACCAAGCGCACGGCTTCGCAACGCCATCCTTCGCGTCTCATGCCCTAGAAGTATGCTTCCCTTTGGGCTCACTCCATTCGCTCCCCGTCCGGTGGTCCCTCGGATGCACCAAGCGCACGGCTTCGCAATGCCATCCTTCACCGACTCAAGGACCCCGAGCCTATTGAACTTACCAAGTCCTTAAGACTTCCCATATGCACCAATTGCATGACTTCGCAATGCATTTCTCACCAAGCACCAAGCGCACGGCTTCGCAATGCTTTGGATTTCCCATGCCAAGCACCAAGCGCACGGCTTCGCAATACTTTGGACTTTTCCATGCCAAGCACCAAGCGCATGACTTCGCAATGCTTTGGACTTTCCCATGCCAAGGCTTCCCCCTTGGACTTCCACACCAAGCTCCATGCTTGGATTTTCCATGCCAACCCCATGTTGGACTTTCCCACACCAAGCTCCATGCTTGGATTTATGTTGGACTTTCCATTGACAATCCCATGTCATGAGTTTTGTCTATCATCAAAATACCATCAAGGTACTACTGGGCCGATTGCACCAATAATCTCCCCCTTTTTGATGATTGACAAAACTACCATCTCAAGTCTACTAATTCTACCATATTGGCAATTCTCATATCTCAATGAGAATTCCAACGAACCCTAATTGGTAACTTGGTAACTTCTCCCCCTTTTTGACATTACATCAAAAATGTCATCCCCAAGGGTATGAATGTCTCATATCCCAATGAGATCTTACAATCTCTCCCTTGGAGGAACACATGCCTACCATCTTTCTAGTGATCCCATATCACTTAAAGAGAGGCAACCCAATTTCCTCCCATGAGGAAATACACATCCATCTTCCTATGACGGATATCTCCCCCTAGAGGCTTGCTCCCCCTTGACCATTGCACCAACAATGTCCTTGGAGAGTCCCTAAGCCAATAGGAACATTAACCAAATCAAAATTAAGGCAAAGTTCAACAATGAACTCTCTTCCACCTTAAAATTGATACTCACCCTCAACCCAACTCCTAATCCATATCCAATGGATTTCCACCCTCTCTAATGCTCTCCCAAGCATATCCTAGGGTTAGAAGTGGTTAGGGGACCAAAACATAGCTGAACATGGGCCTAACCAATAAGATCAAATCGAAATCAATCACATTATCAATCGACCGCCATTCATGGCGATCGATCGATAATCAGATTCATAGCAAAGATTTCAAAAAGGGATTTCCGAAATCCATAAGTAAATATACGTAATTTTAAAAATCTTGAAAATGCATACGTATAATACTTATCCTAAACACTATGGGTGAAAAATATTGGAAAATTATTTTACCCACTAAATTAGGAGATTGATACAAAGTTCAAAAGTTTAGAAAAGCTTCAATAAAGAGCCCTCTTTGTATCATCCCATTCAATAGTGATAGCTATCACAAGATAGGCTTCACCAAGGTTTTTCAAAATGTTTTCAAAACCTTTAATTTCTTTTCCTTAAACATCTCACTTATATCTAGATGTGTAAAAACACATTCAAGGCAATTAATCTAGTGAGATGTGGGTTTTTGTTCTTTAAAATGGTCTCATGCATATTTCTAGGCAATATTATTTGATTCCCATCAAATCATGCCATAGTCCTTAACTCCATTTTAATTCATTCATGATATGATTATGGCATAGATATGATATAGATAAAAACATATGCCAATATCATGATGTCATGGCATGTAAATGAAACTTAAGCATACATGACATCTAAACATAAATCTAAACATGATCATGACATTTTATAGATAAAAATGAAAATGATGTCATGACATGGCAAGACAAACAAAACATGGCAAGTAAAATATACTAAGGTATAGAATACCTAAGTGTTAGAAACAATTTGCCATTTTTAGGGATTAATTCTATTTTGCCTTAGTGCCATTCATTTCCCTAGTGTGCCAAAAACCCAAAATGGCACACCAATACCTCTATGACCTAATCGTGCCAATTTAATCATTTTTAGACTTCTCAAAACACATTGGCACATCCTAATGTGTCAACTCTACTATGGTTAAGTTAACTACCCATCCATTTAGGGTTGACACACCCTAACCCATCTAGCGTGAATCAATCACACTTTTAGGAACCCAATATCTATTGGAGCTCCTTGGGTTAACAAGGTATTCCCTAGGGATAACTTCCCTAGATACCTTCCTAATGACCCTTTTAGGCTTTGAAGCCATAGTCTTTTGGGTCTTTCCTAGGTCAACTCTAGAGGTGACTCCTCCATTGACCTTCCTAGTGGCCTTCTTGGTTTTTCTCAAGTCCTTAGCCACTAAGCAAATACCATGGCTAGTCTTAGGGATAGCTTCCCTATTAGCCTTGGTTTTTCTAGACCTAGAAATAGTTCCATAATTAAATGGAACATTATGATAAGTCTTCTTGGGCTTAGGTTTGTGACCCAAACCTTCCTTGCCCTTAGACCGTTTTTGAACCTTAGGTCTTGACTTTTGGGCATTTGACCCTAGAATTGAATTTTCTATTATTCTAAGGGCTTTCTCCATTCTCTCAAGTCTTGACCTCAAGACTTGGTTCTCTAGCTCCAATTTTCCCATTTTTGAATTTTCATTAGGTTTTTGGGAAAACCTCTTCTTCTTAGGCATGTGCCTAGACATTTTGGGATTAATACCCAAATTTTCTTCTACTCTCCAAATTGACTCCCTAGGCAAGATATTTCTAGAATTATGAGTTCTAGGTTTGTCTTTAGTCATATGAACATGCTTGGCACCTAAGCAATAAACCTTATTATTTCTCCTAGCATGCTTTTCATTAATAATGGCAAGAGAGCTAAAATAATTTTGGGCATGCTTTTTGACTTTAGGAATTAAAGGTGCATTAAGTAAATTTACCTTAGGGTTAGCTTTAGGAGCTCCCCCTACATGAGTTGCACCTTCTTGCCCTTTCTTCCTCCCCCTAGGGCATTGGCTTCGGTAGTGTCCCTTTTGATTGCATTTGAAGCACACAATGTGCTCTTTGCTCTTGATTTTGGGAACACCGGCATCGTTTGACTTTGGGTTGACTTTTGGTGTCGATGCCTTCTTCTTAGCCAATTTAGGGCATTTGCTCTTGTAGTGCCCTTTCTCCCTACACTCAAAGCATATTATGTGATTTTTATTCAAAATAATAACACTTGAGTTACCTAGGGAGGTGGTGGAGGCCTCTTCTTGATCTTCACTTCTCCCGGATGTTGATGCTTCTCATTCTTGCTCCGGGATGGAAGATTGCCTCTCCTCCCCCTCAATGCTAGAGGTGGAGGTCTCCACCAAGTCATCCACATCTTCAAAAGTGGATGGTGATTCTTCTTCGGCATTCTCCTCTACTTGTGCCGATTGGGAATTTTCTTGGAATTTCATTACCTTATTCCATAATTCCCTTGCATCCCTATAATCACCCAATCTAGACCAAATAGTGTTAGGCAACAAATCACTAATCAACTTGATTACCTTGAGATTTGTCTTGAAGTCTTTGATTTGGTCTTGGGTCCATTTTGACTTCTCAATTGTCTTGTTGTACTTGTCCCTAGGCATTTCAAAACCGTTTTCTATAATAATCATAAAATCAAAATCGGTTTCTAGATATACCTCTATCCGTTTCCTCCACCAAGCAAAATCTCCATCGAATTTCAGTGGATGGATGAAGCCGGCCATTTGTAGTGCTCTCGCGGCGGTTAGTCCTTGAAGAGCAACCTTGGCTCTGATACCACTTGTAGGGGATCGGTACGGCCCGCTAGAGGGGGGTGAATAGCCCTCGTTCGTTGGATGTCGTAATTCGTTCATTCTTCTTGCGTTGCTTGTCTACGATTGTCGTTAGCGCAGCGGAATAACAATAATAATGAAGCTAACAATACACAATCACACAACACAAGATATACGTGGTTCAGAACCGAATGGTTCCTACTCCACAGGCGAGCTCACCGAGCTCTAGTTATGCGCACGACACTAACTATAACACTCTTTCTCGACAACACGTCGGAGGTGGAGAAACCTCTCACAAGCAATTACAACGTAATATAGAAATACAAGCAAATACACAAATACAATACAAAAGAAAACTTTCACCGATTGCTTTGATCGCTTTGCTTGTTGCTTGCTTTGATTGGCTCTTGAAGAACTGGAATGCAACAGCAATTCCCCTCCAATAGCTCCACAAAAGACTTGGCGAAATCCTCCAACTCGTGCTCCATTTATAACCTGCATCAAGCTATTTTCGCGCCTAGCAGTCGACTGCCAAAAGGCCCCAGTCGACTGCCCCTGTAGCCGTTGTCTCACAACGGCCAGATCCACGTCGGACAAGTTCCAACGGATCACCTACTGATCGATGATGCCCATCCGATCAGGTGACTCAAAGATCGACCGCCTCGACTACGGAGCGTTCTGTGCTCGCGACACTCCCATCAGTCGACTGCCAGTCCATGGCAGTCGACTGCCAAGCACAAAACCCTAGCCTTACACCAGTCGAACTCTAGTCGACTTGGATCAGTCGAACCGGCACCTATGCCAGTCGACTGATGTCGGGCAAAACCTCAAACACCAAGTTGTTTGAGCATCCGACCATCGGGTAAACCCTCAAACATCAAGTTTGAGCCTCCGACACTCAGTCTTAGCCACTTGGCCAAGTCCACCTTATCCCTCATGGAGTTCCCCACCAAAGCTCTCTTCCCTCGGCCTACGTCCCTCGGATGCGCCAAGCGCACGGCTTCACAACGCCATCCTTCGCGTCTCATGCCCTAGAAGTATGCTTCCCTTTGGGCTCACTCCATTCGCTCCCCGTCCGGCGGTCCCTCGGATGCACCAAGCGCACGGCTTCGCAATGCCATCCTTCACCGACTCAAGGACCCCGAGCCTAGTGAACTTACCAAGTCCTTAAGACTTCCCATATGCACCAAGCGCACGGCTTCGCAATGCATTTCTCACCAAGCACCAAGCGCACGGCTTCGCAATGCTTTGGATTTCCCATGCCAAGCACCAAGCGCACGGCTTCGCAATGCTTTGGACTTTCCCATGCCAAGCACCAAGCGCACGACTTCGCAATGCTTTGGACTTTCCCATGCCAAGCATCAAGCGCACGACTTCGCAATGCTTTGGACTTTCCCTTGCCAAGGCTTCCCCCTTGGACTTCCACACCAAGCTCCATGCTTGGATTTTCCATGCCAACCCCATGTTGGACTTTCCCACACCAAGCTCCATGCTTGGATTTATGTTGGACTTTCCCATGACAATCCCATGTCATGAGTTTTGTCTATCATCAAAATACCATCAAGGTACTGCTGGGCCGATTGCACCAACATAATAGTCATACTAATAGTCACATGAGAAAGTATATGACACTCATATAATGATCCATGATACTTTCTCATGGCAGGTCATTCAGTATACATTCTCCAATGCATATCCATGTGTCAACTTGATATCTCATATCCATGACTTGTGGGATCAAGTCATTGAGTTGACCTACATGCTAGTCTCTTCGCATTAACATTGTCCCTGAATGTTAATATTTGACTAGGAATGATTAAGAGTAGTGTTCTCTATATCATCTCATTATCGATTCAACCAATCGATTGATATAGATAAGAACTTTCTACTCAAGGATGTTATTATACTTAGTTATTTGGCACCAGTACAAGTAAGTACAATAACCATAAAGAAATACCTTTATAAATAGGAATATGATACAACAAAGTCCATACAACAATCATCACATGATTGACTCTAGGGCTTTCACTAACAATCTCCCACTAGCATTAGTGTCAATCACTGTAGTATCTAATACCCAATGACCTAGTGTGGTCATCATGCTTTTTCTGTGCCAAAGCCTTGGTCAAGGGATCTGCGATGTTAGCCTCTATGGGTACTCTGTAAATCTTCACATCTCCTCTATCGATAATCTCTCGAATGAGATGGAAGTGCCATAGTATGTGTTTAGTCCGCTGGTGTGAGCGAGGTTCCCTAGCCTGCGCAATCGCTCCATTGTTGTTACAATAGAGCTCTATAGGATCTGCTATGCTAGGAACCACCCCAAGCTCAGTAATGAACTTGCGGATCTAAACGGTCTCCTTTGCTGCCTCTAATGCAACGATATATGATGTGTTATTTTCCGCAAGTGCATGGTTGTCGTCAAGTAATAAAAATATCGATCCCACAGGGATTGGGACAATTACCGAATGATCATGATACCAAGTTATCTAGTCAATCAATTTGTGGATTAAGCAAAGAAACTGAGCAGTCAAGAACTACTAATGAGAAGAACGAGCTAAAAGTCAATAGTTGAGAAGAATCTCAGGATATGGGTTTCACCACGTCGACGATTTATAAGGTGATTTAATTCTTTCCTACCCCTGTTAGAGTTGTTTTGATGGAACCTATCCTAAGGTAAATCAACAGCCCCTTTCGAGGTCTACGCCAACTGTACCTATCAAACTTAATTTACTTGTCACGGTATTCGAGCGTAGGGGATCATAATCAGTTAAGGGGACCTGTCACGAGACCCCGCAAACCTCCCTAGTCTTACCACCATTACTTGGTAAAAACTGGATTCGATAGATCCATTAAGTCCATAAGAGTTCCTTTAGAGTCTAAATTTCCTTTTCACGATAGGTTTGCACACGGGACCATAATCAGCTAAGGGGACCTGTCACGAGACCCCCGCAAGCCCTCATAGATACACTACCACTACTTGACAGGAGTTAATCCCTAGTTGGTTCTGGGTTTCGGGAACTTGGGTTCACTGTTAGGTACTTCCCCTTAGCTCCTTAGGTTTATCAATAATAATCCAAAAACTAGATCAAAACAAACAATAATTCAAGTAGTATAGATTACATCATCCATCATAAATCGTCAAGGGCTACTCTCCCATCCTAAGATTACAGGACACTACTCCATAGTCAAACAAGAATTGCTAGAGAAAGAAATTACAATACTTAGTGCCATATGTGTTCCTCTGTCATCGACTCCTTCGTTCTCCTCGTTCTTGTGTCGTCCTCTTTTCCCTACGCGCCGCCCCCTTTAGGGTTAGAATATTTCCTCTTTTATAGCCTTGGCCTCCTCTTCAATTAAGGCAAAAGATTTTCCTTTAATTGAGACGAAGATCGCGGCTTCGTCGAGTTGCTCGCAGAAAAGGAAGTCTGGAATCAAGCCGACACGCCCATGCCAAATGAGGGCACAAGCGTGTCACACATTTCTCACCGGTCGTGTCAGCGCTTGAACGGGGCGTGTCGATTGCTGAACTAGGGCGTGTTGAGCGTTGAAACTCCTGACATGGACGTGTCACTGATAACACGCCTGTGTTGTTTTGATACGCCTGCTTCTTCGCCCTGTTAACACGAAAAACACCCAAAAGCAGTCTCTTCGTCCAAAATATGCTAAACTTAACTGAATCATGACAAAATACATGCCTAGGACATGAAATGAGATAAAATGCATGCATATGGAGTAGTGAAAACATAGCACGATTTACACACATCAAAATCCCCTAGTCCTAAACTTTTGCTTGTCCTCAAGCAAAGAAAACACAAAAGACAACTTAATTGTGGAAATGCTAGACACCATCCAGAGGTATACAATCTGATCTTAATCTTATCAAATCATTCCTAGTTGCCAAGCTTGAAAGATCCCTATATAGTGCATGTGAAAAGTTGAACTAAAGTCATTGGACACCAATCCAGATTTGACATCCCTTCTATCGTAGAACATTCTTATTTCTGACATAGAGGCACTTACCTGCCTTAATGCATGGATCATCCTTACCTAGCAACAAAAGTTCTCAAAGGAGCACTTTCTAAGAAGAAAGAAGGGAAGGAATTTATAGAGAGTATTTCCCCAGTAACTAGTTAGTCTCAAAGGGGCACCTTTTAGGTGTTTCCCCAGTAACTACTTGGTCTCAAAGGGGTGCTTGAAAACAATTCCAGTCTTTTTTTTTTCAAACCAAAACTTCTAGGGAAAGTGTTTCTCCAGTAACCAAATTGCACAGGAAAGTCTCCAATGGAAAATTGAGTACTCGTTCGATATGAGGGATTTAAATCCTTTTTGGATACCTTATACCTATAGACCGTGTTAGAAGTGAAATAGGGTTCTTATCAAATAGGCAAAAAGAAATATCATGATCCGACCAATGCTCAGTTGTATTACACTAGATGATATAAAAATGCAATGTTATGATATATGAAAAGATGCAAACAAAAATAGCACTAACCAAACTAAAAATCTAAGTAGAGACAGCATAAGCAGTAAAGGATGTGCATCGAAACTCACAAAATAGCTCAAGGTGGTCAATGGTCATTGTCTTCGCTACTAGCATCCTCCTCTGCCCACCTACGTCGTTGCTCCTGGTAAAACTCCCGAGACTCCTGTCGAAATCTATCATCATCTTCCCTCCGGGTGGACTCAGCAGTGAAAAACTCATCAGCTCTCCTGTAAAAATCAGCTGCCCTATCCAAATGCTATGTCACCATATGATGGTGCTCCTCTGTAGCTTGGGCAAATCGATCCCACACAACTATGTGCGAGGTATGCTCGACCCTGAAAGCTTCGAATGATGATCGGAATCCTGAAAAATCAAAAGAAGAGTACCCTGCAGAAACATTGTCAGTAGGAAACCATGGGGGTTTAGGAGTTGAATGTGATGGCTCAGGGGCTATGTGAGATGGCTCCCTAGGAGAGGGTGATGGAGCATGGGCAGTAGGGGTAGGAAAGGGTCCCTGGACATCTCTAAAAAGCCAATTGGATGAATTCGTCTGATCATCCGCTCAGGGTTTGGAAGAGGGATTTTAATTCCATTTCTTAACACCAAACGATACCCCTCGTCACATGCCTCAATCATCTTCATATTTATACAAGCACCCAAATCCAATCTAGGGCTAGCAGGACAATATTCAAGGTCATCCAATTCACATCCTAAGGCCACAGCAATCCTAGTGATAATACCACCTATGATTATGACCCCAGATGGGCTATTACTAACCTTAACTAAATGTCTAACCATATGGGCTCCAGAATCAATATTAACTTCATTTAGCATAGCCCATAAAAATTGTAACTCACTCTGCCTAGCCACCCATGCACTATCATATCTTCCAGAGATTGTATTAGTCATAAACCTAAGGAGATAACGAAAAGTAGGATTAGGGATGTTAAATGATTTAGACCTAGATGCATCATAAGGGCAAGGGTCATCAGAAATTATTCTCTAAAATTGATGATCAATAAAAAGTCTATGAATTTGCCTCTCCCCTCCGCAAGGAAAATCAAATATTGTATTAAAATCACTTAAAGAAAGAGTAAACTCATGGTTCATTAATCTAAATTTGATTTTGCCTTCCTCACAATCCTTTCCTTGCAGTATTTCAGCAGACAGGGAGCTAAGGAATTCAAGAGTGATACTAGGGTAAGTAAGATGATGATGCGTGATAAATTCGATCCAGCCTATCCTATTGGTCAACCAAGTTATGTCATCTCTTAACCCTAGGGTTGTCAACGTGTAGAAGTCTATAGTTCTTGTAGATACTAACTTCCTTTTTTCAAGCTTACTGAATTTAGACTTCATAACCTCATCCCTAAAAACAATTCCATATGGATGGCAGGAGGTCGGAGGAGGATCGTTACCCAAGTCCTGAGCTTTTCTCTTTCCCTTGTCCCTTGTCGAAGAGGAAGAAGCTCCTCCTTTAGTCTTCACTCGCTTACTCATGGTGTTGGGGAGGGAGGGACAGCAGGTTAGCTTCTCGGCTGCTCAAGAGAGACCGGCGACAGCTGCTTCTAGCTTGTAACGTGCATGGAAAATTAGGGCGTGCTTTCGTCCAGCCCAAGCGTGCCGCAGGTGAGAAAAGTGCGACACGGGCGTGCTCGGCAGCACGCTCTACCTATGTTATCTTCGGGTAACCTCAACACGCCTGTGTCATTTGGCATAGGTGGGTCATGTCAATTTGGCACGCAGTGGCACGTTTAACATGTCGTGTCCTGTAAACCTAAAAAAAAATGTAAAACTCAAAATAAAATAAAATAAAATGACTAAAAAAATAGCTTGGGTTGCCTCCCAAGAAGCGCTTGTTTAAGGTCGTTAGCTTGACCCTTCAGTTACTCCCTAGTTTTGGGGATATGACTCGAGGAGTGTGCTCTGCCTCTCTTCCTCCCCAATCAGCTCAGTAGAATTGGTTGCGAAGTATCTCTTAAGTCTTTGACCATTTACTTTAAAAATTCCTATAGACTCACTGGATATATCAATAGCTCCATGAGGATAAACCTTTTCAACTTGATATGGTCCTGACCATCTGGATTTCAGCTTCCCAGGAAAGAGTTTCAATCTTGAGTTGAATAGTAATACCAAGTCTCCTTGATGGAATTCTCTGTGCATGATATTCTTGTCATGCCACCTCTTCGTTTTCTCCTTGTAAGACCTTGCATGTTCATAAGCATCAAGGCGTAGTTCTTCAAGTTCATTTAGCTGCAGTTTTCTTTTCTCTCCGGCTTTCTTTAGGTCAAAATTAAGCCATTTAATTACCCAATATGCCCTGTGCTCTATTTCAACTGGAAGATGAAATGGTTTTCCATAAACTAATCGAAATGGAGTCATTCCAATGGGTGTCATGTAAGCCGTTGATAGGCCCATAGAGCATCGTCAAGTCTTAAAGACCAATCCTTCCTTGATCTTGATACTGTTTTCTCCAAGATAGTCTTGATTTCCCTATTTGAAACTTCTACTTGCCCGCTCGTTTGTGGATGATATGGTGAGGCTAGTTTATGGGTTACTCCATACTTCTTGAGAAGGCTTTCAAATTGTCTTTCGATAAAGTGTGAGCCTCCATCACTTATTACTGCTCTTGGTATTCCAAATCTTGGAAATATTATACTCTTAAATAGCTTTATGACTGTTTTTGCATCACAAGAGGGGGATGGTAGAGCCTCAACCCATTTAGACACATAGTCCACTGCCACCAGTATATAGGTATTTTTATAGGAAGTAGGGAAGGGTCCCATATAGTCAATTCCCCAGACGTCGAACAATTCGACTTCCAATATCGAATTTTGAGGCATCTCATGTCTCCTTGATACGTTCCCGGTCCTTTGACAGCGGTCACAAGTCGTCACATAATTCCGAGAGTCTCTAAAAATATGAGGCCAATAAAATCCTGCTTGCAAAACCTTTGCCATGATCTTATGCATGTGCTCGTCGACCTCCATATCTTTGAAGAATATATCCTCAATCTCTTCTTCAGATACACATCTTCGATATATAGCATCCGCCCCTTGCTTGAACAGGAATGGTTCGTCCCACACATATTGCTTTACATCCGAAAGAAACTTCTTCCTCTGATGATAACTCATGTGAGAAGGTATTATCCCGCAAGCTAGGTAGTTGGCAAAATCAGCATACCACGGAGCCTTGATTGTCCTGACCGCTAGTAGCTGCTCATCCGGGAAGAAATCATTAATAGCAAGATCGTCGACACTTCTCGCATTTAATTCTTGATGAAGCCTCGATAGATGGTCTGCAACTACGTTCTTCGTTCCTTGCTTGTCTCGGATTTCCAAATCAAACTCTTGTAGAAGAAGTATCCACCGGATAAGTCTTGGCTTAGATTCCTTTTTACTCAGCAAGTATCTTATGGTTGCATGATCTATGTAAACTATCACCTTGGTCCCTATGATATAAGATCTAAACTTGTCGAAAGCAAATACTATAGCACAGAGTTCCTTCTCTGTGGTTGATCGAACGATTTTTAGTGTCGCAATACCGTTCCCAAATTATTTACCGAACCCCCTAACTACACTAATGCAGTATAGGACTGACTCGGGTCATCTCCCAACGAACCTAATGGCTGGACGTTTGTTTTTAAACAGAAGTAAACACTGGGGGTTTTTACAATTTTCAAAACAATTATTCAAAGCTAACCTGATGCAAGAACGATTCAACCTTGCACCGCACTGTCATTATACTATGCAATGGTCAAACAATTCTGGTAAACAAACCAACATGGAAATTAAATCTGCAGGAAGTAAATCTAACTAATGCGCAAAAGTAAGTAATCGCGCACCGCACTGTCACTATACGGTACAATGATCACGAAACAAATGTGAACAACTTAACCATGTACCGCACTGTCACTATACGACACAGTAGTCAAACAGTCACTAAAAATTGCAATAATTGAAATACAATAAACGAAAGCACTTCGACCAGGCATCGCACTGTCACTATACGACAACTGGACGAATGTAAATGAAATCTAAGCTAATGATGAAAGCACTCCAACCAAACACCGCCTTTGTCACTATCGATGCCTGGATTGGACAATTTTAATTGATGGAGTTAGTATATCAGCAACAAGAAATTAAACTAAACTACAAATGCATGACGAACAAAATTAAACAACTAAGCAACAATCAAACCTATAGAAATAACAATAAACAAACAAACATAGCAAAACAAATATCCAATTAAATGGAATGAATGCAAAGATAAGTAATCGGTAACCCCACGATGGTGACAATAACCCGAACAACCCTCTCCGATGGTGAATGCGAAGCTGCCCCAATCGGTGTACAGCAGGGAGGACGGACATACGACTGAATGCGATCACTGCTCCGGCGATCTTCTGGATTCACCGGACAGTGGAGGGAATCTTCACCGGCGATGGAGATGGAACTGTCTGTTGGGTTTCCGGCACCGCGGCGTGTGTGTGTTCGATCATGTTTCGTAAACATGAGCACAGCGGAAGCAATAAAAAATAATAAATACTCCTATTTATTACAACACACACAACACACGCATGCTATTACAACAAGTGTAGACATAACCGTAAATTAAAATTGCTATAAAAGGAAATTAAACTACGTTATACCTTTCGTATGACGTGTAGTGGGAACGGCATCAACCGGAACGATCCTCGTAAGAATCGTCTCTATCCGTATCCACGCCGAGCTCCTCGGGATGACTTCGCCAAGCCACGAGCTTCGTCTTCGTACGGGTTACTAGCCTCGTGTTGAAGACGACGTGATCGAGAGATGATCACGATCCGAATCCAAATTCGGACCTAAAAACAAGTCCTCAAGACTTGCTTCTCCGGAGAGGTATTCGTCAACCGATTGACAAATCCTTCGTCCTCCACCTCAGAGGATTACCGGAGATCAAATCCCCGGTATGTTAGCCGCTGTCGGAGCACTAACCGTCGTCCAAACGACGCTCCGACGAGAGGAGAAGAAGCTGTCCAGAAAACTGGACAGCTTGGTGGAGGAGATAGGCGCCGGCCAAAACAAGGAGACAAAAGCTCACCTTGATGCCGAACCTTTTAGGGGATCACCGGAGGGTCGCCGGAGGTTCACCGGCTGGAGCTTGGATGCCGGCAAGGGTCTTGACGGCAGCACAATCAAGCTGGGCGGCAAGGAGCTTGGGCGGCACAACCAGGTTGGGCGGCAACTCCTTGGAGGCTAGGGTTTTGATTTTGGATTAGGGTTCAACAATCCCTTAAGCCCACTTTTATAGAGAACTAATTCTCTTAATGGTTAATGGATCATATCCATAAAGCCCGTTAACCCGCTCCATTAAGATAAGTTAAAATAAATCAAACCATAATGGTTTATTTTAAGTTAAAACGAACCGAACCAACTTTTGGTTCATTCGTTTAAAATAAACCAAACCCTTTGGTTTATTCTTATCCATTGGATTAGAACCAAACCATTTTGGTCCATCCATTACGTCTTCATAAGACGCAGCCCATCCACGCTTCCATTGCGACTGAAACAATTTCATGCTCGCTTTATGTTTGGTCCAAACATAGTTTCTCTCGGTCTGAGAATCTCATTCTCAAGCTCGTTTTAAATCCTTTGGATTACACTCGTTGTGCGTGTGACCAAATAGGTTCTCGGTTTATGTTGGCCGTCTATAATTAACCATTAATTATAGACGATCATGAGTGGCACCTAGTAGTACATCATGATCCCCAATTAACCGAAAAGATCAGCGGTTGATCGAGAACTATTTACGAAACCCTTGATGGCTCGAATGAATCGTGCCCCATTCCCTTCACTCATCTTATACCCACTTGGTTCAGGACATGGTCTATTGTGTCAGTCCCCACTAGGCTGACTACGTCACACCTAGCCCAAGTATCATTTCCTCGTCCTACGGATTCTAGTTACTCCACATGTATCGAAGAGTACGTTACTCTAAACATGTAATGCTTTGGCCAAAGACTTTAGTAACAATCCGACGAGAGGCCATGGGTATACATCTCCTCGCAAGGAGTGGTGAATCCTTTATAGGCTATTCAAACACCTTCGATCACTTCGACTTATACCCAATCATCCCGGGTCCACATCTCCTTAGAGATGTTTGCTTAAGATGTCAAAGCATAAGTCTCCATGATCAAGATGACTTGAATACCGCAAGTCAAAGGAACATCGCACTTAAGCCACAGTAAGAACTTCATTGACATATCTATATATGCAGAGAACCATATGAAGTCTTACGGCTGGTCACTCCAATGAACTAGTTACCATAACTAGCATCCACGATTAACTCCGGACATCACTATGTCTCCAGCCAGTGAGAATCAGCTGCTTGGATACACCAAGGAGTATACCTCGTGCTAGTCTCAACAGAATTGATGGTCTCCAGATTCATCAATTCATCGACTAGGGATAATTCTGATACATCACAATCACACATGTAGAGATACTCACTAGTTGTGATCCAATCACAAATTCTCTCATGCTGTGAATCGTATCGTGGACATTCAGTAAATGAGTTTAAGATCCAATCAAATACATAAAACATGTATACTCAAATAGTGAACCTTCATTTATCATATAAATGGTTCATACTTAAGGCGATTGCCTTAGGACATCTCTCATATATTACTAACACTGTCCAATCGGCACAGCTAGTGGGTGACTCCGGTGAACTGAAACGGCCTATCCCAGCCGCCGGAATGGAGTGGATTCGTCGGAAAAGGGAATCACCGGAATCCTGCCTCGCCCCGCTTCGGATCAGCTGCTGCAACCAGCGCATCTGGTCTGTCGTCGAGGGTCGGATGGGATTGCCACCGGATCTCGGAAGGAAGGTCGCCGGAAGAAGCTGCCGGATTGTCGCCGCCAGACGTGGGGAAGAAGACTGCCGTGCGTGGAAATGGGGGAAAAAACGCCTCGGCTCGAGTTGCTGCTGCTCGTCGCGAAATGGAAGGACCTCCTTCTGCGCGTCGCCGCCGGCTGCCTGTGCAATCCCGCCGCCGGTCGCACGGCTGCGGAAGAAGCCGCCGGCTGCCGCTCGCGAGGAAGAAGACCGCCGCCGCGCGACGATTCTGTCGAGCTCCTTCTGCCGATTCTGCCGATTCGATGAGGTAAGGTTTAATTAAATGAAATTTGTGAACCGTCCGATCATTTCGCCCACTCAATCTCAGCCGTTCCTTAGATCTAGGGCTTGATTAATCGATTAAATAGGCTTCATTTGGCTGCTCAATCCAACGGCTGAAATCAGTCTGATTTGAAATGGACGGATCTAATCCGTCTGAAGGTATAATCACAATCAGCAGTGGGATGAACGGCCAAGACGTGTAGATCTTAATGTACGGGCCGGATCGCTCCAGATCCAGATGGATGGCTCAGAATCAATCACTTTCCTCGGACGGTCCATAATGCTCAGATCTGAACTCTTGATTTAATTTGTCTTCTGATCTGGATGAAGGGCTCAGATTAAATAATCTTGAAATGTCCATTATGACCCCAGATGAAGTCATATTTGATCCAACTTGAGTCTAGTTCAGTGGCTCATCTCGATCTTCTACAAACAAAGATAAAATTTACATATAAGTCCAAAAATTAGGAGAATTTACAATAAGGTCCAAAAATATATCCAACTCATAAAACATGTAAATAATCAATAATAAATCACTCGAGAGGATAAAAAAAGTGATATTATGGACCAAACTAATACAACAAAATGGCAGTTATCAATTCCCCCACACTTATTTTTGCGCGTCCCGAGCAATAATGAAAATAAAGAAACACTAACACCCTAACTCATTCCCCTAGCAATACCTAGATCAATAATTCAGAGACAGAAAAAATAAGTTACTTAGGATCACCAAATTCATCAGGATCTAGGGTATTCAAAAGATCCGACTCCTACAACAATCAACATGTATGATGATTTACAGTCAAATCAAATAGACTAAGCCTGATACAAAACCTCCCAAAATGGATATATGCACTGATGCTCACATAATAACGTAGGAGTGGGGCGCCCTCAAAACAACATGCAATTTTGTACTACCATATGCTTGCTTATCATCTACTTCTCTACTGCTATCAATACATCTCATACATGAATCAAAAGGATTTATCAGGAATCAGAATGAGATCAAAAGTAGACAACAGATAAAGTATGCAAAGAGTAGTACAAGACAAAGGTACAAATGAATAGGAAACAAGAGAAGAATTGGAGAAATAAACTTGATGAGTTGTTCTGTGACAATGCTCAGTAATCAGCAATATGGGAAGAGGCTAAGACAATTGGAAACTTTAGAATTGGATTCAGGATCAAATGGTTCTATCAACACATTGCAATTCAATTTGCATTACAATTGCACATTTTTTCTTCTTTTCTTTTTTTTTTCTTTTTTTTTTCAAAAGAAATATCAATGGCGCCATTTTTTTTTTTTTTGTGTGCAGAAACTCAAGTACCAATCACAGACAAATATATCTCAGAACCAATGACCTCTGAAAACTATATCTTCCATATCATGTTTCCAACACAAATAATATAGCTCCTCCCCCACACTTAAAATTTTGTCCGTCTCGGACAATACAACCCATCAAACTATTCCTCCAATATGGAAAATAATAGATATACAAAAGATAATCCACAGAGATACAAAGACAATGGATAGCAAATGAAAAGATATGATAAGTAAGACATAGAAGATGGAAGTATCAAGTGGATTAGACAATCAAACCAAGTCAGAAAAGAGTCAAGAATGAAATCCTTCATCATATTCATGCAAGTAAATGTTACTGCAGTTTTGAAAAGATTCAAAGCAAGTTCTAGAGTAACAAGAATCACATGTGTTATCACACAAAAGTGGGTAGATGATAAGAATGGCTTATAACCTCACTAGGTGAATCAAAATCAAGCTTAATCTATCAATAAAAAGTTCACCATCATAACAAGTGACTGCATGCAAGTGAAGTCTCCTATCATACACAAAAATCCATAATTTGATGATCAAACTTAACTAATTTTTACCACCTCTGAAATGATACTAAGGCATGCATAGAGAATATTATTTGACTCAACAACAGACAAACAAACCTAGGTAAACAGGCAAACAAACACACAACCCATACAATTTATTCCGAACATGAAAGGAAGAAAATAAATGCAGTAAATAAAAGAACACACTCCCCTTTCATGTCGGAGAAGAAGCATCATCATGTCTGGCCCCACCGTATTCTCTAGAATAGACTTGATCTCATTGCTTAACACTTCATGAGGCTGTTGCAAAAGTGATACCCTTGATCGCTAATGATCGCCCTGGGAACTCCAAATCTGCAAAATATGTGAGACCTAACAAAATCCACAACAACTAGAGAATCATCAGTCCTGGTGGGGATGGCCTCCACCCATTTAGAAACATAATCATATGCCAAAAGAATATATGGAAATCCAAAAGATACAGGAAAAGGACCCATAAAATCAATACCTCAAATATCGAAAATCTCACAAAATAACAAAAGTTTTTGAGGCATTTCATTTCTACGTCCTATGTTCCCTGTTCGTTGACATCGCTCACAAGACTTGTAGAATTCAGAGACATCTTGAAATAAGGTGAGCCAATACAAATCAAACTCTAAAACTTTCCTAGCAGTTCTTTGGGGTCCAAAATACCCCCCACAAGCCAGAGAATAACAAAAAGTAAATACATATGGAATGAAACTCATAATCAAGTGCACATCATCTAATAATCAGTCATTACAAAATTTTCAATGATAAAGATCATCCCATACACAATACTTGGCATCACTTTTCAATTTACGGACTTGTGCATGAGTAAAATGTGAAGGTACAACACGGCAATTAAATAAATAGCAAGATCATACCATGGTGTCTTACCCTACAGTGAAAAAGTTGCTCATCCGGAAAGAATGCTGCTATGGGGTGGGCTCGATCTCTATCGCAATCTGTCAAAAAATACCACCTCATACGCAACAATTTGGTCAAGGGTAGGGCAATATCAAGTCTCGATAAAATGTCTGTAGAAACACGCATGACCTAGAAAAGCACAACTTCCGCTTGCGAGCGGGGTAAGATAAAGAATATATAGCATGAATTTTAGCAGATCTACTTCAATATCATACAGAGATAATATAATCCAAAATATCCCATACTCGACCATGAAATAACATTTCTCACAAACATCGATGGAAGTGATCCTTGGGGCATCGCTCAAGGCGCTAGTCCCTACACAAATCCATATCCGGTCTACATAAAAGAGGGCCTGAGATAGGTCCTAACAACAAATCATTATCAACATCGAATCAAGAATCAATAAAATCATAACAAAATATAGAAGGTGCGAGAGATATCCAAATGAAAAATAGACTAAGAAATAAAATTCATGCAATCCAACTCATCGCTATAACCATGCTAAGAATAGAATGATCCTCCATCGGTACCTCATAGCGTCAAAATCTTGACGAACTACATTATCTCCTACCTCCATAGAAAGAGTACAACTTCTCGTGAAACAAAACCTCGGCATACTTGGGAATCTCCTAGCCTTTTCTTCAACAACCCCTTCCTAGGTGGGCCTCTGAGGGAAGAGAAAAGCTATTTGCAAAATTCAAGTAGATGATCACCTGAAGACCTAGTCATCCACACAAACAAATATAATGAGAAACTAATATAAATGATAAGAAAGACAATAATAACAAAAGAAAAAGAAAACAAACAAACAAACTACAGTTTAAAGACAAACGAACCCATTAGAGTTCCCCGGCAACGGCGCCAAAATTTGATCGAACGATTTTTAGTGTCGCAATACCGTTCCCAAATTATTTACCGAACCCCCTAACTACACTAATGCAAAGATAGGACTGGCTGGGTCATCTCCCAACGAACCTAATGGTTTGGGCGTTTGTTTTTAAACAGAAGTAAACACTGAGGGTTTTTACAATTTTCAAAATAATTATTCAAAGCTAACCTGATGCAAGAACGATTCAACCTTGCACCGCACTGTCACTATACTATGCAATGGTCAAACAATATTGGTAAACAAACCAACATGGAAATTAAATCTGCAGGAAGTAAATCTAACTAATGCGCAAAAGTAAGTAATCGCGCCGCATCACACTATACGCATACAATGATCACGAAACAAATGTGAACAACTTAACCATGTACCGCCTTTGTCACTACTATACGACACGAGTCAAACAGTCACTAAAAATTGCAATAATTGAAATACAATAAACGAAAGCACTTCGACCAGGCATCGCATTGTCACTATACGACAACTGGACGAATGTAAATGAAATCTAAGCTAATGATGAAAGCACTCCAACCAAACACCGCACTGTCACTATACGATGCCTGGATTGGACAATTTTAATTGATGGAGTTAGTATATCAGCAACAAGAAATTAAACTAATCTACAAATGCATGACGAACAAAATTAAACAACTAAGCAACAATCAAACCTATAGAAATAACAATAAACAAACAAACATAGCAAAACAAATATCCAATTAAATGGACTGAATGCAAAGATAAGTAATCGGTAACCCCACGATGGTGACAATAACCCGAACAACCATCTCCGACGGTGAATGCGGCCGCCCAATCGGTGTCTGGCGGGAGGACGGACATACGATCATCGCGATCATCGCTCGGCGATCTTAGATTCACCGGACAGTGGAGGGAATCTTCACCGACGATGGAGATGGAAGCTATCGCGGCTAGTGGGTGACTCGCGTCAAACGGCCTATCGATCGCCGAATGGAGTGGATTCACGGAAAAGGAATCACCGGAATCTGCCTCGCCCGCTTTTGATCACCGCCGCAACCAACGATCCTGTCCGTCGAGGGTCGGATGGGATTGCCGCCGGATCTCGGAAGGAAGGTCGCCGGAAGAAGCTGCCGGATTGTTGCCGGCGGACGTGGGGAAGAAGACTGCCGTGCGTGGAAATGGGGAAAAAAATGCCTCGGCTCGAGTTGCTGCTGCTCGTCGCGAAATGGAAGGACCTCCTTCTGCGCGTCGCCGCCGGCCGCAGGTAATCCCTCCGCGGCCGCACGGCCGGAAGAAGCCAGCCGCTGCGAGGAAGAAGACGCCGTCGCGTGGCGGATTCTGTCGAGCTCCTTCTCGCGATTCTCAAGGTTTAATTAAATGAAATTTGTGAACCGTCCGATCATTTCGCCCACTCAATCTCAGCCGTTCCTTAGATCTAGGGCTTGATTAATCGATTAAATAGGCTTCATTTGGCTGCTCAATCCAACGGCTGAAATCAGTCTGATTTGAAATGGACGGATCTAATCCGTCTGAAGGTATAATCACAATCCAACGGTCCGGATGAACGGCCAAGACGTGTAGATCTTAATGTACGGGCCGGATCGCTCCAGATCCAGATGGATGGCTCAGAATCAATCACTTTCCTCGGACGGTCCATAATGCTCAGATCTGAACTCTTGATTTAATTTGTCTTCTGATCTGGATGAAGGGCTCAGATTAAATAATCTTGAAATGTCCATTATGACCCCAGATGAAGCCATATTTGATCCAACTTGAGTCTAGTCCAGTGGCTCATCTCGATCTCCTACAAACAAAGATAAAATTTACATATAAGTCCAAAAATTAGGAGAATTTACAATAAGGTCCAAAAATATATCCAACTCATAAAACATGTAAATAATCAATAATAAATCACTCGAGAGGATAAAAACAGTGATATTAAGGTCCAAACTAATACAACAAAATGGCAGTTATCAGTGGTAGCATAATTCATTTGTGCTTCATCCAATGTTTTACTGGCGTAGTAGATTGCATACACCTTGCGATCCTTCCTTTGTCCCAACACTACGCCCACAGCAAAATCACTTGCATCACACATAATTTCAAAAGGGAGACTCCAATCTAGAGGTTGCATTATTGGGGCGGTTGTTAATGCTTCCTTTAACCTGGAAAATGCATCAAGACAAGGATTATCAAAGTGAAACACAACATCTTTAGCAAGCAAATTAGTTAATGGCTTCGAAATTTTTGAGAAGTCCTTGATGAACAGTCGGTAGAACCCTGCATGTCCTAGGAAACTACGCACTCCCTTGACATCAATTGGAGGAGGCAACTTCTTGATCACTTCAGTTTTAGCAATGTCCACCTCGATACCACGGTGTGAAACTAGGTGCCCAAGTATTATGCCTTCTCGCACCATGAACTGACACTTCTCCCAATTAAGCATTAAATTCATTTCCTCGCATCTCTGCAAGACCTTGACCAAATTAGATAAACACATATCAAAATCTGCACCATATACATAAAAATCATCCATGAATACTTCCATTATATTCTCGATCATATCAGAAAAAATTGAAGTCATACATCTCTGAAAAGTGGCGGGTGCATTGCATAGTCCAAATGGCACTCCTGAAAGCAAAAGTACCATATGGGCAGGTGAAAGTTGTTTTCTCTTGGTCATTAGGATAAATAGGGAATTGATAGAAACCGGAGTATCCATCTAAGTAACAGAAATGCGAGTGTTTTGCCAACCGGTCTAGCATTTGGTCAATAAATGGGATGGGAAATGTTAGTAATATATGAGAGATGTCCTAAGGCAATCGCCTTATGTATGAACCATTTATATGATAAATGAAGATTCACTATTTGAGTATACATGTTTTATGTATTTGATTGGATCTTAAACTCATTTACTGAATGTCCACGATCGATTCACGGCATGAGAGAATTTGTGATTGGATCACAACTAGTGAGTATCTCTACATGTGTAATTGTGATGTATCGAATTATCCTAGTCGATGAATTGATGGATTTGGACACCATCAATTCTGTCGAGACTAGCACGAGGTATACTCCTTGGTGTATCCAAGCAGCTGATTCTCACTGGCTGGAGACATGTGATGTCCGGAGTTAATCGTGGATGCTAGTTATGGTAACTAGTTCATTGGAGTGACCAGCCGTAAGACTTCATATGGTTCTCTGCATATATAGATATGTCAATGAAGTTCTTACTGTGGCTTAAGTGCGATGTTCCTTTAACTTGCGGTATTCAAGTCATCTTGATCATGGAGACTTATGCTTTGACATCTTAAGCAAACATCTCTAAGGAGATGTGGACCCGGGATGATTGGGTATAAGTCGAAGTGATCGAAGGTGTTTGAATAGCCTATAAAGGATTCACCACTCCTTGCGAGGAGATGTATACCCATGGCCTCTTGTCGGATTGTTACTAAAGTCTTTGGCCAAAGCATTACATGTTTAGAGTAAAGTACTCTTCGATACATGTGGAGTAACTAGAATCCGTAGGACGAGGAAATGATACTTGGGCTAGGTGTGATGTAGTCAGCCTAGTGGGGACTGACACAATAGACCATGTCCTGAACCAAGTGGGTATAAGATGAGTGAAGGGAATGGGGCACGATTCATTCGAGCTACTGAAGGGTTTCAGAAATAGTTCTGGATCAACCGTTGATCTTTTCGGTTAATTGGGGATCATGATGTACTACTAGGTGCCACTCATGATCGTTCTATAATTAATGGTTAATTATAGACGGCCAACATAAACCGAGAACCTATTTGGTCACACGCACAACGAGTGTAATTCAAAGGATTTAAAACGAGCTTGAGAATGGGATTCTCAGACCGAGAGAAACTATGTTTGGTTGGACCAAACATAAAGCGAGCATGAAATTATTTCAGTCGCAATGGAAGCGTGGATGGGCTGTGTCTTATGAAGACATAAAGGATGGACCAAAATGGTTTGGTTCTAATCCAATGGATGAGAATAAACCAAAGGGTTTGGTTTATATTAAACGAATGAACCAAAGGTTGGTTCGGTTCGTTTTAACTTAAAATAAACCATCATGGTTTGGTTTATTTTAACTTATCTTAATGGAGCGGGTTAACGGGCTTTATGGATATGATCCATTAACCATTAAGAGAATTAGTTCTCTATAAAATAGGGCTTAAACCCTAACCCTGAAGCTAATCAAGTTTTGGCCGCCCAAACCCCCTCCCTCTCCTATTCGGCGCCAACACCTAAAGCTGCCGCTGCCCAGCTTGTGTGCAGCCGTCCAAGTCTTTGCCGGCATCCAAGCTTCAGCCGGAGAACCTCCGGCGACCCTCCGGCGATCTCCTTTGGGTTCTGTGATAAGGTGAGCTTCCATCTTTCCTTAGCCGGCCTCTATTCCTCCACCAAAAGCTGTCCAGTTTTTCTGGACAGCTTGTTTCTTTGTTGTCGGAGCGTCGTTTCGACGACGGTTAGTGCTCCGACAGTGGCTAACTTACTGGGAATTTGATCTCCGGTAATCCTCTGAGGTGGGGGACGAAGGATTCGTCAAACGGTTGACGAATACCTCTCCGGAGAAGCGAGTTTTGAGAACTCGTTTTAGGATCCGAATTTGGATTCGGATCGTGATCATCTCTCGATCATGTCGTCTTCAACACGAGGCTAGTAACCCGTACGAAGACGAAGCTCGTGACTTAGCGAAGTCATCCCGAGGAGCTCGGCGTGGATACGGATAGAGACGATTCTTACGAGGATCGTTCCGGTTGATGCCGTTCCCGCTACACGTCATACGAAAGGTATAACGTAGATAAATTCCTTTTATTGCAAATTTTAATTTACGGTTATGTCTACACTTGTTGTAATATGCATGCGTGTGTTGTGTGTGTTGTAATAAATATAGATTTATTATTTTTAATTGCTTCCGCTGTGCTCATGTTTACGAAACATGATCGAACACACACACGCCGCGGTGCCGGAAACCCAACAGTGGTATCAGAGCCCAGGTTGTGTTTCGACATAATCGTAAAATTGGTTTTGCGATAGTCATAATGTATTTCTGGAAATTTTCTAAATTTTGGAAATTTAGAAGTATTTATGGAAATTTTTCAATTTTGAAAAGTCTAGAAGTATTTATGGAAATCTTCCACTTTTGGAAAGTTGGAAGTATTTATGGAAATTGATATTTTCCATAAATAAAATATTTGATTAGATTCTGGAAATTTGTTTCCTAATTTAATTATGATTTAATTTGGGAAATCAAATCTTAAAATATTTTATTTCCATAAGTAGTTTTAATGATTTAGGAAATTGGTTTCCTAAATAGATTTTCCTTAATCAAATAAAATATGTGATTAGATTTGGAAATTTGTTTCCTAATTTAATTATGATTTGATTTGGAGAATCAAATCTTAAACATATTTTATTTCCATAAATAGTTATGACATATAAGGAAATTATAAACATGACATAATTGTATGCCATGTAATTGCATTAGATGCATAACATTATGCCATGCGTGTCGTGACATGTAGATGTATGCCATGTATGTCATGCCATGTAGATAATAGTTATTTGCATGCAAAGAGGATGAGACATAAAACCCTAACTCAATATTAAAGCCTACACCTTCCATTAATATGGTTAGAACCGAGTTACATTTCTTGTTTGGGTTGTTGGACTCACTCCAAGCCCGGCTCGAACCTGAACATGTTCAAATCATTGGAATAGTTTAACTCTAATATGGTAAGAGTCAGAGGTCAATCGTTAGTTTGGGTTGTTGGACTCACTCCAAGCCTGGCTAATTGGTTGAATGCGCTCTAACCATATTAAAACTATTTTGCGATTAATGGGTCGGCTTTAACTTGGAGCATCGATTTGTTGGACTCACTCCAAGGTCGATGTGAAGAGAGGTGAAGTTGGGTGCTATGCATATGATGCATACTTGTTAATGTGTTAACAACCCAATGTATGTGTAAACATTCAATTAGTTGATAGCACATTGTGATAGTTACATATACATGATATGTAATCGGTATACTTGATACCCACCATCATAGCTAAGAATGGCTTGTTGGACTCACTCCAAGGTGGTTCTTAACTATGATGGATATCAGCCCATTCGGAGATGGACCTACGATCTCCTGAAGTGATTTTGGGGTTTTTGAAATTCGAAAAATGAATGGGATTTATAAATGTATATTGATGCATTTTAAAATCATCTTTCTCATATATGCTCATTTTGTATTTCTAAGTTAATATATTGATCATGATGTGTTTGAATTTGCGTTCCATTTTGGATTCAAATAAATTGACTGGGCCGAACTTCTTGGACTAGCTTAGAAACTTGAGAATTGTTCTCAAGGTGGAAAAGCTTGTGTATGTCCTCGAAGCGCCTCTTCCCGCCCGTCCTAGTGACGATGCAACTTTGGACCAATTGTTGGCCTATCAGAAACATGTGAGTGATTCTGAACAAATGAGTTGCATCATGCTAGCCGCGATGGAACCCAAGCTACGAAAGCAGCATGAGCATATGGATGCTCATATCGTAGTCCTTCATCTCTGTGAGTTGGTTGATGAGCAAGTGAGATTCGAAAGGTTCGAAGTCTCCAAGCTCCTCTTCACCTCTGAGATGCAAGGAGGTTCATCTGTGGTACTGCTCAACATGCTGAAGACTGTGGAGCCTTCTGAGAAGCATGAGTAGGGGAACGTGTTGTTAGTTGATTCCTCGAAGAAAGGTTCTAAGAGGGAGTCAAAGGAACAACAGAAGGGGAAGAAGAAAAAGGCTAAAAGGCAGAACCAACTCAAAAGGGCACTTGCCATCATTATGGCAAGGAGGGTCATTGGCGAAGAAATTGCAAGGTTTATCAAGAGTCCATGAAGAAGGATAAGGCATCGGATGCCCCATCTTCTTCAGAAATCTTCTTTATTGATTGTCATTCTATTTCCTTAGACACTTGGGTATTAGATACTGGGTGTGGCTCACATATATGTAATGACATACATGGGCTAAGGAATAGAAGAAGACTCGTCAAGGGAGAGTCAAATTTACGTGTTGGGAATGAAGCAAAGGTTGCTGCACTCGCCATCGGAACGTATTTGTTGAAACTCCCTGCAGGACTTGTCTTAGAACTGGACAATTGCTTTTATATTCCTTTGTTGATAAAGAACATCATTTCTATTTCTTGTTTAAATAGAAATGGTTTCCATTTGACGTTTAGTAACAATTGTTGTTACATAACTTTGAATGGGGTTCTTTATGGGACTGGAACTTTAAGCAATGGTATTTATACGTTGGACGTATCCAGTGACATTTGCAATATCGAAGCGAGCAACAAGAGTGCTCGAAAGGATAATCAAATAGACTCCTACATGTGGCATTGTCATCTTGGCCATGTAAGCAAGAAACGCATGTCCGAATTACACCGATGTGGAATTCTGGAATCGTTTGAATTGGATTCATACGATACATGCGAATCATGCTTAAAAGGCAAGATGACTAAGTTACCTTTTACGGGAAAAGGTGAACGAGTGGGAGAGTTACTAGGTCTAATACATACTGATGTATGTGGACCTATGTCAACTCAAGCTTTAGGAGGCTATAGCTACTTCATTACCTTCACCGATGATCACTCACGGTGTGGGTATGTGTTCTTGATGAAACACAAGTCTGAAGCCTTTGAAAGGTTCAAAGAATTCAGAAATGAAGTAGAGAAACAACATGACAAAAGTATTAAAATACTTCGATCGGATCGAGGTGGTGAATACTTAAGTCAAGAGTTTCTTGATTATCTAAGAGACAATGGCATATTGTCTCAATGGACTCCGCCATATACACCACAGCATAATGGTGTATCTGAGAGGCGTAACCGGACCTTGTTGGACATGGTCAGGTCAATGATGAATCATGCGACTCTTCCCAAGTCCTTTTGGGGCTATGCACTTCAGACAACTGTTTACTTGTTAAACAGAATGCCTACCAAGGTAGTCTCAACTACTCCATATGAGATATGGAATAGTAAGAAACCTCATGTATCTTACTTGAACATATGGGGTTGTCCTGCTTATGTGAAACGGACTGTATCAGACAAATTGGATGCTAAGTCTGATAAATGTCTATTTGTTGGATACCCTAAGGAAACAAGGGGTTACCAATTCTATCATCTGTGGAAAAAGGTGTTTGTTTCAAGGCATCTTTGTGTTTCTAGAGAAAGAGTTTCTCTTGCAAGAAAGCAGTGGGAGTGTCGTCGAGCTTGAGGAGGCTCGAGACTCAAATAGACATTAATGAGATACGGTGAAGCCTGACGGTAGACAACTCATAGTGATGAGCAATCGGCTGGACCTATTGTAACACCACATCTTCGTAGATCTGGTAGAACACGCAATATTCCTGAGAGATATGGATTTCTCGTAAGCGAATCGAGCGATGTGTTACTCATTGATGATGAGAGCCTACAGTTATGAAGAAGTCTTGACAAGTTGAGAAAGGGATAAGTGGCTTGGTGCCATGAAGTGGAAATGGATTCCATGTATGAAAACCAAGTTTGGAACTTGGTTGACCCACTGAAGGCATAAAGCCTATAGGGTGCAAGTGGGTTTTCAAGAAGAAACATGGATGGTAATGTGATTACCTATAAGGCTAGATTGGTGGCGAAAGGATATTCAAAGCAAGGTGTTGATTATGGCCGAAACCTATTATTGTAGCTATAAATCCATTCGGATGCTCTGGCCATAGCGGCTCATTATGATTATGAGATATGGCGGATGGATGTAAGCGACTTTCCTTAATGGAAACTTGCTCGAGGGCGTGTATATGATATCTGACTGAGGTTTCACATCGGTTGATAAAACCAAGGTATGCAAATTGCGGCGGTCCATTTATGGATTGAAGCAAGCATCCGAGGAATATCCATTTTGATGAGACGATCAAAAGTTTGATTTCTCACAAAATCGGAAGAACCTTGTGTGTACAAGAAGGTTAGTAGAAGTGCGATCGTGTATTCCTTAGTATTGTATGTCGATGACATACTACTTATAGGAAGCGATGTTTCAATCTTACGATCAGTGAAGGTTTGGTTATCGACATTCTCCATGAAAGACACAGGAGAAGCAACCTACATCCTCGGGATTAAGATCTATAGAGATAGATCGAAGCGGTTTGCTTGGTCTTTCATGATCTACATATATAGATCAGTGCTAAAGAGGTTTAGCATGTCAGAATCCAAGACGGTTTCCTTCCCATCAGGCATGGGGTACACCTTTCGAAGTCTATGTGTCCGTACACAGAAGGCGAGAGGATTTGCATGAGTAAGATTCCCTATGCATCCGCAATAGGATCTATCATGTATGCTATGTTATGTCTCGAGGCCCGATGTATCGTATGCTCTGAGTGTCACGGCGGATACGATCCGATCCGAGAATGGATCATTGGGTGTATTAATGATCCTTAAGTACTTGGGAAGAACTAAGGATGTGTTCCTAATATATGGAGAAGGGTACATGGTGATACGTGGGTATCGGATGCGGACTCGACGGACAAGGATGATTCCATGTCTCGATGCAGGTATGTATTCACCTAGAATGGGCGCGATAAGTTGGAAAGGTTCCAAGCTTGACACTATAAGCGGATTACGCCACTAAGGCGAGAATACATTGCGACTTTAGGCGGCAAAGGAAGCGGTTTGGATCAAGAAGTTCATCTGAACTTGATGTGGTCTCATCGATGATCAAACATGTGCTTAGCGCTATCATCTTATCGGAGAGATCATCGAGGAGCGAAATACAAATCGAGAAAATTCCCACTTTGAAAGAACTTAGCGGATCCTTTGACTAAGCATTACCTCAAAGTAAGTTTGAGGTCATGTTAGAGCTTATGGTATTGGATCAGTAGCGATTGGCATTAGGCCAAGTGGGAGTCTGTTAGTAATATATGAGAGATGTCTAAGGCAATGCCTTATGTATGAACCATTTATATGATAAATGAAGATTCACTATTTGAGTATACATGTTTTATGTATTTGATTGGATCTTAAACTCATTTCTTGAATGTCCACGATCGATTCACGGCATGAGAGAATTTGTGATTGGATCACAACTAGTGAGTATCTCTACATGTGTAATTGTGATGTATCGGAATTATCCTAGTCGATGAATTGATGGATTTGGACACCATCAGATTCATCGAGACTAACCGCAGTATACTCCTTGGTGTATCAAGCGGTGATTCTCCTTTGGTGGAGACATAGTGATGTCGGAGTTAATCGTGGATGCTAGTTATGGTAACTAGTTCATTGGAGTGACGGTAGTAAGACTTCATATGGTTCTCTGCATATATAGATATGTCGATGAAGTTCTTCTTTGTGGCTTAAGTGCGATGTTCCTTTGACTTGCGGTATTCAAGTCATCTTGATCATGGAGACTTATGCTTTGACATCTTAAGCAAACATCTCTGGGAGATGTGGACCGGGATGATTGGGTATAAGTCGAGTGATCGAAGGTGTTTGAATAGCCTATAAAGATTCACCACTCCTTGCGAGGAGATGTATACCCATGGCCTCTCGTCGGATTGTTACTAAAGTCTTTGGCCAAAGCATTACATGTTTAGAGTAAGTACTCTTGATACATGTGGAGTAACTAGAATCCGTAGGGCGAGGAAATGATACTTGGGCTAGGTGTGGCGTAGTCGGCCTAGTGAGGCCCGACACAATAGACCGTATCTGAACCAAGTAGGTATAAGATTGAGTGAAGGGAATGGGGCACGATTCATTCGAACTCTTGAAGGATTTGAAATAGTTCGGATCAACCGTTGATCTTTTGGTTAATTGGGGATCATGATGTACTACTAGGTGCCACTCATGATCGTTCTATAATTAATGGTTAATTATAGGCGGCCAACATAAACCGAGAACCTATTTGGTCACACGACGTGTAATAGTGTAATCAAAGGATTTAAAGCGAGCTTGAGAATGGGATTCTCAGACCGAGAGAAACTATGTTTGGTTGGACCAAACATAAAGCGAGCATGAAATTGTTTCAGTCGCAATGGAAGCGTGGATGGGCCGTGTCTTATGAAGACATTATTGATGGACCAAAATGGTTTGGTTCTAATCCAATGGATGAGAATAAACCAAAGGTTTTGGTTTATATTAAACGAATGAACCAAAGGTTGGTTAGGTTCGTTTTAACTTAAAATAAACCATCATGGTTTGGTTTATTTTAACTTATCTTAATGGAGCGGGTTAACGGGCTTTATGGATATGATCCATTAACCATTAAGAGAATTAGTTCTCTATAAAATAGGGCTTAAACCCTAACCCTGAAGCTAATCAAGTTTTGGCCGCCCAAACCCCCTCCCTCTCCTATTCGGCGCCAACACCTAAAGCTGCCGCCGCCCAGCTTGTGTGCAGCCATCCAAGTCTTTGCCGGCGTCCAAGCTTCAGCCGGAGAACCTCCGGCGACCCTCCGGCGATCTCCTTTGGGTTCGGTGATAAGGTGAGCTTCCATCTTTCCTTAGCCGGCCTCTATTCCTCCACCAAAAGCTGTCCAGTTTTTCTGGACAGCTTATTTCTTTGTTGTCGGAGCGTCGTTTGGACGACGGTTAGTGCTCCGACAGCGGCTAACTTACCGGGGATTTGATCTCCGGTAATCCTCTGAGGTGGGGGACGAAGGATTCGTCAAACGGTTGACGAATACCTCTCCGGAGAAGCGAGTTTTGAGAACTCATTTTAGGATCCGAATTTGGATTCGGATCGTGATCATCTCTCGATCACGTCATCTTCAACACGAGGCTAGTAACCCGTACGAAGACGAAGCTCGTGACTTAGCGAAGTCATCCCGAGGAGCTCGGCGTGGATACGGATAGAGACGATTCTTACGAGGATCGTTCTGGTTGATGTCGTTCCCGCTACACGTCATACGAAAGGTATAACGTAGATAAATTCCTTTTATTGCAAATTTTAATTTACGGTTATGTCTACACTTATTGTAATATGCATGCGTGTGTTGTGTGTGTTGTAATAAATATAGATTTATTATTTTTAATTGCTTCCGTTGTGCTCATGTTTACGAAACATGATCGAACACACACACGCCGCGGTGCCGGAAACCCAACAGGAAAGTGGTCCTTTCTAGTTTCCTTATTCAATTTCCTATAATCAATACACATTCTCCATCCCGTAACCGCTCTCGTAGGGATTAACTCATTCGTAGCATTCCTTATTACCGTTATCCCCCCTTTCTTTGGCACAACATGGATAGGACTTACCCATTCGCTATCGGATATTGGATAGATAATTCCTGCATCTAGCAATTTCATGACCTCTTTCTTGACTATCTCTTTCATGGCTGGGTTCAGCCTTTTTTGATGCTCTATAGAGGTTTTAAAATTGTCTTCTAGTAGAATTCTGTGCATGCAAACTGATGGACTAATTCCCCTAATGTCATCAATCTTGTATCCAATGACGTTCTTGTGTGTTTTCAATACCTCAATCAGTTTTTCGGTCTATGCATTGCTCAGATTAGCATTAATGATCACAGGATAAGTAGAGTTTCGCCAAGAAATTCATACCTGAGTGTTGATGAAAGAGGCTTAAGTTTTACCTGTGGTGTTAGGTTGGGGTTGGAAATCTCCAGCTCTTTATCCTCAAAATCCCCTTCGAGCTTATTAAGATAAGTTTGTTCTTGTGCTCCTTCTAGTGTTATTGACTGGAAACTGTCAATCCTACAAAAAACATCAAAAACAGAAGGTTGTTTAACAGCTTTTGAATGGTCGAATTCAATTTTGTTGTTTCCAAATGCAAGTGAGAGTTTGTGGTTCTTGACGTCTATCATTGCCCCTGCAGTAGCCAAGAAAGGTCTCCCTAAAATGAGTGGAATGCATGGGTCTTCATCCATGTCAAGCACTACAAAATCGACAGGAATAATAAAATTTCCCACCTGCACTGGTACATCTTCTAGGATTCCCAAAGGATATCTAATGGAGCGATCAGCTAACTGCAAGTCCATAGTAGTTAGTTTCATTTCTCCCAAATCTAATTTCTTGCATATGGAAAGAGGTATCAGATTGACACTAGCGTCCAAATCGCAAAAAACCTTATCAAAATTTGAGTCATTAATTATGCAAGGGATAGAAAAGCTACCTGGATCATTTAGTTTGGGAGGTACCATGTTCTTAATTAAAGCGCTGCACTCCTCAGTAAGAACCACTGTTACATGCTCCTCGACTTTTCTTTTATTGGTTAAGATATCCTTCAAGAACTTGGAGTATGTAGGCATTTGTTGAAGAGCTTCTGTAAAAGGTATATTGATATATAGCTTCCTAATTACCTCAAGGAACTTACCAAATTGTTCATCCAATTTTTCCTTAATCAACCTCTGGGGGAACGGGATAGGGGGCTTATATGTTCTTGGTTCCTTGTTCAACACGCCTGTTTCGTTCGGCATAGGCTAGTCGTGTTGGCTGCTGGAGTGACCCTACACGGGTGTGTCGGCTGACACGCGCTCGTGGGCATTCTCTTCCTCAGGCGTGTTGAACAACACGCCCTGGGTCAGGGTGTGTTGTCAGCTTCCTTTGCTATTCAACCCAGGCGTGCTGCTGTCTTCTTCCCACTCTGACACGCTCGTGTCCTTTAGCACAGGGGCTGCTTGTTGAGCTCTGTCTCCTTCTAAAATCCTTCCACTTCTCAAACTTATGGAATTACAATGCTTAGCTGGGTTTATACGAATTTCCGGAAATGCATGCGTCCTTAATGTTGGTGGTTTCCAACATTCTTGTGTGATTAGTCAAATTATCAACCTTGCTTCCCAATTGCTTGATTGCCTCGGTATTATTTTGATGTTGCCGATTTGATTCTACAATATGCTGTCGAAATTCATCATTCATCTTCTCCTGGCACGTAATAAAATTCTCCATCATCTTTTCTAAGCTTGACTTGGGTCCTGGCTGAAATCCCGAAGGTGCTCCAAAACTGTTCTGTCCAGAAGAATTTTGGTTGGCTCTATACGAAAAGTTGGGATGATTCCTCCAACCGGGATTGTACGTGTTCGAATAAGGGTTGCCACCATTAGGCTTCTGATTAAAATTATTTAGCGCATCTACTTGCTCATGTAGGGAAATCTCGTATGCCAAATGGCATATGCGCAACGGAAAATAGGATCCCTTCCAAGTGATCCATGCGAAAGCAAACTCGTATAAAATAAATTTCTCTAAACCAAACCTATCTTATAGGAGAGGATTACCTTTGTTGCGTGCCCTTGTTAATCCCGCTTTTCCTTTCGGTTTGTTGGATCTTTAGCACGTTCAAGTGTCCGTGCCTCTATACGTATCCACACGAGCATGCTCTTGTCTCACAAAAGGAAAACTAGAAGAGCTCTCCTTTACTTCTTGCTAGAGAAGTCCCTAAAGGAGAGGAAGAGAGGGAAAAGGAGAAAGGAAGAAGAAGACTCCTCTTCTTGCTAGCCTACACTCACAAACCCACACAACCAAAGCTTCCACCAAGCTCTCTCACAACCACAACAACACAACCAAAGCTTCCACCAACAACAAAGCCAATGCTGTCTTTGGCCGGCCACTTAGGGTGTCTTTTATAGGGTTGGAAAAACCCTTTCACCTCCACACATTCAATGCAATCCATTGCATTGAGACATATCCTTGTTTGGCCGGCCACTTAAGGAGACAAAAACCAATTTGTCTTCTTCCACCTTAACTAGCTTAGGTGGATGCTTAGGTGGCATGCTTATGTGGCATTCTTATGTGGCATTCATGCATGTTGAATTAATCTTATTAATTCAATTAAGTTTATGTTATCATATTGAATTAATCTTATTAAATCAATAAGGTAACATATTGAATTAATCTCATTAAATCAATTAGCTAAAATTCTCATTAAGCTTAAAGTCCAAAAACCATTTTGTACTTAAGCTTATTCCCATATTATTCTAGTCAAACTAGAATACTTTAATTCCTCTAATTATCATGCTCTTTGTGTGTGACCCTATAGGCTCTCATAACGTTGGCAGTGGATCTAAACTCTTTTAGATACACAAGCAATGAGCGGCATCTAGCAATACATCATTGCTACCCAAGTTCTGAGATAAGTCAAGATCCGACTAACCTTTCCGTGACTACTATAATGTATGACCGTGTCCTTCTATCCTTGATATCAGTTGATCAATGAGGCATAGACCGTGTCATCCTCGATCAATCTATGTGTTTCTTGATCCTGAGTAAACTAACTCAAACAAATGAGCTCAATATCTCATATTGACTCATTCGAGCATGGCCATGCGTTTTAGTAGTTCTACTCAATCAAGGGGCCCACCGATATTACTCCCGTCATATGGAAGGGATAGATCCCATCTACATCACTCACATCCCTCCGCATAATTTGTTTACATACCCGATGTCGCCTTTATGGTCCACCTATTACGGGTGGCGTTTGTGATACCAAAGTACATAACTCCTTATGTAGGGAACCATAGTGACTTGGTCTAAGGACTATTCATACCAATAGTCACATGAGAAAGTTTATGACACTCATATAACGATCCATGAAACTTTCTCATGGCGAATTGATTCAGTATATATTCTCTAATATATACCCATGTGTCAACTTGATATCATATATCCATGACTTGTGAGATCAAGTCATCAATTGACCTACATGCTAGTCTTTATGTATTAATATTGCCCTTGCATATTAATACTCGACTAGGAACATTTAGGAAAGTGTTCTCTACAGCCTCTCATAATCAATTCTGCCAATTGATGTGCTGTAGATAAGAACCTACTTTTCTAGGGCATTATTATATTTAAATTAGCTGGCACAAGCAAGATGTAAATATAATAACCAATCCTTTGCCTTTATAGAATATGATACAAAATGTTCCCTATTCAACCATCACATGATTGGTTCTAGGGCTTTAACTAACAATCTCCCACTAGCACTAGTACCAATCACTATGATATCTAATACCTAGTGACCTAGTGTGACCATCATGCTTCCTCTGTGCCAAAGCCTTGGTCGATGGATCTGCGATGTTAGCTTACGCCGTACTCTGCATATCCTCACATCTCCTCTATCGATGATCTCTCGAATGAGATGGAGCGCCCTTGATGATGTGTTTGGTCATTGATGTGATCGAGGTTCCTTAGCACTTTGTGCAATAGCCCCATTGTTGTCACAATAGAGTTCTATTGGATATGCAATGCTAGGAACTACCCCAAGTTCACTGATGAACTTGCGGAGCCAAACAACCTCCTTTCTTTGCATCGAGATCTTTGCAATATACCGGCCTGTTGTAGAATCGACAGCGTGTCTGCTTGAACTCTTCGACTCACGGCTCCACCATTCGAGCAAAACCGTACCCGATTGCGATCTATAGTCATCCTTATGCATTTGGAAGCTTGCATCACGTAACCCTTCTGATTAGCTCCTCATTGCCTCGAATATCGAAATATTCTTTCGTTCTTCGTAAGTACTTAAGAATATTTTTGGTGCTATCCGATGACTTTCACAGATCATTAGTATCTACTCGTCATGCTCAAAGCATCTGACGAGGCGTCAGAGCAAGTACAAAGCATGGCGTACATGATAGACCCTATAGCGGATGCATAAGGGATCTTATCCATGCGATCTCTCTCCTCCTTAGAAGAGGGACATTGAGTCTTGAAAGACTCACACCATGTGATAAAGCGAGAAACCCTTTCTTAGAATTTTGCATAGCAAAAGCGATCTAGCACTTTATCAATGTATGTACTCGACTTAGGCCAAGTAATCTTCTAGATCTATCTCTATAGATCTTGATGCCTAGAATATAGCGGCTTCACCTAAGTCCTTCATCGAGAAACAATTCCTAACCACATCTTCACTGGGTGAGGGAATATCATTTCGATGAGAAGTATATCATCTACATACAAGACAAGAAATACAAGCTGTGCTCCCACTATTTCTCTTGTAGACACAAGGCTCATCTTCATTCTTGATGAAACCAAACTCTTTGATTGCATCATCGAATCGAAGATTCCAGCTTCGAGAGGCTTGCTTTAGTCCATAAATGGACCTTTGCAGTTTGCATACCTTTCCAGGATGCTTTGGATCTCCAAAACCCTTAGGTTGTGTCATGTACACATCCTCGAGTAGCTTTCCATTCAGAAAAGCGGTTTTGACATCCATCTGCCAGATCTCATAATCATGGTAGGCTGCAATAGCAAGTATGATCCGAATGGATTTAAGCATCACAACTGGTGAAAAGGTTTCTTCATAGTCAATACCATGAATTTGTTTGAATCCTTTAGCCACCAATCTACCTTTATAGGTATGCTTATTACCATCCATGTAAGTCTTTACTTTAAAGACCCACTTACACCCAATGGGTTTTACCCCTTCAGGTGGATCAACCAAAGTCCATACTTGGTTAGTGTACATGGATTCCATTTCGGATCTCATGGCCTCTAGCCATTTCTCGGATTCTGGGCTCATCATAGCTTCTTGATAGGATGTAGGCTCGTCAAGATCGACAAGCAATACTTCACCGTTGTCAGTCAAGAGAAAAGAATATCTCTCGGGTTGACGACGGATCCTATTAGATCTACGAAGAGGTTGGTCTACTTGAACAGGTGTTTGCTCCACAACTCTTTGGGCAACAAATTCCTCATCCACAACACTTTGTGGTGCCTGTTCATTTTCCATCAAAGCCTTAGTGTTATCATCATCTTGAACTTCTTCAAGATGAATTTTACTCCCACTAGTATTTCTAGAAATAAATTCTCTTTCTAGAAAGACAGCATTTCTGGCAACAAACACCTTGCCAAGTGTGGGATTGTAAAAGTAATATCCCTTAGTTTCCTTGGGATATCCTACAAAATAACACTTATCTGATTTGGGTCCTAGTTTATCCGAGACTTGACGTCTAACGTAAGCTTCACAACCCCAAATCTTTATAAAAGACATTTTGGGACTCTTCATCCATATCGTATATGTGTCTTTTCTCTCGGCTTTTGATGGAACGCGATTAAGTGTGAAAGCGGCTGTCTCTAGAGCTAAACCCCAAAAGGAAGTAGGTAGATCAGTCTGGCTCATCATTGATCGTACCATATCTAATAGAGTACGATTTCTCCTCTCAAATACACCATTCCATTGTGGTGTTCCAGGTGGAGTGAGTTGGGATATTATCCCACACTCAGCCAGGTGATCACGAAACTCTTGACTAAGGTATTCACCACCTCGATCTGATCGAAGTAGCTTAATACGCTTACCAAGTTGGTTTTGTACTTCATTCTTGAATTCTTTGAACTTTTCAAAGGATTCTGACTTATGTCTCATCAAATATAAGTAGCCAAATCTACTCATATCATCGAAAGTAATAAAGTACTTATAGCCTCCTCGGCCGACATTGAAAGGGCCACATACATCAGTATGTATGAGTCCTAACAAATCCGTCGCTCTCTCGCCATGTCCACTAAATGGAGTTTTAGTCATCTTTCCTAAAAGACAAGACTTGCATACCTCATATGATTCAAAATCAAATGAGTCCAATAATCCATCTTTATGGAGTTGGGATATGCATTTTTCATTTATGTGACCTAGGCGACAGTGCCAGAGATATGTCTGGTTCAAATCATTCGATTTGAACCGTTTGGTATTTACGTTATAAATTGGGTTATCTAAATCTAGAACATAGAGACCATTCATGAGTGGTGCATTACAATAGAACATTTCATTTAAATAAATGGAACAACATTTGTCCTTTATTATAAAAGAAAAGTTTTTCTTGTCTAAACAAGATACAGAAATTATGTTCTTTGTTAATGCGGGTACATAGAAGCACTCCTCTAGTTCTAAGATAAGCCCAGTGGGCAAAGACAAAGAATATGTTCCTACAGCTACAGCAGCAACTTTTGCGCCATTGCCTACTCGTAGGTCCACTTCACCCTTTGCCATTATTCTACTATTTCTCAGTCCTTGCACATTAGTACAAATGTGAGATGCACATCCGGTATCTAATACCCATGTAGAAGAAATAGATAGATTAACTTCTATAACGTGTATACCTGAGACAGAAGTCCCACTTCTCTTGTTCTTTACTTCCTCAAGGTAGACTTTGCAGTTCCGCTTCCAGTGTCCAGTCTCACCGCAATGGAAGCAGTCCCCTTCCTTAGGTACTTTACCTTTACCCTTTGAAGTGGATGAATTGGCCTTGCCTTTGGCTTGGGTCTTACCCTTGCCTTTGCGCTTGCCTTTGTCCTTCTTGACCATTAGTACATTACTAACTTTCTTCTTGAGATTTGGTTCAGCAGTTCTCAACATGCTGAGAATCTCAGGCAAAGGTTTATCAATTTCATTCATGTTATAATTCATGACGAATTGATTGTATGCTTCCGGCAACGATTGCAGGATAACATCAGTTGCCAATTCTTGGCTCAGTGGAAAACCTAGTCTTTCAAGGTTCTCAACGTACCCAATCATTTTGAGTACGTGAGTTCCTACAGGTGTTCCTTCTTGCATCTTGCATGCAAAAAGAGCCTTAGACACTTCAAAACGCTCGTGCCTAGCTTGTCCTTGATATAGTTGTTTCAAATGCTCAACCATATCATAGGCATCCATGTTCTCATGTTACTTCTGAAGCTCAGAGTTCATGGTGGCAAGCATAAGGCATGACACATCTAATGCGTCATCTTGATGCTTCTTATAAGCATCCTTTTCAAAGACGAGTGTAGGGGCAGGTATTTGAGGTAGCTGCTCTAGGACATATAGTTTATGCTCTTGCTTGAGGATAATCCTCCGGTTCCTATACCAGTCAAGAAAGTTTGCTCCATTGAGCTTGTCCTTCTCCAGGACAGATCGCAAGTTGAGGGGGTGTGTCGTGTTAGATGACATGGTGATCTACAACATTAAAATGCAAAGTTAAGTATCATACCTAAATCATTTAATTAGGCCTTTAATTAAATGAGGCTCCCACTAAATTCTCATAGCTACTATTTAGCTATAAATTTATATGGGATAAAGATCCACATCATAATTGTCTTGAGTTAGCTTTGGCTAATCGCCCAAGGCGTAGTATAATTAGGTAGGCAATCTTTGCCAATTACATCTGATGTAACTCTTTAATAGCTTTGGTTAAGTTTTAGATTAGTTTAGTGTTTATTCCTAAACCCGACTTCAGGTGGCGAGGCCAGGCCTTCTTGGATATCGAGCAACGACCACTTCTAAGACAAAGTGATGTTCGAAATCACACAAAACTAATGTTAACACTTATGTTCAAAGCTAATATATGCCTCTACTTTCTTAACCAATTAAGAAAACACTTAATTAAGTCTTAACCTAAGATCGATAGCGGGACATCACGATTGTCCACTCGCACTCTCCAAGATAAAATGCATTGCTTTGCTTTGGCAAACCCAATAACAAATGATCGAGGAAGTAGTGAGTACCAACTTTGGTAGGCATATCGTTTAGACTTATTAAGAAATAAACATGTATCATATACATATTAGCATACATCACATATAAGCTAAACTAATCATGCATCACATACAAGCTAAACTAACATGCATCACATACATATTAAACTAACGTGTCATGGTTATGGCCCTTATTCTACAATCTTCTCAAGCCAATGAAAAGATTGATTGGTCAACCTAGGGATAGCATCTTCTCCTAAGTGCTTCCTTTTGGTTGTCTTGTGTGTTGACTTCCTCCTTGTAACCTCATCTTCCAATGGACCCTCCATCCTTGTTTTGTACATTACAAAAGGAGAAATACTCGAGTTACATTCGAGTCTAAAACTAATTTTACAACAAGAATATTAGGAGAAAGGCACGACACGTAGCCGTATTAAGAATTACAACACACAATCACAAACTTTTTGGGACTAGGCCATAACCATGCACCATGTCATTTTAACTTTTAAAAGACATTGGATATTTTATTATGTTTGAAAATTTGCTAATGCAATTATCAACTCATAATAAAATTTATCCTACTTCTATATCACATATAAAATAGAAAACCTATTTTTATACGATCTTTCAAGTGGCTCTGATACCAATCGTAGGAAATCTCAGATGCCAAATGGCATATGTCGGAAAATAGGATCCCTTCCAAGTGATCCATGCGAAAGCAAACTCGTATAAAATAAATTTCTCTAAACCAAACCTATCTTATAGGAGAGGATTACCTTTGTTGCGTGCCCTTGTTAATCCCGCTTCTTCCTTTTGTTTGTTGGATCTTTAGCACGTTCAAGTGTCCGTGCCTCTATATGTATCCACACGAGCAAGCTCTTGTCTCACAAAAGAAAACTAGAGGAGCTCTCCTTTACTTCTTGCTAGAGAAGTCCCTAAAGGAGAGGAAGAGAGGGAAAAGGAGAAAGGAAGAAGAAGACTCCTCTTCTTGCTAGCCTACACTCACAAACCCACACAACCAAAGCTTCCACTAAGCTTTCTCACAACCACAACAACACAACCAAAGCTTCCACCAACAACAAAGCCAATCTTGTCTTTGGTACCACTTAGGGTGTCTTTTATAGGGTTGGAAAAACCCTTTCACCTCCACACATTCAATGCAATCCATTGCATTGAGACATATCCTTGTTTGGCCGGCCACTTAAGGAGACAAAAACCAATTTGTCTTCTTCCACCTCATCTAGCTTAGGTGGATGCTTAGGTGGATGCTTAGGTGGCATGCTTATGTGGCATTCTTATGTGGCTTTCATGCATGTTGAATTAATCTTATTAATTCAATTAAGCTTATGTTATCATATTGAATTAATCTTATTAAATCAATAAGGTAACATATTGAATTAATCTCATTAAATCAATTAGCTAAAATTCTCATTAAGCTTAAAGTCCAAAAACCATTTTGTACTTAAGCTTATTCCCATATTATTCTAGTCAAACTAGAATACTTTAATTCCTCTAATTATCATGCTCTTTGTGTGTGACCCTATAGGCTCTCATAACGTTGGCAGTGGATCTAAACTCTTTTAGATACACAAGCAATGAGCGGCATCTAGCAATACATCATTGCTACCCAAGTTACGAGATAAGTCAAGATCCGACTAACCTTTCCGTGACTACTATAATGTATGACCGTGTCCTTCTATCCTTGATATCAGATTGATCAATGAGGCATAGACCGTGTCATCCTCGATCAATCTATGTGTTTCTTGATCCCGAGTAAACTAACTCAAACAAATGAGCTCAATATCTCATATTGACTCATTCGAGCATGGCCATGCGTTTTAGTAGTTCTACTCAATCAAGGGCCCACCGATATCACTCCGTCATATGGAAGGGATAGATCCCATCTACATCACTCACATCCCTCCGCATAATTTGTTACATACCCAGTAATCGCCTTTATGGTCCACCCTGTTACGGGTGACGTTTGACGATACCAAAGTACATAACTCCTTATGTAGGGAACCATAGTGACTTCAGGTCTAAGGACTATTCATACCAATAGTCACATGAGAAAGTTTATGACACTCATATAACGATCCATGAAACTTTCTCATGGCGGGTCAGTTCAGTATATATTCTCCAATATATACCCATGTGTCAACTTGATATCATATATCCATGACTTGTGAGATCAAGTCATCAATTGACCTACATGCTAGTCTTTATGTATTAATATTGCCCTTGCATATTAATACTCGACTAGGAACATTTAGGAAAGTGTTCTCTACAGCCTCTCATAATCAATTCTGTCAATTGATGTGCTATAGATAAGAACCTACTTTTCTAGGGCATTATTATATTTAAATTAGCTGGCACAAGCAAGATGTAAATATAATAACCAATCCTTTGCCTTTATAGAATATGATACAAAATGTTCCCTATTCAACCATCACATGATTGGTTCTAGGGCTTTAACTAACAGCTCAATCCCAACTCTCGATGATGGTGCGTGTAGGATTTGGCAATTTATCGCTACATGTCCTGTTACACCACAAATCTCGCAAGCGACATTAGATGAGTTTACAGCTGATACATTAAAATGTTCGAGCTTTTGAGTTAACGCATCAACTTTTGCACTGAGTAGATCAAGGGTACTTACCTCAAACTTACCTGGCGTTTTAATTTGATATCCTCGTTCTGTAGCCCATTAGTGAGAATTCATTGCCACATTCTCGATGATCTCAAATGCTTCATCCAACATTTTGTTCATAAGAGCTCCTCCTGCAGCAGAATCAAGAGAAACTTTAGTAGTTGTCCCCACGGGGATGGCGGGTTGGTTAAGGCAGAGGTGCTTGCAGATGAAGGTCGGGGGATCGATTCCAGGGAAAGGCAGGATTTATCCTGCCGCCCTGGCAGAACCCCCCTCTGCTGGTACCAGCCCGTCAAAGGCCAAAGGCTCAACCCAAGAAGGGTAACGTCCCCGATTGGGCCGCCCCGTGATTAACCCCTTCGCGCATCCTCCTTGGGACAGGAGGCCGGAGGCTCCTAGGTTGGGAGTTCCAACCTTTTGCAGAAGAGAAACTTTAGTAGCATACGAGATTCCATTGTAGAAAGTATGAACAATGAGCCACTTCTCCAGCCCATGATGAGGGCATTGCTGTAGTAATCCCTTAAATCTGTCCCAGGCTTCAAATAATGTTTCTCCATCCTTTTGCGCAAAATTAGTGATTTGATGATGAAGACTTGCAGTTTTGCTGGGGGGAAAATACTTGTCTAAAAATCTTTGCTCTAGCTGATCCCAGGTAGTTATGCAATCTGCTGGAAGAGAGTGTAGCCAAGCTCTAGCTTTGTCCCGCAATGAGAAAGGAAACAAGCGCAATCTAATAGCATCAGCTGAGGCTCCATTCAGTTTTAAAGTTTCGCAAAATTCCAAAAATACTTCCAAGTGCAGATTTGGATCTTCAGTGGGTGCTCCTCCGAATTGATACTGTTGGACCATGGATAGTAGAGCCAGTTTCAATTCAAAATTGTTCGCTTCAATAGGGGGTCTTCTAATACTCGATCTCAATCCCCTTGTACTAGGTGCTGCATAATCCCTTAAAGGTTTATTCTCATTCTGATCAGCATGTTGGAGGTCAGATTTTCTTCCTGACGTTGCTGAAATCGTCTTCTAGCAAGGAACATTCTCTCTATCTCAGGATCAATATCGAGAATTTCCCTATTAAATCTGTGCATGCAACAACAAGAGAGGCTCCCAAAACAAGAATTCAGAATAGACACAAAGAATAGGAACAAAAATAGAAATCTAGATTAAATAAATCACGCTCAATTCAATATTGAGTGCCAATCCCCGGCAACAGTGCCAAAAACTTGATGTGTTATTTTCCGCAAGTGCACAGTTGTCGTCAAGTAATAAAAATATCGATCCCACAGGGATTGGGACAATTACCGAATGATCGTGATACCAAGTTATCTAGTCAATCAATTTGTGGATTAAGCAAAGAAACTGAGCAGTCAAGAACTACTAATGAGAAGAACGAGCTAAAAGTCAATAGTTGAGAAGAATCTCAGGATATGGGTTTCACCACGTCGACGATTTATAAGGTGATTTAATTCTTTCCTACCCCTGTTAGAGTTGTTTTGATGGAACCTATCCTAAGGTAAATCAACAGCCCCTTTCGAGGTCTACGCCAACTGTACCTATCAAACTTAATTTACCTGTCACATTATTCGAGCGTAGGGGATCATAATCAGCTAAGGGGACCTGTCATGAGACCCCGCAAACCTCCCTAGTCTTACCACCGTTACATGGTAAAAACTGGATTTGATAGATCCATTAAGTACATAAGAGTTCCTTTAGAGTCTAAATTTCCTTTTTACGATAGGTTTGCACATGGGACCATAATCAGCTAAGGGGACCTGTCACGAGACCCCCGCAAGCCCTCATAGATACACTACCGCTACTTGACAGGAGTTAATCCCTAGTTGGTTCTGAGTTTCAGGAACTTGGGTTCACTGTTAGGTACTTCCCCTTAGCTCCTTAGGTTTATCAATAATAATCCAAAAACCAGATCAAAACAAACAATAATTCAAGTAGTATAGATTACATCATCCATCATAAATCGTCAAGGGCTACTCCCCCATCCTAAGATTACAGGACACTACTCAATAGTCAAACAAGAATTGCTAGAGAAAGAAATTACAATACTTAGTGCCATCTATGTTCCTCTGTCGTCGACTCCTTCGTTCTCCTCGTTTTTGTGTCGTCCTCTTTGTTGGTGCAGGGGCACTAGAAAATCGAACCTTGATTTTGATGATGGCAAAGATTCAAAGTTAAGCTATTTTGTTATCTCATGTGATATGCTAAGTGTGCAAGAAGTGTTTAAGCTAAGCCAAAGGTCGAGCGACATCCGGAGAATCTCAAGTTGAGAAACCGTGGTGGTCAAACGACACCAGGAGAACCTCGGGGAGTCGAGGAACTTCGGTGGTGACCGAAAGCTAAGCGACAGGTCAAGAGGACCAAAGGTAAGCTCCGTGTGTGGAGCGGTGGTAAGGACGCGTCCTCGGTTAGAGGATAATCCTAGGCGTTGATCCGACTAAGGCTTCCAGAGGAATATCGATGTCGAGATCGGACAGTCAAAGGACTGTCACACTGCATGGCATTATGCATCTATTGTGCTAATCTTGTATTGTAGGAATTCTCAAGTGCAGTAGTCAACTGGAGATGTCAGCAGTCGACTGCTAAGAGGATCAGTCGACTGATGTAGACGAATCAACCCAGTGCACAAGGTCAAAGAGATAGAGATTGATGCCGCCACCTCAGGATAAGATAAGCCACCACCTCAAGATAAGATAAGCCGCCACCTCAAGATAAGATAAGCTTCCACCTCAGGATAAGATAAGCCACCACCTCAAGATAAGATAAGCCACCACCTCAAGATAAGATCCACGAGTTTTGGATCTGGATCGGGACAAATTCCAAGGTGCAAATCTATAAAAGGAGGGGAGGACTCAAACCCAAATTCAAGAATCTCTCAAGTGCTCGTGCTCTCTACAACGCTACTCCGACCGTGCGTCATCTTCTAATTAATTGTCGGTATTATTATATTTCTGTACTTAATTTGTATAAGGACCGGTAAGGTTGTTACCGGCCTTATAATCATTGTAATCGTCTTGTCTCTTACCTCCAACGAGGAAGAGACTTTTAGTGATTGCCCTTCGAAAGCGATCAAGGATCGCAGGGCCTTGGATTAGCAGCCGGTGGGTTGTGAACCAAGTAAAAAGCTTTGTGTCTTTCTTGTGTTTATCTTTTGTTTTCCGCTGTGTAATTGGTTTTAATCATCGAAATAGAAAAGTTTTCACTAACGCTATTCACCCCCCTCTAGCATTTCAAATCGATCCAACAATTGGTATCAGAGCGGGGGCGCTCAGATTCGGTGCAACCACCGATCGAGCATTTTCTTTTCTTTATTTTTATTTTTTATTTTTAATTATCTCCTGCACTACTAATCCAAGACCAAGTCTTGGGACTTTTTGGTTTGTGTTTTTTTTTAGAGTATTAGAAGATCGTTGACCGAGCTAACCATGGAAGAATATTGCTTAATGCCTAAAGGTAACAATGTCAATTTAAATTTTAAATTCCATATTATTTGTTTCAAGTGCAGGGAGAGAGGACACCATAAAAATAAGTGTCCTACTCGTAAGACTCGAACGACACAACCGGTGGCAAAGGAGACACCATTGTCAGGAGTACAGAAGAACAAAGAGCACATCAAGTGCTTCGGGTGCAGAAGATTCGGTCACTACAAGAATCGATGTCCGGAGAAAAAGGTTAGTAAAATTAATAATTTTGAAAAGTTGAGTTTTAGAATAGTTGATAATTTAGATAAATTGTGCAATTGTTGTCAATTAAATAATACAATTAATAATTCAACTAATAAAAAATTAATTAATTCAGATTTAATTAGTTTAAATAATAATAATAACAATATCATGGAAGAAAATGATCAAATTAATCTTACATTTGATAAAATTAACCAAGGGATTAATCAAATTTTTAGTTTAATTAACATAGATCTAGATCAAGTTAAGGATAAAATCAACCTAGGACTTAATCAGAATAATCAAAACCTTGATCAGAATAATCAAACCATAGGACAGAATCATCAAATCCTAGATCTGATTAATCTAGATAATTCCGAATTAAAAAAATTCTATTTTGAAAAATTCAACCATAAAAAATTCGAAATTAACTTTAAAAAATTCCAAAGATAATCTAAATAATTCTAATAATAATTCTACTTTTAAAAACTCTAATAATCTTATCTTAAATAATTCTAATAATAATTCTCCCTTTAAAAACTCTAACAATCTTATCTTAAATAATTCTAATAATAATTCTACCTTTAAAAACTCTAGCAATCTTATCTTAAATAATTCTAATAATAATTCTACCTTTAAAAACTCTAACAATCTTATCTTAAATAATTCTAACAATAATTCTACTTTTAAAAAGTCTAATAATCTTATCTTGAAAAAGTCTAATAATATTATTTTAAAAAATTCTAATAATCCTATTTTAAATAATTCACAATCTAACTTAATTAAAAATTCAAAATTAGTTAATCAAACCAATAAAATTAATTATAATAGAGTACCATTTGATTATACACAAATTAATAATCTAGCAATTAAACCTTCAACTTTTAAAAATTCAACTAATAAATATGTAAACTTGGGTTACAAGTCTAAGCTAACCAAAAATCAAGACACTAAAATTTGTAAACCTAATTATAATAAAGTATCTTATAACTATGGAACAAATAAAAGTCCACCCAAGAAAATAACCATTTCTTTAAATTGATTGAATGTAGCTTGCTCATGCATACATATCATTATCATGCTTATTTTGTCATGTCATACATACTAGTTAACTCTCATAGATTGGTTAGATAGGAAATAATTAATTAATCTTGACAACATAGTATCAGGACGCGGTGAGATGATAGTATGTTAAGGAAACGAAGTCAAGTGTATCCAAGTTGGATAAGGAGTATCTAGCTTGGTGCATTTAACTAAGTGGAACTAACTGAAGCTACCTCACCACATCCTAAACTAGTTAGACCAGGATGTAACCCTAAGTGAATTAAGTGTGTAATTTCCTAAGTTGGCTTTGTCTAAGGAAGTGGTCGTTGTTCCGATCAAAGAAGGCCCCTGTGCCTCGCCACGACCTGGAAGCCCTCTTTTGAAATGTTCACTTAACTAACTAAAGGTTAAATCTGAATCTAACCCAAGATTAATTAATTTCTAAGGCATTAAATTAAATTCATCTCACAATACCTATAAGGATAACTTGGTTGATCATATAGAATGGGTGAGATGGTAAGGACAACAAATTAAAAATGATTTTGAAAACGATTTCAAATTTTATATACACATAAATAGATTCTTAAAACTATTCTTATTGGTTGTCATGATTATTGTGTGTAGTTATATGTAGTTTTCAAAATAACTATGCTTCTTAAAATGATGGTTAGTTGACCAATACTAAAAATCTAAATCTTTAGGTCAACTTTAGATACCTAGACCCTTTGGACACTTAGGTGAGCTTTCCTTATGGTCAACAAGGATGTCCTAAGAGTTTGTCAGACAAAAGGGGAGACCCTCTAGATAAGCCTTCCTTGTGGCTAACAAGGATGTTAGGTTAAGGGGGAGGTTCTAATTGGATAATCATCATAGAAGTTGTTAAAAAATATTTTTTTTAAAAAAAAATCACCAATATTTTCTAAATTTAAATCCTTCTTTTGATAATATGCCAAGGGGGAGAGAAGACTTAAGTTGGACAAACTTAGTATCTAGCTACCTCCAGTTTGGCATAAAAACCAATAGACATGAGCCTTTAAAATGTTTTTTTTTCTTTCTCAAAATTTTATAACAATGTTAAAGGTCATTCTAACCTAGGATATACCTTGCAGGATCTAGAAACCTAAACTCCTAAGTATTAAAGGAAGTTGAACATATTAAATCAACTTGATTAGCATGTTTAAAAATTCTATTTCTTGGCAATGTACCCAATATAAAGTTATTTTTGATATATGTCAAAGGGGGAGAGAGAATAAAGTTAAGAGGTTACTTACTTTTTCTTTCCCAAAAAGTAATTGTTTTTCAAAAATCACCTAGAGTTAAGGGGGAGGTACCCTTAAGGGGGATGTTTTGAAAAATGACTGTTCAATGTTTACTGCTTATTTTCTCTTAACTTTGAATTGGTTTTCCATAGATCAAAAAGGGGGAGATTGTTGGTGCAGGGGCACTAGATAATCGAACCTTGATTTTGATGATGGCAAAGATTCAAAGTTAAGCTATTTTGTTATCTCATGTGATATGCTAAGTGTGCAAGAAGTGTTTAAGCTAAGCCAAAGGTCGAGCGACATCCGTAGAATCTCAAGTTGAGAAACCGTGGTGGTCAAACGACACCAGGAGAACCTCGGGGAGTCGAGGAACTTCGGTGGTGACCGAAAGTTAAGCGATAGGTCAAGAGGACCAAAGGTAAGCTCCGTGTGTGGAGCGATGGTAAGGACGCGTCCTCGGTTAGAGGATAATCCTAGGCGTCGATCCGACTAAGGCTTCCAGAGGAATGTCGAAGTCGATATCGGACAGTCAAAGGACTGTCACACTGCATGGCATTATGCATCTATTGTGCTAATCTTGTATTGCAGGAATTCTCAAGTGCAGTAGTCAACTGGAGATGTCAGCAGTCGACTGCTAAGAGGATCAGTCGACTGATGTAGACGAATCAACCCAGTGCACAAGGTCAAAGAGATAGAGATTGATGCCGCCACCTCAGGATAAGATAAGCCACCCCCTCAAGATAAGATAAGCCGCCACCTCAAGATAAGATAAGCTTCCACCTCAGGATAAGATAAGCCACCACCTCAAGATAAGATAAGCTGTCACCTCAAGATAAGATCCACGAGTTTTGGATCTGGATCGGGACAAATTCCAAGGTGCAAATCTATAAAAGGAGGGGAGGACTCAAACCCAAATTCAAGAATCTCTCAAGTGCTCGGTTTCTACAACGCCATCTCGACCGCAAGGCCATCTTCTAATTAATTGTCAGTATTATTATATTTCTGTACTTAATTTGTATAAGGACCGGTAAGGTTGTTACCGGCCTTATAATCATTGTAATCGTCTTGTCTCTTACCTCCAACGAGGAAGAGACTTTTAGTGATTGCCCTTCGAAAGCGATCAAGGATCGCAGGGCCTTGGATTAGCAGCCGGTGGGCTGTGAACCAAGTAAAAAAGCTTTGTGTCTTTCTTGTGTTTATCTTTTGCTTTTCGCTGCGTACTTGGTTTTAATCATCGAAATAGAAAAGTTTTCACTAACGCTATTCACCCCCCCTCTAGCGTTTCAAATCGATCCAACACTCTTTTCCCTACGCGCCGCCCCCTTTAGGGTTAGAATATCTCCTCTTTTATAGCCTTGGCCTCCTCTTCAATTAAGGCAAAAGATTTTCCTTTAATTGAGACGAAGATCGCGGCTTCATCGAGTTGCTCGCAGAAAAGGAAGTTTGGAATCAGGCCAACACACCCATGCCAAATGAGGGCACAAGCGTGTCACACATTTCTCACCGGCCGTGTCAGCTCTTGAACGGGGCGTGTCGGTTGCTGAACCAGGGCGTGTTGAGCGCTGGAACTCCTGACACGGATGTGTCACTGATAACACGCCTGTGTTGTTTTGATACGCCTGCTTCTTCGCCCTGTTAACACGAAAAACACCCAAAAGCAGTCTCTTCGTCCAAAATATGCTAAACTTAACTGAATCATGACAAAATACATGCCTAGGACATGAAATAAGATAAAATGCATGCATATGGAGTAGTGAAAACGTAGCACGATTTACACACATCAATATACTCGGCCTCTGTTGTAGAATCAGCAACTGTATCCTGCTTCGAACTCTTCTAGATCACAGCGCCACCATTCAAGCAAAACATGAACCCTGACTGCGATCTATAATCATCCTGGTCAGTTTGGAAGCTAGCATCACTGTAACCCTTTAAAACTAGCTCCTCATTGCCTCCAAATATCAAGAAATATTCTTTAGTCATTCTCAAGTACTTAAGAATATTCTTGACTGCTATCCAGTGACGCTCACTTGGATCTGACTGGTATATGTTGGTGCAACAATGTCCCAAGCATTTATATGTTTTGATGTTTGGATAATCATCTATGTTAGGCAATAAATTGTGATCTAATGGTGAACATGATTAAGTGACAGGTAAAGGCAAAGTCCAAGTATGATCTTGGCAAGAGAAGTCCAGGTAAAGGTTTGGCGGCATAAGATCAAGCATGTTGTGTTGGCGGCATTAAGTCCAAACGGACCTTGGCAAAGGAAGTCCAAAGGCAAGTCTTGGCAGCGTAAGTCCAAGCATGTAGACTTGGCGGCGTAAAGTCCAAGCACGCCTTGGTAAAGGAAACCCAAGACATGACAAAACCGAAGGAAGCTCTTGGAAGCAAAGCGCAAAGGATGAACAAGTCGCGGACTCGGAGGCATCCTGGAGGCGCAAGGCTTAAGGAAGAGCTAGAAGGTTGAGTCTAGGTCTAAGGGGTAAAATCAAGTATGAATTACTACGACCATAAGTTGTCGCTTTGGTCGCGTGGCGATCGGTCGATGTTGCTATCGATCGCAGCGACGCGATCGGTGATCAAGATTAAATCACGCACGAATGAAGTCACACTCAAGCTGCGGCTGTGATCACTCGATCGATCACTCCATCACCGATCGATGAGAATGTCGTTGGAAAATGACTCAATCCCGTGAATCCGGCTATATTCGTAGTTAAGTCGCCGGCAATGATCGATGCTATGCATCGATCGATCACGATGGTGCTCCAACGGGAAAATCAACCTTCTTTCTATAAAAAGAGGGCTGGTGGAGGTTTTTGGGGTTAATGCTCATTCTCTGATTATTCTCTCAAGCCTCCATGAGTTTTCAAGCTTTCTAGTGTTTTTAAATCTCCTCCTCCTCTCTCTAAGCTCAAGTTTCATTCTTTGTAAGAAGAGGAGGATTGTTGTAAAGGAAAGCTTCATAGTGATTTGATTAGGGTTGATCCACCTCAAGGATCACCATGGAGTAGGAGCGTCATCTCCGAACCACGTAAAAGAATCGTGTTAGCGTGTTTTTCATTTGTGTTATTATTATTTTTATTGTGCTTCTGCTAATATTTTTTGTAGAGAAGAAAAACAAGCTATTTACCCCCCTCTAGCTTCAAATCGATCACCAACAAGTGGTATCAGAGCTCGGATCGCATCGGAAGATCTAACAATCAACCGAAGCAAAAATGGCTTTTCAAGAGGGGTATAGCACGGCGAGGCCTCCGTTCTTTGACGGCAACAACTTCGGCTATTGGAAAGGTAGGATGGAGTATTACTTAATGAATGATATTGAGAATTGGTTTAGTGTTGTAGATGGTTTCGAGAAGCCGATGGATGAACACGGAGCACCCATACCGACGAAGGATTGGATGAGAGACATGACCAAGAAGGCTCAAGCCAATGCCAAGGCAACAACCACACTTCAATGTGGTTTGTCAAAAGAGCAACTAAGCAAGGTGGGGCCATTTGAATCGGCGAAGGAGCTTTGGGAGAAGTTGATCGAGCTCAATGAAGGATCCAAAGAAACAAGAAGGGCCAAGAGAGATCTTCTAATTGGCCAACTTCAAAGCTTCTCAATGAAGACAAATGAGACCGTGAGCCAAATCCACGATTGCTTCAAAGAAGTGGTCAACGGACTACATGTAATAGGTGAAAAGGTCGACAACTGAGACCTTGTAAGGTATGTGCTACAAGCTTTCCCTAGAATAACCTCATGGGCCTCAATGGTAGATGCCTATAAGGTCTCTAGGGATCTTTCATTGGTTAAGTTAGATGAGCTATTTTGTGAATTTAAATTACATGAACAAGCTAACACTTCATCCAAAGAGAAGGGTTTAGCTCTTTTTGTAGGAAAGAAGGACAAAAAGAAGAAGGAGAAAAAGGAAGTGTTCTCCTCATCTGAATCCGAGGAAGACTCATCAAGTAGTGAAGATGAGTTATTGGCAAGTGAGGTGGCACATTACGTTAAGAAATTTGGTGGGAAGTTAAGGAAACTCACCAAGAAAGATGTGAGGAGGATGTTCCAATCCTCAAGAGGTAAGTCTTCAAATAGTTCAAATTCTACCTCTAACGTAACTTGTTTTGGTTGCAAGAAGAAAGGGCATATAAAGCCAAATTGCCCGGAACTAAAGAATAAGGAGGACAAGGAAAAGAAAAAGAAAGAAAAGAAGGAGAAGAAGAAGAAGGAGGCAATGGTGGCTCAAACATGGGACACCCTAAGCGTGGAGGATTCTTCCGACGATGAAGAAGTATGCCATGTCACCCGGAATCTAGCCCTCATGGCATTAGAGGAAGAAGCTGGGAGCTCAAGCAAGGAGTCCTCTTCCTCTTCAAGCGACGAATCATCATCAAGTGATGATGATGAGGTAAACAATTCACCTAAGGTAGATTTAATTTACAAGACTATTGCATGTCTTCAAAATGCTTTGAATAGATCGAAAACTAGGATTAAGGATTTAAAAATAGAGATTAAATCACTTAAGAGTGTAGAATCATCTTGTGGTAAATTATCTAGTGATGAATGTACCCTTAGGGATGAATATGATGAATTAAGAAAAGAAATAGGTAACTTAAGAGCATGCTTAGAAAAATTTACTAATGGCTCTAAATACCTAGACATGATTATTAAGGATCAAAAGGCTATTTACAACAAGGCCGGATTCGGATATAGGCCTAAGGAAAAGGAGGTAGCATTTACATCTCTTGTTAGTAGAAAATCCATGATTAAAAGCAAGGGTAGAAAGGCTTGGGTACCTAAAAAATTTCCAATTGATGCTAGTGGTCCTAAGATTTGGGTACCTAAGGATTGTATTTTTCATGTGATATAGGTAGAAGAACCAAGCTTGTGGATAGTTGATAGTGGGTGCTCAAAGCACATGACCGGTGATGAGAGAAAATTCTCCACTATTAACCATACTAGCAAAGGAAAAGTATCATTTGGTAATAGTGGCAAACTTAAGATTCTAGGAAAGGGCACAATTGAGGTATCCCCCAACCTTGACATTCATAAAGTATTATTAGTTAAAAATATGAAATTTAATTTACTTAGTGTAAGTCAACTATGTGATGCAAACTTTGATGTTAAATTTGATTCCTCAAAATGTTTTATAAGACATAAAACTCTAAATGATTGCATGTTAGTAGGTTTTAGGAAATCAAATATATATTATGTTGATTTATCCTATGCTACTAATGCTTCTACTAAGTGTCTTATTGCTAAAGAAGAAGAAAGTTGGCTTTGGCATAGGAGGCTAGGACACATAAACATGAAGAACATAGCCAAAATAGCAAAAATGAAGTTAGTCAAAGGGTTGCCCAAAGTCAAATTTCTCATGGACAAAATGTATGATGCATGCCAAGAAGGGAAACAATCAAAAACATCACACAAAGGTAAAAATTTACTTAGTACCGCTTTGCCTTTAGAACTTTTGCATATGAACTTATTTGATTGTCATAGTACCCCCTCTATGATTTATAGTAAATATTGCCTAGTAATAGTAGATGATTTCTCTAGGTTTACTTGGGTATTTTTCTTGAAAAATAAAGATGAACCCTAGGAATAATCATAGGATTTAGCAAAAGAGTAGAAAATGAAAGAGAACTCAAAATCAATCGGATCCATAGTGATCATAGTGGAGAATTTGAGAATTCTAATTTCTCAACTTTTTGCTTAGAATAAGGGTACAAGCATGAGTTTTCTTGTCCTAGAACACCCCAACAAAATGGGGTTATGGAAAGGAAAAATCGTGCCCTACAAGAAGCAGCTAGGACAATGCTTAATGTATATTCCTTACCTAGCTACTTGTGGGTGGAAGCGGTTAACACCGCTTGTTATATCCAAAATAGGGTATTAATTCATAGGTTTTTAGGAAAAACTCCATTTGAATTGTGGAATGGTACAATTCCAACAATTCATTATTTTAAGGTTTTTGGATGTAAAGTCTATATTTTAAATACCAAAGACAACCTAGGTAAGTTTGAGTCCAAAGCAGATGAGGGAATCCTAGTTGGATACTCATCCACTAGTGTAGGGTATAGAGTTTACAATAAAAGGACTCAAAAGATTGAAGAATCTTCAAATGTCCAATTTGATGAAACTTCCAATACATACCCTAGGAAATCCCCTATTGATGATGATATTAATAAGAAAATTAAGAAGTTACCCAACAATTTCAAGATTTAACCTTAGGGGGTAATGATCAAGGAGGAGGATTGAATCAAGGGGGAGTAAGAGGTGATTCCGATGATGAGCAAAGAATTGAGATTAATTATGATCAAACACAAATTAATACACCTCCTAGAACCATAAGAATTCATCAAAATCACCCCTTAGATCAAATTGCGGGTGAATTATCTTAAGGTGTTAGGACTAGGTCATTTCATAGGGATCCCACTAGTCATATAGCTCTAATTTCTCAAATTGAGCCCAAAACAATCAAAGATGCATTACTTGATCCGGATTGGATCTTAGCAATGCAAGATGAATTGGCTCAATTTGAAAGGAGTCAAGTATGGGAGTTAGTTCCTAGACCTAATGAAAACACCATTATTACTACAAGATGGGTTTTTAGGAGCAAACTAGATGACCAAGGAAATATCACTAGAAATAAAGCAAAATTAGTTGCAAGGGGTTTTAATCAAGTTGAAGGACTTGACTATGATGAAACATATGCCCCGGTTGCTAGGTTAGAGGCTATTAGAATACTATTAGGATATGCCTCCTATATGGGTTTCAAACTCCATCAAATGAATGTTAAATTGGCATTCCTAAATGAGTTTATTAAGGAAAAAATATATGTAGAACAACCTCCCGAGTTTGAGAATATGGACTATCCAAACCATGTATACAAGCTTAGGAAAGCTTTGTATGGTTTGAAACAAGCTCCCCGGGTTTGGTATGAAAGATTATCATCCTTCTTAATTTCTAAGGACTTTAAAAGGGGTAGTGTAGATCAAACTTTATTTATAAAGTCAACATCAATGGATATCTTTGTAGCCCAAGTATATGTTGATGACATTATCTTTGGGTCAATAAATGATGAACTCCTCCAAGACTTTATTAAGAATATGGAAAAAGAGTTTGAAATGAGTCTAGTTGGGGAATTAAATTTCTTTCTAGGATTACAAGTTAAATAAACAAGTGAAGGAATTTATATTTACCAAACCAAATATGCTAAGGAAATGATTAAGAAATTTGGTTTTGAAAATGCTAAGGTAGTTTCAACTCCAATGGCAACAAGTACAAAAATAGATAGTGATAATGAAGGCAAACAAATTGATCTTACATTCTATAGGAGCATGATTGGTAGCCTTTTATACTTAACCGCTAGTAGACCCGACATATTATTTGCGGTTGGTATGTGTGCTAGGTATCAATCTTGTGCAAAAGAATCTCATTTAGTTGCCGTTAAAAGAATCTTAAGATATATTAAAGTCACACTAAATGTAGGACTATGGTACCCTAGGACTAGGTCTTTTGATTTGATTGGGTACACCGATTTTGATTATGACGGTTGCAAATTGGATCGGAAGAGTACTAGTGGTGGATGCCAATTCCTTAGGTCCTCCCTAGTTAGTTGGAGTAGTAGGGAATAACCTTGTGTTGCCCTATCCACCACCGAAGTCGAGTATGTGGCTATGGGTGGTTGTGTAGCTCAACTACTATGGATGAAACATACCTTAGAAGATTATGAGCTATCTTACTCCAACATGAAAGTATTTTGTGACAATGTGAGCACCATAAACTTGACCAAAAATCCGGTGCATCACTCTAGGACCAAGCACATTGAAGTGAAACATCACTTCATTAGAGATCATGTGACAAAGGGGGGCATTGAGCTTAATTACATTGAATCCAAGTCCAACCTAGCTGACATATTCACCAAGGCTCTCCCCGAGGTAGAATTTTTATCACTTAGGAGAGAACTTGGAATGTGCTTGGTTGAGTAAAGGTGTAGGTTTGCATGATCCTATAGAAATCCTAGGATTTATACCTTTAAGCATCTCACAAAATACCTAAGAAATCATGATTTTTGTATTGAGCCACTTAGACAACATGTGAGATGTTAGGAAGATGCACTTGGTTCATCATGCTTGTTATGATGCATTACTATGGATCAAAGTGTCATCTAGAGACATTAATCCTTCATTGGACCAATCATTGGGAAGGCTTATACATAATTGATGTGCATATATCTCCAAGAACATGATTGGAAATGTCAAATAAAACATATTTTAAACTATGTTTATCATATTTTGAAAAACAGTTTTTAAGTGAAACACAAAAGTGATACAAAGTTTACAAAAATATTAGAACTTTTGTTGGTTTCCAAATTTGTATCAATCTCGAAATCTTGAAAACATATATTTTTCAAAATATTTTTCCTTGATAAAGTATGATTTCAGAAATGTGTACACAAAATTTTGTGATTTTTCGAAGTTTCTGGAATTTATAACGCATTTTTGAAGTTGGTCTGAAAAGGTTGAAATTCGGATTTCGGTGATAGCTGATCGTTCGTAAACCAATGAAAAATAGCTCCATTTTCTGATATTTAGTATATCTTTGCTCTCCTAAAACTTTAGCATGATAATACCGAGTATAAACCAACTTTTAGGACTGTTTAATGCGGTGTTTTAGGGGGAGTTTCATAAGATGTATCTTTTTCATTCCCAAATTTACATTGTTGGTGCAAAGTTAGGATTTAAACCTTCAAATTTTTTGATAGACTTTTGCTCCACATGTATTTTACTCATCATGAACTATATCTTGGATTAAGGGGGAGCTAAATTTCAATTCTATACCTTAGTTCAAGATTACAACGCATTCAATTCTTCTATGAAATATATGATTTCTTCTCTTTTTGATGTATGTCAAAGGGGGAGAAGAAATGTTTAAGTTGTTAGATCGATTTGAAACGCTAGAGGGGGGGGTGAATAGTGTTAAAACTTTTTTTTTCATTCGTTCGTTTAAAATCCGAGTAGATAATTAATTTGCAACGAAAAAGATAAGCAATAAGTAAAAGAGACAATTCTTTTTACTTGGTTCGTAGCCTTCGGCTACTACTCCAAGGCCCTAGTGATCCTTGACCACGTACGGAGGGCAAAAGCACTAAAGGAACTCCTCCTCGTTGGAGGTAGGAGTTAATCGATACAAGAAGGAAAGAACTTGAGGTAGAGGGACACTCCCCCTCTCCTCGTATACGATAAAAGCTCCGAAAGATTTAAAGAAATGAACTTAAAATAAAAGCTAAAGCCGACATTACAATAAGAAAGAAATTAAGACCTAGACGTCGGAGAGAAAGCACTTCGTTGTCGGAAAGGTTGTAGCTTGGCGGAGGCTTTTGGAAGCTTTAGAATTGATGAATAAACCCTAGGATTGGCCCTCCTTTTATAGCCTTTGAGCCCCTTTTCGAGAGGAACCCTAGCCAATCAAAATTGAGCACCAATCTCCTTAAAATGGGGTGATAAGCCTTGACTCCTCGAAGCTGATCATTGACCATCGATCGATGGCGATCACCGAATGTCGATCGAATCGACCTCGCGATCAATGTTTGTGGCCTCCAAGTCCTCAGTGGCGATCAACTGATACTAGCTGCAAGGCAAAGTTAGCTCAAAGAAAACATTATTTCGACGGCCTTCGACCGTCCGATCTCGACCTAGACCATCGATGGGATGTCTTTGGTCGGATCTACACTTAAGACCATCCGCGTAAGGAGGATACGACCTCACTTACGCTCACACACACGAGCTTACCTCGATACTTACCATGTCGCTTTTGCTTCCAGCCTTCCACTCGATTCCTTCGGCTCCCTCCGAAGTCACTCGAGTGTCGCCCGACCACCCGTCTTCTTCCGGGTGTCGCTAGCCTTCAGCTCCAGCTTTAGCAATCTTCTGCACACTCGATTCAGCTCGTGAGATAACGACATGAGCTTAACTTTGTATCGTTTGCTATAATCAAAACTCAGGTTCGACCTAGGTGCCTACTGCACCAACAATCTCCCCCTTTTTGATTTATGGCAAACCCACATACAAAGTTAAGTAAATAGCAAGCATGAAGAATAATGTGCATTAGAAACAAACAAAAAATAAAGAAGATTAAGTTGGAGTAGTAAGGATTTTCTTCAAGTACTCCCCCTTGAGGAAACCTCCCCCTTGACCGAGGGTGAGTCTTGAAGAAAGACCTTAATCCTCCCCTTGAGGGTTACTTTAAGTAATTACTTAAAGTTGGCCTTAGTAAAACATTTAAGTTAAGAGTTCTTCTTAACTTGGCCCTTTCTCCCCCTTAAGTAAAACATTAAAAATAAGTAAAACGTTGATGTCACAAATAAGTTTAAGTTAAGAATTCTCTTAACTTGGCCTTTAATAAGTTTTCAAAACTTAAAGTTAACTTTTGGTTTAAATATAAAGTAAGAGTTAAACCAAAAAATTTAAAAATTTGACCCCTTAACTTTGGCCTTTTTCTCCCCCTTTTGCCATATATCGAAAAGAGTGAGGGTGTGTGTGGAAAACAAAAATAAGTGTTAAATTTAAAGTCCAAGCATGTTCCACATTATTTTGAAAATAATATATTGAAAATAAGTTCATCTATAAAATGTTCAACTCATATTTGACTTGATTGATATAAAAGATCAGCCAGTCCTGGTCAGAGTCGGTTAGTATGTATGATTATACTCCGTGGTTCATGGCGATGCACTAGCTCTACATCTGGAACCAGGAGTAAGGTCCTAACATCTCACACCCATCTACGTGGCAAAGTACACAAACACATTAGTCCTATGTGTTGTGAGATGTATTGGCCCCTTAAATCTATAGGTGCATGATATCTAAGGTATGTCCTATGCTAGTTCCATGAAAATGAAATTTAAGAAATAGTAGTAAGAAAATATAATCTGCAAGATCCTATTCTATTATGCACATGCCCAATTTTTGTCTTAATAGACTAAATTCGGCTTCGAGTAGGGGTTTAGTAAATAGGTCTGCTAAGTTAGACTTCGATTCGACGTATTCGAGTTGTATGGCTCCGTTGGCCACATGTTCTCGAATGAAATGGTGTTTGACTTCTATATGTTTGGTCCTAGAGTGACATATCGGATTCTTAGTAAGATTAATTGAACTAATGTTATCTACGTGAAGTTTAGTATTCGTAAAGTCTAACTTAAAGTCGCGGAGAGTGTGTTTCATCCAAAGAAGTTGAGTGACACACTCACCCATCACGATGTATTCGGCTTCGGTGGTAGATAAGGCAACACAATGTTGCTTCCTACTGCACCAACTCACTAGACTCGAGCCGAGAAGTTGACAACAACCACTCGTGCTCTTTCTATCAAGCTTACTACCGGTATAGTCCGAATCGGAGTAGCCGGTTAGTTTGAACTCGGTAGATCTAGGATACCAAATACCGACATTAAGTGTACCCTTTAGATATCTAAGGATACGCTTGACTAGAGTTAGGTGAGACTCCTTGGCACAGGTTTGAAACCTTGCGCACATACTCACTGCAAATAAGATATCAGGTCGGCTTGTAGTTAAGTAAAGGAGACTCCCTATTATGCTCCTATAGTATTTTAAATCAATTTGGTTTCCAATTACTTCTTCTATATTAACATTAGTTGTCATTGGGGTATTAATAATTTTAGCGTCTTGCATTCCAAAGCGTTTAATTAATTTCCTAGTATATTTGCGTTGATGTAGGTATATTCCATCTTTAGTTTGTTTAATTTGTAATCCTAAGAAGAAACTTAATTCGCCTACTAAATTCATTTCAAATTCACTTTCCATAAGTGGAATAAACTCATTTAGTAGGATTGAGTTGGTGGTTTCGAAAATAATATCATCTATGTAGATTTGGGCTATGAATATGTCTTTACCTAAGGTTTTTACGAAAAGGGTTGGGTCAACTACACTTTGGTTAAAGCCTTTGGACTTAAGATAAATTGAAAGTCTCTCGTACCAAGCTCGCGGAGCTTGTTTAAGTCCATAAAGTGCTTTCTTTAATCTAAGGACATGATCGGGTTTGTCTAAACTTTCGAAACCGGGGGGTTGACTAACGTAAACTTCTTCTTTAATGTATCCATTTAAGAATACAGATTTCACATCCATTTGAAACAATTTAAATCCTCGATGTGCTGCATATGCTAATAGCATTCGAATGGACTCTAATCTAGCTACTAGGGCATAGGTCTCGTCGTAATCTAAACCTTCGACTTGACTAAACCCTTTAGCAACTAGTCTAGCTTTATTTCTAACTACTTCACCTTTATCATCAATTTTATTTCTAAACACCCACCTTGTTCCAATGATTGTTTTATCTTTAGGTGGTGGTACTAATTCCCATACTTCGTTCCTAGTGAATTGAGCCAAAACTTCTTGCATTGCAATAATCCAATCGGGATCAAGAAGAGCTTGGTCAATAGTTTTGGGTTCAATTTTAGAAATCAAAGATATTTGACTAAGGTTTCTGTATGAGGCTCTAGTTCGAACTCCTAGACTTGGATCACCTATCACTTGGTCGATAGGATGATTCGTTTGAGTCCTAGTTGGATTTGGGTTTGAGTCTACAACTTGATCCATAGGATGGCTTGTTTGAGTTCTAGTTTGGTTGGAGTCATCTATCACTTGATCAATAGAGTGACTTGGTTGACTTAGGTCACTAGACCTGACCTCCAGATCAGAGTTAGGTCTAATATGAATCGGCTCGCTAATTGGGGTTGCCGAGGGTTTTGTAGGTTCGTGTCCTTCATCGAATACTACATTGATAGTTTCCTCGACTCTAAGGGTGTCATGGTTATATACTCTATAAGCTCTACTTGTAGTCGAGTATCCTAGAAAGATTCCGGTCGTAGTTTTGGATGTAAATTTCCCTAGGTAATCTTTAGTGTTTAGGATATGTACCTTACACCCAAATACCCTAAAATACTTGATGTTAGGTATTTTATCGTGATAAATCTCGTATGAGGTCTTAAGGTGCCTCTTTACCATAAGGATCCTATTCTGGACATAGCATGTCGTACTCACGGCTTCGGCCCAAAACCTATCGGGTAGGTTATAAGCATTGTCCTAGCGGCTTCTTGTAGGGTTCTAATTTTGCATTCTACTAGGCCATTTTGTTGTGGAGTTCTAGGGCAAGAGAACTCATGGTGGTATCCATTTAGGTTACAGAATTCTGTAAACCTATGGTTTTCGAATTCACCACCATGATCAGTCCTAAGTCTTTTGATTTTAATGCTTTGTTGATTTTCTATTAACTTAAATAGGTTGATTAATTGACCTAGGGTATCACTTTTGTGTTTGATGAACCTAACCCAAGTAAATCTAGAGTAGTCATCAATAATGACTAAACAGAATTTACTTCCATTAAGTGACTTAGCTCCGTGTGAATCAAATAGATCCATGTGTAGGAGCTCAAGCACACTTTTGGTTCGTTCTTGACTAGTTAGTTGATGTTGTGTCCTAGATTGTTTACCTTGTTGACAAGCATTACATATTTATTATCCAAGTTGTTGAGGTTAGGCAAACCTCTGACTAAATCATTCTGACTCATCTTGTGGATGAGTCTTGGGTGTGAGTGACCGAGTCGTCGGTGTCACAACCATGATTCCTCTTGCCGTGTCATAAGACACTTAGTTGAGGTGTTAATTAAGTTGATATTGTAAATGTTGTTATTTCTAGTCCCTTTAAGAATTGTTTTAGAGGTTTCGTTTGTATTAATTACACATTCATTTTCTAGAAATATGACCTTATAGTTATTATCACACAATTGGCTTACACTGAGAAGATTATATTGAAAATTTTTTACTAATAAAACGTTTTGAATGACAAAATTTGAGTTAAGCTCAATATCACCTGATCCGATGATTTTGAGCTTGTCATTATTTCCGAAGGCTACCGATCCTTGTCGTTTGAATCGAAGCTTTGAAAACTTGAATTGATCCCAGGTCATGTGTCGGGAGAAACCACTGTCCAACATCCATTGATCCTACACGCAAGGTAGTTGGATCGGATATTGGATTTGAAAAATTGGTTGAAAATTATTAACCTAAATCATCTCACCCATGTCTACATGATCAAACATGTTAATCCTATATGTTCTTGTGAGATGACTTCCAATTTTAGTTGAATTAAATTTAATGACTTAAACACTTGTCAACCTTGCGTTAGATTCGGATTTGACCTTAGGCTCATCAAGTCACCTTTTCAAGATCATGACTTCCAGGTCGTGGCGAGGCACAGAGGCCTTCTTTGATCGGAAAAACGATCACTTCCTTAGACAAAGCCATTTTCAAGAAAATAGAGAGTTGACTCACCTAAGAACACTTTCTGGTCTAACTAGTCTAGGATACGGCGAGGTAGCTTCAGCTAGTTTCGCTCGGTCAAGTGCACCGAACTAGATATGCCTTATCTAGCCCGAATACACAAGACTCCGCTTTCCTAGCGTACTATCATCTCGCCACGTCCTGGTACTATGTTATCAAGTATTGACGAGTTATAGTCCTATCTAACCATTCTTAAAAGAAAAATCAAACTAAATAAAAACCTAAGCATGCAATTTCTAAGTTAAAACGCAAACAAATTTCGTACTAGCTCCCCTTGGATCGTTGAATCGATTTGGTCTCTCCACATAGTGGATTTGGTCCTTGGGAACCCAGTACTGGTTTGATCCTAAGTTTGAAATCAAGGTGGTCTTAGGGACCCATGCTTGGACACGTTTTTTATGTCGACTTACAATCGACATATACGACTTATTGGTCGTGTTTGAGCTAAAACCTAGTCCGGCCTTGTTGTACACGGCCCTTTGCGATCCAAGTAGGAGGTCAAGTCCTTTGGATCCCAAAGTAAACCTTTCCAACGTATTCCTAAGATCTTCGACTTGACTTTTCAAGAGTGAGTTCTCAACTTCGAGTTTTTCAACCCGAGTTGAGTCCTTCTCTTGAACTCGACTAGTCGAAGAGGTTAGGGAGACCTCGTGTTTGAGGAGTTTAACTTCCTCAACCAGGGTCTCGACCTTGGACTCGGACTTAGCTAACTTTTTATTTAAAAACTTAATTGCACTATAAAGAGTAGTAATAAGAGACCGACTCACCTTGAGTGTATCTTTTGAACCGGATGCGTATCCGTGGCTTGTCTTGAATAGTGTTTCGCAGTCCGACTTGTCTTCGGTTGATTGATTCCGATTTAGCCATAAGGACTCAATCGTTGTCTTCTTCCTCGAAAGCTTCTTCTCAAGTAGCGTTGAGTGCCTTTTTATGTTTTGGTGCCTTGCTCTTGAGTTTTGGGCATTCGGACTTAATGTGTCCAAACCTATTGCATTCATAACATCTTATGTTTGAACTTTTAGGCTTACCTTCGTTGGGTCGAGTGACGGCTCATTTTCGGCCCTTGACTATCCTCCGAACTAGGTTGACTAGTTCGGCTTCCATTTTCGAGTCGACCTCCGAATCCGACTCATCCTCTTCTTCCTTCGGGGGTGGCTTGCTTGCGGTTTTCTTCCTCGAACCTGCAAAAAGTACTATACCCTTCTCGGGTTCCGAGTTAGACTGCTCATGAAGTTCGAAATCAGAAAAGAGTTCATCTAACCTAAGTTTAGAAAGATCCTTGGAGACCTTGTAGGCATCGACCATGGATGCCCACAAGGTAGTACTCGGAAAAGAGTTTAGAACATACCTTACAAGGTCACGGTTTTCGACCTTTTGCCCGATTGCGTGTAGGTTGTTGACTATGTCTTGGACACGGGTGTGGAGTTGTGTCGCAGACTCGTGTTCCTGCATTTTTAGGTTATATAGTTTATTGAATAGAAGATCATGCTTACATACCTTGGCTTCATCGGTCCCTTCGTGTAGCTCCACTAGTTTTGTCCAAAGGTCCTTTGCGCTTATGAAGGGGCCGACGCGATTTAGCTCTTCCTTGGATAAGCTGCATTGAAGGATTTGAGTTGCCTTAGCGTCGGCTTCGACTTGTCTTTTTGTCACAATGGTCCATTGGTCATAATCCAAGGATTCACACACTTCGTTAGTCGGAAGTGTGAATCCCGTTTGGATTATGATCCACATCTCGATTTGGGTTTTGAGAAAGCATTCCATCAGATCCTTCAAATAACAGAAGTCATCTCCGTTGTAAAATGGAGGTTGGACGGTGCTAAAACCCTCGAGATGGGCCATTAGAACAAAAGACACAAGGAGACGAAGACGAAGAAACTAGCAACGACAAAAACACACAAAAAAGTACCAAGACTCACGTCTTGGATTAGTAGTGCGGGAGTAAAATTAACAAAGCGAAATAAATCTGAAATAAACAGAATTAAAAAGAAAAAAAATCTGTAAAATGGCTAGATTGGTGGTTTCACCAAATCTTAGCAACCCCCGGCTCTGATACCAATTGTTGGATCGATTTGAAACGCTAGAGTGGGGGTGAATAGCGTTAAAACTTTTTTTTTCGTTCGTTCATTTAAAATCCGAGTAGATAATTAATTTGCAGCGGAAAAGATAAGCAATAAGTAAAAGAGACAATTCTTTTTACTTGGTTCGTAGCCTTCGGCTACTACTCCAAGGCCCTAGTGGTCCTTGACCACGTACGGAGGGCAAAAGCACTAAAGGAACTCCTCCTCGTTGGAGGTTGGAGTTAATCGATACAAGAAGGAAAGAACTTGAGGTAGAGGGACACTCCCCCTCTCCTCGTATACGATAAAATCTCCGAAAGATTTAAAGAAATGAACTTAAAATAAAAGCTAAAGCCGACATTACAATAAGAAAGAAATTAAGACCTAGACGTCGGAGAGAAAGCACTTCGTTATCGGAAAGGTTGTAGCTTGGCAGAGGCTTTTGGAAGATTTAGAATTGATGAATAAACCCTAGGATTGGCCCTCCTTTTATAGCCTTTGAGCCCCTTTTCAAGAGGAACCCTAGCTAATCAAAATTGAGCACCAATCTCCTTGAAATGGGGTGATAAGCCTTGACTCCTCGAAGCTGATCATTGACCATCAGTCGACTGATGGCCATCATCAGTCGACTGATGACAGCATCAGTCGAATGTTGACCTCAGGCAGTCGACTGTTTGACGGCAGTCGAGTCCTCCAAGTTGGCAATCGACTGATACTAGCTGCAAGGCAAAGTTAGCTCAAAGAAAATATTAATTCGATGGCCTTCGACCGTCTGATCTCGACCTAGACCATCGATGGGATGTCTTTGGTCGGATCTACGCTTAAGACCATCCCCGTAAGGAGGATACGACCTCACTTACGCTCGCACACACTAGCTTACCTTGATACTTACCATGTCGCTTTTGCTTTCGGCCTTCAACTCGATTCCTTCGGCTCCCTCCGAAGTCACTCGAGTGTCGCCCGACCACCCAGCTTCTTCCGGGTGTCGCTAGCCTTCAGCTCCAGCTTTAGCAATCTTCTGCACACTCGATTCAGCTCGTGAGATAACGACATGAGCTTAACTTTGTATCGTTTGCTATAATCAAAACTCAGGTTCGACCTAGGTGCCTACTGCACCAACATAAGTTAGAATTGGATATATGATTATGTGTGTATCTTTAAAAGACCTAACTTAAATGATTGTCAAACATCAAAATGGGGGAGATTGTTGGTGCAACAATGCCCCAAGCATTTATATGTTTTGATGTTTGGATAATCATCTAAGTTAGGCAACAAATTGTGATCTAATGGTGAACATGATTAAGTGACAGGTAAAGACAAAGTCCAAGTATGATCTTGGCAAGAGAAGTCCAAGGTAAAGGTTTGGCGGCATAAGACCAAACATGTTGTGTTGGCGGCATTAAGTCCAAACGGACCTTGGCAAAGGAAGTCTAAAGGCAAGTCTTGGCAGCGTAAGTCCAAGCATGTAGACTTGGCGGCGTAAAGTCCAAACACGCCTTGGCAAAGGAAACCCAAGACATGACAAAACCAAAGGAAGCTCTTGGAAGCAAAGCGCAAAGGATGAACAAGTCGCGGACTCGGAGGGATCCTAGAGGTGCAAGGCTTAAGGAAGAGCTAGAAGGTTGAGTCTAGGTCTAAGCTCATACTTGATGAGTATCAGTCGATCGCGTCGATGTATCGATTATTTGGTCGGTGCTCGGCAGTCGGGATGAAACCACGACCATCGATCGCTGCTTTGGTCGTGGCGATCGATTGATGTTGCGATCGATCGGCGCCAGCGGTGCAAGTCGATCTGATCGCATCTGAGCGCAGTGGAGTCACACTCAACTGCGGCCTGTGATCACTCGACTGATCACTCCATCAGTTGACTGATGGATGGATCAGTCGACTGATGAGAATGTCGTTGAAGGAAACAACTCTGAATCCCGCGAATCCGACTATTCAAAAGCCATTAACTGCGCCGACAGTCGACTGATGTTGTGTATCAGTCAACTGATGGTGCTCCAACGGGAAAATAAGCCTTCTCTCTATAAAAAGAGGGCTGGTGGAGGTTTTTCGGGTTAATGCTCATTCTCTGATTATTCTCTCAAGCCTCCACGAGTTTTCAAGCTTTCTAGTGTTTTTAAATCTCCTCCTCCTCTCTCTAAGCTCAAGTTTCATTCTTTGTAAGAAGAGGAGGATTGTTGTAAAGGAAAGCTTCATAGTGATTTGATTAGGGTTGATCCACCTCAAGGATCACCGTGGAGTAGGAGCGCCATCTCCGAACCACGTAAAAGAATCGTGTTAGCGTGTTTTTCATTTGTATTATTATTATTTTTGTTGTGCTTCCGCTAATATTTTTTGTAGAGAAGAAAAACAAGCTATTCACGCCCCCCCTCTAGCTTCAAATCGATCACCAACAGTATCTACTCGTCATGCTCAAAGCATACGAGACATTAGGACGGGTACATAGCATGGCATACATGATAGATCCTATGGTAGATGCATAAGAGATCTTATCCATGCGGTCTCTCTCCTCTCTAGAAGAGGGACTTTGAGTCTTCGAAAGACTCACACCATGTGACATCGGCAGAAGTTCCTTCTTGGAATTCTACATGGAAAACTGTAGTAATACCGTGTCAATATTTGTACTCTGACTTAGGCCAAGCAATCTCTTAGATCTATCTCTATAGATCTTGATGCCTAGAATACATGCTGCTTCACCTAAGTCCTTCATTGAGAAGTACGTCCCCAGCCAAGTCTTCACAGACTATAGCGAAGGGATGTCATTCCCAATGAGTAGTATGTCATCCACATACAATACTAGGAAGACAACTGTGTTTCCATTAACCCTCTTGTAGACACAGGGTTCATCTTCATTCTTGATGAAACCAAACTGTTTGATCGCATCATCGAAACGAAGATTCCAGCTCCAAGAAACTTGCTTTAGCCCATAAATGGACCTTTGCAGCTTGCATACTTTGCCAGTATGCTGTGGATCTACAAAACCCTCAGGCTGTGTCATGTACACATCCTCGAGCATGTTTCCATTCAGAAATGCAGTTTTGACATCCATCTTCCAGATCACATAATCGTGGTATGCTGTAATAGCAAGCATGATCCGAATGGACTTAAACATCGCCTCTGGAGAAAAGGTTTCATCATAGTCAATACCATGAATTTGCTCGAAACCTTTAGCCACCAATCGGTCCTTATAGGTATGCATAAGTCCATCCATGTCAGTCTTTCTCTTAAAGACCCACTTACACCCAATGGGTTTGACGCCTTCAGGTGGATCAACCAAAGTCCATACTTAGTTGGTGTACATGAATTCCATCTCGGATCTCATGGCCTCTAGCCATTTCTCAGAATCTAGGCTCATCACAGCTTCCTGATAGGAGGTAGGCTCATTCTCAATGAGCATAACGTCATCATGGTCAGACAAGAGAAATGATTATCGCTCAGGCTGATGACGTATCCTATCAGACCTGCGAAGAGGTAGGTCTACCTGAACAGGTTGTTGTTCCACAACTCTTTGTGCAACAATCTCATCACCCACAACACTTTGTGGTTCTTGTTCAACCTCCATCAAGGTTTCAGTGCTATGGTCCTTATCTTGAATTTCTTCAAGATCAAACGTACTCCCACTAGTTTTTTAGAAATAAAATCACTTTCTAGAAATATCCCAGTCTTTGCCACAAACACTTTGTGCTGACTGGGAATGTAGAAGTAATATCCCTTCATTTCCTTGGGATATCCAACAAAATAGCACTTATCAGACTTGGGTCCCAATTTGTCTGAGACTTGACGTCGAACGTAAGCCTCACAACCCCAAATCCTCATAAAAGACATCTTGGGATTTTTCCCTATCCATATCATATATGGTGTCTTTATCACAACCTTGGATGGTACACGCTTAAGTGTGAAGGCTGCTGTGTCTAGAGCATATCCCCAAAAGGATATAGAAAGATTTGTGTGACTCATCATAGATCGTATCATATCTAATAGGGTAGATTCCTCCTTTTGGATACACTATTCCACTATGGTGTTCTAGGAGGAGTGAGTTGGGATAGAATCCCACACTCAGCTAGATAGTCACGAAACTCATGGCTAAGGTATTCACCACCTCGATCTGATCGAATATCTTAATACTCTTGCCAAGTTAGTTTTGTACTTCATTCTTGAATTCTTTGAACTTTTCAAAGGATTCTGATTTATGTGCCATCAAATACACATAACCATATCTACTGAAGTCATCAGTAAATGTAATGAAGTACCTATAACCACCTCTAGCAGCAACATTGAAAGGGCTACATACATCACTATGTATAAGTCCTAATAAGTCTGTTGCTCTCTCGCTGTGTCCACTAAAGGGAGTCTTGGTCATCTTGCCTAGAAGGCAAGACTCGCATGTCTCATATGATTCAAAATCAAATGAGTCCAACAGCCCATCCTTATGGAGCTGGAATAAGCGACTCTCATTTATATGACCTAAGTGACAATGTCAGAGATAGGTTTGGTTCAACTTATTTGACTTGAACCTTTTAGTACTTATGTTATAGATGGGGCTCTCTAAGTCTAGAATGTAGAGTTCGTTCATTAGAGGTGCACTACAATAGAACATATCATTTAAATAAACTGAACAACATTTGTTCTTTATTATAAACGAAAAGCCTTTCTTGTCTAAATAAGAAACTGAAACTATGTTCTTAGTCAAAGCAGGGACATTACAACATTCATCTAGTTCTAGTATAAGCTCAGAGGGCATAGATAGATAATAAGTTCCTACAACAACAACAGCAACCTTTGCTCCATTGCCTACTCGTAGGTCCACCTCGCCCTTCGTCAATGCCCTACTATTTCTCAGCGCCTGCACATTAGTACAAATGTGAGATGCACATCCGGTATCTAATACCCATGATGAAGAAATAGATAGATTGACTTCTATAACATTTATACCTGAAGTAGAAGTCTCACTTCTTTTCTTCTTCAGATCTTCCAGGTATGCTTTGCAGTTATGCTTCCAGTGTCCAGCTTCCTTGCAGTGGAAGCAAGTCCCTTCCTTGGCCACCCCTCCTTTCGGTTTCAGTGCCTTGTCTTTGCCCTTGGTTTGGGACTTTCCCTTACCTTTAGGCTTGCCCTTGCCTTTCTTCTTTTGCACCATCAAAATGGAGTCAGGTTTTCCCTTCTTAAGGTTGAGCTCAACAATTCTCAACATGCTAAGCATCTCAGGCAGTGGCTTATCAATTTCATTCATGTTGTAATTTATGACAAATTGATTGTAGCTTTGTGGCAAAGATTGCAAGATCAAGTCAATGGCCAACTCTTGGCCAAGTGGGAATCCCAACCTCTGTAGGTTCTCTATGTACCCAATCATCTTGAGTACATATGGACCTATGGGAGTCCCATCTTTGCATCTTGGACTGAAATAGCGCCTTAGAGATCTCATATCTCTCATGCCTTGCTTGTCCTTGATACAGTTGAGGAAGATGTTCAACCATATCAAAAGCATTCATGAACTCGTGTTGCTTTTGAAGATCAGAGTTCATGGTCGCGAGCATGAGGCATGGCACATCTAATGTATCATCTTGATGTTTCTTGTAAGCATCTCGGTCAGCTCACGAGGTAGTGACAGGAGGTGCCTCCGGAATGGGCTGCTCCAGGACATACAATTTTCTTTCTTGGGTGAGAACGATTCTCAGATTCCTGTACCAGTCCAGGAAATTAGCTCTATTGAGCTTGTTCTTCTCAAGGACAAAACGCAGGGAGAGAGTGTTCGTGTTTGTCGACATGGTAATCTACAACATACATAATGCAGAAAATTAATATCATATTCCATTTATCATTTAATTAGGCCTTTAATCAAATGATTCTCCCACTGAATTATAGGATTTTTATAGAATCGAGTCATGGATGTGGTCAAACCATATTACTAGATTCATACAAACTAGCTATAATTCTCGCGGGACAAGATCCACATCATACTATGCCTTGAGTTAGCTTTGGCTAAATCACCCAAGACTTAGTATGATCGGTAGGTAACAAATTACTGATTACATCTCATTACAACTCTTGTTTATAGGATCAAGATCCACATTTACAAAAGACCTTGAGTTAGCTTTGGCTAAATCGCCCAAGATTTAGTGTAAATGTGATCTTATCCTATCTTTCCAACGGTTGGAATATGCCTATAGTTTTACTCGATCCAATTGAGTTAACTAGTTTTACTCAATCTAATTGAGCTTATTCTCACCCAAGCCATGATAGGCGGGACCAAGATTGTCCCTCCGCACCCTACCAAGATAATATGTGTTGCTATGCTTTGGCAGATTCAACAACAACAAATGATCGAGGTAGTAATGGGTATCAAAACTTGGTAGGCATTTTCGAGTTGATTCGATTAAGATCTAATCTAATCGTGAATGTGTATCATATATACATTAAGGCCTTTATTATCTTACACTAGCATGCATCACATACATACAAAAAAATTATACTAGCATGCATCATATACATACAAGCAAAATATCCTAGCATGCATCATATACATACAAGCAAAATTTACTAGCATGCATCACATACATACAAGAAAAAATAAATAAATAAATAAATAAATAAATAAATATATATATATATATATATATATATACTACAATCTTCTCAAGCCAATGAGAAGATCAGACGGTCAACCTAGGGTTAGCGGCTTCTCCAAGCGCCTTTTTTGACCGTCATGTGTCGTCGACACCCTCCTCGTAACTCCGCCTACTAGTGGATCTTCTACCGCTCTATTTTGTACATTACAAACATGAAACTCGAGTTACATTCGAGTCTAAAACTATTTACAACTGGAATATTAAAAGAAGAGGCACGACGCGCAGGTTGCATACCATATACAACATGCACAACCACAAAAACGGCACGCAAGCTGTATTATGAATTATAACATATTTATCCAATCACATTGGGGTTCTTGGGCCATGACCATCACAGTATTATACATAATTCTAAATTATGTATTTTACAGAATTTTTTTATAATTTTTTCCTATTTTTTTTTAATTTTATGAGTCACATCTCCGTAACAGTCCCGCTAAGCGATTTCCGAGCGCGATCGCGGGACAATACCCCTTTCGGGGTTAGGGGCAGCGCCCCTACTCGCAAAATGAACTTTGCGAGTGTCCCATCTTGATCTTACAGTGACTTAAGTCGCTGTCCCAAAAAACCTAAAGCGAGAATTCGTCGTTCCGGAGAGTTTTTCTCGGTGGTTGAAGCCTACAAGTGTCCCAACACTTGTTGCTTCGACTCTTCGATAAAAATACCTAAAAAATCTATAAAAATAGGAAATTTACAGAAACTTACAGATCTATAATTTTTATATCTAATACAAAAACTACAAAACTAAAACACATACATGCTTCGCACGTGGCTCTGATACCACTGTTGGACTATCCGAGCCGCAAAAACCGCTTTTTGCGTTGCGGAAACTCCGTAAGTCGGCAACGGATCCATGCGAAGATAAACAAAACTACATGTACGTGTTTAAAAACCTTAGATCTACTCTAGATCTACATGTTAAGAGTTTTACCCTTGATGCGATGCCCTTCGCTTATCCCGCTCGTCCAAATGGCTTGTCGGAACTCGAGAGTGTCAAGTGTACACTCCTCTATTGGTATCCACATAAGCAATAGGTGGAGAAAAGAAACCTAGAGTGTGCTAGCACCCCTTAGAGGCTCACGGCAAGATGAAGAAGAGAGAGCTTGAGGGAAGAGAGGAGGAAGAAGATGAAGTTACACAACTTAACTTCACACTCTCATAACCCATCAATAGTGGCTGGCCATTATAAGGGGGTTAAATGCATGCATGTAACTCCAAGAGCCAATAGCTCTTGGTCTCCCTCATGAGGTGGCACCCCATGATGTGTCCATGATGATGTGGAACATCATCATTGGCCAGCCCCATGCCAAGTCACCATGACATGGCAATTGGTCAAGTCAAAATTGACCATTCATCTTCCCTCTCAAGTCAAGTCAAACTTGACCTCTTATCTCCCATGGTTGAGCAAATCCAACCATTTGATTCAAGTCAATTTGATTTAATGAATCTCAATTCATTAATATAAATTGACTCGATGAATCAAATCTAAATTAGACTCATTCAACACTTGAATCAACTTGAGTCCAACTCAATTAGTCTAATTTGGATTACTCTTAATCCAATTTGGTTCATCCCATGAACCTAATCCTCATGGTTCATCATATGAACCTAATCTCCATCTAATTGCCCTTTGTGTGTGACCCTATAGGTTCTTGTAACATTGGCAATGCTCCTAAACCGATTTAGGAACAAAAGCAATGAGTGGTATCTAGCAACACATCATTGCTACCCAAGTTACAAGAATGTTGAGATCCAACATCACCTTTGTGACTACTAATTGTGACTCTCACAATATGTGACAATGTCCCTCTATCCTTGACATCTAGATTGACCAACTGAGGTATAGACCGTGTCATCCTCGGTACAATCTATATCTTGAACTCCAAGTAGACTCACTCTAATCAAATGAGCTCAATATCTCATATTGACTCATTTGGGCATGACCATGCACTTAGTGGTCTCACTCTATCAAGAATAACAATGTCACTCCCGTCATATAGGAGGGATAGATCCCATCTACATCACTCACATCCCTCCACATAATTTGTTACATACCAGTAATCGCCTTTATAGTCCACCCATTTACGGGTGACATTTGACGAAGCTAAAGTATGCAACTCCTTATGTAGGGAACCAAGGTGACTTCAGGTCTAAGGATTAATAGTCATACTAATAATCACATGAGAAAGTATATGACACTCATATAATGATCCATGATACTTTCTCATGGCGGGTCATTCAGTATACATTCTCCAATGCATACCCATGTCTCAACTTGATATCTCATATCCATGACATGTGAGATCAAGTCATCGAGTTGACCTACATGCTAGTCTCTTCGCATTAACATTGTCCCTGAATATTAATACTTGACTAGGAATGATTAAGAGTAGTGTTCTCTATATCATCTCATTATCGATTCAACCAATCGATTGATATAGATAAGAACTTTCTACTCAAGGATGTTATTATACTTAGTTATTTGGCACCAATACAAGTAAGTATAATAACCATAAAGAAATACCTTTATAAATAGGAATATGATATAACAAAGTCCATACAATAATCATCACATGATTGGCTCTAGGGCTTTCACTAACAGATTTTTTTATTGGCTCCCCCTCTTCATCCCTAGGAACTTCAAAACCATTTTCCATAGTGAGCATTATATCAAAATTGGTCTCGAAGAATACCTCCATTCGCTTTTTCCACCAAGCAAATTCTCCTTCAAACTTCGATGGATGAATGTTGGAGCCGACCATCTATTGATTGTGCTTGTTGCTGCGGTTAGTCTGGTGACAAGCAACTTGGCTCTGATATCACTTGTTGGAACGTCGGTGGCCGACTAGAGGGGATGAATAACCCTCTTTCATGTATGGTGGAATTGCTCGTTGAATTGTCTATGAATTACGGTTAGCGTAAGCAGAAATATAAAGCTAAAGACAAAACAAAGAAACAAGAAATACAAACACTAACAAAAGCGTGTAACGTGGTTCATGGCCTTGCCGCTAATCCACAGACCGATTCGTTCCAGGTGAATCACGCCTAAACTTCCACTATTCTCTCCATGGCACCAAGCAAGGTGGAGGTAACCTTTTCTTACAAGATCACTCTTCTTATAATAGAATTTAGATAAAAGCAAGTAAGAAGAGTAGAGAAGCATTTTGGTCAATTGGGTGTTGATTGGAGTTAAAGCATTAGGCTCCCAAGTTGACCCATGGCTTCTTTTTATAGAGAAGAAGTCTTTCTTCCCGTTGGGCGCCTGGCAGTCGACTGATGCCTTGATCAGTCGACTGCCTCTGTAGCCGTTGCCCTATAATGGCTTCTTCCACATTGGATTTCATCCAACGACTCCCACATCAGTCGACTGATGGAGCCAATAGTCGAGTCCTGTGAGCGAGTAGTCGACTAACAACCATTCTGTGCCCGAAACCCTCGTGACCAGTCGATTGCTTCCATCAGCAGTTGACTGATGGTTTCAACAGTCGATTGCCAACCATTGGCAGTCAACTGCTAGGACACAAAGCTGACTCAAACACCATTCGAGTCTAAGTCGACTTGGAGCAGTCGACTGCCATGGCATGGCAGTCGACTAATGTCGGGAAATCCCATCCGACACTTAGCCAATCGACTAAATTTCACCTAAGCGCTACCCCGTCCCGAGTTACAATCGCTCACTCTCATTCCCTTGGAGTCCCTCTCCTTTGAAGTTGTCTTCGTCCGACCACGTCCCTCAGATGCGCCAAGTGCATGGCTTCGCAGTGCCATCCTTCGCGTCTCGCCCTGAAGTCTACTTCCTCCGGCTTCACTCCAATGCTCCTCGTCCGGCGGTCCCTCGGATGCACCAAGCATACGGCTTCCGCAATGCATCTTTCACTGACTCAAAGACTGAGTCATGAGAGGTGAAACTTGCCAATGCTTCATGTGCGAATTACTAAGTCCTACATGACTTCAACGCACGGATCAAATCCAATACAATCCTAACTTAAACCCTTTGTCACACACATCAAAATCACATCACATGGGTTGATTGCCCTAACAGATCCGGCCTGATGTCTATATAAAGGAAGTTATGCCCAAACCTTAAGGGGGAGGCAGACGACCGAGACACCACTCGAACGCCCTAAAAAGCTTCAGAAACTCGTAACGGGGAAGAAGAAGGCCACTCGAGGATCAAGTTCTGCACATCAACGTCGGAGAGGAGAGCCAAAGTGCATTGTAATTCACGTTCTTTGTGCAGTTTACATTGTTTCTATGAATTCTAATATGCTTTGTGTTTCTCTTCTCGTATTTATAGAGTAGATTCTCTTATTCTAGGATTAGGGAGTAGTTTGTGTGTGTAAAACATGTTATTTCAAATATATTTTTGTTCTTGAAAACATATTTGCAATTGGTGATTGTTTAGATTTATAACTATTTGTTTTGGTCTTCTATTTACTCTGCGTAGCCGATGCGAGGGGTGACAACCCTCGTATCAAAGATTTAGGAGAATTAAGGAGGAACCTAGGTGTTGGCCTCATCTTCAGTAACCGTAAATAGAAGGGTGTGATAGAGTCAAAAATGGGACACTTTCTGACTCGTCATAGGGATTGATCCGACATCCTTGTACTGCCTATCCCGTCCTAAAGCCAGGGGTCGACCTGGTATGGCAGGGGTAGTTCCCGATAGATGCGAAGTCTCATCGAGGAAGTGTATGATGTCCCTTCCACAAGATCATAGTTAGACGTCTAGATAATACCCAATTCATAGTGTGTTCTGTGACACACAAGCGAAACTGAAATCCTAGAATTCCCTCAAAAGACTCATAGCAACCCTTCTCTTCCTCCGTGTGACACCGTACTAGAGTTAGGAACATCAACAACCCTTATCATCACAATCATTAGAACGGAACTCCGAGTAATAACGTCCACTAAACCAATCGGTACTCGAATCTTTGTCCCTGTGGGATTGATAATCTTTTTATTACTTGATGACATCCGTGCACTTGCGGGCGTTGAGCATGAGCGTGCACTTCGAGTCTTCGACAATTCCCATCGTGAGATTTGAGGTCGCATTCGCGTGCATCAAGTTTTTGACACCATTGCCGGGGACTATTGATTCAATATCGAATCAAGAGGTGGATAATTGGATCAGACTTAGGGTAGATTTATTTACTTGCTTTATTTTTCACTTTTATTTGATTTACTTCAGTTTTAGATTTTTAATATCTAGAGTAAGTTTAGATTTATTTCAATAATTACATTGCATTAACCTTTAGTTTATCTAATCATTAAGTAGACTCCTAATTTTGTGGCTCGGTTCTTCGTATGTATAGACGCTTAGGATTGGAAGGACTGATTCTGATAGATCTAGAAATCGAACGAACCTACCATCGCAGGAGAGCTGAACAGAAGAAGATGGAGGACCAAGACGCATCCGTGGTGAACGTAGGTAGCCGACCTTTGCAGGATTACGCAACCCCTAGTGCCCGACGATTTAGGTCGAGTATAGTTGGACCGTCCATTATAGCTAACAATTTTTGGATTGAAATATGCTCTTATACACATGGTCCAGCAAAGTCAATTTGGGGGAGCTGCGACTGAAGATCCGAATCGACACCTAGGGACATTTTTGGAAATCTGCACGACAATGAAGATCAATGGAGTACCTAACGACGCGATCCACCTGAGCCTATTCCCTTTCTCATTGCGGGATAAGGCTAAGACATGTCTTCACTCCTTACCATCAGGAAGCATTACTACATGGGAGCAGTGTGAGCAGCAATTTTTGAACAAATATTTCCCATCAAGCAAGACTGCTCACATGCGCCATCTAATCACGATCTTTCGTTAGAAGGAAGGGGAGTCTTTATTTGAAGCCTGAGATCGCTACAAGGGGCTACTCTATCAATGCCCCCATCATGGACTGGAAAGGTGGTTGGTGATCCACATCTTCTGTAATGGGATCACGTATGCTACAAAAGTGTCCCTCGATTCTGCTATAGGAGGAGCACTAATGAATAAGACTATCGAGGAAGTAGAGGAGCTGATTGAAGAGGTGGCCCAGAACCACCATCAATGGGCTTACGAGCATAGTCACCCAGCTCCTGCAGCGGAACGATATGCTGTCAACTCCATAGACCACCTACCGGCAAGGATGGACACACTTAGTAGACGATTCAACTCTTTAAACCCTAATTCTGCATGTGCAGCTAATACTTTTGGAGAGGGAGCATCAGCATATCAAGAGGATTATTATGGAGGGCAGAGCAGATTGAGCCGATCGATGCGGTTAGGGACCACCATCAAAGGCCCAACAACCCATACTCCAACACTTACAATCCCGGATGGAGGAACCACCCGAATTTTTCCTATCAGAATAACTCGGGGAATTCCCAACCATCCAGAGTATATGGGCAGCAATAGGGCAGTGGGCAGCAGCAACCAAAGAAGTATAGGCTAGAATTGATGATGGAAGACTTCATTTCTACCCAAACAAAGGCCAATGAAGAATTTCGACGCCCACATAAAAAATCAGAAGAGTCACTTAGGGATTTGAAGGTCACTATTGACGGTCTTGCAGGTTACAGGAGGATGTTGGAAACACAAGTGGCCCAAATAGCTCAAACCGTAGCACAGACCATGGATAATGTCACGCCCGCCCTTCCGGGACCCTCAATGTCCGGAGAGGCGGCGCGTGACGCGACCGTACATACATTTCATACAGCGGAAGACTTTATATATATACTTCTTATTTCTTACAGCGAAAGACTTAAGACCTAAATACTTTTTTTTTTTCAAACATAAATATGCGTTAACACTTCTTCTTAACATAGAGTATGTTTCATAGCATAGCATGCATAGATACTTCTTCTTACTTCTTCTTTACTTCTTGCATAGATACTTCTTCTTACTTCTTCTTTACTTCTTCTTATCAACATAAAGCATGCATCATATATATATATAGATACTTAGGGCTTAGTAGGTTCATAACATCATCGTCATAGGGAGACATAAGTAAAGACATCCATAGACATCATCATCATAGGTAATACATGTATAAGTAGACTTAACGGATCTTCTCCACCATGCCACTACCACACACATTGACCCCTCCTGCTGTTCCCTTTAGTTTATCCATCCCTTACCCTTATCTGCAGTACGAGGGAAAATAAACTATAAGCACATAGGCTTAGTAAGATCCTGTCCTACTCACAAAAAACATACATCATCATTAATCATGACTTGTAGCATTTATAACATATAATCAATATATCATGTAACATACATGGCATCATCAACTTAACTTGTAGCTTAAGTAACATGAGATGATATAGCATGGATCATCCCTAACTTAGCAGCATAACATGAAATATATATATATGCTTAATCAGCATAATATGCATCATATGTAACTTAGTAACCTAACATCATAGCGTACCATCGAACATAACATTTAACTTAACATTATGGCATATCATCTAACATAACATGTAACTTAAACATTATGGCATATCATCTAACATAACATGTAACTTAAACATTATGGCATATCACCTAACATAACATGTAACTTAAACATTATGGCATATCATCTAACATAACATGTAACTTAAACATTATGGCATATCATCTAACATAACATGTAACTTAAACATTATGGCATACCATCTAACATAACATGTAACTTAAACATTATGGCATATCATCTAACATAACATGTAACTTAACATTATGGCATATCATCTAACATAACATGTAACATAACATTATCATGTAAACATATGCAAGATGCTTTTGAAAACATATATGTTAGGTACGTAAATATAAATCTCAACATATTTGGGCCCGGCATTGTACCACTTCTTCATTATCATAGCGCGCATCCCTAAATAGGCCCGAGGTAGCAAGTCTCGAACCTAATAGGTTTCTAGGCCCGAGTCTTATTCCATCGACCTAGGGGCAATCGTCATAGCGTAGAAGTCCATCCTAGGCCCGAGTCTTACTCCATCGACCTAAGGCATCTTGGAGCCCATCCCGTACTAGGCCCGAATCTTATTCCATCGACCTAGGGGCAATCATACATAGAAGCCCGTCCTAGGCCCGAGTCTTATTCCATCGACCTAGGGCATCTTAGGAGCCCATCCCTTCTTGGACCTTGTTAAGGTCTTGGTACAAGCCATGCAGAAGTAAAATACTTATACGCTATTTTACTACATATCTTATTTCATTAACATGGCACAAAGATACCGTTTCGTAACACATCATGCTTCATTTCATTAACATAGCATAGCATACTTCATTTCATACACCTCATGCTTCATTTCATTAACATAGCATAGCATACTTCATTACATACACATCATGCTTCATTTCATTAACATAGCATAGCATACTTCATTTCATACACATCATGCTTCATTTCATTAACATAGCATAGCATACTTCATTTCATACACATCATGCTTCATTTCATTAACATAGCATAGCATACTTCATTTCATAACAACATAACCTATTTCATTAGCATAGTATACAATTCATGGTATGAACTTCATTGTAACCTAAAAGACCAAAGGTGGCCGAATGGCCCTTATAGGCTTTTTAGGGTTTAGACCTTTAACCTAATTCAAGTAACATACAAATGCATATAATTCCATAAAATTCATGGTATGAACTTCATTGCAACCTAGAAGACCAAAGGTGGCCGAATGGCCCTTATAGGCTTTTTAAAGTTTAGACTTTTAACCTAATTCAAGTAACATACAATTGCATATAATTCCATAAAATTCATGGTATGGAACTTCATTGAAACCCTAAAAGTAGGGTTTGGCCGAATAGGGGTTCATTAGGGTTAGCTTTTGTCCTAATCCACTTTAACCCCTAACATCATCATCTAGTTATAAAAACATGGCATGGAACTTCATTGAAACCCTAAAAGTAGGGTTTGGCCGAATAGGTCTTTAGGGTTCATTAGGGTTAGCTTTTGTCCTAATCCACTTTAACCCCTAACATCATCATCTAGTTATAAACAACATAGCCTAGAGCTTCATTGAACCCTAAATCATGGCTTGGCCGAATGGGCTTTAGTGGGTATTAGGGTTAGCTTTTGTCCTAATCCCCTTTTAACATGCTTATACCATCATATGTATACCAACATGGATTAAACTTCATTAGGACATCAATATAAGGGGGGTGGCCGAATGGCCTATGTAGACTTTTAGGGTTAGATCTTTATCCTAAACCCCCTAACATGTTAACATCATTATTTACAAGTAAAACAAGCTATAAAACTTCAATAAAACACCAAAGTCCATATTGGCCAAATGGTTCTTAGGGTTTCCTAGGGTTAACTTTTGACCTAATCCATTTTTAACCCTAACATCATCATATAGTTTCAAAGCATGGCATATAACTTCATGGAGACCCTAAATCATAGTTTTGGCCGAATATAACAATATAGGTTTCCTTTTTTTTTTCAAAAATAGAAATCGGAACTACTCGTATGCAGGTGAGGGATACTTACATCCTTCGCTTTGCTTGTAGTGTGAAGAAGATGACCTAACACAAACCCTAGCCCTTGCTTCTTGCTTGGAGGAGTTTCGGCCAAAGGTGGAGAAGGGCTAGAATTTTGGTGAGGAGAAGAAGAAAAAGAGTGGAAGTGACCAAATCCAACCTTCCCTCTTCTTTATAAAGGGGAGGGGAGGAAGAGAAGTTCCTCTTTTCTTTTCCATGCCTCTTCATTTACTCTTAGTCCCACTTATCTATAGTTTCCCCCTCTTCCTTAATCATATAATCCTATTGGGCTTCTGGTTAGTGGGTGCATCTATAAGGCTTGGCTGTCTCTAGAGGTTTGGGGTTCAATTCCTAGGCCTTGCACCCCTTTTTGGCTTATTTCCTTTTATTTTTGAAAAGGCCCACATAAAGCCCATGATCATCAAGCCAAAAATTCCTGTAAAAATTGCTAGGAATTTTATGGGCGTTACAATCCTTCATACCTTTAAAAAGTTTCGTCCTCGAAACTTAGAACAATTGTGGGTACTTCTGCTTCATGTCCTCCTCGCGTTCCCAGGTAGCTTCCTCGTACCGTTGATTCTGCCACAGGACCTTTACTAAGGGCACCTCTTTGTTCCTTAGCCTCTTGATTCCTCGGTCTAGTATTTGGATAGGCCGACTTTCAATACTCAGGTCCTCTTGAACTTGTACTGTTTGTGGCTCGATCACTTGGTCCGTACTGGAAATGCATTTCTTGAGCACAGAGACATGGAACACGTTGTGAATAGCCGACATCTCTTGAGGCGACTCTGGCTTAGCTACATTGCCGATCCTCTGCGATATCGGATACGGTCCCACGTAACGTGGACTCAGTTTACCCTTCCTTCCGAACCTCATTACTCCCTTCATGGGAGCCACTTTGAGGAATACTAGGTCCCCAACCTCGAATTCTAATGGTCTACGCCTCTTATCCGCATAGCTCTTTTGTCGGCTTTGGGCAGTTTCAATCCTCTGGCGGATGTTCCGTATAGCTCTGGTGGTGTCGTCGATGAAATCCGTCTGGAGTCCCATCCTCTTCTTTTCACCACCCTCGTACCAGCATATGGGAGATCTAAATTTCCTCCCGTATAGAGCCTCGTAAGGTGCCATTCCGATAGTAGCTTGGTAGCTATTATTGTAGGCGAATTCTGCCAAACATAAGTATCGACACCAACTACCTTTGAAATCCAGGGCGCAGGCTCTTAACATATCTTCCAGTACTTGATTTACTCTTTCGGTCTGTCCATCCGTCTGGGGATGGAAGGCAGTACTGAACGATAGCTTTGTGCCTAAGGCCTTCTGAACGCATTCCCAGAAATGGGAGATAAAGCGACCATCTCTGTCAGAAATGATGGTCTTAGGAATTCCATGCAATGAACTCATCATCAATTTCAAAAAGAGAAACGACTTGTCGTCTCTTATTCACATCTCTTATTCATCTATTCCAATCATAAGGAGAAATGTTAACAGATAACATTCCTTATTTCTAAATTAAACCACAACAACTATTTGGGAAGATAGTTCATTATGACTCTCACTAGGACAAACCCTAGTGCGATCGTAATTATTTTTCGTCCCATCTTCCTTGGCCTCACCAGGGTGGTCTTTGGTTGGCCAATAAGTTGACTGTTTGCAGATCCTTCTTCCTTCCTCCCGAGGCCAGCTACCACCGGATCCTCTACCACAGGCTTCTCTTGAACCCTGTGCTCCAGGATTCCTCAAAGACAACTCCGCATAGGTTATCCGCCCTTCATAACGGCCCCACACGTGGTGTGCAACTACCATGAACTCATTTGGCAGGGAGCGGACCAAGGCCCATATCTTATAGTTATCGATCGGAAACTCCGCCGCTCGAGTCTCCTAAAAGACCATCGAGCCTTTTCATGTGTCCATGTGACCCCACCATCCGGTTTATAGACTATCTCTTCAATAGCTTCCCTTAATCGGTTTCGTGACACATCACGACGGTCATGGTAGTCATCGTCGTGCCATCTCAAAATTGAAGTAAATGAAATCGTCAGATAAAACCGACCAACCCGCATTTAAACCGGCTTAATTCAATTCAGATGAACATAGACCTTACACAGTTAATTACGAAAAAAATCAAATTTTCGTAACAAAATTTGTTTATTTATTTATTTATTTGTTTATATATATATATATATATATATATATATATATATATATATATATATATATATATATATATATATATATATATATATATATATATATATATATATATATATATATAGATATATATTATATTTTTTTTTTTTTGTAATTAAACTAAGGCTAGCATAAGGTCGTTTTAAGCTTAAGGCATCATAGCTTAAGGCATCATTCATGTTCTCCTGCATAATTTAAGCTTAAGGTATTTTATATCATACATGAACAATCATAAGGGTATCATACATATTTTCGTGCATATTTAAGCTAGAAGCATTTCCTATCATACATGAATCAAGCATAAGGGAAAGGCATTTTATAAATAAGCTAGAGGCATTTTATATTATACATGAACTAAATAATCTAAAGACATTTCATATCATGCATGGTCAAAATTAACAAAATTTAGAGTATAGACATAGAATTCTTACTTGGAGCAGCAGGATTTGGAGCTTGATGTGTGTGTAGTGGAAAGGCAGATCCGCTCTGATACCAACCTGTCACGCCCGCCCTTCCGGGACCCTCAATGTCCGGAGGCGTAGATGTGACCATCTGCATACATTTCATACAGCGGAAGACTTTATATATATACTTCTTATTTCTTACAGCGGAAGACTTAAGACCTAAATACTTTTTTTTTTCAAACATAAATATGCGTTAACACTTCTTCTTAACATAGAGTATGTTTCATAGCATAGCATGCATAGATACTTCTTCTTACTTCTTCTTTACTTCTTGCATAGATACTTCTTCTTACTTCTTCTTTACTTCTTCTTATCAACATAAAGCATGCATCATATATATATATAGATACTTAGGGCTTAGTAGGTTCATAACATCATCGTCATAGGGAGACATAAGTAAAGACATCCATAGACATCATCATCATAGGTAATACATGTATAAGTAGACTTAACGGATCTTCTCCACCATGCCACTACCACACACATTGACCCCTCCTCACGCTCCCTTTAGTTTATCCATCCCTTACCCTTATCTGCAGTACGAGGGAAAATAAACTATAAGCACATAGGCTTAGTAAGATCCTGTCCTACTCACAAAAAACATACATCATCATTAATCATGACTTGTAGCATTTATAACATATAATCAATATATCATGTAACATACATGGCATCATCAACTTAACTTGTAGCTTAAGTAACATGAGATGATATAGCATGGATCATCCTAACTTAGCAAAGATAACATGAAATATATATATATGCTTAATCGATAATATGCATCATATGTAACTTAGTAACCTAACATCATAGCGTACCATCAGACATAACATGTAACTTAACATTATGGCATATCATCTAACATAACATGTAACTTAAACATTATGGCATATCATCTAACATAACATGTAACTTAAACATTATGGCATATCACCTAACATAACATGTAACTTAAACATTATGGCATATCATCTAACATAACATGTAACTTAAACATTATGGCATATCATCTAACATAACATGTAACTTAAACATTATGGCATATCATCTAACATAACATGTAACTTAAACATTATGGCATATCATCTAACATAACATGTAACTTAAACATTATGGCATATCATCTAACATAACATGTAACTTAACATTATGGCATATCATCTAACATAACATGTAACTTAACATTATCAGGTAAACATATGCAAGATGCTTTTGAAAACATATATGTTAGGTACGTAAATATAAATCTCAACATATTTGGGCCCGGCATTGTACCACTTCTTCATTATCATAGCGCGCATCCCTAAATAGGCCCGAGGTAGCAAGTCTCGAACCTAATAGGTTTCTAGGCCCTAGTCTTATTCCATCGACCTAGGGGCAATCGTCATAGCGTAGAAGCCCATCCTAGGCCCGAGTCTTACTCCATCGACCTAAGGCATCTTGGAGCCCATCCCGTACTAGGCCCGAATCTTATTCCATCGACCTAGGGGCAATCATACATAGAAGCCCGTCCTAGGCCCGAGTCTTATTCCATCGACCTAGGGCATCTTAGGATCCCATCCCTTCTTGGACCTTGTTAAGGTCTTGGTACAAGCCATGCAGAAGGTAAAATACTTATATGCTTATTTTACTACATATCTTATTTCATTAACATGGCACAGAATACTTCTTTTAGTAACACATCATGCTTCATTTCATTAACATAGCATAGCATACTTCATTTCATACACCTCATGCTTCATTTCATTAACATAGCATAGCATACTTCATTACATACACATCATGCTTCATTTCATTAACATAGCATAGCATACTTCATTTCATACACATCATGCTTCATTTCATTAACATAGCATAGCATACTTCATTTCATACACATCATGCTTCATTTCATTAACATAGCATAGCATACTTCATTTCATAACAACATAACCTATTTCATTAGCATAGTATACAATTCATGGTATGAACTTCATTGTAACCTAAAAGACCAAAGGTGGCGAATGGCCCTTATAGGCTTTTAGGGTTTAGACTTTTAACCTAATTCAAGTAACATACAAATGCATATAATTCCATAAAATTCATGGTATGAACTTCATTGCAACCTAGAAGACCAAAGGTGGCCGAATGGCCCTTATAGGCTTTTTAGGGTTTAGACTTTTAACCTAATTCAAGTAACATACAATTGCATATAATTCCATAAAATTCATGGTATGGAACTTCATTGAAACCCTAAAAGTAGGGTTTGGCCGAATAGGGGTTCATTAGGGTTAGCTTTTGTCCTAATCCACTTTAACCCCTAACATCATCATCTAGTTATAAAAACATGGCATGGAACTTCATTGAAACCCTAAAAGTAGGGTTTGGCCGAATAGGTCTTTAGGGTTCATTAGGGTTAGCTTTTGTCCTAATCCACTTTAACCCCTAACATCATCATCTAGTTATAAGAACATGGCATGGAACTTCATTGAAACCCTAAAAGTAGGGTTTGGCCGAATAGGTCTTTAGGGTTCATTAGGGTTAGCTTTTGTCCTAATCCACTTTAACCCCTAACATCATCATCTAGTTATAAACAACATAGCCTAGAGCTTCATTGAACCCTAAATCATGGCTTGGCCGAATGGGCTTTAGTGGGTATTAGGGTTAGCTTTTGTCCTAATCCCCTTTTAACATGCTTATACCATCATATGTATACCAACATGGATTAAACTTCATTAGGACATCAATATAAGGGGGGTGGCCGAATGGCCTATGTAGACTTTTAGGGTTAGATCTTTATCCTAAACCCCCTAACATGTTAACATCATTATTTACAAGTAAAACAAGCTATAAAACTTCAATAAAACACCAAAGTCCATATTGGCCGAATGGTTCTTAGGGTTTCCTAGGGTTAACTTTTGACCTAATCCATTTTTAACCCTAACATCATCATATAGTTTCAAAGCATGGCATATAACTTCATGGAGACCCTAAATCATAGTTTTGGCCGAATATAACAATATAGGTTTCCTTTTTTTTTTCAAAAATAGAAATCGGAACTACTCGTATGCAGGTGAGGGATACTTACATCCTTCGCTTTGCTTGTAGTGTGAAGAAGATGACCTAACACAAACCCTAGCCCTTGCTTCTTGCTTGGAGGAGTTTCGGCCAAAGGTGGAGAAGGGCTAGAATTTTGGTGAGGAGAAGAAGAAAAAGAGTGGAAGTGACCAAATCCAACCTTCCCTCTTCTTTATAAAGGGGAGGGGAGGAAGAGAAGTTCCTCTTTTCTTTTCCATGCCTCTTCATTTACTCTTAGTCCCACTTATCTATAGTTTCCCCCTCTTCCTTAATCATATAATCCTATTGGGCTTCTGGTTAGTGGGTGCATCTATAAGGCTTGGCTGTCTCTAGAGGTTTGGGGTTCAATTCCTAGGCCTTGCACCCCTTTTTGGCTTATTTCCTTTTATTTTTGAAAAGGCCCACATAAAGCCCATGATCATCAAGCCAAAAATTCCTGTAAAAATTGCTAGGAATTTTATGGGCATTACAGATAACTCTCCATCATTACTCGAGCTGAGTCAGGTCAAGGAAGAGGGAGTGTGCAGCAAGAGAGTAGCATAGAAAAATAGATTCGCCAAGGGATGTGCGGCCATGATATCTAGTATCAGAGCCACTTACAAAGCATATATTTCGTTATGATGATTTATATGTGATATAAATTTAGATTTTCATGTTTTCTATGAGATATAAAACATGTGAATTATGGGTACACGAATTTTAGGCTTGGAATTTTGATAAAGAGAAAAAACAGTGTTGAACACGGCCAAGCTGTGTTGGAAAACACGGCCGTGTTTTCAGCACGGCCTGGCAAAAAAGAGTGACCCATGGTCGTGTTGAAAAACACGGCCTAGCTGTTGGAGCCTTTGCTCACCCCAGAATGGTCGTGCCAATTGGCACGCCCCGACCGTGTGGGACACGAGACGCTATGAAAATAAGGGTCTAGGGTTCATATTGATGGACCGCTGTGGCATTGCGACTTATCAACAAAGCGGCTTAAAATTCATATATGTATTCATAATAAATTTTATAAAATTACATCATTATGAATGATATGGAGCATGGTGCATGGTTATGGCCTAGGACCCAATGTGATTGTGGTTGTATGTTGTATGTGCATATTGTAATTCATAATACGACCTACATGTCGTGTCTTCATCTCTATTTTCCTAGTTGTAAAATAGACTTAGACTCAAATGTAACTCGAGTGTTCTTATTTTGTAATGTACAAAATAAAAAAAATGAAAAATCCATTGAAGGTTGAAGTTACAAGGAGGATGTCGACAACACAGGATGACTGAAGGTAGCACTTGGAGAAGATGTCATCCCTAGGTTAACCATTCACTCTTCTCATTGGCTTAAGATGATCGTAGATTTGGGCCATAACCATGTCACACTTATATGTTGATATATATATTTGCGTATGTGATGCATGTGATGCTTGTATATTTGATGCATGCGTAGTAAGTTGTCACAAAAATTAGGTCACTTATCATATGCCTACCAAAGTTTAATACTTACTATTACCTTGTTCAATCATAGCGCATTTACCAAAGCAAAGTGACTCAATTTACCTCGGTAAAGTACGACAGGACAATCATGTTGTCCGCCTATTAAACTTTGGGTTTGACTTAACTAAGCTCTCTCAATTAGATTGATGAACTTAGAGGCATAGCTCATACGAGACATCTACCTACATTATACAAATCTTGGGCGATTAGCCAAAGCTAACTCAAGATGAGTGGTAATTTAGAAGGATATCTCATGCGATGGGCACAATGAACAAATGTTGTTCATAATATACAAGAGTTACATTAGATGTAATTGATATAAGTTACCTACCTAACTTATACGCGTCTTGGGAGATTAGCCAAAGCTAACTCAAGATGCGGTATAATATGGGTCTTGTCCCACTTTGTGACCAGCGGGAGAATCATTTAGTTAAAGGCCTAATTAAATGATTAAAATATGATACATTTTTGTAGTTCTGTATTGTAGATCACTATGTCATCAAATATGTCAAACACACTCTCTCTGCGATCTGTCCTTGATAAGGACAAGCTCACTGGAGCTAACTTCCTGGACTGGTACAGAAACTTGACGATAGTCCTCAAGCAAGAACGCAAACTATACATCCTAGATGAGTCCATTCCTGAACCACCCGCCCCTACGACCACTCGTGCTGACAAGGATGCTTATAAGAAGCATCAAGATGACGCATTGGATGTGTCATGCCTTATGTTTGCCACCATGAACTCTGATCTTTAGAAGCAACATGAGAACATGGATGCCTACGATATGGTTGAGCATTTAAAACAACTATATCAGGGACAAGCAAGGCACGAGCGATCAGAAGTATCAAAGGCCTTATTTTAATGCAAGATGCAAGAGGGAACTCCCGTAGGTACTCATATACTCAAGATGATTGGGTACGTTGAGAACCTAGTGAGATTGGGATTTCCATTGGGCTAAGAGCTGGCTACTGACCTAGTTCTGCAATCACTGCCAGAAGGCTATAGTCAATTTGTCATGAACTACAACATGAATGAAATTGACAAGCCTTTACCTGAGATATTGAGCATGTTGCGAACTGTTGAACTCAACCTTAAGAAGGCAAAAGCCTAGTACCATTTTGATGGTAAACAAAGGCAAAGGAAAAGGCAAGCAGAAGCCTAAAGGTAAGGGTAAGACCCAAGCCAAAGGCAAAGGCAAAGGCAAGGCAAATGCATTAAAAACTAAAGGAGGGGTGTCTAAGGAAGGGGAATGCTTCCACTGCGGTGAGACCGGGCATTGGAAGAGAAACTGCAAGCTATACCTGGAAGAGGTGAAAGGGAAGATAAGTGAGACTTCTGCCTTAGGTATACATGTTATAGAAGTCAATTTATCTATCTCGTCTTCTTGGGTATTAGATACCGGTTGTGGTTCTCACATTTGTACCAATGTGCAGGGCCTTCGAAAGACTAGATAATTGACGAAGGGTGAAGTGGACATACGGGCAAGCAATGGAGCAAAGGTTGTCGCCATCGCTGTAGGGACATATTCCTTATCTTTGACTACTGGGCTTATCTTAGAACTAGAAGAATGTTGTTATGTGATTGCCTTGACAAAAAACATTATCTTCGTTTCTTGTTTAAACAAGAAAGGGTTCTCATTTGTAATAAAGGACAAGTGTTGTTTCGTTTATTTAAATGATATGTTTTTTTGTAGTGCACATCTTGTGAATGGTCTCTATCTTCTAGATCTTGAAACCCCAGTCTATAACATAAATACCAAACGGTTCAAATCTAATGATCTGAACCAAACATATCTTTGGCATTGTCGCCAAGGTCACGTAAATGAGAGTCGCATATCCCATCTCCATAAGGATGGATTACTGGACTCATTTGATTTTGAATCATATGAGATATGTAAATCTTGTCTTCTAGGCAAAATAACCAAGACTCCATTTAGTGGACAAGGCAAATGAACTACTAATTTGTTAGAACTCATACATACTGATGTATGTGGGCCTTTCAATGTAGCAGCTAGAGAAGGCTATCAGTACTTCATTACTTTTAATGATGATTTCAGTATATATGAATATGTGTATCTTATGAGACACAAATCTGAGTCCTTTGAAAAGTTTAAAGAATTTAAGAATGAAGTACAAAACCAACTTGGTAAGAGTATAAAAGTGCTTCAATTAGATCGAGATGGGAAATACCTTAGCCAAGATTTTCATGACTATCTCATTGAGTTTGGGATTAGATCTCAACTCACTCCACCTAGAACACCACAGTGGAATGGTGTATCAAAAATGATGAGTCACACAAACTTCCTTCTTTCTTTTGGGGATATACTTTAGAGACGGTTGCTTTCACACTTAACCGCGTCCCATCTAAGGCAGTCATAAAGACACCATATGCGATATGAACTGGGAAGAGTCCCAAGATGTCTTTTATGAAGATTTGGGGATGTGAGGCTTATGTTCGACATCAAGTCTCCAACAAACTATGCCCCAAATCAGACAAGAGATACTTTGTAGGATATTCTAAGGAAACGAAAGGATATTACTTCTATAATCCCATGCAAGGCAAAGTGTTTGTCGCTAGAAATGGAGTAATTCTAGAAAGAGAGTTCATCTCTAGAAGAACTAGTGGGAGTAAAATACATCTTGAAGAAATTCAAGATAAAGATAGTACTGAGATGGAAATTGAACAGGCACCACAAAGTGTTGTGAATGATGAGATTGTTGCACAAGAAGTTGTGGAGCAACAACCTGTTCAAGTAGACCAACCTCTTCGCAGGTCTGATAGGATACGTCGTTAGCCTGAGAGATATTCATTTCTCTTGTCTGACAATGATGACGTTATACTTGTTGAGTTGAACGAGCCTACATCCTATCAAGAAGCTGTGATGAGCCCTGATTCTGAGAAATGGCTAGAGGCCATGAGATCCAAAATGGAATCCATGTACACTAACCAAGTATGGACTTTGGTTGATCCACCTGAAGGAGTCAAATCCATTGGGTGTAAGTGGGTCTTTAAGAGAAAGACTGACATGGATGGTCTTATGCATACCTATAAAGGGTGATTGATAGCTAAAGGTTTCAAGCAAATTCATGGTATTGACTATGATGAAACTTTTTCACCAGTTGCGATGCTTAAGTCCATTCGAATCATGCTTGCTATTGCAGCTTACCATGATTATGGGATCTAGTAAATGGATGTCAAAACTGCATTTCTGAATGGAAACCTCCTCGAGGACATGTACATGACACAACCTGAGGGTTTTGTAGATCCAAAGCATGCTGGTAAGGTATGCAAGCTGCAAAGGTCCATTTATGGTTTAAAGCAAGCATCTAGAAGCTAGAATCTTCGATTCGATGATACGACCAAATAGTTTGGTTTTATCAAGAATGAAGATGAACCTTGTGTCTACAAGAGGGTTAGTGGGAGCATAGTTATCTTTCTTATCTTATATGTTGATGACATACTTCTCATGGGAAATGACATCCTTACGCTACAGTCTGTGAAGACTTGGCTTGGGAAATGTTTCTCAATGAAGGCTTAGGTGAAGCAGCCTACATTTTAGGCATTAAGATCTATAGAGATAGATCTAAGAGATTGCTTGGCCTAAGTCAGAATGGATACATTGACAAGGTGTGTAAACGTTTTGTCATGCAGAATTCCAAGAAGGGATTTCTGCCAATGTCACATGGTGTGAGCCTTTCGAAGGCTCAATGCCCTTCTTCTAAGGAAGAAAGGGAATGCATGGATCATATCCTTTATGCATCTGCTATAGGGTCTATTATGTATGTCATGCTATGCACTCGTCCTGATGTCTCGTATTCTTTAAGCATGACGAGTAGGTACCAATCAAATCCAGGTGACATTCATTGGATAGCCGTCAAGAATATTCTTAAGTACTTGAGAAGAACTAAAGAATATTTCTTGATATTTGGAGGCAATGAGGAGCTCACTGTAAAGGGTTACAGCGATGCTAGCTTCCAAATGGACAAGGACAATTATAGATCGCAGTCAAGGTATGTCTTTTGTTTAAATGGTGGTGTTGTGAGCTGGAAGAGTTCAAAGCAAGACACAGTCATGGATTCTACTATAGAGGTCGAGTATATTGCTGCTCCAGATGCAGTAAAGGAGGTTGTTTGGATCAGGAAGTTTGTTTTTGAGCTTGGTGTAGTTCCTAGCATCGTGATCCCTATATAGCTTTATTGTGACAACAACGGGGCTATAGCATAGGCTAAGGAACCTCGTTCTCACTGGCATTCCAAGCATATACTATGACGGTATCACCTCATTCGAGAGATCATCGATAGAGGAGATGTGCGAATATGCAGAGTAGATATTGATGCTAATATTGCGGATCCCTTGACTAAGGCTTTGATACAGAGAAAGTATGATGGTCACACTAGGTCACTGGGTCTTAGAGATTACAGTGATTGACACTAGTGCTAGTGGGAGATTGTTAGTGTCAGCCCTTAGTGTCAATCATAAGATGATTGATTAGGGATCATATGTATTATATTTCATTAATAGCAGGAAAAGATTGATTATTATATTTAATTTATGCGTGTGCCAACCAAATAAATATAATAATGCCCTTGAATAGTAGGTTCTAATCTACAGTATATCAATTGGTAGAATTGATTATGAGAAGCTGTAGAGAACACTATACTTAAACATTCCTAGTCAAGTATTATATCAATAGACTAAGGGATATATTGATACATTGAGACTAGCATGTAGGTCAATGGATGACTTGATCTCACAAGTCATGGATATGTGATATCACATTAACACATAGGTATATATATTAGAGAATATATGTACTGAATTGACCCGCCATGAGAAAGTATCATGGATCGTTATATGAGTGTCATATACTTTCTCATGTGACTATTGGTATGAATAGTCCTTAGGCCTGAAGTAACTACGGTTCCCTACATAAGGAGTTATGTACTTTGGTATCGTCTAACATCACTCGTAACAAGGTGCACTATAACGGTGATTACTGGGTATGTAACAAATTATACAGAGGGATGTAAGTGATGTAGATGGAATCTATCCCTCCCATATTACGGGAGTGATATCTTTGGCCTCTTGATAGAGTATGACCACGAAATGCATGACCATGCTCAAATGAGTCAATATGAGATATTGAGTTCATTTGTTTGAGTGAGTCTACTTGGGGATCAAGAAACATAAAGATCGATAAGAGGATGACACGGTCTGTGCCTCATTTATCGATCTAAGATATCAAGGATAGAAGGACACCATCATACATGATAATAATCACGGAAAGGTTGTCGGATCTCGACTTTCTTGTAACTTGGGTAGCAATGATGTATTGCTAGATGTCGCTCATTTCTTATGCATCTAAAAGGGATTTTAGATACATTGCCAATGTTACAAGAGTCTATTGGGTCACACACAAATGACATTCTATTTAGGAGATGGTTTCTTTTAGTTTGACTAAAAGAACAATTGAGCAAATGGCCAAGACTTGAGTTAGACTCAAGCTGGTTGAACTTGAGTTAGACTCAAGTTCAACCATGGAAGATGATTCATCATGTAGAAAATCCAAGGGTCATCTATCACTTTGCATGATTAATGTGATTAATCATACAAGGGAATACCAAAGGTCTTGGTATTCATGATGAAGAGATGAGAGGTTTTATGCATTGATGAAAGGGAATACCAAGGGTCATGGTATTCATTAGGAGATAAGGGAGTTGATGGCTTGGGGGGTTTTGATATGCTTTCAACGTGAAAGCTATAGAGGCCAAGAGTGTTGGGCGTGTAAGTTAAGGTGCAAGCCAAGAGCTCCTCTCCTTCTTCTCCTTCTTTTCTTCCAAGTGTTCTTGGTGGTTTGCTAGGGTTGCTAGCACAACGTGACTCTAAAACTGATGAGTGTCAGTGTGGATACTGTGGAGATACGATTGTCCTTACCGTATTGAGATCCGGGAGCGCTTGGATTAGCGGGATTGCGAAGGGCTCTCATCGAAGGTATACTTCTTCCTCTAGATAAGATCTACACAAAGTAGGACAATCGAAACGACTTATATGTTTTGCATGGATCTCTGGAGGGATCCAGTTTATATTTTTATTCCGCTACGGTTGTGCGAAGTATTCACCCGCGATATTGTGAATGTCACGATCCAAATTTTTCCCTATAATATCGACCTTGCCAATCAAGGCTGAAATTGAAGATAAAATCCCACCCAAGCTTGAGGACTCTGGTGAATTTGTTATACCCTACTCAATTTATGGTGAGAGCTTCAATGAAGCATTGTGCGATTTAGGGTCATCAGTTAGCATGATGCCCTATGCATTTTACCTAGAGATGGGGTTGGGCGGTATACAACCAACCGACATAGGTATTCACATGGCGGATGACACGATCAAGAAGCCCATTTGCATGCTAGAACATGTACCCGTGGTGATTGAGAATTTTATCATACCCACAGATTTTATCGTATTGGACACAGGACTAAACCCCCCGAATTCCATCATCTTGTGAAGACCCTTTCTGGCAACTACAGGAGCGTGTATAGACATAAAGGCGCACAAGATCTCCTTAAAAGTAGATGAGGATATCATCATCTTCAACCTGTCAAAGTGTAGAGCTCCCTTCTTAGATGGCTACACTTTCAGCAGGGTAAAGTGCAGCCCACACAAAAGACAACACAGAGATAGATGAATGGAGGTTTACAGAACCTCCGGAGCAAAGTTGAGATAATAGAGTGTGGTCGAGCTAAAAGATCTTAAACAAAGCGTTTCTTGGGAGGCAACCCAAGTTTAATTTTACATGTTTTTAATCTTTTTGCATTCATGTATATAATTTAGACTTTGATTTATGGTCACTTATGTTTTTGCAAATAGTTTAGGATTAGAAAGAACTTGCTAGGAAGAAGCAAAAATCATTTTGATCCCACCTAGTCCACAACGAGAGCCTGCACCTACACTATCATTTTTCTTCTACTCTTGAGCAGGATGCAGGTATAGCCGCCTACAAATTTTCAGAGTTCCGATCGTGCCTCGATGACATATACGCAAAAGCAACAGACATAGGGGCATCGATGGGAGGAGCACAGCGCCTACACGCAGGCGAAGTTACTAGGCTTATGGGAGCACTTCCAGCAGGCCGAGGAGTTCTACGATGTGGCCCGAGTTTATTTTCAGGAGGAGGCCATATATCGCTAGGAGGTTCGACAACACATGAGTGCCCAACAGGCATAGTGGCCCCGGGAGGAGCACCGACCAACCGCTGCATCCACCAACTCTCAGATTGACCACATGTACATGTGGCATCAGCGACTGAGCACCAGACCCGACATGCCGAGGCTACAAGACTTTCCACCTCGCCACCATATTAGAGGTATAACTTCATACAAGTCTGGGGGGCCCAAGTTTTGATTCATTTTGTTTCTAGCAGTATTGTCTTTCCTAATATTTGCATTTTAGTTAGCATTCATTTGTTCATGCATAGGTTATTTAGTTTCTTTCGACACTTAGTTTTTGCTATCTATAAGCTGCCTCAGTAGTATTTTTAAAGTTTTCTTTATGAGTTGTTTCCATGGGTAGCTTAACTTCATTTACCTCGTGGTATTTTATTTTATTTTGTTTTCTCTAATGAATGTTCCAGACTTACACTGGTTAGCTTTTATTTTTACACCTACACATGACGAACATTCTGAAAGGGAAAATCTAGTACGTACCTAGTTATGATTCATCTCAGTAGTCTAGTACTTTGGAATCCATAGGTGACACTAGATTTAGCATTTTAGTTACTGGAGATGCTTGGATTGTGGAAGCCCATTCGGAAAAATCAAAATCCCAAGAGAGAGAGAAAAGAAGAGAAAAAAATGGAATAAGAAAAGAAAAAAAAAAGAAAGAAAAAAGATAGTCATAAAAATTGAAAAAGATTAGGAGGGATAAAAAAAATAGTTGTCGTGAGTGGAAATGGTTAGGTGCCCCTTTGAGACCGAGTTAGGTTACTGGGGAAACACCTACCAATTTCTCTCAATACCGAGCATGCTTTTGAGACTTTATGCTAGATCTAGGGGACAACCCTCGCTTTGGGCAGATAAGTGCCTAAGAGTCGGAGACCTTAGGAAAGGTATAGGGTGACGACTTAACTTACCATGGAACGAGTATCCCTTAAGGAGATTCACTTAGCACATGCAGGAGAAGCTAACTTAGTGAATTTTTAGAGCATATCTATTTGCTTTGATTGAAAATACCGCTTGATAAATCTAGTGAACATGCTAAGTATGGAACAATACCTTTTTAAAATTTTATGGCACTGAGGTTTACTTGAGAACAAGCAAAGACTTAAGTATGGGGGAATTGATGTGAGCAAAACATATAGGATTTTAGAAGTAGTTTTCGCTCACATCTCGTTGCATTTTATATTTGATTCTTGCATATTTCACTTTATTTTGCATGCATTTTCTATTTTTTGGTTCGAAGATATGCTCTTTGTACTCTTGTGTGCAGGACAGTATTCTATGGGGAAAATGGTGCACTTTTGGAGCGAAAAGAAGGCATTTGACAACTAGAATGTATGACACACACTGGCCCCGTGAATACACCTCATCTCACTAAGACATGGCCCCGGGCATGTAAATCCATGGCCATGGGTATGATGTGATTCTTATTTTCTAGGTTTCGGAGATCCACCAATGTCTATAAAGGAAGTACGCCCCAAACCTTAGGAGTACATGTAACTGGAACGGGGGGAGGCACGATGGTCGGGAAAGCACTCTGACACCCTAAAAAGCTTCAAAAATTCACAACAGGGAGGAAGAAGGCTGCTTGAGGATCAAGTTCTGCACATCAACGCTGGAGAGGAGAGCCAAAGTGCATTGTAATTCACTTTCTTTGCACAGTTTACATTGTTTCTATGAATTCTAATATGCTTTGTGTTTCTCTTCTCGTATTTATGGAGTAGATTCTCATATTCTAGGATTAGGGAGTAGTTTGTGTGCGTTGAACATGTTATTTCCAATAAATAATTTCAATGCCAACATCAAAAATCTGAAGAGTCACTTAGGGATTTGAAGGCCACTGTTGATGGTCTTGCAAGTCACACGAGGATGTTGGAAACACATGTGGCAACAACCCAAACCATAGCGCAGACCGTGGATAGCTCTCCATCATTACCCAAGACGAGTCAGGTCAAGGAAGAGGAGTGTGCAGCGAGAGAGTAGCATAGAAAAACAGATTCGCTAAGGGATGTGCAGCCATGATATCGACCTTGTCAATCCAAGTTGAAATTGAAGATAAAATCCCACCCAAGCTTGAGGACCTTGGTGAATTTGTTATACCCTGCTCGATTTATGGTGAGAGCTTCGATGAAGCACTGTGCGATTTAGGGTCATCAGTTAGCTTGATTCCTTATGCATTCTACCTAGAGATGGGGCTGGGCGGTATACAACCAATGGGCATAGGTATTCATAGTGCGGATGACACGATCAAGAAGCTCGTTGGCATGCTAGAACATGTACCTTTGGTGATTAAGAATTTTGTCATACCCAAAGATTTTATCGTATTGGACACAGAACTAAACCCCCAGAATCCCATCATCTTGGGGAGACCCTTTTTGGCGACTGCGAGAGCATGTATAGACGTAAAGGCGCATAAGATATCCTTGGAAGTAGATAGGGAGATCATCATCTTCAACCTGTTAGAGTGTAGAGCTCCCTTTTTAGATGGCTACACTTTCAGTAGGGTAAAGCCCAGCCCACCGGAAGACAACATAGAGACAGATGAATGGAGATTTATAGAACCTTCGGAGCTAAGTTGAGATAATGGAGTATGGTCAAGCTAAAAGACCTTAAACAAAGCGCTTCTTGGGAGGCAACCCAAGTTTAATTTTACATGTTTTTAATCTTTCTACATTCATGTGTATAATTTAGACTTTGATTTATCATCACTTATGTTTTTGCAAATAGTTTAGGATTAGAAAGAACTTGCTAGGAAGAAGCAAAAATTGTTTTGAGCCCACCTAGTCCACGACGAGAGCCTGCACCTACACCACTATTTTTCTTCTACTCTTAAGCAGGATGTAGGTACAGCCGCCTATGGCTTCTCAGAGTTTTGATCGTGCCTCGACGACATATACGTAGAGCAACAGATACAGGGGCAGCAATGGGAGGAGCACAACGCATACACGCAAACGGAGTTTCAGGGCTTACGGGAGCACTTCCTGTGGGCCGAGGAGTTCTATGACAAGGCCCGAGTTTATTTTCAGGAGGAGGCCATACATCGCTAGGAGGTTCGACAGAATATGAGTGCCAAGCAGGCACAATGGGCTCGGGAGGAGGAGCACCGAGTAGCCGCTGCATCCATCAGCTCTCAAATTGACCACATGTACATATGGCATCAGCGGTTGTGCACCAGATTTACTTAGGAGCCCGACATGCCGAGGCTACCAGACTTTCCACCACGACCACCATATTAGAGGTATAGCTTCATACAAGTTTGGGGGGCCCAAGTTTTGATTTATTTTGTTTCTAGCAGTAGTTTCTTTCCTAATATTTGTATTTTAGTTAGCATTTATTTGTTCATGAATAGGTTGTTTAGTTTCTTTCAGCACTTAGTTTTTGCTATCTATAAGCTGCCTCAGTAGTATTTTTTTAAGGTAGGAAACTTCGCTTCTCACTTCAACTCGATTGCTTTTTCATGCCGATCCCGTCATCGTCCCCAGATTAAAAATTTAATCCATGACAATTAGGAATTACCCAAGCTACCGTTTCATCGTCGTGCTATTCGATTAGAGTGGTCTCTTGAACAAACTTGTTGTTCAAGCAACCAACCTCTATTCTACGATTAGCCACGAAATAGACGATCGACGGATCGCCGGTTTTTGCATTTGTATTCGGGATCCAAGTAAATTTAGCCACATAACAAAACATAACCCATGTATATAATTGAAAATAATTATAGACATAATACAAAATAATATAAACATACATTATACCTCTCGATCTTCTATTGTATGTCCTTTCTCCTTTTGGACGTTGTGTGGGCGTTGATCTTCCAAAAGTTGAAGCCTTCTAGATCACCAATCTTCCTTTCTTTGTTCACTCCAAACAAAAGGAAGAATGAAACAAAACTCTTCTCCTTCCTTTAACCGACCACCAAGCTCCAAGCTTGATGCTTGCCGCCGGCCAAAAGGAGAATAAGGATTGTGGACGCCGGCCAAAAATTCCAAGGGAAGAGACCCTAGCCTTTGTTTCCACTGGCCAAAGAGAAGAGAGGAAGAGTGGGACGCCGGCCAAAGAGAGAAAAGGAGAGAAAATGCTCCGGCCAAACCCCTAGGAAAAACTTCCAAAAGTGTGGCCACCCAAGCCTCCTCCAAAACCCTAGCCTCCCTTTTGTTTCTTGCCGCCCAAGCCAAAGAAACAAAAAACCCTAATCTCTCTAATGTGTTCACGCCCAAGCCTTAAGCCCTTATTTATAGAGTTAGGCTTAAGCCTCCTTTTAATCTCCACCGTCAGTTCTAGGGATTTAATCTCAACCGTCGGATCTAGAGATTTAATCTCAATCATCGGATCTAGAGATTTAATCTCCACCGTCAGATCTAGAGTTTCATTTTCCACCATCGGATCAAGGCTTTATAAGGGTTTAATAGGCTACAATAAAAACCATGAGGAGGAGTAAGATCTTGGCCGCCCAATGGATCAAGCCCACATAAAGTCCGATCCATTAATGATAATCCATTCCACTAGAGGATTATCATTAATCTACCTCACCAACCCCCATAAATTAATATGGGATCCATATATTATTTGTACATATATCTCCCCGTGTTTAAGATCTCGAATGTCCGTCGATTAATTAATTTACTGACAATTAATTAATCGACATCTAACTCCATGAGTAGTACCGCTCAACCTTATCATCATGTCAGAACAAGTCCACCTGCAAGGTTTACATGATGAACCTTATGAGCTCCTCAAGGGGACATCATCATCCTAATATATAGGACACGGTTTCCTCCTATAATCAACGGCACACTATATAAATAATATCATTTCTCAACTTACCGAGCCTATCGATTTACTCTATAAATCTCGCCCATTGGTAAATCAAAGAAATGAATACTAAGTATATGTGCTCGTTATTATATCGGGATTAAGAGCATGTACAATATAATATCTGAGGTCTGATTCGATTATGTAGTCAGCAATAAATCGAATCACCTCTAAGTCGATCCTGCTCAATACACACAAAGTGTACTAGTGTGATTCTATGGTCAAGACAAACCAATACCAAATCACACTACAACCATACCAATGGTTTGTTCAAAGTCATCTCGGTTGTGAGCCTTTACTTATACTCTACAAGGAGCTAATAACATGATCTACCGTGTGACACTACACACCATGTTATCTACAATGTAATGTATGAGACAATATGCATAACTATACATATGCAAACAATGATCATGTGATTCTTATTTCAAAATAAAGATGTTCATAGAATAGATAGACTTTTCAGTATACATCCCAACAATCTCCCACTTATACTAAAAGACTATGTTGTCCTCAAACTGCCACACATCTGATTCTCATTCCTCCACATGCCTATCAAAAGCTCTCGCTGGAAGGGCCTTAGTGAAAGGATCTGCCAGATTATCCGCCGATGCAATCTTGGCCACAACAACTTCTCCTCGCTTTACGATTTCTCATATCAGGTGGTACTTGCGCTCTATGTGTTTACTTGCCTTATGGGCTCGTGGTTCCTTCGAGTTTGCAACTGCACCACTATTATCACAATAAATTGTGATAGTTCTGGGCAAACCAAGAATCACATCCAAGTCCATCAAGAAGTTCCTGAGCCACACAGCTTCTTTGGTTGCCTCATAGGCCGCCACATAATCAGCTTCCATGGTAGAGTCTGCCATGCATTTCTGTTTGACACTCCTCCATACAATGGCTCCACCTCCCAAAGTAAATACAAAACCTGAGGTAGACTTACTGTTATCCCTATCTGATTGAAAGTCAGAATCTGTGTAACCCACAAATAGTAATTTGTCTTCCTGGTAAATTAGCATATAATCCCTAGCCCTTCTTAGGTACTTCAATATATGCTTTACCGCAGTCCAATGTCCCTGTCCTAGATTACTCTGATATCTGCTAACTATGCCAACGACAAAGCAGATATCTGGTCTCGTACACAGCATAGCATACATGAGGCTTCCTATTGCCGAAGCATAAGGAACCGCCTTCATCTCCTCTATCTCCTCAGATGTTCTAGGACACATCTCCTTAGATAAAGGAACTCCATGCCTGAAAGGTAGAAAACCCTTCTTGGAGTTCTGCATGCTAAAACGAGCCAAAATGGTGTCTATGTATGAAGCTTGAGATAAGCACAACATCCTTTTCCTGCGATCCCTTATAACCTTGATCCCAAGGATGTATCCCACTTCTCCCAAGTCCTTCATATCAAACTGTTTGAACAAACATACCCTTACGTCCGATAACACCTTGACATTGTTAAAACAAAATGTCATCTACGTATAGTACAAGAAATACCACTATGTTTCCATCACATCTCTTGTATACACAAGACTCATCCGGACTTTGAATAAATCCATAAGACTAGATTACCTCATCAAAGCGGATGTTCCAAGATCTCGAAGCTTGCTTCAATCCATAAATGGATCGATTAAGCTTGCACATAAGATGCTCTTTGCCCTTTGTAATGAATCCCTCTGGTTGCTTCATATAGATGTTTTCCTCAAGACTTCCATTAAGAAAAGCTGTCTTGACATCCATCTGCCATACCTCATAATCTATATGAGCAGAAATACATAAGAGAATCCGGATAGACTTAAGCATGGCTACCGACGAAAAGGTCTCCTCATAATCGATACCCTCTTTCTGAGTATACCCCTTCACAACAAGCCTTGCTTTGAAGGTCTCAACCTTCTCATCTATTCCTCTCTTTATTTTATAGATCCACTTGCATACAATGGTTTTTACATCATTGGGTGGTTCTACTAGCTCCTAGACCTGATTTGAATCCATAGATTCAATCTCAGCATTCATTGCACTTTGCCAAGATACCGCATCTTTATCTTGGATTGCCTCATCATCAGGGATCAGGTTCATGTTCGCCAGGGACCAAATTAGAAGATTCTCCCATGAACATGAATCTATCAGGCTGTCTCACAACCCTCCTACTACGATGAGGTATCACCTGTGTATCCTCTGTGACACGCGGTGCAGTGACTTGTGGTATATCCTCTTGTACCAGTGGTACTGAAGTAGTGACTTCCCCTTTCAATTCCTCCAGAACAATCTTACTCATGGACTTATGGTTCATCACATAGTCTTCCTCTAGAAATCTGGCATTCATGCTAACGATCACCCTCTAATCTCTAGGACTATAAAACAAACCTTCTTTCGTTCCTCTAGGATAGCCAACGAACATGCATACTTCTGTACAAGGTTCTAACTTACTAGCATATGCCTTCAGCACATGTGCTGGACTCCCCCAAATTCGAATATGTCTTAGACTAGGCTTTTGCCCAGTCCACAATTCTATGGGAGTAGAAGACACTAATTTAGATGGTATCAAGTTCAGAATATACACTATCGTATCTAGAGCATATCCCCAGAACGAATCTGGCAACTCAGAATAACTCATCATCGATCTAACCATCTCTATAAGAGTTCTATTCCTTCGCTCTGCTACACTATTCTACTGAGGTGTGCCAGGTGCAGACAATTGGGATTGAATTCTAGCCTCTGATAAGTAATTCCTAAACTCTCCCAAGAGGTACTCACCACCATGATCAGATCGTAGTGTCTTGATACTTTTACCTTGACGTTTCTCCACATCAGCCTTGAATTCTTTGAACTTGTCAAAGCATTTAGTCTTGCGGCTCGTCAAGTAAATGTATCCATATCTCGAATAATCATCTATGAAAGAGACGAAATACTCAAAACCACCTCTAGCCTGGATAGACATAGGACCACACAAATCAGAATGAACCAATTCCAACACATCTTTGGCTCTATACCCCTTGGCCTTAAAAGGCCTCTTGGTCATTTTACCCTCCAAGCAAGATTCATAGGTTGGGAAATCTTCCACCACTAATGAACCCAGAGGTCCATCATCTATCAACCTTTGAATTCTACTTAGGTTAATATGACCAAGTCTTAGATGCCAAAGATATGTTTGATTCATCTTCGAATGTTCTTTTCTCTTATTGGAATTAGAATAAGAGTTATTAACTTCTATTTGCATCGTGGGAGCTTTTGGTTCAAGTGTATATAAATTTCCTATCAATGCACCAGAACAGATAATCTCCCTATTCCTTTTTATAACAACTCTGTCATTAAAAGAAATAGAATATCCATCCATAAACAATTTAGAAATTGAAATCAAATTCTTTCTAAATAAAGGTACATAAAGGCAATTTTTAAGAACCAAAACTTTATTTCTCTCAAAAGACAAATAAACATCTCCCACTGCAACAGCTGCCACCTTCGTGGCATCGCCCAAGTATACGGTAATCTCCCCCTCAGCCAGTCATCTGGTTTCCTGAAACCCTTGTAAAGTATTGCAGACATGATCAGTGGCTCTCGTATCTACACACCAGGTGCTGGTAGATACCACCACTAAACATGTTTCAACAACTAGACCAAAAGATATACCTTTGTTCTTCTTCCGATTGGGGCAGTCCTTCTTCCATTGTCCAGTCTGCTTGCAAGTGAAGCACTTGCCTTTCGGCTTCTTCACTCCTCCCTGAGTTCCTCCTGCCACCTTTGCCCCAGCTTATTTCTTCTTCTTCTTGCCTTTCGGCTTAGAAGTAGAAACCTTTTGGCCAACCATGGCCTGCATCTAAGCACTCTGACGAAATAGCCCCTCTGCCGCCTGGAGTTCTGTCAGAAGCTCCACTAACGAATACAACCTCTTGTTCATGTTGTAGTTCAGGCGAAACTGCTCAAAACTCCTAGGTAGAGACTGGAGAATGATATCGACCTGGGTTTCCCCATCGATCTCAGCTCCAAGGACTTCCAGCTCATTCAAATGAGCCATCATCTTGAGAACATGATCACTCACGGGTGTTCCCTCGATCATGGTAGTCGTCATCAAGTTCCTCATGGCTTCCTGCCTAGCAACCCGATTCTGGTGTCCAAAAATCTCTTTGAGATTGAGCATCATGTCATAAGCAGTGGGCATGGCTTGATGCTGATGTTGCAGTACATTTGACATAGATACCAAAATGTAACACCGTGTCATCTCATCGGCCTTAATCCACTTCTTATAACTCTCCTTCTCCTTTTCCCCAGAATCATCTGCAGGCTTAGGAGGGCACTCTTCGAGGAGTACATATTTGTATTCCTCAGCAGTCAAGACAATGTCAAGATTCCTCTTCCAATCAATATAATTGGGTCCAGTAAGTTTATTTTCTTTCAGTATCACAACAAGCGGGTTGAAAGTCATTTTGAAAAAACCTAAGAATCACATAGATAAAAACACTAAATTTTAAAAAATTATTGATTCCTCAAACAATAAAATTTTAAAATCAACCAACACCTCAAAACACCGAGAATATCGTATGCCACGATAGTGTGGACGTATATGAATTCTACATTTGTAAGAGGAAGTTTTACCCATTAATTTTACTATCTTGTCAATCTAACTTTTTGACAAATAAAATTAATAATTGGTTCCTCTTCAGCCCTATAAATAAAAGCAGTGACTCCGATGGGGAGGATACTTCTATTTGTATCTAAGTATTCGCCATTACTCGGTACCAAGGTAATTATCTCAGGTTATGTGCCTTCCGATGGGGAAGTACACACGCTCCTTAATAATTTCCTATAACCATATTTGACCTTGTGATCCACAAACAAACTCATCCGATGTGGAGGAAGGTACTCAGAGCCGACGCGCAAGTTTGTTTGCATCACATGTCAAATCGTAATGGAGGCCATGGGAATTTATAAAAATATCTCTCTCCCACTTAGTAATTTAAAATCGAGGAATTTTCTAGCCTATGACATGCATATCAAACAATAAGCAATAAATATGAAAAAGAAATATTTTTCAACTATTATGGCTTTTGTCTCCAATATGCCTCCCGTCGTATCACCATCTCGTCCGCTCCTCCCTACGCTATGTACAAGCCATCCGGAGATCCGAGCCGAGAAAAACTATTTTAATTTACATCCATCGATCCTATACTCCATGAAGAAGTGTACATGAAATCTAGATCGAAAGTAAACTAAAATAAAAAGAGTGGCTAAACAATGTCGTATCTAATTAAGAAAATTAAATACTAGCCTCGTCAACCCCGAGGATTCAAATAATATACAATTACACACATACAATCACATACACACATATGGCCATAATAGTTGGATCCTATGCCTGTAATCAAAAAGTTAACCTACGCACATCCTACTATTATCCGGCACATATAATATATGAAAAGTGCATAAAAGTAACCGAATCCTAAACACACAAAACCGGAAACCGTGGCTCTGATACCACTTGAAGGTAGGAAACTTCGCGTCCCACTTCAACTCGGTTGCTTGTTCATGGCGTCCCGTCGTGTTCCCCAGATTAAAAATTTAATCCATGACAATTAGGGATTACCCAAGCTACCGTTTCATCGTCGTGCTATTAGATTAGAGTGGTCACTTGAACAAACTTGTTGTTCAAGCAACCAACCTCTATTCTACGATTAGTCGCGGAATAGACAATGTACGGATCACCGATTTTTGCATTTGTATTCAGGATCCAAGTAAATTTAGCCACATAACAAAACATACAACATGCATATAATTGAAAACAATTATAGACATAATATAAAAGAATATAAACAAGCATTATATCTCTCGATCTTCTATTGTATGTTCTTCCTCCTTTTGGATGTCGTGTGGGCGACGATCTTCCAAAAGTCGAAGCCTTCAAGATCACCAATCTTCCTTTCTTTTTTCACTCCAAACAAAAGGAAGAATAAAACAAAACTCTTCTCCTTCCTTTAACCGACCACCAAGCTCCAAGCTTGATGCTTGCCGTCGGCCAAAAGGAGAATAAGGATTGTGGACGCCGGCCAAAAACTCCAAGGGAAGAGACCCTAGCCTTTGTTTCCACCGGCCAAGGAGAAGAGAGGAAGAGTGGGACGCCGACCAAAGAGAGAAAAGGAGAGAAAAGGCGCCGGCCAAAACCCTAGGAAAAACTTCCAAAAGTGTGGCCGCCCAAGCCTCCTCCAAAACCCTAGCCTCCCTTTTGTTTCTTGCCGCCCAAGCCAAAGAAACAAAAAACCCTAATCTCTCTAATGTGTTCACGCCCAAGCCTTAAGCCCTTATTTATAGAGTTAGGATTAAGCCTCCTTTTAATCTCCACCATCAGTTCTAGGGATTTAATCTCAACCGTCGGATCTAGAGATTTAATCTCAACCGTCGGATCTAGAGATTTAATCTCAACCGTCGGATCTAGAGATTTAATCTCCACCATCGGATCTAGAGTTTCATTTTCCACCATCGGATCTAGGCTCTATGAGGGTTTAATAGGCTACAATAGGAACCATGAGGAGGAGTTGGATCTTGGCCACCCAATGGATCAAGCCCACATAAAGTCCGATCTATTAATGATAATCCATTCCACTAGAGGATTATCATTGATCTACCTCACCAACTCCCATAAATTAATTTGGGATTCATATATTATTTGTACATATATCTCTCCGTGTTTAAGATCTCGAATATCCATCGATTAATTAATTTACTGACAATTAATTAATCAACATCTAACTCCATGAGTAGTACCACTCAACCTTATCATCATGTCGGACCAAGTCCACCTGCAGGGTTTACATGATGAACCTTATGAGCTTCTTAAGGGGGCATCATCATCCTAATATATAGGACACGGTTTCCTCCTATAATCAACGACACACCATATAAATAATATCTTTTCCCAACTTACCAAGCCTATCGATTTACTCTATAAATCTCGCCCATTGGTAATCAAAGAAATGAATACTAAGTATATGTGCTCGTTATTATATCGGGATTAAGAGCATGTACAATATAATATCTAAGGTCCGATTCGATTATGTAGTCAGCAATAAATCGAATCACCTCTATGTCGGTCCTGCTCAATACACACAAAATGTACTAGTATGATTCTATGGTCAAGACAAACCAATACCAAATCACACTACAACCATACCAATGGTTTGTTCAAAGTCATCTCAGTTGTGGCCTTTACTTATACTCTACAAGGAGCTGATAACATGATCTATCGTGTGACACTACACACCATCTTATCTACAATGTAATGTATGACACAATATGCATAACCATAAATATGCAAACAATGATCATGTGATTCTTATTTCGAAATTAAGATGTTCATACAAAAGATTGACTTTTCAGTATACATCCCAACATTTTTAAAATTTTCTTCATGAGTTATTTCCATGGGGAGCTTAACTTCATTTACCTCGTGGTATTTTATTTTATTTTATTTGCTATAATGAATGTTCTAGACTTACACTGGTTAGCTTTTATTTTTACACCTACAAATGAAGAACATTCTGAAAGGAAAAATCTAGTACGTACCTAGTTATGATTCATCTCAGATGTCTAGTACTTTGGAATTCATATGTGACTCTAGATTTAACATTTTAGTTACTAGAGATGCTCGAATTGTGGAAGCCCATTCGGAAAAATCAAAAACCCAAGAGAGAGAGAAAAGAAAAAAAAATGAAAGAAAAAACGAATAAGAAAAATTGAAAAAGATTATGAGGGATAAAAAAATAGTTGTCGTGGATGGAAATGGTTAGATGCCCCTTTGAGACCGAGTTAGGTTATTGGGGAAACACCGACCAATTTCTCTCAATACCGAGCACGCCTTTGAGACTTTGTACTAGATATAGGGAACAACTCTCACTTTGGGCAAGTAAGTGCCTAAGAGACGGAGACCTTAGGAAAGCAATAGGATGACGACTTAACTTACCATGGAACGAGTATCCCTTAAGGAGATTCGCTTAGCACATGTACGAGAAGCTAACTTAGTGAATTTTTAGAGCATATCTATTTGCTTTGATTGAAAATACCGCTTGATAAATCTAGTTAACAGACTAAGTATGGAATAATACCTTCTAAAAATTTTATGACACTGAGGTTTGCTTGAGGACAAGCAAAGACTTAAGTCTAGGAGAATTGATGTGAGCAAAACATATAGGGTTTTAGGATTAGTTTTCGCTCACATCTCGTTGCATTTTATATTTGATTCTTGCATATTTCATTTTATTTTGCATGAATTTCCTACTTTCTGGTTCGGAGATATGCTATTTGTACTCTTGTGTGCAGGACAACATTCTACGGGGATAATGGTGAACTTTTGGAGCGAAAAGAAGGTATTTGGCAGCTAGAATAGAAGGACACACACCCTGGCCTTGTGAATCCACACAGCTCGTGCCCCAGTGCCACACATGGCCTGGTCATGTGAATCCACATGGCCATGTGGCGCCGGGCGATTTCGACGTGATTTAGTTATTTTTCATGTTTTGGGGAGATCCGACCTGATGTCTATATAAAGGAAGCTACGCCCAAACCCTAGGGTGGAGGCACGACGATCGGGACAACACTCCGACGCCCTAAAAACCTTCGAAAACTCATAACGAGGAAGAAGGTTGCTCGAGGATCAAGTTCTGCACATCAACGCCTAAGAAGAGAGACAAAGTGCATTGTGATTCATGTTCTTTGTGCAGTTTACATTGTTTTTATGAATTCTAATATGCTTTGTGTTTCTCTTCTCATATTTATAGAGTAGATTCTCCTATTCTAGGATTAGGGAGTAGCTTGTGTGCATAGAACATGTTATTTCAAATATATTTCTATTCTTGAAATCATATTTGCAATTGGTGATTGTTTAGATCGATAGCTATTTGTTTTGATCTTCTATTTACTGTGCATAGCCGCTACGAGGGGTGACAACCCTCGTATCAAAGATTTAGGAGAATTAAGGAGAAACTTAGGGGTTGGCCTCATCTTTAGTAACCGTAAATAGAAGGGTGTGATAGAGTCAAAAATGGGACACGTTCTAACTCGTCATAGGGATTGATCCGGCATCCTCGTACCTCCTATCTCGTCCTAAAGCCAGGGGTCGACCTGGTATGGCAGAGGTAGTTCCCGATAGAAGCGAAGGCTCATCGGGGAAGTGTATGATGTCCCTTCCACAAGATCATAGTTAGACGTCTAGATAATACCCAATTGATAGCATGCTTTGCGACACACAAGCGAAACTAAAATCCTAGAATTCCCTCAAAAGACTCATAGCATCCCTTCTCTTCCTCCATGTGACACTGTACTAGAGTTAGGACCGCCGATAACCCTCTTCATCACAACCATTAGAACGGAACTCCGAACAATAACGTCTACTAAACTAATCGGTACTCGAATCTTAGTCCCTGTGGGATCGATAATCTTTTTATTACTTGATGACATCCATGCACTTGCGAGCGTTGAGCAGAGCGCGCGCTTCGAGTCCTCGACGGTTCCCGTCGCGAGATTTGAAGTCGCGTTCACGTGCATCAGTATAGTGGTACAACAAAGTAGAATTTTTTTAATCTACTTAAATGATCCTTAGGATCAGAAGAACCAGTATATTCAGGCATCTGAGGCATTCGAAAATGTTAGGGCAATTCTTCGCTCAATATTTCCTCAGTAAAGGGACTTGACTTTTCTATTTTCATAATGGTGCTTACAATAGGCATATCCCCCTCAGGCTGTGCATTCTCAAGAGGATCTACACACTTCTTTTTCTTCCCCTTCTCTTGTTTACAAACGCGAGAGGAATCATTCTTCGAACGAGAGACTCTGACCACCTCTTCTTTAGAGTCATCATCAGATACATCATCCTCTTTAATCTTCTTTGGAGTGGCCCTTTGTGACATTTGATCCATCATCTCGGCCATTATTTGCATAAGGTCCTCCCTATACAAGGGTTCACAATGCCTTTTGCTGGCGCCTCCCTTGGAAGTACTGGAGATAGATTTCTCGTCCTTCATCGTTCTCCTAGTGTTAAGCATCATGACTTTTTGTTCAGGTTCCCACATATGGTGCAAATTTGATGGCGTTCACTTCTTCAGCCTGCCAAGATTTCCCTCCCCCTTATTGTGAATTGTTGCATCTGTCACTAAAGAAGGTTAAAGATAAGATAAAGAGATATCTTCCTCTTGATTCACCTCGGATCCTTGGAATAGAGCTAGATCTTCCACTTTGTGAGAAGAAGTGTTAGAGATGGGTCGGCTTCCCGGTGCGATCACTCCGACGCTCAAGTCAGTAAGAGTATGAAGAAAAATAGTAATGCAGAAAGAATGAAGAAGAAGAAGTGAGAAGAAGATCTTTGAGGTTCCGAATAGCGAAGAAACAACCATCCCCCATCCTTTCTTCCTCTATCCCTTTTATAGATGGTTCACCCCGCCTTCTCCTTAAAGTGAATTTACTTTAATTCCCTTTGCCAAGCTATCATTGTACTTCTTTTGCCGCTTATATTCAAAATATCTCTTTCAAATGCTTCATGTGTCTTATATTTCCCTACCAAGTATTAATCAAATAAAATATATAAAAAATGATAAAATATCTTATATTAATTATATTTATCCTCCTCAAATTCTTCCTTCTATTCCCAACATCTCAAGATACTCATTCCTCCTTATTTCACCATGTATAGAAAGAACCTCCAACACCCACATATAGCTCGGGAAATAAACACACTACTCAGGAATTATAGATACTACTCGAAAATTACAAATGCTGATTGGGAAAAGCATAGACTGCTCAGAAATTATATAGACTGCTCAAAAAAAACAAAGACTACTCGGAATAAACATAACTTGTCCTGTCAACACTACACTTCTCTTTTGAACAACCCTGCACTACTCACCTCCACTGGGCTCGAAAATCATACATACTGCTCGAAAAATACATACACTACTCGAGAGACACACTAACCGTTCGGGATTCTACATAGATTGCTCTGCTAGCACCATACTTAGTCATTGAATAGCACTGCCCTGCTCACCCCTACTATGTTTGGGAATCATACATACTACTCAGGAAACACATATACTGCTCAGAAAACACAATAACTGATACACGCGAATGTGACCTCAAATCTCGTGATGGGAGTCGTCACGAACTCGAAGCGCACGCTCGCACTCAATGCCCGCAAGTGCACAGATGTCGTCAAGTAATAAATAGATTATCGATCCCATAGAGACTGAGATTCGAGTACCGATTGTTCAGTGGATGTTATTGCTCGGAGTTTAGTTCTAAGGGTTGTGATTACGAGGATTGTCGATGGTCCTAACTGTTGGTGCAGTAGGCACCAGATAATCGAACCTAGGTTTTGATTATGGCAAAGACCCAAAGCTAAGGTCATATTGTTGTCTAATGAGCTGAACCAAGTGTGCAGGAATGGTTAAGCTGAGCTGAAGGTCGGTGACACCCGGAGAATCCCGAGTTAGGGAACCGTGGTGGTCGGGCGACATCGGGAGAACTTCGAAGGGAGCCAAAGAAACCAGGTGGAGACATGAAGTATAGCTACAAGTCACAAAAGGACCTAAGGTAAGCTCATGTCTGAGAGAATGTAAGGTCGGGTCCTCTGTACGGGGACATCCTTAGGCGGCGATCCGACTAAGACTTCCCATGGAAGGTCTAGGTTGAGATTGGACGGTAAGTGGCTGTCGAATTCACTTATATTATTTTTATTTCGAGCTAACTTTTTAGTGCAGTCGAGAACCCTAGTCACCAATCGACTGCTGGCTTATAGCAATGATCACTGGGTATCACCGAATCGATAGGGGCAAGAAATGATTGCCACCAAACCGCCACTGAGGGGAGTCAAGATAAGCTCCACTTATCTTGAGGAGATGAGGTTCTTTGACCATGAGTTGGAACTGAATGTTGGGGGCTTCCAAGGCTATAAAAGAAGGGGAGTTTCACCCCTTTAGGTCATAAGAAAGCGCTTACAAAATGATCCCGAAACGCCGCTACTCTACGATGACTCTACGATGCCGAAGCGCTGCCACAACGTCGATGACACGAGCTCAACCACTTCCTCTTTAGTTGTTAAGCTGAGTTGAAGGTCGGTGACACCCGGAGAATCCCGAGTCGAGAAACCATGGTGGTCGAGTGACACCGGGAGAACTTCGAAGGGAGCTGAAGAACCTAGGTGGAGACATGAAGTATAGCTACAAGTCACAAAAGGACCTAAGGTAAGCTTGTGTGTGAGTGAATGTATGGTCGGGCCCTTCGTACGGGGACATCCTTAGGCGGCGATCCGACTAAGACTTTCCGTGGAAGGTCTAGGTCGAGATCGGACGATAAGTGACCATCGAATTCACTTATATTATTTTTATTTTGAGCTAACTCTTTAATGTAGTCAAGAACCCTAGCCACCAGTCGACTGCTGGGCATTAGTCGAATTGATAAGGGCAGCAGTCGACTGCCAGTCAAATTGCCCGCCTCGAGGAGAGTCAAGATAAGCTCCACTTATCGTGGGGAGATGAGGTTCTTTGACCATGAGCTGGAACTAAATGTTGGGGGGCTTCCAAGGCTATAAAAGAAGTGGGTTTCACCCCTTTAGGTCATATGAAAGTGCTTACAAAGTGATCCCAAAACATCAAGCATTTCATTTACTCTACGATGACAAGCACTGCTATCAACCTCTTCCTCTTTAGTCCTCGATATCAGTTTCATAAGTTGTCATTTCTAATTGTTGTAATTCTCTTTCCTATCGATCTTTTATCGTAATGAGGAGAGAGGGGTTTGTCTCTCTACCTCGAGTTTTTCATGGATTTGTAATCGTTGTCTCCTACCTCCAACGAAGAGGAGACTAGTTTAGTGAATTGCCCTCCGTACACAATCTTGGATTGTAAGGGATTTGGATTAGCAGCCAGTAGGCTGTGAACCAAGTAAAATCAAGCTGTGTTCTTTACTATTCCGCTGTGCATTTACTCTTTCTTACTAGTGTTTTAATCAAACGAATGAAAAGATTTACGTGCGCTATTCATCCCCCCCCCTCTAGCACTCTTTTTTGATCCAACACTAACTCTAGTATGGTATCACATGGAGGAAGGAAAGGTTGGTTCGAGGTTCAAAAAGAGATCATAGAACTTCAATTTCACTTGTGCAACATGTAACGTCTCCGGCTCTTAGGCACTTACCTACCCAAAGCGAGGGTTATTCCCTAGATCTAGCACAAAGTCTCAAAGGCATGCTCGGTATTGAGAGAAATTGGTAGGTATTTCCCCAGTAACCTAACTCGGTCTCAAAGGGGCACCTAACCATTTCCACCCACGACAACTATTTTTTTATCCCTCATAATCTCTTTTTCTTCTTTCTTTTCTTTTTTTTTTCATTTCTCTCTTTTATTTCTCGGCTCACTGGGATTTTGATTTTTCCAAATGGGCTTACACAATCCAAGCATCTCTAGTAACTAAAATGCTAAACTTAGGGTCACCTGTGGATTCTAAAGTACTAGACTACTGAGATGAATCATAACTAGGTATGTACTAGACTCTCACTTTCAAAATGTTCGACATGTGTAGGTGTAAAAATAAAAGCTAACCAGTGTAAGTATAGAATATTCATTAGAGCAAATAAAATAATATACCATAAGATAAATAAAGTTAAGCTATCTATGGGAACAACTCATGAAAGTAACTTTAAAAATACTACTGAGGCAGCTTAAAGATAGCCAAGACTAAGTGCAGGAAGAAACTAAACACACTATGCATGAATAAATCAATGCTAACTAAAATGCAAACATTAGAAAAAAAACCACTGCTAGAAACAAAACAAAACTTGGGCCCCCCCATACTTAAGTGAAGCATACATCTAGTATGGTGGATGAGGTGGAAAGTCTGGTAGTCTCGGCATCTCGGGATCCTAGGAGAATTTGTTGTTGAGCCACTGATGTCACATGTACATGTGGTCGATTTGAGAGCTGGTGGATGCAACGACTGCTTGGTGCTCCTCCTCCCTAGCCCACTGTGCCTACTGGGCTCGCATATGCTATCACATCTCGTGGTGGTGGGCGACCTCCGCCTGACGACGGGTAGCCTCCTCCTGGATGTAGACGCGGGCCTCGTCGTAGAACTCCTCGGCTCGCTGGAAGTGCTCCTGGAAGCCCTGAAACTTCACCTGCATGTAAGTGCTCTGCTCCTTCAATCGCTGCCTCTGTGTTTGCTGCTCGACATATATATCATCGAGGCGTGAACGGGACTCTAAAAAATCATAGGCAGATGTACCTGCATCCTGCTCAAAAGTAGAAAAAGGTGGTGGTGCAGGTGTAGGCTCATGTCGACGTGGACTAGGCAGGCTCCTATGTATGTATGGACTGGAGGGAGCGTGATGCAAAGGGGGAGAGATGGGCACTGATGTGGATGGTCCCTCATATGGCGGGGACTCCACTATCACGTCTAAGCGCCAGTTGGCATGTGTGGTGAGGGTGGTACGATCAGGGTCGGGGAGCCTAAGGGTCATCAGGTTTTTCCTTACAAAGCATAAGGAGTGTCCCTCTCTTACAATCAACTTCATGGCAATACACACTCCCAGGTTGATCCTAGGGCTCCCTTCTATGCTATCTAGTGCAGTGTAGTCGTACCCCATCCTATGGCAAATATGGGTAAGCAGGCCCCCCACATTAATCTCACTTCTCGCTGCTTTGCCCATTTTCACTAAGTGTCTAATGAAATGGGGCCTTACATCGATGCTACTCCTTTCTTGTAGCATGTCACATAGGCAAAGCAGCTTGCTAGCTCTCACTACACTGTCACTCTCCTCATGACAAAAAATAGTACTTACCATGATTCGGTGGAGGTATCAAAAAATGGGGTTTTGGAGGCATGATGCTTTGGCCCTCAAAGGGTCGTAAGAGTGCTCTCCTATCAATTCGGTCCAAAAGATTCGAGAGTTAAACCCAATAGGAGTTCTTCTCTCTCCCCCACCCAGCAAGCCAAAGCATGAGTTCCATTGGTGTAGTGCCCATTCATGCTCAATGTTAAATATCCTAAAGGTAATCCTACCCTCTTCGCTCTCTCTACCCATTAAAAATTTAGCTTCTAAAGAACTTAAAAATTCCAAAACTACCCTAGGGTAGGTTGGGTGTCTTATCCTCATTATCTCTGCCTACCCTATTTTTGCAAATAGGTCTTGAATGTCACCCAACAACCCTAAGAACTCTAGTAAATCTTCATTAAGATACCTAGTTGCAGTGATTTTACGAGTAGAAAGCATGTTATATCTATCCCTATGCTCATTGTTGTGAAAAAGAAGGGTTGGAATAGCGTTACCCTCCTCCGAAGCTTGAGGGGCGTCGATTCTCCTTGCTCGTCACTCCGAAGCACCGGATCGAGATACCACTTGCTTGGTCCTCTTCATCCTTGCTTCTTTTGGCTTCTTTGAATGTTGGAAAAGCTTCTAGGTGGTGGGGACAAAGGATCCACATGGCTAGTCAAGAAAAATCGAAACGCATGGCATGCCCTTTTTAACCTCGCGCGATACAACAATGCGAAAACACATGGCCAAGCCATGTGCGCCTCGGGTTGGTCGGGTACAACCGTGGGAAAACACACGACCATGCCGTGTGTCCCCTATTTCCCTCCTTTTGTGCACAACGGTATGAATTTTCTCACACACTTCACCGTGTAAGCTAAAAATTGATTTTATTTTTACCTAGCAAGTTCTTTCTGTTCCTAATGATAAACGAAATGGAAATCAAAGTTCAAATTAAACAAATGAATGCAGTACAATCAAAAGAAAACCTAAAAAAAACTAAACTTGGGTTGCCTCCCAAGAAGCGCTTTGTTTAAGGTTGTTTAGCTCGACCACACTCCATTATCAACTTGGCTCTGGAGGTTCTGTGAACCTCCATTCATCCATCTTAGTGTCTACATTCGGTGGGCTCGACTTTATCCTGGTGAAAGTAAAGCCATCTAGGTGGGGAACTCTGCACTCTGATAGGCTGAAAATGATGATCTCCCCATCTACCTCTAAGGAGATCTGGTGTGCCTTTACATCTATGCATGCCCCCGTAGTTGCCAGAAAGGGCCTTCCCAAGATGATGTGATTCTGGGGGTCTGGTCTCGTGTCAAGTACGATAAAATCCGTATATATCACAAAGTTCTCAACAACCACAGGCACATGTGTTAGCATACCGACGGGTTCCTTGACTGAGTCGTCCCCTATACGAATATCAAGGTTCACTAGTTGGAGCTCATTCAGTCTCATCTTCAAGTAGTATGCGTAGGGCATCACACTTACTCATGACCCTAAGTTGCACAGTGCTTCATCGAAGCTTTCCCCATAAATCGAGCAGGGGATAACAAATTCACTAGGGTCCTCAACCTGGGGTGGAATTTTATCTTCAATTTTAGCTTGGTCTGGTAGGGTGGAAATCATGGCTACACACCCCTTGGCGAATCTGTTTCCTTGCGCTCCTTTCTCACTGCACCCTCCTTCTTCCTTAAATTTACCCGACTCAGGTAATTCTAGAGAGATCTCCATAGGTTGTGACACGGTTTGGGCTATCTAGGCCACCTGTGTCTCCAACATCCTTGTGTGACTTGCAAGACCGTCAACAGTGGCCTTCAAGTCTCTGAGTGACTCCTCTGTTTTCTGATGGTGGCGACGGAACTCTTCATTGGCCTTCGTTTGGGTAGCAATAAAGTCTTCCATCATCAATTCTAACCTAGACTTCTGTGGTTGATGCTGCCCATTGCCTTACTATTTCCCATACCCTCCTGATGATTGGAAGTTCCCCGAATTATTCTGATAGGAAAAGTTCGGGTGGTTCTTCCATCCGGGGTTGTATGTACTGGAGTATGGGTTGTTGGGCCTTTGATTATAGTCCCCAACCGCATCGACATGCTCAATCTGCTCTTCTAAGCCACCCTGCCCTCCATAGTAGTCCTCCCGATATGCTGCTACTCCTTCTCCAAAGTCAATGGTCGTACATGCAGGTGCAGGATTTAAAGAGTCAAATCGTCTGCTAAGCACGTCCATTCTCGCTGCTAGGTGGTCCACGGAGTTGACAGCATACCGTTCCACTGTAGGAGTTGGGTGACTACGTTCGGAAGCCCATTGATGGTGGTTCTGGGCCACCTATTCTATCAACTCCTTTGCTTCCTCGATAGTCTTATTCATAAGTGCTCCTCCTGCGACAGAATCAAGGGACATCTTTGTGGCGTACGTGATCCCATTGTAGAAGATGTGGATCGCCATCCACCTTTCCAGTCCATGGTAGGGCATTGGTAAAGTAGCCCCTTGTAGCGATCCCAAGCTTCAAATAGGGACTCCCCCTCCTTCTAACGGAAGCTTGTGATCGATGGCGCATGTGAGCAGTTTTGCTTGGTGGGAAGTATTTGTTCAAGAACTGCTGGTCACATTGCTCCCATGTAGTAATGCTTCCCGAAGGCAGGGAGTGAAGTCATGCCTTAGCCTTATCCCGCAATGAGAATGGGAATAGGCTCAGGTAGATCGCATCTGTAGCGACTCTATTCATCTTCATCGTTGAGCAGATTTCCAAGAATGACTCCAGGTGCCGGTTTGGGTCTTCAGTCGCAGCTCCCCCGAATTGACTCTACTGGACTATATGTATGAGTGTTGGCTTCAGTTCAAAGTTGTTTGCCGAAATGGATGGTCCAACTATACTCGGCCTAAATCCTCTAGCACTAGGGGCTATGTAATCCCACAAGGGTCGGCTACCTATATTCACTTCGGATGCAGCTTGGTCCTCCATCCTCTTCTGTTTGGCTTTTCGACGGTGATAGGTTCGTTCAATTTCTAAATCAATCGGAATCAGGCCTTCCGATCCTAAGCGTCTAAGCATACAAAGAACCGAGCCACAAAATTAGGAGTATCTACCAAAGGTTTAGAAACAAGAAATAAACTAATCTAGCTAACTAAATCGAAGAGCGAATAAGAAATAGAGAATCACTACAAAAATAAAATAAAAACTAAATCTAGATATGGAAAATCTAAAAATTCAAATAAAATAAAAATAAGCAAGTAAATAAATCTAACCTAAGTCTGATCCAACTATCCACTTTCTTGATTCAATATCGAATCAATCAGTCCCCGGCAATGGCGCCAAAAACTTGATGCACGCAAATGCGACCTCAAATCTCACGACGGAGACTGTCGAGGACTCGAAGTGCGCGCTTGTGCTTAACGCCCACAAGTGCACGGATGTCATCTAGTAATAAAAATATCGATCCCACAGGGACTAAGATTTCGAGTATCGGTTTGTCCAGTGGATGTGTTGTTGTTCAGATTGGTAATCTGAGGGTTCACGAATGAGAGGTCGTCGGTGGTCCGAACTCAGTACGGTGTCACACGGAAGAAGAGAAAAGTTGCTGACTTTGGTTTCATTTGTGTGTCGTAGAACATGCTATCAATTGAATGTATCCAGATTTTCTAGCTAGGGTTTTGTGGAAAGGACATCATACACTATGGTACGAGGATGCCGAATCAATCCCTGCGACGAGCCAGAAACAAGACACAGTTGCATCATACACTATGATACCGACTCTATCGCATCCTTCTATCCACAGTTGCAAGCGATGAGGCCAACCTCTAGGTTCCTCCTAATATCTCCTAAATCTTAGATACGAGGACTATCACTCCTCGTATCGTCTACACACAGAAGATAGAAAACCAAAACACAAAGCTATAGATCTAAACAATCATTCAACTACAAATACGATTTCAAGAACAAAAATATATTTGAAATAGCAATGTTCTACTCAACACAAACTACTCCCTAATCCTAGAATTGGAAAATCTACTCTATGAATACGAGAAGAGAGTCACAATACACTATAGAATTTATGAGTATAATGATAAATGTGCAAGAAATATGAATTACAATGTAATTATAGCTCTTTGCTATGAATTTATGGTGTAAATCTTGATCCTCGAGCGGCTCTCTCCTTCCCCGATGTGGGTTCCCGAAGCTTTTTAGGGCTTCGGAGTATCGTCCTGGTCGGCGTGCCTCCCCCTAGGGTTTGGGCAGAGCTTTCCTTATATAGACATCACGCTGGATCATTGCGAAATCTAGAAAAACCCCTAGTTGCTCAAATCGCTTGGCCACCACACGACCATGTGAAAACACATGGCCTAGCCATGTGTCAGCCTGTGGCGGTCGTTTTCACCTTCTGAACACGATCGTGTGTAGGCACACGCCCTGGCCATGTTCCCTTCTGCATTCCGCTGCCAAATGTCTTCTTTTTGCTCTGAAAGTGCATCGTTATTCCCACGAAAGGCTATCCTGCACACAAAAGTATACAGAGTAGATCTCCAAACCAGAAAATAGGAAATGCATGGAAAACAAAGTAGAATATGCATGAAACCAACATAAAATGAGATGAGATGTGAGTGAAAACTGTTGGTGCAATCGGCCCAGGTCACGATTGACCAGGACTCGAGTTTGACTCGAGTGATGTTTTGATGTTTCGACAAAAACATATGATAATGTAATTGTCATGGTAAACTCCAAGTCTTGAGTACTTGGCACAAGGAAAGTCCAAGTCTTGAGTACTTGGCACAAGGGAAAGTCCAAGCATGGGTCTTGGCAAGGAAAGTCCAACATGGGTTGGCAAGAGAAAGTACAAGCTTGAGTCTTGGTATTTGAGAAGTCCAAGGGGATTGATTTTGGCAGCGTAAAGTCCAAGCAAAGTCTTGGCGGCGTAAGTCCAATGTGCCTTGGCGGTGTAGACACCGTTAGCATGACATAGCCGAGGGAAGGACCTGGAGGCTAGCGCGATGGATGAACAAGTCATGGATGACTTGGAGGGATCCGAGAGGTGTGAGGCTGATGGAGGTGGCTAGAAGGCTTAGGTCTAAGCTAAGGGTTGCCTAGCAAGTATGGGGGCACCATACTTGGGTTAAAACCTCATTTTTGAGGTTGGCAGTCGACTGACATTATGGCCGGTTCGACTACCGAGAGTCGACTAGAGTTCAACTGCCGGATTAGAGCTGGAAATGCTCTGCGCGATCGCTCATTGGAGCAATGATCGATATCGATGGCGATCGACGCTAAGGGACGGCAGCTGATTGCCACCGAGTGTCGAACGACGCCCAGAAGCCGATCGCCGCTACGGCATGTGCACCGCGATCAACTGCCAAGAGATCCGTTGGAGTTTTTCCAGCGTGGATTGAGCCGTTGTCTCACGACAACAGTGGCATCAGTCGACTGGTGACTTATGACAGTCGATTGATAGGTGGAAATCCAGGTCGCGTGCAAGGATAAAAGGAGCTCGACGGGAGGGTTTTTGGCATCAGTTTTCTTGGACGTTTTGAAGCGATTTGCTACTGCAAATCAGGGCTTTCAAGTGCTAGTCCAAGGCAATCAACAAGCAAGCTTCTAAAGAGTTTTTTGTAAAGTGTTCTTTACTTCTGTTGTTGTATTTCCTATTGTATTTGCTTGTTGTATTTAGATTATTGTTGTAATCATATTGTAAGGGGTTTCTCTGCCTCCGACTTGTGTCGAGAAGGAGTGTTTATCATAGTGGTGTGTGATTGGCATCGCTAGGGTTCGTACGAACCCAATCCGTGGAGTAGGAACCGTTTAGGTTCCGAACCACGTTATATCCGTGTGTTTGTGTTGTTGTTTCATTTCGTTATCATTATTACTTTTCTATTTCCACTGCGCTAACGAAATTGTAGAGACAAACGCAACGATTTCCAACATCGTACGAACACGACGCTATTCACCCCCCCCCTCTAGCGGCTTCAAAGTTCCTACAATTGGTATCAGAGCCCGGGGCTCTTCTACGGATTAACAACCCGGAGTCAAGATGCTAGAGGGAAAGATGGAAGTCCAAGAACAATTCAGATGGGACATTAACACACCGGTCCCTTATTCATTCTATGGATGAGAAGGCTTCAATTCTTGGAAGAAAAGGATTGAAGATTTTTTGATGATGAAAGATTTTGAGGGGTGGTCCCTATAAATGGAAGGATTTGAGTTTCCAAGAGGACCAAAAGGTGGATTCCTCAAAAGGAAGAGATGGAGTGAAGATCAAATTCAAGCCTTCGAGAAAAATGTAAAGGTAGTAAATTTTATTTTTGATTTGGTCCCTAATGATATTGTGTGTATGGTAGGGGATTTTATGGATGCTAAAAAGTTTTGGAGCCAAGTGGCAAAGCTCCATGAAAACTCATCATCGGTCCAAAAAGAAGAAGAAGAAGAGGAAGGATCACCCTCTCAAGCTCAAGCAAGCACATCTCCATCTAAAGAGCTTGAGGAGCCCGAAGTTGATAGGGAATCGACTTCCGGATCGGAGAAAGAAGAGGTGGAAGAGGTGGAAGAAGTATCCACTTCTAGGATTGAGGAGGAGAGACCATCCTCAATACCGGAGCAAAATCAAGAAGAGACCTCAACCTCCGGGAGGAATGAAGAATTCATTCCGGCCACCACTACCGAACTAGGTAACTCAAGCAATTCAATTTTAAATAAAATCCATATAATTTGCTTTGAGTGTAGAGAAATCAGCCATTACAAGAGCAAATGCCCAAAGAAGGTTAGGAAAGCTCCACTGGCGCCAAAGATCAAGGATGCCGGTTCCCCAAGTCAAAAGAGCAAGGAGCATATCATATGCTTCAAGTGCAACTTAAAGGGGCATTACCGGAGTCAATGTCCTAGGGGGAGCAAAAAGACCCAAGAAGGAGCTACACATGTAGGGGGAGCTTCCAAAGCTAACCCTAAGGTATTTTTTGAATAAAGCTCTTTATTCAAATAATGTCCAAAAGCATGCTAGAAATAATTTTAGCAATCTTGCTATTTATCAAAAAGAGCATGCTAGAAATAGAGAATATTGCTTAGGAGCTAAGAAGGTCAACCTTAGGAGTAAGGAGAAATTTGGGACAAATGTCCCTAAAAACAACTTATCTAAGGACAAACCTAGGTTAAATAACTCTAGAAAAATTTTACCTAGGGAGACCATTAGAAAGGTGCAAGAGCACCTAGGTTTCAATCCTAAATGGACTAGGCATATGCCTAAGAAGTCCAATGCCCATGATTTAAATCAAAATTCTAAAATTGGGCAATTAGAATTAGAGAACCAAGCCTTGAGGTCAAGGCTTGAGAAATTAGAAAAGACCCTTAGGAATATACAAAACCAATTTAAAGGGTCAAATGATCAAAAGTATAGGTCCAAATCTCAAAGTCAACACCTAGGACCTAAGAGCCAAAAGTCAACCAAGGGCAAGCAAGGTTTGGGTCACAAACCTAAGCCTAAGGTGGCTTACCATAGTGTTCCATTCGATTATGGAACACAATCTAGGTCTAGGAAGACCAAGGTTACTAGGGAAGTTATCCCTAAGAGTAACCAAGATTTGTGCCTAGTGGCTAGGGTTTCTAGGAAATCTAGGGTAGCCACTAAGAAGGTTACAAGGGGAGTCACCCCTAGAGTTAATCATGGCAAGACCCAAATGACCAAGGCTAATAAGCCTAGAAGGGTCATTAGGAAGGTATCTAGGGAGGTTATCCCTAAGGAATACCTAATTAACCCAAGGAGCTCAAATAGGTTTTGGGTTCCTAAGAGCGTGATTGAATCACGCTAGATGGGATTAGGATGTGCCAACCTTGATTGGATGGGTAGTTAACTCAACCATGGCAAAGGTGGCACTTTAGGTTATTTTCAAGGTTAGGGTTACCTTGGAAATACATTTGAGTGTTAATTCTAAAAGTTTCTAGGATGTGCCAATATTACTTGAGAAGTTTGATAAAATGTTCAAAATTGGCACAATTTAAGTTTAGAGGTTAGTGTGCCATTTTGGGTTTTTGGCACACTAGGGAGATTAGGTTAATATGGAAAAATATGATTAATCCCAACAAATGGCAATTAATATTAAAATTTAGGTATTACTATACCTATATATTTTATATGCCATGTTTTGATTTGTCATATGTCATGTCATGACATCATATTTATTTTTAATCATTTTATATGTCATGATTATGCTTAGGATTAAGGTGTAAATGTCATGTGTTTTAGATTTTATCATATGCCATGACATCATGATTATTGGCCATGCTTAATTATTGCTATCTTTATTCCATGATCATTTCATGCATTAATTTGATTAAAATTGAACTAAGGACAATGACATGACTTGAAGTCTCATTTATAAGGGAATCAAGTAGGGTTGCCTAGGAAATGCATGAAACCCTAGATTAAATGAACCAAAACCCACATCTCACATCCAATTGACATGTATGTGTATTTATACACCCTAGATACATGTGAGATGCTAGGATATGAGTTAAGTTCAAGGTGCATAGTTTTTGCATCTAGTTGAACCCAAACTCATCTTAACTCAACATGTGGATCATTGGGAAAGCTTGTGTACAAGTCATAAACATAGAGCCCAAGGAATATGATCCAAAATAAGGTTTTGAAAACATTTTAAAATAATTTTGAAAAATCTTGGTGAAGTCTATCTTTTGATAGCAATCACCATTGATGAGATTGATACAAAGTGAGCCAAAAACTTAGAAGTTTTCTTCACTTTTGAATTTTGTATCAATTTCAGTATTTTATGGGTAAAATATTTTTCAAACATTTTTCACCCATTGTATTGGTCATAGGTATTATACGTATCAATTTTCGTGATTTTTTGATAAACGTATAATTATTTATGAATTCACAAATCTCATTTCTGATAACTGAAAATCGGATTTTTCAGTTATCAGTCGACTGCTCATAGTGGCAATGATCGATGTAGTTCAATGATCGATTTCAATCACTCGATCGATTGTTCGATTTCGGGATAAACAAGCTTGTTTAACCCGATTTCAGCTACGGTTAAGGTCCCTAATCACTCCTAACCCTAGAATATGCTTTGGAAAGCATTAGAAAGGGTTAAAATCCATTGGATATGGATTGAGAGAGTGGTTTAGGGTTTGTATCAAATCTAAGGTGTTGAAAGTTCATGTTTGAACTCTTAACCTTATTCTTGATGGGTTAGAGTTCCTATTGGCTTAGGGACTTCCCAAGGACATTGTTGGTGCAATGATCAAGGGGGAGCAAGCCTTTAGGGGGAGGTTCCATCTTGGAATGATGGATGTGTTTTTCTCCTTGAAGAGGAGAAGTTATTGGGAGAGTATCATCAATTGAGAAAATTGATGGGTTTTTTATACCCAATTTGGAAATTGGGAGAGAATATAGGATTGCCTCTCTTGAGTGATATGGGACTTATCACTAGGAAGATGGTAGGCATCCTAGGTATTTTTAGACGAAGGGGGAGATTGTAAGATCTCATTGGGACATGAGACATTGACCTCCTTGGAGAGAAAACCTTTTTGATGTTAGTCAAAAAGGGGGAGAATATTTGGGGGAGAACATTTGGAGAGTGTTTACCAATTTGGGACAATTGGTAAGGGATTTGAGTTAGTATTCTAACTCAAATGGTATTTTGGTTTTTGTCAAACATCAAAAAGGGGAACATTGTTGGTGCAATCGGCCCAGGTCACGATTGACCAGGACTCGAGTTTGACTCGAGTGATGTTTTGATGTTTCGACAAAAACATATGACAATGTAATTGTCATGGTAAAGTCTAAGTCTTGAGTACTTGGCACAAGGAAAGTCCAAGCCTTGAGTACTTGGCACAAGGGAAAGTCCAAGCATGGGTCTTGGCAAGGAAAGTCCAACATGGGTTGGCAAGGGAAAGTACAAGCTTGAGTCTTGGCATTTGAGAAGTCCAAGGGGATTGATTTTGGCGGCGTAAAGTCCAAGCGGAGTCTTGGCGGCGTAAGTCCAATGTGCCTTGGCGGTGTAGACACCGTTAGCATGACATAGCCGAGGGAAGCACCTGGAGGCTAGCGCGATGGATGAACAAGTCATGGATGACTTGGAGGGATCCGAGAGGCGTGAGGCTCATGGAGGTGGCTAGAAGACTTAGGTCTAGGCTAAGGGTTGTCTAGCAAGTGTGGGGGCACCATACTTGGGTTAAAACCTCATTTTTGAGGTTGGCAGTCGACTAGCATTATGGCTGGTTCGACTGTCGAGAGTCGACTAGAGTTCAACTGCCAGATTAGAGCTAGAAATGCTCAGCGATCGCTCATTGAGCGATCGATATCGACGGCAATGCCGATCGCTAAGGGATGACACGATTGCGGTGAGTGTCGAGCATTGAATGCTCCGTGGCCGACCGCTACCGGCTGACGGGCGGCCGATCGGCTTAGTTTTTCCGTGGATCGAGCCATTATCTCACGACAACAGTGGCATCAGTCGACTGGTGACTTATGGCAGTCGACTGATAAGCGGAAATCCAGGTCGCGCGCAAGGATAAAAGGAGCTCGACGGGAGGGTTTTTGGCATCGGTTTTCTTGGACATTTTGAAGCAATTTGCTGCTGCAAATCAGGGCTTTCAAGTGCTAGTCCAAGGCAATAAACAAGCAAGCTTCTAAAGAGTTTTTTGTAAAGTGTTCTTTACTTTTGTTGTTGTATTTCCTATTGTATTTTCTTGTTGTATTTAGATTATTGTTGTAATCATATTGTAAGGGGTTTCTCCGCCTCCGACTTGTGTCGAGAAGGAGTGTTTATCATAGTGGTGTGTGATTGGCATCGCTAGGGTTCGTACGAACCCAATCCGTGGAGTAGGAACCGTTTCGGTTCTGAACCACGTTATATCCGTGTGTTTGCGTTGTTGTTTCATTTCGTTATCATTATTACTTTTCTATTTCCGCTGCGCTAACGAAATTGTAGAGACAAACGCAACGATTTCCAACATCGTACGAACACGACGCTATTCACCCCCCCCCCTCTAGCGGCTTCAAAGTTCCTACAAAAACTACTCCTAAAACCCTATATGTTTTGCTCACATCAATAATCCCTCTTCCTTAACCTAGTTTTGCTTGGTTGATGGTGGAGAGCTATCCATGGCCTGCGATACTGTCTAGGCTATTTGAGCCACTTGTGTTTTCAACATTTTTGTGTGGCTTGTAAGCCCATCGACAGAGGACTTTAACTCCCTAAGTACCTCTTTGGACCTCTGATGTTGGTGCTGGAATTTTGCATTGGCCTTTGTTTGGGTAGCAATAAAATCTTCAATCATCAGTTCCAGTCTAGATTTGGGTGGTTGTTGCCCGCTGCCCTGTTGCTGCTCATATCCTCCTAATTGTTGGAAATTTTCCGAATTATTCCTATAGAAAAGGTTCGGGTGGTTCCTCCATCTGGGATTGTAGGTGCTGGTATATGGGTTGTTGGGCCTTGGATTGTGGTCGCCAGTCACATCAACATGCTCAATTTGCCCTTCGTAGCTGCCCCGCCCTCCATAGTGGTCCTCCTGATATGCTGCTACTCCTTCCCCAACAATATTGGACGCACATGTAGATGTAGGGGTCATAGAGTCAAACCATCTGCTTAGCGTGTTCATTCTTGCCGCTAAGTGGTCGATGGAGTTGACAGCATATCGACCAGCTAAAGGCATTGGGTGACTACGCTCAAAAGCCCATTGATGGTGGTTCTGAGCCACCTCTTCTATCAGCTCCTCTGCTTCCTCGATAGTCTTATTCATTAATGCTCCTCCTGCAACAGAATCGAGGGACACCTTAGTGGCGTACGTGATCCCATTATAGAATATGTGGATCACCAGGCACCTCTCTAGGCCATGATGGGGGCATTCATAGAGTAGCCCTTTGTAGCAATCCCAGGCTTCGAACAAGGACTCTCCTTCTTTCTGATAGAATATAGTGATCAAGTTGCGCATGTAGGCAGTCTTACTTGGTGGAAAAAATTTATTTAAGAACTATTGCTCACATTGCTCCCATGTGGTGATGCTTCCTAAAGGAAGGGAGTCGGGCCATGTCTTCACCTTATCCCGAAGTGAGAATGGGAATAGGCTCAGACGGATTGCATCAGCAGGTACTCCATTGAATTTCATCGTTGAGTATATCTCCAAAAATATCTCCAGGTGCCGATTCAGATCTTCAGTTGCAGCTCCTCCGAATTGGCTATGCTGGACCATGTGTATGAGCACAGGTTTCAGTTCAAAGTTGTTGGCCGAAATTGATGGTCCAGTTATGCTCGGCCTATATCCTCTAGCACTAGGGGTTGCATAGTCTCGTAGAGGCTGGCTACCTAAGTTTACCATAGATGCGACTAGGTCTTCCATGCTTCTCTGCTCAGCTCTTCTGCGATGGTAGGTTCTTTCGATTTCTGGGTCTATCAAAAAAATATTTTCCGATCCTAAACATCTATGCATTCGAAGAACCTAACAACTAAATTAGGAGTATACCTAATGCTTAAAAATAGGAAATAAACTAGTCTAAATACTAAATAAAATGTCGAAAATTTAAACTAAAGGTTGATGAATGCAACTACTGAAATTAATCTAAACTTAATCTAGATATCTAAAACTGAAGTAAATAAAATAAAAATAAAAATAAAGCAAGTAAATAAATCTAACCTAAGTCCAATCCAATTATCCACCTCTTGATTTGATATCGAATCAATCAGCCCCCGACAATAGTGCAAAAAATTTGATGCAGTGAACGCAACCTCAAATCTCACGATGGGAGTCGTCGCGAACTCGAAGCGCACGCTTGCGCTCAATGCTCGCAAGTTCACAGATGTCATCAAGTAATAAATAGATTATCAATCCCACAGAGACTGAGATTCAAGTACTGATTATTCAGTGCACGTTATTGTTCGGAGTTTAGTTCTAAGGGTTGTGATTACGAGGATCGTCGACAGTCCTACCTCTAGTACAGTGTCACACGGAGGAAGGGAAGGTTGGTTCGAGGTTCAAAAAGAGATCCTAGGACTTTGGTTTCACTTGTGCAACATGGAACATGCTAATCAATTAAATGTAGTTTGGTTCTCTAATTAGGGTCTTGTGGAAGGGACATTATATCCTTTCTCGATGAGCTTTCGCATCTATCGGGAACTACCTATCCTTAACTAGGCCGACCCTTTTGTTAAGATAGGATAGATAGTATGAGGATGCCAAATCAATCCCTACGAGGAGTAGGAACGTGTCCCATTCCCTACTCCATCGTACCCTTCTACCTACGGTTACCAGAGATGAGGACAACCCCTTGGTTCCTCTTTAATTCCCCTAGATCTTTGGTACAAGGGTTGTCACCCCTTATATCGGCTATGCAAAATAGATAGGAAACCAAAACACAATTCTCATCGAATCAAACAAACACGAACTACAAATAAAAATCCTAAAATAGAATTTACATTCGATCTAGCATGTTTTACGTACACAAGTTACTCTTTAATCCTAGAGTCGAAGATTCTACTCCATAGACAGAAAAGAATGAACACAATCCATATTAGAATAGATCATTACAATGCAGGAGATGAATAGAAAGAAAATTTTAGTACTCTTGGTTCTTCTCTTCGACGTCAAAGTGCAGGATATGATCCTCTAGCCATCTTATTCCTCTCCGTTGTGAGTTTCCAAAGCTTTTTAGGGCATCGGTGTGTCATCCTGGTCGTCGTGCCTCCTCCCTAGGGTTTGGGCATAGTCTTCCTTATATAGACTTGAGGTCGGCGTTGCCCAAATCCATGAAAAAAACCCTAGTCACGCCAAAAAATGCCAGCACCACACGACCATGTGGATCCACATGGCCAGGTCATGTGTGGCATTGGGCTGGTGGGGCACAATCGTGTGATTTCACATGGTCGGGTCGTGTCTCCCTTCGTTTCGCTTGTCGAATGTCTTCTTTTTGCTCCAAAAATGTGTCATTTATCCTGTAAAATGTTATCGTGCACACAAAAGCACAAAGAGAATATCTCTGAACTAGAAAATAGGAAATGCATGCAAAATAAAGTACGATATGCATGAAACAAGTATAAAATGCAGTGAGATGTGAGCAAAAACTACTCCTAAAACCTTATATATTTTACACACATCACTAACCGCTTGGGATTCCACATAGACTGCTCTGCTAGCACCATACTTAGTCACTGAACAACACTGCCCTGCTCACTCATATTGTATTCGAGAATCATACATACTGCTCAGAAAACACATATACTGCTCGGATAATGAATATACGGCTCAGTAAATACACTAATCACTCGGGAAAAGCTTAATTCTGATCAGAAAAAACCCCAACCCCATCAGTAAGCCTTTGGGGAAAGGAATTGGGGGTGGTGTGTGCATTCTCATAGGAGGCTCGAGCACTGCCTTATGGTCAATACCTACCTCAGTTTCCAGGTCAGTTGCATCCCCACATGAGTCCTTCTTTATCTCCTTCTCTGCTCTACCATGGCACTCCTTCATATTCCTCCCACTTTGTAAGACTACGACATTACATTGCTCAACAGGATTTACCCCAGATTTCCAAGGCAGTTTACCCAATGTCCTTGCAGACAAGCTAGCAATCTGAGCAATTTGGTTCTCTAACATTTTTGTGTGGCTTGCGAAACCATCCACAGAAGCCTTTAACTCCTTCATCACATCCTCTATTTGTGAGTGCCTCTGTTGAAATTCAACGTTAGCCTTTGTTTGGGTTAGTATGAGCCCCTCCATCATTTACTATAATCTAGATTTCTGAGGTTCTTGTTGTGCACTGGGTTGTTGTTTGTACCCCCCCTGATCGCTGGAAATTTTCTGAGTTATTTCTGTAAGAAAATTTAAGGTAGTTTTTCTAGTCGGGATTGTAGGTGTTGGAGTACGGATTGTTAGGCCTTGAATTGAAATTGCTAATAACATCAACCTGCTCTATTTGTCCTCCTTGGTTAGAAGAATCCTCAGAAAAAAACTCTTCTAAGTGATCTACCAATCCACAAGTTACATAAAGTGAATTAGCAGCATAGGCAGTATTTGAATTCAAAGAGTAAAACCTTTTGTTCAGTGCATCCATCCAAGCAGCTAGGTGGTCTATGGAGTTGGCAACATATTTCCCCACTGCTTATGTTGGATGACTACATTCAGAAGCCCAGTGGTGGTGATTCTGTGCTACTTCTTCAATCAGTTATTTGTTGGTGCAATCGGCCTAGGTCACGATTGACCAGACTCGAGTTTGACTCAAGCGGTATTTTGATGTTTGATAAAATGTATGACAATGTGATTGTCATGGGAAGTCCAAGTCATGGGTACTTGGCATGGGAAGTCAAAGTCTTGAGTACTTGGCATGGAAAGTCCAAGCTGGGTCTTGGCAATGGAAAAGTCCAAGTCATGGGTACTTGGCATGGAAAGTCCAAGCATAGGTCTTGGCATTTGGAAAGTCCAACATGGAGTTGGCAAGGAAAGTCCAAGGGTGTAGTCTTGGCCACGTAAATCCAAGTGTTTAATCTTGGCAGTGAAAGTCCAAGTCATGGATACTTGGCAATTAAAAAGTCCAAGGGTATGATATTGGCGGCATAAAGTCCAAGCGATAGTCTTGGCGGCATAAGTCTAATGTTTGGTAGCATAAAGTCCAAGCGTGTGTCTTGGCAGTATAAGCTCAAATGTACCTTGGTGGTATAGACCAGCTTAGTATGACAATAGCCGATGGAAGTACCTAAAAGCTAGCATATTGATGAACAAGTCATGGATGACTTGGAGGGATCTGATAGGTGTGAGGTTGATGGAGGTGGCTAAAAGGCTTAGGTATATGCTAAAGGTGGTCTAGCAAGTATGAGGGCATCATACTTGGGGTAAACCTCATGGTTGTGGTTTAGTAGTCAACTGGGGTTATGGACCAGTCGACTGGTCAAGTATTTTGACACTTGGAAGTTGAGTCGACTCTGGATAGTCGATTGGGATTATGACCAGTCGACTGATCGGGAGTCGACTAGCATTCGATTGCGGTCATGTGGCCTTGGCAATCGATTGCCAGCTTTGGGCAGTCGACTAGCCTTGAGAAGTCGACTGTCATGGAGGGTAGTCGACTATTGGGTTTGGTCACAAGAACAAAAAACTTGATAGACGACTGAGAAGTTGGTTTTGGGCTTGACAGTCGATTGATGATAATGGCAGTTGACTACCAATGTATCCGTTAACTGAAATACCGATGTAGATTAAGCCATTGTGAGACAATAACTACAGGGGCAGTCAACTACCAGGCACAGAATCAGCCCAATGCAGGGATTTGAAGGCGCAGCTCATGGAGGATTTCAGCCATGGTTTCTTGAGGTCTTCTTGAGGTGATTTGAAGGCAAAGTGCTGGTGCATTTTAGAGTCCTTCAAGCTTATCCAAGCAACCAACAAGAAAAGCATTCATGCTCACATTTGTAATTTTTTTTTACGTTGTTTTATGCATTGTCTTTGTATTTTCTTGTATCTTTTGTATTACATTTATAATCCTTTGTATGAGGTTTCTCCACCTATGGTGTGTCACCGTGAAGGAGTGATTTGATTAGCGGTGTGTGCACCACTAGAGCTCACTATTGAGTTCGCCCTATACTAGGGTTCCGAACCACATTACATCGTGTGCCTCTCGTGTTGATTGTATTCTTGTTGTATTCATCTTCATATTCGCATTTGTATTTTGTATTTCCACTATGCTAACCGAATTATAGAGACAAACGATTGAATTCCATCATCAAGTATGAAAATGCTATTCAACCCCCCCTCTAGTGTGTCACCAATGATCCTATAAGTGGTATCAGAGCTTGGAGCTCTTCTACGGACTAACCGTCACAGGAGCATTGCTAGAGGGTGAAGAGAAAGATGGAGGAGCCAAGTTTTAAATTAGGTCGTGACATCAACACACCTCCTCAGTATGAATGTTTTGGAGCTAAAGGATTTGATCAATGGAGGAGTTGGATGAATCATTTCTTAATGATGGACATTGAACAGTGGTTGATCATACTAGATAGATTCGAACTTCCTAGGGGTCCAAAAGGATTATATCTCAAGAGGAAGAGATGGACCCAAGACCAACTCCAAAAATCTGAAATAAATGACAAGGTAATCAATATGTCAGTTGGTTCAATACCTAATGGTTTATTGTCCAAGATAGGTGAATTTCAAGATGCCAAGGAGCTTTGGAGGAAATTGGCAAAGCTCCATGAAGAACCCTCAATAGCTCAAGAAATAGAGGAGCCCAAGGAACAAGAATGCTCATCGGCTCAATTGGAGAAGGAGACTGAAGAGGCAAGTTCATCCTCACAAGAGTGTGAGAATTCAGAGGTTGAGAGACCGTCAACATCCGAGGAAGAAAAGGTAGAAGAAGCCTCTACCTCTAGGATTGAGGGGGAGGAGAGACCTTCCATGCCGGAGCACGAAGAACATGAACCATCTACCTACGGTCGAGAAGAAGAGGAAGTTCAAATTTCCCCTACCATGGAAGGTAATTCAAACATTATAATTAAAAATAAGAATCACATAATATGTTTTGAGTGTAGGGAAGTCGGTCATTACAAGAGTAAGTGCCCAAAAAGAGTCAAGAAGACTCAACCGGCGCCAAAAGTTCAAGAAAAGCCTAAGGATGTCGGAGCCCCAACAATCAAGAGCAAGGAGCATGTAATTTGCTTCAAGTGCAATCAAAGGGGGCATTATAGAAGTCAATGCCCTAGTAGGAGGAAGCAAACCAAGGGCGAAGAAGGAGCATCACATATAGGGGGAGCTTATAAAGCAAACCCTAAGGTATATTTTAATAATGCACCTTCAAATCTTAATGTTAAAAAGCATGCTTTTAATTCACTTTCAATTGTGCATAATCATAAGGAGCATGCTAGAAATAATAGATTTTATTGCTTAGGTGCAAAATCTTATAATTTTGGGGCTAAGGACAAATCTAGATCAAATACCCCTAAAACAATTCTACCTAGGGAAACTATTAGGAAGGTAGAGGAGCATTTAGGCATTAACCCTAAGAAGGGTAGGCATATGCCTAAAAGGAAGAACAATGCCCAAAGATTAAATGAAAATTCAAAAATTGGGCAATTAGAGTTAGAAAATCAAGTTTTGAGGTCAAAACTTGAGAAATTAGAGAAGACCCTTAGGAAAATGCAAAATTCAATTCAAGAGTCAAATGGACAAAAATTAGGGTCTAGAAAACAGAAACCATCTAGGGGTAAGAAAGGTTTGGGTCACAAACCTAAGCCCAAGGAGACCTACCATAGTGTTCCATTTGATTATGGAACCATATCTAGGTCTAGGAAAATCAAGGTTACTAGGGAGTTATCCCTAAGGCTAACCATGGTAGATTTCTAGTGGCCAAGGTTTCCATGAAACCTAGAAAGACCACTAAGAAGGTTACTAGGGAGGCAATCCCTAAGGTTAACCATGACAAGACCAAAATGACCAAGGCTTATAAGCCTAAGAGGGTCATTAAGAAGGTATCAAGGGAGGTCATCCCTAGTGAATACCTAATTAATCCAAGGAGCTCCAATAGGTATTGGGTTCCTAGGAGCGTGATCGATTCACGCTAAATGGGTTAGCATGTGTCAACCCTAAGTGGATAGGTAGTTAACCTAACCATAGTAGAGTTGGCACTTTAGAACATTTTCAAGGTTATGTGATACCTTGGAAATGAAGGTTGAATTTATATCCTAAAGAATTTTAGTATGTTCCAATTAAATTTGAGAAGGTTGGAAAATTAATCAAATTGGCACAATTATGTCTAGAGGTCATAGTGTGTCATTTTAGATTTTTGGCACACTTGGAAGATGAGTAGTATTATGGCAAAATGAACTTAATTCTAACAAATGACAATTAATATTAAGATTTAGGTATTCTTATGCCTTTACATTTTACTTACCATGATTTGTTTGTCATTGTCATGCCATGACATCATATTCATTTTAATCATATTATATGTCATGATAATGCTTAAGCCTATTTTTAATGGCATGTATAATTAGGTTCATTTATATGCCATGACATCACGATTATTGGTACATGCTTATTTATGCTATCATTATATGTCATGCTCATATTTCATGTATTTAAGATTAATTAAAATTGATTTAAGGACTATGGCATGATTTGAAGTCTCATGTATAAGGGAATCAGATATTGTTGCCTTATAAAAATGCATGAAACCTTAGATTAGGAAGAACAAAACTCACATCTCACATCAAATTTATATGTGTGTGTATTGATACACTTTAGACATATGTGAGATGTTAGAAAAATTATTTAAGTTCAAGGTGTATAGTTTTTGCATCTAGATGAACTCACACTCATCTTATATCATTGATGGATCATGGGGAAAGCTAATGTGCAAGTCATGTGCATTGAGGCCATAGATCATGGTCCAATATAAGATTTTAAAATCATTTCAAAATTATTTTAAAAAATCTTGTTGTAGTCTATCTTTTGATAGAAGTCATAATTGATGAAGTTGATACAAAATAGGTCAAAAATATTGAAGGTATCAATGGTTTTGAATTTTGTACCGATCTCACTATTTTATAGGTATTTTATTTTTCAAACATTTTTCATCCATTATGGTTGACATAAGTATTATACGTATGAAGTTTCATTATTTTTCGAATTACGTATAATTACTTATGATTTAACAGAACTCATTTTCTGAATCTAATTTCTGCACATTGCAGAAATCAGTCGACTGCCATGAATGGCAGTCCACTGGCATCAAAGGCAGTCGACTGATTGTTGATCAAGTCGACTGTCAAGGCTTATTTCGGGTAAACAAGGTTGTTTAGCCTATGTTTCAACCATGTTAGGCTACCCTAACTGCCCCTAATCCTAGGATATGCTTTAGAAAGCATTGGAAGGGTCAAAATCCATTAGATATGGATTAGGAAAGTTGTTTAGGGTGAGAATCAAATTTTAAGGTGTGTGAAAGTTCAAGTTTGAATTTTTACCCTTAATTTTGATGATTTAGTATTCCTATAGGCTTAGGGAATCTCCAAGGATATTATTGGTGCAATGGTCAAGGGGAGCAAGCCTTTAGGGGGAGGTTATCCATCATGGCATGATGGATGTGGTCTTCCTCAAAAGGGGGAGAATTTTGAAAATTAGAGAATGAGGATTGCCTCTCATTTAGTGATATGGGACTTATCACTAGGAAGAGTGAAGGCATCCTAGATGTTTTTGGACCAAGGGGGAGATTGTAAGATCTCATTGGGATATAAGACATTGATACCCTTAGGGAGAGCCTTTTTATGTATGTCAAAAAGGGGGAGAATTTGAGATTGCCCAATTGGGAAAATTGGGAGAGTTTGATTGGTTTGAGTTAGGTGGCCTAACTAAAAGGTTTTATGGTTTAAAGGTTTTGTGGTTTTTGTCAAATATAAAAAAGGGAGAGATTATTGGTGCAATCGGCCCAGGTCACAATTGACTAGACTCGAGTTTGACTCGAGCGGTATTTTGATGTTCAACAAAATGTATGATAATGTGATTGTCATGGGAAGTCCAAGTCATGGGGACTTGGCATGGGAAGTCCAAGTTTTGAGTACTTGGCATGGAAAGTCCAAGCATGGGTCTTGGTAATGGAAAAGTCCAAGTCATGGGTACTTGGCATGGAAAGTCCAAGCATGGGTCTTGGCATTTGAAAAGTCTAAAATGGAGTTGGGAAGGAAAGTCCAAGGGTTTATTCTTGCCCATGTAAGTCCAAGTGTATAGTCTTGGCGGTGAAAGTCCAAGTCATGGGTACTTGGCAATTAGGAAGTCCAAGGGTATGATATTGGTGGTATAAAGTCCAAGCGGTAGTCTTGGTGGTATAAGTCCAATGTTTGGCGACGTAAAGTCCAAATGTGTATCTTGGCAGCGTAAGCCCAAATGTACCTTAGCAGTATAGACTAGCTTAGTATGATAATAGCCGATGGAAGTACCTGAAGGCTAGCGTATGGATGAACAAGCCATGGATGACTTGGAGGGATCCGATAGGCCTAAGGTTGATGGAGGTGGCTAGAAGGCTTAGGTCTAGGCTAAGGGTGATCTAGCAAGTATGAGAGCATCATACTTGGGGCAAACCTCATAGTTGAGGTTTAGCAGTCGATTGGGGTTATGGACCAGTCGACTGGTCAAGTGTTTTGACACTTGGCAGCTGAGTCGACTTTGAGCAGTCAACTGGGATTATGACCAATCGACTGGTCGAGAGTCGATTGGCATTCGACAAGAGCCACGTGGCCTTGGTAGTCGACTGCCAGCTTTTGGTAGTCGACTAGCCTTAAGCAGTAGACTTCCATAGAGGGCAGTCGTTTGCTGAGTTTGATCGCGAGCACAGAAAGCTCGATAGACAACTGAGCAGTCAGCTACGGACTTGGCAATCGACAGATTGTAATGGCAGTCGACTACCAGTGTATCCATTGGCTGAAATGCCAATATGGATTAATCCGTTGTGAGACAACGACTACAGGGGCAGTCAATTGGTGCCTTTGGGCAGTCGACTGCAAGGCGTGGAATCAACTTGATGAAGGGATAGAAGGAGCATCTCGTGGAGGATTTTAGCCATGGTTTCTTGAGGGGTTCTTGAGGTGATTTTAAGGCGAAGTGTTGGTGCATTTCAGAGTCCTTCAAGCTCATCCAAGCAACCAACAAGAAAAGCATTCAAGACCACATTTGTAAAGTTTTTTTTATGATGTTTTGTGTATTGTCTTTGTATTTGCTTGTATCTTTTGTATTACTTTTGTAATCCTTTGTACGAGGTTTCTCCACCTCCGGTGTGTCACCGAGAAGGAGTGATTTGATTAGTAGTGTGTACACCACTAAAGCTAGCTATTGAGCTCGCCCCATGGAGTAGGAACTAGAGTTCCAAACCATGTTACATTGTGTGCCTCTTGTGTTGTTTGTATTCTTGTTGTATTCGTCTTCATATTCACATTTGTATTTTGTATTTATACTGTGCTAACCTAATTATAGAGACGAACGATTGAATTCCATCATCAAGCATGAAAATGCTATTCACCCCCCCCCCCTCTAGCGCATCACCAACGATCCTACATTCTTCAACTTCCTCGATTATCTTATTAACTAACGCTCTTCCTACAGTAGAATCCAAGCATACCTTCATGGCATATGTGATCCCATTATAGAAAGTGTGAATCACTAGCCACCACTCAAGTTCATGATGAGGGCACTAATGGAGCATACTCTTGAACCTATTCCAGGCTTCAAATAGAGACTCCCCCTCCTTCCGCTGAAAGCTAGTGATTAAATAGTGCATGTAAGTTGTCTTACTAGGTGGAAAGAACTTGATCATAAAATGTTGCTCACATTGTGCCCGCGAAGTTATGCTTCTTGCAGATAGAGAATGTAGCCATGTCTTCGCTTTATCCTACATAGAAAAAGGAAATAGACTTAATCTGATGGCATTGGCAGGAACTCTATTGAACTTCACTATTGAGCGAATCTCCATAAAAATCTCCAGTGCAAATTTAGGTCCTCCACTGCTGTTCCACCAAATTGATTCTGTTGGACCATGTGTATCAGTGTCGGCTTGAGTTTGAAGTTATTAGCTTCTATCGCGGGGCTAACTATGCTGGATCACAACCCTCTCATCCTTGGTGATGCATAATCTCGTAGAGGTTTATTCCCTACATTCACCAAGTCATTATTTGGAGGTCCTCTGTTCCCTTCCATCTCTCTCTGTTCAGATCGTCTGTGATGGAAAGTAAAGTCAATCTCTAGATAAAGAGGATGTAAATTCTCAGTCCTCGTATACCTGTGCATACAATGAAATTTGAAATATCCCCTGGAATCAATCTAAAATAAATAGAAAAATGATGAATACAAACATGTACTAGAGAAATAGATAAAATTAAAAATGCTAGATTTATAATGCTAAGATTAAGAAAAATTAAGTCCAATCTAATCGATACACTTTTTGACTAATATCGAATTAATCAGTCCCTGACAACGGTGTCAAAAATTTGACGACATGTAAACTAAGCCCTCAACTGTGAAGCCTAAGACTGGTTCATGAGCACACCCGCAAGTGCATTGATGTCATCAAGTAATAAAATAATATCGATCTCACATGGATTGATATTCAATTACCGACCTACTAAGGGATTCCAATTGTTCATACTGGGTGTCAGTATTTGGAATTTACTCTATCCTAGTGTTGGAACAAACAAAGCTCGAGGGTTGGTGTCACGCGAAGTAAGAAAAAGAAGTAACTCAAGTTAAAAAGGGATCCTAGGATTTTTGTTTCACCTATATGATGTTGAACATGTCGTTTAAATACGCCTCTAAGTTCTCTATGATTGATCATGTAGGTAGACTATCTTGTTTAATCTCGGTGGACTTTTGACACGGGAATTACCTATTCTAAACTAAAGTTTCCCTATCATGTGGTCCCACAACCCCTCCAAGTTGGCTTCTCCTACTTCGCGGCCTCTAGTTGGAACAGGTTCAATAGGCACTATGACATCTTGTTGGGGACCATTTGATGCGCTAGAGGGGGGTGAATAACGTCGCTCAATTTCTCTCAATTCATTCATTGTCGTGCTTGTCTATAATTATTAGTAATACGCAGTGGGAAAAAATAAAGTATAAACAAGATACAAAATGCAACACAAGGCACAACAATAAGATTTTATGTGCTTCAGAATCCTAGTTCCTACTCCACAGCGATGCTCTAGTGATATAACCTCACTATGAACTTTTCCTTCTCGGTATGACAACGGAGGTGGAGAAACCTCTTACAATGATGAGCTTACAACCAAACAACAATACATAAATGAAATAAAAGACAAAGAATGAAAATACTTTAGAAGAAATGAGCTTTTCTTGAGGGCTTGTTTGGTTGCTTTGGATAACTTTGAAGACCTGAAATGTAGCAGCACTTCGCCTTAATATCACCCAAGAACCGCTTTTTCTTTCTCCTTCTGGAGCTCCTTATAACGTCTCCTCTTGAGTTGATTTCTACTTGGCAGTCGACTGACCTTACCCACCAGTTGACTGCCCACCAATCCGTTATCTCACAACGGACTAATCCACATCGGATTCTGTCTGACCAGTCGACTGTCCTTACCAAGCAATCGAATGTCATGGCCACCAGTTGACTGCCATAAGCTAACAGTCACTATGAACCCTTCTATGCCCTGCCCACTTATGGCCAGTCGACTGCTCATCCCTAGCAATCGACTGCAAGTTGCTAGTCGACTGCTCAACCCCAATAGTTGACTGTCCAAGTCACGACCTAAACCTAAGCCTTCAAGCCACCTTCATTATCATCACACCCTTAGGGTCCATCGGAGTCCTCTGTGACTCCTTCACGATACACGCTAGCCTTCAAGTGTTTCCATCGGCTTTATCATGCCATTGGATACCCTTAGCCTAGACCTAAGCCTTCAAGCCACTTCCATCAGCCTCAAGCCCTTGGTTCATGTCCATGACTTCTCACCCTTAGTCCTAGCCTTCAAGTACTTCCATCGACTATGTCATGCTGATGAGTCTCCTTTGTCAAGAGGTCGTGCCTCCGGGACTTCCATTGCCAAGCCTCAATGCTTGGACTTTCACCTCCAAGACTACACACTTGGACTTACACAACCAAGACTACACCCTTAGACTTTTCCTTGCCAAGTATCCATACTTAGACTTCTCCATTGCTAAGAATCCATTCTTGGACTTCCACTCAAGTTTTACTCGAGCTTGGTCAACCTTAACCTGAGGCTGATTGCTCCAATAATCTCCCCCATATGACCTTGGATATTCCAATCATCCACTAGTCATATGGTCAATATATGGTCAAACTATATTGTCAACCCCATTATCAAAGCCTATTTTCAAACGTCAAAAACCTATTTGAGTCCCACTCGAGACTGGTCAATCATGACATGGGTCGATTACACCAACATGTCCTAAGTTCTCCCCACAAGAGGTAAGCATGCTTTGGCATCCTACTCTTTCACATCTTAGATTTTATGGTTTCCAGGGTTGAGTTCACCTTTTGGTACCTCCTAAATTCCCCTAGATTTCAATATGAATCCTTTTGACCTCACATCAACTATACTTGGTAGAACAAGAACTAAATCAATCATCATCTTCAAACTTGGAAACATAAGTTGCAATTGAAAATTGGAGAAATTCAGAATTCATTGCATAACGATGTTCAACAAACATATTGTTACTTCCTAATCCTAGAATATATAGATCAATTCCATACTAATAGGGAAACGATCACAAAACATTGAGATAAGAATAAATACAACCAAAGAAATCTGAATCTAAAAGGAAAGCACTCCGCTTTAGTTGAAGTTACATCTTGGATGCACCTCTATGGATGGAACCTCACTGTCGCCCTTGAGTTTTCTCATTCTCCTCCTCCAATTCTCTAGCTTTTGATGCTTTTTAGGGCACCCTCCATCCTCATCTACATCTGGTGATCCTTCCTTTATATAGAGGCCACTCTGACTTCCCAAAAATACGCATAAAACCTAACGCCTCATGACTTGCAGCGCCGCAACATGATCATATGAATTTCACATGGCCTGACCATGTGTCATGCTGGGGGTTTGACTGGAAAAATACACGTCGTGTGAATTTCACACAGTCGACCATGCTTCTCTTGGGAGAAAAGCTCTGTCGTGCCTAAATCCCACGGTCTATCTTCTTTGCTGTAGAATTAGGAATGACCATGTGTAAAACACATCACCTGCCTTGTCTGTCTCTGGAATAATCTTGATCTTCATTTTTTTCATCCATAAATATGCCTGTGTCTTGGGAACACGACCTAAGCATGCTTCCCTTCTTTCCACGTTCCACAAGAAACTCCATTTTTCTTCGAATTTTCATCATGTCAAGAGGAAAACAACAAAAATAGATCTCCAAACAAGAAAGTAACTATAATGTGCAAAGTAAGCAAATATGTAACAAATATCATCTAAATGCAATAAGATATGTGCCGAAATAATAATTAAAACTCTATGTAAAATGCACACATCAAAAGTACAAGTATGGAAACTTGCCAACAAAAGTTTAAGTATGGATACTTGGTAAGGAAATTCCAAGTATGGATACTTGTCAACGAGAGTCTAAGTATGGATACTTGTCAACGAGAGTCTAAGTATGGATACTTGACAAGGAAATTCCAAGTAGGGATACTTGACAAGGGAAAGTCCGACTATGGATACTTGTTAAAGGAGAGTCTAAGTATAGAGACTTGGCAAGGAAAATCCAAGTATGGAGACTTGGCAAGGAAAATCTAAGTATAACTTGGCAATGGAAGTCCCAGAGCATGGCTCTTGGTGGGAAAGTCCCGGAGGCATGGCCTCTTGACATAGGAACACCCGATAGCATGACAAAGCCGAAGGAAATACTTGAAGGCTAGTACAAAGGGTGAAGAGTCGTGGATTCGGAGACATCCTAAAGGCGTGAGGCTAATGGAAGAAGTTTAAAAGCTTAGGTCTAGCTTAAGAGTAAGTGTCAAGTAAAAGAGGATCATACTTGATACGTTAAACCTCAATTTTCAGATATACCAGTCGACTGTCACTATTGTAGTAGAACATAAGCGAGCTATGCTCGACCGACAAATCAACTAGAATCATAGTTGAGGCAAGACCTCGACTGTAACGCTGCAGGCATAGTGAGAAATCCCCGAGTGGGACTCGAGTAGTCGGGCAATGGGAAGCTACAGTGCTTGGGGTGCTCGAGCGATGAGAAGTCTCTTGGACACTTGGGCTCATTGCTCAGGTGTGCGAGACGGTACGAGGGAAGTGGTGCTCAGGTGATGAGAAGATATTGTGCTCTGACTAAGAAGGAGCACCCGAGCACTCAAGTGCTCGAGGAGCACTCTGGAGCGGTCGAGTACTCGGGCACGTGGGAGCGCCCAATCACTCAGGCACTCTGGGAGCACACAGGAGTGCCTGAGCAACCAGGTGCATGGGAGTGCTTCAGAACTTGAGCGCACGGGAGTGCCTGAGCACCCGAGCGCTTGGGAGAAGGGTTTCTCGGGTGTGGGTGCCGGTGCGCTTGGGCGATTAGGAAATGCTCGACTCCAACACTTGGGTTGTTGCTCGGTCGATGGGGAGAAAGGTGCTCGGGTGACATAGAAACAGTGTTTGGGTGTGGGAGTGCTCAGGCAACATAGAAATAGTAGCTTTGACAAAGCAATCAACTGGGCAATCGACTGGGCAATCTACTGGCTGAAGGGAAGAGTCAGGGAGTAGGTGCTCAAAAGCGAGGTACACTCAACCAGGACCTCAAATGGGGTAACAATCGAGGTGGCACCTCGACTAGAATTAAGTTAAGAAGGTAATGAGGGAGAAAAGTTACCATTGGAAACGATGATATTTCTTAGTCGAGGCGTTGGTCGAGGTAGCTCTACTAATGGCGACGAATGCAGACAGAAATCAACTCGTTGATGAGCCTATAAGAAGGGGCTTCTATTGGTGCATTCAGCTCAGGTCATGATTAACTAGACTCAGGTGTGACTCGAGTAGTATTTTGATGTTTGATAATACGATTGACAATATAAGTGTCATGGAAAAGTCCAAGCATGGGAATTAGCAATGGAGAAGTCCAAGTATGGATACTTGGTATGAAAATTCCAAGTTTGGTGACTTGGCAAGGAAAATCTAAATATGAATATTTGGCAAGGGAAGTCCAAAGGTGAAGTCTTGACAACGTAAGTCCAAGTGTATAGTTTTGGCAGCGTAAAGTCAAAGTGAACTTTGGTAAATGACCTAGTTAGCATGACTAAGCTGACGGAAGCACTTGAAGGTGTTCAACCCTTAGTGTCAATAATGAGATGATTGATTAGGGATCATATGTATCATATTTCATTAATAACAAGCAAGATTTACTTATTATATTATTTCTTATCTGTGCTATATGAATAATATAATAGTATCCTTGAATAGTAGGTTCAGATTTACAGCATATCAATTGGTTAAATTGATAGTGAGAGCCTATATATATATATATATATATATATATATATATATATATATATATATATATATATATATATATATATATACATAGAACACTACTCTTAACTATTCTTAGTCGAGTATTAATATGCAAGGACAATATTAATGCATAAAGACTAGCATGTAGGTCAATTGATGACTTAATCTCATAAGTCATGGATATGTGATATCGAGTTGACACATGAGTACATATTAGAGACTATGTACTAAATTGACCCGCCATGAGAATGTTTCATGAATCATTATATGAGTGTCATAAACATTCTCATGTGACTATTGGTACAAATAATCCTTAGGCCTGAAGTCACTACGGTTTGCTACATAATGAGGTGTATACTTTAGCTTCGTCAAACGTCACCTGTAACAGGGTGACTATAAAGGCGATCACTGGGTATGCGATAAGTTATACGGAGGTATGTGAGTGATGTAGATGGGATTTATCCCTTCCATATATTGGAAGTGATATCTATGGGCCCCTTGATAGAGTAGGACTGCTAAAAATGCATGGTCATGCTCGAATAAGTCAATATGAAATATTGAGCTTATTTGGTTGAGTAGTCTACTTGGAGATCAAGAAACTCATGATTGATAAAAGGATGACACAGTCTATGCCTCATTGATCAATCTAGATATCAAGGATAGAAGGACTAAGTCATACACAATAGTAGTCATGGAAAGGTTATGTCAAATCTCGACATTCTCATCACTTGGGTAGCAATGATGTATTGCTAGATGTCGCTCATTGCTTATGTCTCTAAAAGGGTTTTAGAAACATTGTCAACATTACAAGAACCTATTGGGTCACACACTTAGAACATGTGAGTTGGAGATGACTCATATGATGAGTCATTGGGCCATCGGGTTGAGTCTAATGTAGATTAGACTCAATGAGTAGAACTCAAGGTATACCCAATGAATCTAACTAGAGTTAGACTCAAGTCAAATTCAAATTGAGTAGGACTCAAGGTATACCCAATGAATCTGACTCGAGTTAGACTCAAGTCATATTTGAATCGAGTGAGACTCACCATTAAGAGGGGTTGCATGATCATTAAGGTGGAATTAATAAGTGATTAATTCCAAGAAAACCAAGAGTCAAAAACCCTTCATATTCAATGGTTGAATATAAAAGGTTTTTTTATGAGGCTTTGGATATAGATTTTTCGTTGGATCTTTCTCCTCCTCTTCTACCTTCTTGGCCGAACCTATCTTGTGGCTAGCACCACAGTGTGGTTCTTCTCCACTTCACAGTTCGTGTGGATACCGTGGAGGCACGGACATCTTGACCGCGCTGAGATCCGTACACAAGTGTTGCTAATGGGATTGCGAAAGGCACGCAACGAAGGTAATCATGATTCTCATAGGTTAGAATCAATAACAACGAGTATGGTTTTCACATGGATCTCTGGAGGGATCCTTTTTTTGCTGCGTAGTGCTTGTAAAATTGTTTCCGAGCGCACTGAGATCCCTACAGAAGGCTTGCAAAAGGATGAAGAGTCACAAACTCAAGGGATCTGAGAGACGTGAGGCAGATGGAAGTGGCTAAAAGGTCGAGGTCTAGGCTAAGGGTACCCAGTTAGCATGGCATAGCCGATGGAAGCATTTAAAGGCTAACGCGAAGGATGAAGATTCACAGACTTGAGAGATCCGAGAGGCATGAAGCTGATGAAGGTGGCTAGAAGGCTTAGGTCTAGGCTACATGTAGTTTATCAAGTATGAGGGGATCATACTTGGGTTAAACCTCATGTTTGAGGTGTATCAGTTGACTTGGTTTATGAACCAATCGACTAACCAAGTCCACGACACTTGGGAACCTAGTCAATTCGGAGCATTCGATGAAGATTATGACCAGTCGACTGGTCGAGTAGTTGATAAAAGCACAACTGTCGACTATGCTCTAGCAGTTGACTAGAGGTTATTCTAGTTGACTGGCCTTGGGCTGTCGACTGCCATGGATGGCAGTCGACTGGTGTTTATGGACATGAGCACAAAAGCTTTGGTAGCCAACTGGACAGTCGATTGCTAAGGTATTCGTTGGGTGAATTCAAAGCGGATTAAGTCTGTTATGAGACAACGACACTGTGGGCAGTCGACTAGTGTCTTTGGACAGTCAACTATCATGCACGAAATTAGCCCGATGCAAGTCATAAAAGGAGCTGCTCGTGGAGGATTTTGGCTAAGGTTTCTTGGACGATTTTGAAGCAAAGTGCTGGTGCATTTCAGGGTCTTCAAGAGCAATCCAAGCAACCAAACAAGCAAGCAAAAGCAATCTTCTTTGTAAAGTTTTCTTTACTTGTATTTCATTATATTTGCTTATATTTATTTCTTATTGTTGTAAGAACCTTGTAAGAGGTTTCTCCACCTCTAGATTGTTCCAAGAAGGAGAAGTTGATAGTGGTGTGTACATCACTAGAGCTCGACTATGGAGTAGGAACCCTAGTTCCGAACCACATAAAATATCATGCATTGTGTGTGATTGTGCTTGTATTTTGTTTTGTGCTATTCAATCTTTTATATTCTATTGCACACTAACATTGGTGTGGACGAGCATGCGATCAAATGAAGAAATTGCAAAATCTCTATTCACCTCCCTCTAGCGTGGTCAACGATTCCTTTATAATATTGTGGTGATTTGCAAGCGTCAGTTCATTAGAGACTTTGAAGGGGGTTAGCTGCTGCAATTCAGACCTTCAAGGAGATTTTCAAAGCAACCAAACTCAACGAACAAGCAAATCTCACTTGTGTAAAGTGTTTTTGTTTTGGTATTTCATTAATATCTTGTATTTTGGTTAGCTCTTCTTGTAAAGATCTAGATTATAAGAGGTTTCTCTGCCTCTGATATGTTTCTAAGAAGGAGAAAGTTATATGGTGATACAACTAGGAGCATAAGCCTGTGGAGTAGGAACTAGGATTTCGAACCACGTAAAACAGGTGTTGTTGTGCTTGTGCTTATTTTTGTTTTTATTTGTCTCTGTTTTTGTTGCTAACAATTTGTAGACAAGCACACAAACAAACACAATCAAGAGGGAGCTTGAAGATCGAGTCGCGATGCTATTCACCCCCCCCCTCTAGTGAAGCCAATGGCCCCAACATGCTCGACGCCTATCAAGGATATCACCAAATTCCCTTGGCTAAGGAAGATCAGAAGAAGGTCAGTTTCATCACTTCGGATGGTACATTTTGTTATATAGTTATGTCTTTTGGACTCAAGAATATAGAAACCACATATTAAAGGTTAATGGACCGAATTTTACAACACCAGATATGCCAAAATATTGAGGTCTATGTAGATGATATACTTATTAAGTCGAGCCGAGTAGAGAACATTATCGCAGATATGGAGGAGACCTTTGGAACATTGAGAAAGTTCGAGGTGAAACTTAGGCTGCATTTGGTGAGGAGTAATCAATCTTGTAATGTAATCAAGATTACATTACAAGATGGTTTAACTTGTTTGTCAATATTTTAAAGACGTAATGTAATGTAATCGGATTACAAAAGAGGATGCAAGATTCGTAATCTAGATAACAAAGGAAAAGCTATGTAATCTAATTACATTACGGACTCAATATTTATCATGACAAATATATCCTTCTTTTATTTTTATCATTGCTTCCCGACAGTCGTTGATGGTGACCACTAGCGACTGTCATCAATGGTTGACAGTTGACGGTCGGTGATCAGTCGGCGACCGATTAGTGGATGATGATCGATCAGTGACAGGTTAGCGGTCAGCGACTGAAAATCAGCCACCAACAACCGACTAACGATCGACAACCGATGACCGATGATCAACTGATGAACAACTATCGACCGACGATCGATGACCGACCAGCTACCGACCGATGATCGATGGTTGGTCGACGACCGGTGGCCATCTGACGATCGGCTTCATCGATGACCGACACCCGATCGACAATCGTCGATCGATCGATGACCACGGGGGTTGCTGATGGGATCGGGGACCAATGATTGATAGTCGATCAGTGACCAACAGTTGGTGATCGTGAAGGGTTTTGCCCCGGAAGCCCTCATACCAATTTAATGGTTTTAGCTTATCAAGTCCGTGAGGGGAAACTTCGCTTCCCACTTCACCTTGGTCGTTTGTTCATGGCAATCCCCTCGATGTCCCCGGATTAAAAAATTCTATCCTAGCCAAAAAGGATTGCCCAAACAACCAAGCCATCGTCGTGCTATTCATTTAGAGAGGTCACTTGAACAAACTAGTTGTTCAAGAGACCATCCTCTATTCTACGAGTAGCTGGGGAATAGACGATGTCCGGATCGCCAGTTTTTGTGTTTATGCTCGAGATCCAAGTATTATTTAGCCATATACAGATTTATATCATGCTCATAATTGAAAAACAAATACAAACATGTAACATATAAAAATTAGAGAATCGATATACCTCTCGATCTTCTAATGTATGTCCTTCCTCCTTTCGGAAGTCGTGTGGGCGATGCTCTACCAAAAGTCGAAGCTCCTAGATCGCAAATCTTCCTTCCTTGCTCTTCCAAAGCAAGAGGAAGAATAGAAACAAAGCTCTTCTCCTTCCTATGGCCAACCAACAAGCAATAAGGAGAATGCTTACCGCCGGCCAACAAGGAGATGGAGATAATGGTGGAAACCGACCAAGACACCAAGGGAAAGCCCTATATCTTGTTTCCACCAGCTAAGGAGAAGGGGTCTTTGGATGCCGGCCAAGGGCTGGGATAGGGCTGTGGGCACCGGCCACCAAAGGATAGGAAGAAGAAAGCAAACTACTTCCTTATTTGGTGCCACCCAAGCCTGCTAAACCCTAAGCCTCCAAACCCTAATCCTAGCTCTCCTTATGGTCGGCCATGGAAGTGGGGAAGAAGATTAGGATGAGCACAAGCCAAGGTAGAGGGAAGATGGAAGGAACCGGCCACACCTTAGGAAGAAGAAGAGACACTCCTCCTTGAGTTACCGCCCACCCATAGCTCCCAAAACCCTAGCCACCCAAACCTAATTCTAAACCAACTAGGATTCCTAGCCTCCAATGGAAGCAAACCCTAATCCCCTTAAGCCATCCTCTTCTTGCCGCCCACTTCATGATCTCTATTTATAGAGTTGGGCTCAAGCCATGATTTAATCTCCTTCATTGGTTGTAGGGATTTAATCTCAACCGTCGGATCTAGAGATTTAATCTCAACCGTCGGATCTAGAGATTTAATCTCTACCTTTAGATCTAGAGTTTTGTTTTCATCCATTGGATCTAAGCTTCATGAGGTGTTAATAGGCTACATTAGGGACCATGAGGAGGAGTTGGATCTTGGCCACCCATGGATCAAGCCCACATAAAGTCCGATCCACTAATGATGATCCAATCCACTAAAGGATCATCATTGATCTACCTCACCAACCCCCATATGATAATATGGGCTCCATATATTATTTGTACATTTTCTCTCCGTATTTAAGATCTCGAATGTCCATCGATTAATTAATTTACTGACCATTAATTAATCAACATCTAACTCCTTGAGTAGTACCACTCAACCTTTTCATCATGTCGGACCAAGTCCACCTGCAGGGTTTACATGATGAACCTTATGAGCTCCTCAAGGGGACATCATCATCCTAATATATAGGACACGGTTTCCTCCTATAGTCAACGACACACCATATAAATAATATCATCTCCCAACTTACCGAGCCTATCGATTTAATCTATAAATTTCGCCCATTGGTAAATCAAAGAGATGAATACTAAGTATATGTGCCCGTTATTATATCGGGATTAAGAGCATGTACAACATAGTATCTGAGGTCTGATTCGATTATGTAGTCAGCAATAAATCGAATCACCTCTAATTCGGTCCTGCTCAATACACACAAAGTGCACTAGTGTGATTCTATGGTCAAGACAAACCAATACCAAATCACACTACAACCATTCCGATGGTTTGTCCATAGTCATCTTGGTTGTGAGCCTTTACTTATACTTTACAAGGAGCCGATAATATGATCTCCTGTGTGACACCACACACCATGTTATCTGCAATGTAATGTATTAGACAATATTGCATAACCATAAAAATGCAAACAATGTTCATGTGATTCTTATTTCAAAATAAAGATGTTCATACAAAATATAGACTTTTCAGTATACATCCCTACAATCTCCCACTTATACTAAAAGACTATGCTATCCTCATACTGCCATACATCTGATTCCCCTTCCCTCCACATGCCTATCATAGCTCTCGCTAGAAGGGCCTTAGTGAAAGGGTCTACCAGGTCATCCTCTGATGCAATCTAGGCGACAGCAACTTCTACCTCTTTTACGATTTCTCGTATCAGGTGGTACTTGCACTCTTTGTGTTTACTTGCCTTATGGGCTCGTGTTTCTTTCAAGTTTGCAATTGCACCATTATTATCACAATAAATTATGATAGTACTGGGCAAACCAGGAATCACATCCAAGTCCATCAGGAAGTTCCTGAGTCACACAGCTTCTTTGGCTGCCTCAGAGGTTGCCATATACTCAGCTTCCATGGTGGAGTCCGCCATGCATTTCTGCTGGACACTCGTCCATATAATTGCTCCACCTCCCAAATTAAACACAAAACCTGAGGTAGACTTACTGTTATCCCTATCTGGTTGGAATTCGCAATCCATGTAACCCACAGGGAGTAATTGGTCTGGCCGGTAAACTAGCATATAATCCCTAGTCCTTCTCAGACACTTCAATATATGCTTTACCACAGTCTAATGTCCCTGTCCTGGATTACTATGATATCTGCTGACCATGCCCACGGTAAAGCAGATATTTGGTCTCGTACATAGCATCGCATACATGAGGCTTCTTACTGCCGAAGCATAAGAAACCACCTTCATCTCCTCTATCTCCTCAGATGATCTAGGACACATCTCGTTAGATAAAGGAACTCCATGCCTGAAAGGTAGAAAATCCTTCTTGGAGTTTTGCATGCTAAAACGATCCAAAATTGTGGCTATGTATGAAGCTTGGGATAAGTACAACATCCTTTTCTTGCGATCCCTTATAACCTTAATCCCAAGGATGTGTCCCACTTCTCCCAAGTCCTTCATATCGAACTGTTTGGACAACCATACCCTTACGCCCGATAACACTTTGATATTGTTGCCAATCACCAAAATGTTATCCACGTATAGTACAAGAAATACCACTACATTTCTGTCACATCTCTTGTATACACAAGACTCATCCGGACTTTGAATAAATTCATAAGACTAGATTACCTCATCAAAGCGGATGTTCCAAGACCTTGAAGCTTGCTTCAATCCATAAATGGACCGATTAAGCTTACATACAAGATGCTCTTTGCCCTTAGCAATGAATCCCTCTGGTTGCTTCATATAGATGTTTTCCTCAAGACTTCCATTATGGAAAGCTGTTTTGACATCCATCTGCCACACCTCATAATCCATATGAGCTGCTATGCATAAGAGAATCCGGATAGACTTAAGCATGGCTACAGTGAAAAGGTCTCCTCATAATCGATACCCTCTTTCTGAGTATACCCCTTCGCAATAAGCCTCGCTTTGAAGGTCTCAACCTTCCCATCTATTCCTCTCTTTCTCTTGTAGATCCACTTGCATCCAATGATTTTTACACCATCGGGTGGTTCTACTAGTTCCCAGACATAATTTGAATCCATAGATTCAATCTCAGCATTCATTGCACTTTGCCAAGATACTGCATCTTTATCTTGGATTGCCTCATCATATGTCCAGGGATCAGGTTCATGTTCTCCAGGGACCAAATCAGAAGATTCTCCCAAGAACATGAATCTATCAGGCTGTCTCACAACCCTCCCACTACGACGAGGTATCACCTGTGTATCCTCTGTGACACGCGGTGCAGTGACATGTGGTATATCCTCTTGTACCGGTGGTACTAAAGAAGTGACTTCCCCTTTTAACTCCTCCAGAATAATTTTACTCTTGGGCTTGTGGCTCATCACATAGTCTTCCTCTAGAAATCTGGCGTTCGTGCTAACGATCACCCTCTGATCTCTAAGACTATAAAACAAGTCACCCTTCGTTCCTCTAGGATAGCCAACGAACAAGCGTACTTCTGTACGAGGTTCTAACTTACCAGTATCTTCCTTCAGCATATGTGTTGGACTCCCCCATATCCGAATATGTCTTAGACTGGGCTTTCGCCCAGTTCACAGTTCTGTGGGAGTAGAAGGCACTGATTTAGATGGAACTAAGTTCAGAATATACACCATTGTATCTAGAGCATATCCCCAGAATGAATCTGGCAACTCAGAATAACTCATCATCGATCTAACCATCTCCATAAGAGTCCTTTTCCTTCGCTCTGCTACACCATTCTGCTGGGGTGTGCCAGGTTCAGTCAATTGGGATTGATTCTCATCCTCTAATAAGTAGTTCCTAAACTCTCCCAAGAGGTACTCACCACCACGATCAGATCGTAGTGTCATCCAAATCTTGAATAATCGTCTATAAAAGAGACAAAATATTCAAGACCACCTCTTGCCTGGATAGTCATAGGACCACACAAATCAGAATGAACCATTTCTAACACATCTTTGGCTCTATACCCCTTTGCCTTAAAAGGCCTCTTGGTCATTTTATCCTCCAAGAAAGATTCGCAGGTTGGGAAATCTTCCACCACTAATGAACCCAGAGGTCCATCAGCTATCAACCTTTGAATTCTTTTTAGGTTAATATGACTAAGCCTAAGATGCCAAAGATATGTTTGGTTCATCTTTGAAGGTTCTTTTCTCTTATTGGAATTATAAGATGAGTTATAAACTTCAATTTGCATCGTGGGAGGTTTTGGTTCAAGTGTATACAAATTTCCTATCAATGTACCTGAACAGATATTCTCCCTATTCCTTTTTATAATAGCTCTGTCATTAAAAGAAATAGAATATCCATCCATAAACAATTTAGAAACTGAAACTAAGTTCTTTCTAAAAAAAGGTACATAAGGGGAATATTCCAGAACCTAAGTTTTATTTTTCTCAAGAGATAAATAAAACTTCTCCCACTGCAATAGCCGCCACCTTCATGGCATTGCCCAAGTAAATGGTAATCTCCCCTTTAGCTAGTCGTCGGGTTTCCTGAAACCCCTGCAAAGTATTGCAGACATGATTAGTGGCTCCCGTATCTACACACCAGGTTCCGGAAGATAACATCGCTAATCATGTTTCAACGACTAGTCCAAAGGATATATATTTGTTCTGCTTTGGATTGGGACAATCCTTCTTCCAATGTCCATCCTGCTTGCAAGTGAAGTACTTGCCTTTCGGCTTCTTCACTCCTCCCTGAGATCCTCCCACCACCTCTGCTCCACCTTGTTTCTCCTTCTTCTTGCCTTTCGGCTTAGAAGTAGAAACCTTTTTGAGCAACCATGGCTTGAGGACATTCTTCAAAAAGTGCATACTTGTACTCCTTAGCAGATAAGACAATATCTAGATTCTTTTCCAATCATCATAATTATGTACAGTAAGTTTATTTTCCTTTAGTATCAAAGCAAGTGGACTGAAAGTCAATTTTGAAAATCCTAAGAATCACGTAGATCATTATTGTAGATTTCAAAAAATTATTGATTCCTCAAACAATAAAATTTTAAAATCAACCAACACCTCAAAACACCGAGAATATCGTATGCCACGATAGTGTGGACGTATACGAATTCTACATTTGCAAGAGGAGGTTTTACCCATTAATTTGACTATCTTGTCAACCTAACTTTTTGACAAGTAAAATTAATAGTTGGTTTCTCTTTGGCCCTACAAATAAAAGCAGTGACTCCGATGGGGAGGATACTTATATTTGTATCTAAGTGTTCACCATTACTCGGTACCAAGGTAATTATCTCGGGTTATGTGCCTTCCGATGGGGAAGTACACACGCTCTTTGATAATTCCCTATAACCATATTTAACCTTGTGATCTGCAAACAAACTCATCCGATGGGGAGGAAGGCACTCAGAGCCGACGCACAAGTTTGTTTGCATCACTTGTCAAATCATAATGGAGGCCGCGGGAATTTATAAAAATATCCCTCTCCCACTTAGTAATTTGAAATTGAGGAATTTTCCTAGCCTACGACATGCATATCAAACAAAAAGAAATAAATATGAAAAATAAATTATTTTCCAACTATTATGGCTTTTGTCTTCAATATGTCTCCCGTTGCATCGCCATCTCGTCTGCTCCTCCTACGCCATGTACGAGCCATCCGGAGATCCGAGCTGAGACTAAAACCTATTTTAATTTACATCCATCGATCCTATACTCCACGAAGGAGTGTACATGAAATCTAGATCGAAAGTAAAATAAAATAAAGAGTGGCTAAACAATATCATATTTAATTTACAAAAACTAAATACTAGCCTTGTCAACCCCGAGGATTCAACAAAATAAATATTTACACACATACAATCACATACACACATATGACCATAATAGTCGGATCTTATGCCTGCAACCAAAGAGTTAAACTACGCATATCCTACTATTATCCGGCACATATAATATATGAAAAAGTGCATAAAAATTAATCGAATCCTAAACACACAAAACCGGAAACCTTGGCTCTGATACCAATTGAAGGGTTTTGCCCCGGAAGCCCTCATACCAATTTAATGGTTTTAGCTTATCGAGTCCGTGAGGGGAAACATCGCTTCCCACTTCACCTTGGTCGTTTGTTCATGGCGATCCCCTCGATGTCCCCGGATTAAAAAATTTAATCCTAGACAAAAAGGATTGCCCAAACAACCAAGTCATCGTCGTGCTATTCGTTTAGAGAGGTCACTTGAACAAACTAGTTATTCAAGCGACCATCTTCTATTCTACGAGTAGCCGCGGAATAGATGATGTCCGGATCGCCGATTTTTGTGTTTATGCTCGGGATCCAAGTATTATTTAGCCATATACAGATTTATATCATGCTCATAATTGAAAAACAAATACAAACATGTAACATATAAAAATTAGAGAATTGATATACCTCTCGATCTTCTAATGTATGTCCTTCCTTCTTTCGGACGTCGTGTGGGCGACGCTCTACCAAAAGTCGAAGCTCCTAGATTGCAAATCTTCCTTCCTTGCTCTTCCAAAGCAAGAGGAAGAATAGAAACAAAGCTCTTCTCCTTCCTATGGCCAACCAACAAGCAACAAGGAGAATGCTTGTCGCCGGCCAACAAGGAGAAGGAGATAATGGTGGAAACCGGCCAAGACACCAAGGGAAAGCCCTATATCTTGTTTCCACCACCTAAGAAGAAGGAGAAGGGGTCTTTGGATGCCGTCCAAGGGCTGGGATAGGGCTGTGGGCACCGGCCACCAAAGGATAGGAAGAAGAAAGCAAACTACTTCCTTATTTGGTGCCACCCAAGCCTGCTAAACCCTAAGCCTCCAAACCCTAATCCTAGCTCTCCTTATGGCCGGCCATGGAAGTGGGGAAGAATATTAGGATGAGCACAAGACAAGGTAGAGGGAAGATGGAAGGAACCGGCCACACCTTAGGAAGAAGAAAAGACACTCCTCCTTGAGTTGCCGCCCACCCATAGCTCCCAAAACCCTAGCCACCCAAACCTAATCCTAAACCAACTAGGATTCCTAGCCTCCAAAGGAAGCAAACCATAATCCCCTTAAGCCATCCTCTTCTTGCCACCCACTTCATGATCTCTATTTATAGAGTTGGGCTCAAACCATGATTTAATCTCCTCCATTGGTTGTAGGGATTTAATCTCAACCGTCGAATCTAGAGATTTAATCTCAACCGTCGGATCTAGAGATTTAATCTCTACCTTTGGATCTAGAGTTTTGTTTTCATCCATTGGATCTAAGCTTCATGAGGTGTTAATAGGCTACATTAGGGACCATGAGGAGGAGTTGGATCTTGTCCACCCATAGATCAAGCCCACATAAAGTCCGATCCACTAATGATGATCCAATCCACTAAAGGATCATCATTGATCTACCTCACCAACCCCCATATGATAATATGAGCTTCATATATTATTTGTACATTTTCTCTCCGTGTTTAAGATCTCGAATGTCCGTCGATTAATTAATTTACTGACCATTAATTAATCAACATCTAACTTCTTGAGTAGTATCACTCAACCTTTTCATCATGCCGGACCAAGTCCACCTGCAGGGTTTACATGATGAACCTTATGAGCTCCTCAAGGGGACATCATCATCCTAATATATAGGACACGGTTTCCTCCTATAATCAACGACACACCATATAAATAATATCATCTCTCAACTTACCGAGTCTATCGATTTAATCTATAAATCTCGCCCATTGGTAAATTAAAGAGATAAATACTAAGTATATGTGCCCGTTATTATATCGGAATTAAGAGCATGTACTAAATAATATCTGAGGTCCGATTCGATTATGTAGTCAGCAATAAATCGAATCACCTCTAATTCGGTCCTACTCAATACACACAATGTGCACTAGTGTGATTCTATTGTCAAGACAAACCAATATCAAATCACACTACAACCATTCCGATGGTTTGTCCAAAGTCATCTCGGTTGTGAGCCTTTACTTATACTTTACAAGGAGCCGATAACATGATCTCCCGTGTGACACCACACACCATGTTATCTACAATATAATGTATTGGACAATATTGCATAACCATAAAAATGCAAACAATGATCATGTGATTCTTATTTCAAAATAAAGATGTTCATACAAAAGATAGACTTTTCAGTATACATCCCTACAGATCGGTGATCGGTGATCGGTGATCGACGAAGGGCGAGCAGCCAATGATCGGCGATCGATGATCAGTCGACGATCGGTGATCGGTCGATGATCGACGGTCGGTCGATGACAGGCGGTCGGGTGGCAATCTGTCGGAGATCGACAGTCGGCCATCGGTCGGCAATCGACAATCAAACGACGATCGATTAGCGATGGTCACAGGGAATCAACTAAGATTTTGATTACATTCAGACGAAATTATAAGGGTATTTTTGTCCTTCTATAATAATATGAATTATATTCCTTATAATAAATAATGGTTACCAAACAAAAGAATTTAATCACTTTTTTAATCAAAGATTACACACCGATCGCTAACAAAATACAGTAATGTAATGTACATTACATTACAAACTTGATTACATTATAAGCTTGATTAATTTACCCCATACCAAACACAACCTTAATCCAAACAAGTGCTTCTTGGGTGTTAGAAGTGGGTGATTTCTCAGCTACATTGTAAATGAGCGTGGAATTGAAGCTAATCTAGAAAAAATTCAAGCTCTACAAAATATGTCCTCCCCTTAGAATTTAAGGGAAGTTCAGAGGTTAGTTGGAAGAATTATTGCTTTATCTCACTTCATCTCCAAATCGGTAGATTGGAGTCTTCCCTTCTTCAAAGTGTTTCATAAGTCAGTTCGATTTTCATGGAATGAGAAGTATAAGTAAGCTTTTTTTGATCTCAAGAGATATCTAGTGAAGCTACCTAATCTATCTAAACTGGTGTTGGGAGAAAGATTGTGGGTGTACTAGCTGCTACCGAGGAAGCAGTTGGAGTTGCACTGATTCGGCAAGAAGAGAGCAAGCAGTGCATTGTATACTTCACAAGTCATCTCCTGAAAGATGAAAAACATGGATGCACGACTCTGGAAAAATTAGCTTTGGCTCTCGTCTTGATAGCTCGGAGGTTGCACCCGTATTTTCTATCTCACCCCATTACAATACTGACCAATAGCAACCTTGGAAAAGTGTTGGTGAAGCCGAAAACCTCTGGTCGGTTAATTAAGTGGACAACCAAGCTAGAAGAATATGATATCCAATATCAACCCAAAATCACTATTAAAGGACAAGCATTGGCAGACTTCTTGGCAGAGGCTTCCGGACCAGATATTGATGAGGTATGGAAGGTTTATGTCGATTACTTGACTATTAAACAGGGAAGTGGTGTGGGGCTTATCTTGGTCTCGCCTAAAGCAGATGTGATCCAAATAGCTCTGCAGCTCAACTTCTAGACCTCAAATAATGAAGCCAAGTATGAGGCATTGTTGGCTGGTTTCCAAGCAACTAAGCGGGTTGGCGCTTCAAAGGTTACCCTCTATTCAGATTCTCAGTTGGCTGTGGAGCAATTAAAAGGTTTATTCAAAATAAATAATGATCGGCTCAAAAAATATGCTAGGAATTTCAGGAGGTCACCCTTCAAAAAATCCCTTGAGCAGAGAATCAGAAAGTTAATGAGTTAGCCAAGATGGCCAGTGCTTTAATGACTTGGATGGTAAATGGATTGATCACCAAAGTACAACTTATCACTCAAATAGATCAGAGCATTCTAGGGTACTTAGCTGATTGGCGAGATCCTTTGATCTCATACTTGAAAAATGGAGGTCTGCCAGATAATCCCGAGGAAGCAAAGCTTCTTAAGAAAAGAGTAGTACATTTTACTTTAATCGGAGATATAAGTGCGCTTTCTCACATCCTTTTCTTAAGTGCCTCAGCTCGAAAGAGTCTGATTATGTGATGCATGAGATACATGAAGGGTGTTGTGGTAGTCACATCAAATCAAGATATCTAGCTTAGAAAATCTTATTGGCAGGGTATTTTTGACCAACTTTGCAAAAGGACACAACTCACTTTGTCAACACTTGTCTCAATTGTTAGAAACACCAAAATTTATCTCAGCATCCGACAGAGCTTCTGAGGACTTAGGTAATATCGTGCCCATTCGACCAATGGGGTATAAACTTGGTTGGGTTGTTCCCTATATGACCTAGTCAGAAGAAGTTTCTCTTGGTAGTGTTTATTATTTCTCCAAGTGGGTGGAAGTCAAGCCCTTGGCAAGAATTACAGAAGAAGTAGTGCTCAAGTTTCTTTGGAAGAATGTGAAATGGCAGTATGGCATCCCCCATAAGATCGTCTCGGACAATGGGCAATAGTTCCAAGGACGAAGAATCTGAGAATGGTGTCAATAATTAGGAATTCAACAGGCCTTTATGTCAGTTGTGTATCCTCTACGCAATGGGTGTTAGAGGTTATTAATAGAGAGCTAGTCCGAGGGATTAAAATTAAGCTCGATCATCTTGGGGAATTTGGGTTGAAGAACTGCCGAGTATTCTATGGATTTACCGAACAACTTCTAAAGAAAGCACAGGTTTTCTGCCCTTTCATTTAGTATATGGCTTGAAAGCGGTGATCTCGATAGAGATTGATCTGGAATCACCTCGAGTTGCTTCTTATAATGAGGAAAATGCAAAGAAGCGATTGACTGAGCTCAATTTGATAAGTGAAACAAGGGATAGAGTAGTCACTCGACTAATGGCCTATCGCCAGCGGATGTCATAAACTTATAACAAAAAGGTCATCCCTCGCTCATTTCAAAAAGGTGACTTTGTGTGGAAGAAGGCACATCCCACAAGGGAGGTCAGAAAGCCTGACCCTAAATGGGATGGACATTACCAGATCATCAAGAAGCTGAGTTTGGGAGCTTATTATTTACAAGATAAGGATGGAAAGGAGTTTGTTCGAGCGTGGAATGCTTTTCATTTATGATCCTATCATTTATGAGTTGATTAACCAGGTAGAAATCATATCTTCCTCATGTATAAAACTACTTATTTTTCCTTTATCTATGTTCCATTAGTCTCGGACTAAGGCGCCTATCAACAAAGTTGCTAGGCTAGTGCCACTTATCCCCTTAGTCTCGGACTAAAGTGTCTATAAACCAAGTCGGTGTTGGGTTTCCGCCACCGCGGCGTGTGTGTGTTCGATCATGTTTCGTAAACATGAGCACAGCGGAAGCAATTAAAATTAATAAATCTATATTTATTACAACACACACAACACACACATGCTATTACAACAAGTGTAGACATAACCGTAAATTAAAATTTGCAATAAAAGGAAATTAAACTACGTTATACCTTCCGTATGACGTGTAGCGGGAACGGCATCAACCGGAACGATCCTCGTAAGAATCGTCTCTATCCGTATCCACGCCGAGCTCCTCGGGATGACTTCGCTAAGTCACGAGCTTCGTCTTCGTACGGGTTACTAGCCTCGTGTTGAAGACGACGTGATCGAGAGATGATCACGATCCGAATCCAAATTCGGATCCAAAACGAGTTCTCAAAACTCGCTTCTCCGGAGAGGTATTCGTCAACCGTTTGACGAATCCTTCATCCTCCACCTCAGAGGATTACCGGAGATCAAATCCCCGGTAAGTTAGCCGCTGTCGGAGCACTAACCGTCGTCCAAACGACGCTCCGACGAGAGGAGGAGAAGCTGTCCAGAAAACTGGACAGCTTGGTGGAGGAGTAGGCGCCGGCCAAAACAAGGAGAGAAAAGGCTCACCTTGATGCTGAACCTATAGGAGATCACCGGAGGGTCGCCGGAGGTTCACCGGCTGGAGCTTGGACGCCGGCAAGGGTCTTGGACGGCGGCACAAAGCTGGGCGGCGGCAGCTTTAGGGTTGGCGCCGAAAAATCCAACAATTGGGGTGGGCGGCAACTCTAAGAGGCTAGGGTTTTGGATGATTAGGGTTTAACTGTAAGGGATCGGATGGCCGGCTAGAGGGGGGGGGTGAATAGCCCTTTTCGTTTGGATGGCGGTATTTTGCTCGTCTACAAAACGTTAGCGCAAGCGGAATATACAAATATGAATAGAGACAAGCAAAATAGAAACAAGCAATACAAACACCAAGATATAACGTGGTTCACGGCTACGCCGCTAATCCACGGTCCGATTCGTCCACGGTGAATCACTCCGCCAAAACCAATCACTATCGGTCTCTCCTTTGCACAAAGCTAGGTGGAGGTAACCTTTACAACCAAGATCACTCTTCTTACAAATGGAATGGAGTAAAAGCGAGTAAGAAGAGTTTAGAGCTTGTGGGGCACTAGGAAGATTGTTTGGAACTTAAGCATTAGCCTCTCAAAGGCTCACACCCTCTCTTTATGTAGAGGGCTGTTTTTTTCTGGTCGCATCACGATCGCCGCCATGACATGCCGCTACTAGTAATACGTAACCGAACGAAGTACGTCGGATGCCGACCGTTGTTGTCCAGCGGAACTCTTAGCGATCGATGGACCTCACCGATCGGCCGACCCGTAGTCGGCCGATCGGCTACAGCGGCAGGCAAAACCCTATTGACGATCATTGCCGCCTTGGCCCGGATTGCTGATCAATCTTGATCGGCCTAACGATGGCGATCATCACGCGCCACAAACCGATCGATCGTATACCGGTCGAGCTACACTCGATTCGGAGGCGATCGCCATGACATGGCGATCGGGTGTCGAAAACCCATCCGACACTTGGCCAAATGGCCAAGTTTCACCTAAGAGCTACCCTTCCCGGGTTACAATCGCTCACTCTCATTTCTGAGTCCTCGCCGAAGTTCTCTTCGTTCTCGGCCACGTCCCTCGGCAGCATCAGGCGCACGGCTCTGCAATGCTCCTTCGCGTCTCTTGCCTCGAAGTCTACTTCCTCCGGCTTCACTCCAAGCTTCTCGTCCGGCGGTCCCTCGGATGCTCCAAGCGCCGCGGCTATCCTTCACGACTCAAGGCACGAGTCATGAGATGTGAAACTCGCCACGGCTCCATGTGCGAATTACTAAGTCCTGCACGACTTCAACGCACATATCAAATCAACAGATCAAACTAACTTAAACCCTTTGCCACACCATCAAAACCATATCACGGCAAGAGATTGCCCTAACAATCTCCCCCTTTTTGATGTGTGGCAATCCGTTTAAGTTAGGTAAAAACATTTGATATAATTTCTAAGGTAAGAAAAGCATGTAAAGATAAACATGATATAACAACATGCAATTCCCCCTTAATCCATGAAATTCTCTATGCAATTTCTCCCCCTATCATATATTTCTCCCCCTACATATATTTCTCCCCCTAATGTGATTAACTTAAACATACTTATTTCTCCCCCTTTGACACCATCAAAAAGATTAACACTAAGTTAAAAGCTCATGGCATCAATTATAATGGAGGAAAAATATGTCAAGTTGATTTAAAAGCGTAGGAGGCATCAAGTATATTTCTACCACTTGTAGGAGGTTTTATAAACTGAATTCGCCTTCAATATTCTGATTTACAGCCACCAATCATTGCTATCGGTATGGCGTCGTAGCACAAAAGGAATTTCGATTTTACGGATGAAATTCAGAAATGCATTAAAATTCAGAAAATTCTAAAAATCATGAAATTCGAGGAACATATTTCTCTTAAGTATATCTATCAAGGAAAATAGTTTTTCATGAAAAATCATTATATTTTACAAGATTTGCCAAAAATCCAAACACTTGAAAAACCACTAGTTTTTGAGCATTCTAGTATCAAGTTAGCTACCTAGTTTTGCATCTAATTGTTTCAAAACATGAATGCATGTATTTTAAGGTAAGAAATTGTTTTGAAAACATTAGAAATATCCAACCATGATCTTTGGGCAATATGTCTATTAATTAAACATAAGCCTTCCCCATGATTGGTCTATTATTGATATTTTGATACTTTAAATGACCATCTAAATGCCATAGGCATTAGTGGACATTTGTATCATCCTAACATCTCACCCATGCTAAGTTTGCAATCAAGTTAGCCTATAGTGAGTGTGAGATGCATCCTAGGGGGGTATTTGTATATATATATACTTAACCAATATATTCAAGCAATTCTATCATGGTTAAGTATCAACCTAACAACCCACATGATCATAATGACATATATGATTTAATTTCATATTATGACCATGAAATACATGTTTTCATCAAATTATAACCATGCATTAGGCATTATATGATGATAATAAATAAGTTATCACCTAAAGCATGATTTAAACCTATTTCTCAAGATAACGTGCCAAATATCAAAATCATAAATCATGATTTCATATACATAGCAATTGCATTAATCATCATGATTTAAGCATTATTACCTATTTATGGGCACGTTATCATCACCCAACACTATCTAAAAATGTTGTCCCGTCATCCTAAGTCAACAGCAAAATATGATATAGATTAGGTTCATATGGTTGACTACCCTAGGGTTTTCTAACCCTTAAGGATGGATTTTGGAACCCAAAATAGATTTTTACCTATGGGGTTCACTAGAAATTCCTTGGGATCCATTTCTTAGCTATTACTTTGTTTTTGTCTTGTCCCTAGCTATTAGGCATCTATAGGCCTTCTCATTTTTCTTCTCTTTTATATCCTAGAGCCTTTCTTGTTAAAATTGCCCTTTGGCTCCCTATGATCATATTCAAAGTGTTGGAGCCAATTGTGAATTTTCCTAGGGCTTTAGTTAAATAATCTACCTTTTCCCTTAATGCCCTATTTTCCTCTATGCATGCATCACTAACATCTAAAGGCACATAATTATCATGTGAGCATGCATCATCATGGCAAGAAGAAGTATCATTATTATTTAAGCATGCATTTTCTAACTTATTTTCTAAGTCTTTAATTTGATTAAGCATGCTTTTATTTTTCTTCTTTACTCTAAACAAATCCCTAGTTAAACTAGAAATCATAGAAACTATTTTACTAGGTGAGAGATTGGTTACCATAGTTTCCATGTCCTCTTCTTCTTCTTCGGATGATGAGGAGGATGATGATGTGGAGGAGGCTCCCCTTCACTTGAGCTCTCTCCTCTTGTGCTTGATCCTTCATTTTGGAGGAGGAGCAATCCCAATCGTCAAAGGCCATCAAGGCCAAATTGGCGACAAAGGCATTCTCCTCATCCGATGATGAGGAGGAGGATGAGGACGGATCATCCCATGTCTTGGCCTTGAATGCTTTGGCGTTCCGCTTGTCTTTTGTCTCCTTCTCGTCTTCGTTCTTTTCTTGCTCCCTTTTCTTCTTCTTTTCTTCTTTCTTTTCCTCTCTTCCTTGCTTTTGTTTAGGAGAGGACAATTGTCCCTTATGTGTCCCTCTCCTTGGCAATTGTAGCATATCACCTTCCCCTCGGTCTTCTATTCCTATCATTTGATTTATCAAATCTAAAATTCTTAAATACACGCCTCACCTTCCTTACCATGTAGGCTTCCTCGGTGCTATCCATGGAGGAGGAGGAGGCTTCATCATCGGAGGAGGAGGGGACTTCCATCTTCTTCTTCCCCTTGTTTGCCAACAATGCTACTCCTCTTGAGGGTTGAATTCTTGGCTCTTCTTGAATTCCCTCAAGCCTAGTTTCGTGGAGTTCCATCGTTGAGAAGAACTCCTCCAAGGTACTCACTTCTAGGTTCTTGGACATGTAGAAGGAGTCCACCATGGAACTCCACTTTGAGGACCGGGGAAAAGCATCTATAGCCTTCATGAGCATGTCCCGGTTCGATAGCTTCTCACCTACACTTGTTAGCCCAATTAAAATTTCTTTAAACCTAGAGTGTAGTGAGGTTACCTTTTCTCCCTTTTCTAGTTTTATATTGGATAGTTGGGAGCGGAGGAGGTCTCTTCTTGCAAGCTTGGCCTCCGAGGTGCCTTCATGAAGCTCTACAAGCTTCTCCACATCTCTTTGGCGCTAGTGCATTCTCCGATCCGGTTGATCTCTTGTTGAGGGAGCACATTGAGAAGATGATGTTTTGCCTTTGAGTTTGCAAGGTGCTCCTCTCGTTGCTTCTTATTCCACCTTGACTTCTCTATTTGCTCACCCCTTTCATCCCTAGGCAACTCGAAACCATTTTCCATTATAAGCATAATATCAAATCGGTTTGAAGAATACCTCCATTCTCCTTTTCCACCAAGAGAATTCGCCATCGAACGGTGGGTGGATGTTGGAGCCGGCCATTTTTGATGTAGGGCTTGTTGCGGCGGTTAGTCCGGTGACAAGCAACCTCGGCTCTGATACCACTTGTAAGGGATCGGATGGCCGGCTAGAGGGGGGTGAATAGCCCTTTTCGTTTGGATGGCGGTATTTTGCTCGTCTACAAAACGTTAGCGCAAGCGGAATATACAAATATGAATAGAGACACGCAAAATAGAAACAAGCAATACAAACTCCAAGATATAACGTGGTTCACGGCTACGCCGCTAATCCACGGTCCGATTCGTCCACGGTGAATCACTCCGCCAAAACCAATCACTATCGGTCTCTCCTTTGCACAAAGCTAGGTGGAGGTAACCTTTACAACCAAGATCACTCTTCTTACAAATGGAATGGAGTAAAAGCGAGTAAGAAGAGTTTAGAGCTTGTGGGGCACTAGGAAGATTGTTTGGAACTTAAGCATTAGCCTCTCAAAGGCTCACACCCTCTCTTTTTATAGAGAGGGCTGTTTTCTTCCGTTAGCCGCCATCGATCATGCGCCCATAGCGATCATTGCCTCTAACGGCCTCGAACACGTCGGATCGCCGTTGTTGTCCAACGGAACTCTTAGCGATCGTGATGGACCTCACCGATCATTCGGCTGACCATAGTCGACCGCCCGATCGGCTACGAGCGGTCTGGCTAAACCCTATTGACGGTCATTCGCCTTGGCCGATCAGCTGATCGCGGTCGGCGCGCGTATGGCGATCTGCCCGCCACAAACGGCCGTATACGGTCGAGCTACACTCGACTCGGAAGCGATCGCCATGACATGGCGACCGTGTCGAAAAACCCATCCGACACTTGGCCAAATGGCCAAGTTTCACCTAAGAGCTACCCTTCCCCGGGTTACAATCGCTCACTCTCATTTCTCGGAGTCCCTCGCCTTCGAAGTTCTCTTCGTTCTCGGCCACGTCCCTCGGCAGCATCAGGCGCACGGCTCTGCAATGCTCCTTCGCGTCTCTTGCCTCGAAGTCTACTTCCTCCGGCTTCACTCCAAGCTTCTCGTCCGGCGGTCCCTCGGATGCTCCAAGCGCCGGAGCTATCCTTCACCGACTCAAGGCACGAGTCATGAGATGTGAAACTCGCCACGGCTCCATGTGCGAATTACTAAGTCCTGCACGACTTCAACGCACATATCAAATCAACATATCAAACTAACTTAAACCCTTTGCCACACCATCAAAACCATATCACGGCAAGAGATTGCCCTAACATTAACAATCCCTTAAGCCCACTTTTATAGAGAACTAATTCTCTTAATGGTTAATGGATCATATCCATAAAGCCCGTTAACCCGCTCCATTAAGATAAGTTAAAATAAACCAAACCATGATGGTTTATTTTAAGTTAAAACGAACCGAACCAACTTTTGGTTCATTCGTTTAAAATAAACCAAACCCTTTGGTTTATTCTCATCCATTGGATTAGAACCAAACCATTTTGGTCCATCCATTATGTCTTCATAAGACACGACCCATCCACGCTTCCATTGCGACTAAAACAATTTCATGCTCGCTTTATGTTTGGTCCAACCAAACATAATTTCTCTCGGTCTGAGAATCCAATTCTCAAGCTCGTTTTAAATCCTTTGGATTACACTCGTTGTGCGTGTGACCAAATAGGTTCTCGGTTTATGTTGGCCATCTATAATTAACCATTAATTATAGAACGATCATGAGTGGCACCTAGTAGTACATCATGATCCCCAATTAACCGAAAAGATCAACGGTTGATCCAGAACTATTTCTGAAACTCTTCAGTAGCTCGAATGAATCATGCCCCATTCCCTTCACTCATCTTATACCCACTTGGTTCAGGACATGGTCTATTGTGTCAGTCCCCACTAGGCTGACTACGTCACACCTAGCCCAAGTATCATTTCCTCGTCCTACGGATTCTAGTTACTCCACATGTATCGAAGAGTACCTTACTCTAAACATGTAATGCTTGTTGGAGATTTGACGGCGCTAGAGGGGGGGTGAATAGCGTAGATGACCGTACGTAGATGGAATTCTTTCGCGTTAGATCGTCTACAATCTTGTTAGCACAGCGGAATAGTAATAACAAATAAATATAACAAGACACACAATCACAACACGATCATATAACGTGGTTCGGAACCGTAACGGTTCCTACTCCACGGATCGAGCTCTAACGAGCTCTAGCGACGCCAATGCAATCACTAATCAATAAACTCCTTCTCGACAACAAGTCGGAGGCGGAGAAACCTCGTACATAAGATTACAACAATAATCTAAAGAAATACAAGCAAATACAAAGGAAATGTAAAGAACACTTTACAAAACTAGGGTTTGAGCGCTTTGCTTGTTGGTTGCTTGGATGAGGTTGAAGGGCCCTGAAATGCACCTGCAAATCGCCTTCAAATCGCCTCAAGAAAGCTTCCCAGAAGCGATGCACGCAATCTCCACGAGCGGACTTCCTTTTATCTCGCGTCGGTTTGGATTTCCGCTGTGATCATTACCATAAATCACCGGTCATTGCCAACGCCTTTGTAGGCGTGAGACAGCGGCTCAATCCACGTTGGACAAATTCAGCGGGACTCTCCACCGATCATTGCCAACATTGGCGATCGGCCTCTAATGCCTGTCGTCATTGCCCGATCGGCCTGAGCGTCAATGCTCGCCAACTCGGCCGGCGATCATTGCCATCTCGACTTCATTGGCGGTCGATGCCATCCTTAGCGATCGTGCCGTCGAACATCATCGATCGCTCTCCCATGAGCAATGAAGAATGAGGTTTTAACCCAAGTATGGTGCCCCCATACTTGCTAGACCACCCTTAGCCTAGACCTAAGCCTTCTAGCCACCTCCATCAGCCTCACGCCTCTCGGATCCCTCCAAGTCATCCATGACTTGTTCATCCATCGCGCTAGCTTCCCGGTGCTTCCATCGGCTATGTCATGCTAACGGTGTGTTCACCGCCAAGGCATATTGGACTTACGCCGCCAAGACTCCGCTTGGACTTTACGCCGCCAATATCAAACCCCTTGGACTTCCCAAATACCAAGACTCAAGCTTGGACTTTCCCTTGCCAACCCATGTTGGACTTTCCATGCCAAGACCATGCTTGGACTTTCCATTTGCCAAGACCCATGCTTGGACTTCTCATTTGCCAAGACCCATGCTTGGACTTCCCATGCCAAGTACTCAAGACTTGGACTTTCTCTTGCCAACCCATGTTGGACTTTCCATGCCAAGACCATGCTTGGACTTTCCATTTGCCAAGACCCATGCTTGGACTTCTCATTTGCCAAGACCCATGCTTGGACTTCCCATGCCAAGTACTCAAGACTTGGACTTTCCCAAATGCCAAGTGTCCCACTTGGACTTTCCATGCCAAGTACCCATGACTTGGACTTTCCCATAAACACATGGTCAACCCTAGTCAACCACCAAAGTCTTCCTCGAGTCAAACTCGAGTCTGGTCAATTATAACCTGGATCGATTGTATAAACAATCTTCCCAACATATTAACCGACATCAATGTCCAACATCAATGTCAATCCTATGTCAAACATACTTTGTCAAACATCAAAACATCACTCGAGTCAAACTCGAGTCCTGGTCAATCGTGACCTGGGCCGATTGCACCAACAATCTCCCCCTTTTTGATGTTTGACAAAAAAACCAAACAAATCATGAGTTAGAGCACTAACTCAAATCCCTTACCAATTATCCCAAATTGGTAAACACTCACCAAATGTTCTCCCCCAAACATTCAAGTGAAAATGCAAATCAAATGTTCTCCCCCAAACATTCTCCCCCTTTTTGACTAACATCAAAAAGGTTTACTCTCCAAGGAGGTCAATGTCTCATGTCCCAATGAGATCTTACAATCTCCCCCTTGATCAAAAATACCTAGGATGCCTACCATCTTCCTAGTGATAAGTCCCATATCACTCAAGAGAGGCACTCCTATCTCACTCTCCCAATTTCCAAATTGGGTATCAAACACCCATCAATTTTCAATTGATAACATTCTCCCCATAAAAAACATCCATCATCCCAAGATGGATACCTCCCCCTAAAGGCTTGCTCCCCCTTGACCATTGCACCAACAATGTCCTTGGAAAGCCCCTAAGCCAATAGGAACTCTAAACCATCAAAATTAAGGTTCTAAGTTCAACATAGAACTTTTACTCACCCTAAATTTGATACTTTGACCTAACACCTCTCCAAATCCATATCCAATGAATTTTCACCCTTCATAATGCTTCCCAAAGCATATCCTAGGGTTAGGAGTGGTTAGGGACCTTTACCATGGCTGAACACGGGCTAAACAAACTTGTGAACCCGAAATCAGACACCGGCAATGACTTGACAGAATCACGATTGACATATCATCGATCGCCACAAATGGCCGATCGTAGCCAATTTTCCAAATTCACATCGTAATCCAATTTCAGAAAATCATAACTAATTATACGTATATCGAAAAATCACGAAATTTGATACGTATAATACTTATGACCAAAACAATGGGTGAAAAATGTTTGAAAAATATTTTACCCATAAAATAGTGAGTTTGATACAAAACTCAAAACCATTGAAATTTTCAATGTTTTAGCCCTATTTTGTATCAACTTCATCAATGATGATTGCTATCAAAAGATAGACTTCACCAAGGTTTTTCAAAATGATTTTTAAATGTTTTCAAAACTTTATTTTGGATCATATTCCTTGGGCTCTAAGTACATGACTTGTACACAAGCTTTCCCAATGATCCACAAGTCATATAAGATGAGTTTTAGTTCATCTAGATGCAAACACTATGCACCTTGAACTTAACTCATATCCTAGCATCTCACATGTATCTAGGGTGTATAAATACACATACATGTCAATTGGATGTGAGATGTGGGTTTTGGTTCATTTAATCTAGGGTTTCATGCATTTTTCTAAGGCAACCCTGCTTGATTCCCTTATAAATGGGACTTCAAGTCATGCCATTGTCCTTAAATCAATTTCAATCAAAATATCTTAAATGCATGAATGATTATGGCATTAGAGATGATATAGATAAACACATGCTCATAATCATGATGTCATGGCATAATATGAAATCTAAAAACACATGACATTTAATACCTTAATCCTAAGCATGATCATGACATTTAGATGATAAGAGTAAACATGATGTCATGTCATGGCATATAAAATATATAGGTATAATAACACCTAAATTTTAATATTAATTGCCTATTTGTTGGGATTAAACATATTTTGCCATATTAACCTAATCTCCCTAGTGTGCCAAAACCCAAAATGGCACACCAACCTCTAAACCTAAATTGTGCCAAAATGATCATTTTATCAAACTTCATAATTAATATTGGCATATCCTAAAATCTTTTAGGATTAAAAACTCAAATGTATTTTCAAGGTAACCATAACCTTGAAAATAACCTAAAGTGTCACCTTTGTTATGGTTGAGTTAACTACCCATCCAATCAAGGTTGACACACCCTAAACCCATCTTAGCGTGAATCAATCACGCTCTTAGGAACCCAAAAACGATTTGAACTCCTAGGGTTACTTAGATATTCCTTAGGGATAACTTCCCTAGATACCTTCCTAATGACCTTCCTAGGCTTATTAGCCTTGGTCATTTGGGTCTTGCCTAGGTTAACCTTAGGGATTGCCTCCCTAACAACCTTCTTAGTGGCCACCTTAGGTTTCCTAGAAACCCTAGCCACTAGGCATATCCTTTGGTCAACTCTAGGGATGACTTCCCTATTGACCTTGGTCTTCCTAGACCTAGTTTGTGTTCCATAGTCAAATGGAACACACTGATAAGCCACCTTAGGCTTAGGTTTGTGACCCAAACCATTCTTGCCTTTGGTTGACTTTTGCTTCTTGGGTCCTAAGTGTTGACTTTGAGATTTTGACCCAGAAGTTTGACTAATTGACCCTTGCATTTGATTTTGCATAACTTTAAGGGTCTTTTCAAAATTTTCAAGCCTTGACCTCAAGACTTGATTTTCCTTTCCAAATTGCCTAATTTTTGAGTTTTGATTTAAGTCTTGGGCATTGGATTTTCTAGGCATATGCCTAGTCCACTTGGGATTGAAACCTAGGTGCTCTTGCACCTTTCTAATGGTCTCCCTAGGTAAAATTGGTCTAGTATTATTTGACCTAGGTTTATCCTTAGATGAATTATTTTTAGGGACATTAGTCCCAAACTTCTCCTTATTACTAAAATGGACACTTTTAGCTCCTAAGCAAAAATGTTTATTCCTATTAGCATTCTTTTCATAAATTGCAAGAGAATTTAAATTCCTAGCATGCCTTTGCCTATTAACCAAAGAAGGTGCATTATTGAAATATACCTTAGGGTTTGCCCTAGAGGCTCCCCCTACATGTGTAGCTCCCTCTTTGGTCTTTTTGCTTCCCCTAGGACATTGATTCCTATAATGTCCCCTTGAGTTTCACTTGAAGCATATGATATGCTCCTTGCTCTTGATATTTGGGGAACCGGCATCCTTGACTTTTGGAGCCGGTGGAGCTTTCCTAATCTTCTTTGGGCACTTGCTCTTGTAGTGCCCAAATTCCCTACACTCAAAGCACATGATATTATTTTTTTGAGATTGATGTGTTTGAGTTTCTTAGTTCGGTGGTAGGTGGGGTTGTATTTTGAGCTTCCTCATCTTGATTGGATGTTGAAGCTTCTTCTTGTTGCTCCGGTTTGGAAGTTCTCTCCTCCCTCTCAATCCTTGAGGTGGATGCTTCTTCCACTTCCTCCACCAACCCGGAAATTGACTCCCTATCAACTTCCGATTCTACTTCCTCTTCCTCTTTGGATGTTGATGATCTCTCAACCTCCAAGTCCTCACTTCCTTGTGAAGATGATGCATTAGCCTCTTCGGTCTCTTCCTCTTGGACCATTGATGGGCTTTCATGGAGCTTTGCCAAATCGCTCCATAGCTCCTTAGCATCCATGCATTCACCTAGGCTACACAAGAATTCATTTGGAATTAAATCAAAATGAATTTTGATTACCTTCTTGTTTTCTCGAATCTTTGGAGTTGATCTTCCTCCATCTCTTCTTCTTGAGGAAACCACCTTTTGGTCCTCTAGGATACTCAAATCCTTCCATTAATAGAGACCATTCCTCAAGTCCCTCATCATCAAAAATCTTCAATTCTTCTCTTCCAAGAATCAAGCCTTCTTGTCCATATAATGAGTGCAGGACCGGTGTTGATGTCCCATCCAAGCTTGTCTTGGAATTCCATCTTTACCCTCTAGCGTATTGCTCCCGGTTGTTAATCCGTTGAAGAGCCACCAGGCTCTGATACCACTTGTTGGAGATTTGACGGCGCTAGAGGGGGGGTGAATAGCGTAGATGACCGTACGTAGATGGAATTCTTTCGCGTTCGATCGTCTATAATCTTGTTAGCACAGCGGAATAGTAATAACAAATAAATATAACAAGACACACAATCACAACACGATCATATAACGTGGTTCGGAACCGTAACGGTTCCTACTCCACGGATCGAGCTCTAACGAGCTCTAGCGACGCCAATGCAATCACTAATCAATAAACTCCTTCTCGACAACAAGTCGGAGGCGGAGAAACCTCGTACACAAGATTACAACAATAATCTAAAGAAATACAAGCAAATACAAAGGAAATGTAAAGAACACTTTACAAAACTAGGGTTTGAGCGCTTTGCTTGTTGGTTGCTTGGATGAGGTTGAAGGGCCCTGAAATGCACCTGCAAATCGCCTTCAAATCACCTCAAGAAAGCTTCCCAAGAACTGATGCCGCAATCTCCACGAACAGCTTCCTTTTATCTCGCGTCGGGCTGGATTTCCGCCTGGCAGTCGACTGCCAACACTGTAGCTGTGAGACAACGGCTCAATCCACGTTGGACAAATTCCAACGGGACTCTCACCACCGATCGCTAACATTGGCGGCCGATCGCTAACGCCGTAGTCGATCGCCCGGCCGGCCACGGAGCGCTTCGCGTTCGCACTGATCGGGCGCCGATCGCATCCTTCGGGCGATCGATCGACATCACCGATCGCTCCATGAGTGCGATCGCCGTGAGCCCTAAAGCCTCAAACAACCTCAAGAATGAGATTTTAACCCAAGTATGGTGCCCCCATACTTGCTAGACCACCCTTAGCCTAGACCTAAGCCTTCTAGCCACCTCCATCAGCCTCACGCCTCTCGGATCCCTCCAAGTCATCCATGACTTGTTCATCCATCGCGCTAGCTTCCCGATGCTTCCATCGGCTATGTCATGCTAACGGTGTGTTCACCGCCAAGGCACATTGGACTTATGCCGCCAAGACTCCGCTTGGACTTTACGTCGCCAATATCAAACCCCTTGGACTTCCCAAATACCAAGACTCAAGCTTGGACTTTCCCTTGCCAACCCATGTTGGACTTTCCATGCCAAGACCATGCTTGGACTTTCCATTTGCCAAGACCCATGCTTGGACTTCTCATTTGCCAAGACCCATGCTTGGACTTCCCATGCCAAGTACTCAAGACTTGGACTTTCTCTTGCCAACCCATGTTGGACTTTCCATGCCAAGACCATGCTTGGACTTTCCATTTGCCAAGACCCATGCTTGGACTTCTCATTTGCCAAGACCCATGCTTGGACTTCCCTTGCCAAGTACTCAAGACTTGGACTTTCCCAAATGCCAAGTGTCCCACTTGGACTTTCCATGCCAAGTACCCATGACTTGGACTTTCCAATAAACACATGGTCAACCCTAGTCAACCACCAAAGTCTCCCTCGAGTCAAACTCGAGTCTGGTCAATTATAACCTGAATCGATTGTATAAACAATCTTCCCAACATATTAACTGACATCAATGTCCAACATCAATGTCAATCCTATGTCAAACATACTTTGTCAAACATCAAAACATCACTCGAGTCAAACTCGAGTCCTGGTCAATCGTGACCTGGGCCGATTGCACCAACAATGCTTTGGCCAAAGACTTTAGTAACAATCCGACGAGAGGCCATGGGTATACATCTCCTCGCAAGGAGTGGTGAATCCTTTATAGGCTATTCAAACACCTTCGATCACTTCGACTTATACCCAATCATCCCGGGTCCACATCTCCTTAGAGATGTTTGCTTAAGATGTCAAAGCATAAGTCTCCATGATCAAGATGACTTGAATATCGCAAGTCAAAGGAACATCGCACTTAAGCCACAGTAAGAACTTCATTGACATATCTATATATGCAGAGAACCATATGAAGTCTTAGGGCTGGTCACTCCAATGAACTAGTTACCATAACTAGCATCCACGATTAACTCCGGACATCACAATGTCTCCAGCCAATGAGAGTCAGCTGCTTGGATACACCAAGGAGTATACCTCGTGCTAGTCTCGACAGAATTGATGGTGTCCAAATCCATCAATTCATCGACTAGGGATAATTCCGATACATCACAATTACACATGTAGAGATACTCACTTGTTGTGATCCAATCACAAATCCTCTCATGCTGTGAATCGTATCGTGGACATTCAGTAAATGAGTTTAAGATCCAATCAAATACATTAAACATGTATACTTAAATAGTGAATCTTCATTTATCATATAAATGGTTCATACATAAGGCGATTGCCTTAGGACATCTCTCATATATTACTAACAGTCGCCAGGTCGGCGCCTCTTATTCCCTTAGTCTCGGACTAAGGTGTCCATCAACAAAGTCACCAAGTCGGCGCCGCTTATTCCCTTAGTCTCGAAGTAAGGCGTCCATCAACAAAGTCACTAGGTCGGTACTGCTTATTCCCTTAGTCTCGGACTAAGGTGTCCATCAACAAAGTCACCAGGTCAATGCCGCATATCCCCCTAGTCTCCGACTATGGCACCCATCAACAAAGTCGCCATGTCGGCACCGCTTATCCCCTTAGTGTCGGACTAAGGCATCCATTAACAAAGTCATCAAGTCGGAGCTGCTTATCCCCTTAGTCTCAGACTAAGGTGTTGATGACTAATATTTTGATGTATTATTTTGATTCATTCCTCGATATCTTAATCCACTCGTATGCTTAATTTATCATATTTATCATGTTTTATGAGCATTGGATTAATTTAGAGCTTTAATGCAAATACATGCTAATTTGATGTCCTTACCACTAATTTATTGTATACTCTATTTTGTAGAGCATTTAAAGAACATATCGAGGAGTTTTTGGGGCTTATTCATCAATGAACCATGATCAAATCATGGTCCTCAATATGGCCAAGTTGTGTACCAAGCTGAGGAGCCAAAGAAGCCAAGAAAAGAGGCTTCCAAAGGGGTCCATGGCCAACTTGTGGAGAAGGCCACGATCGCGGACCTCTCTGTCCATGGTTGGAGCACTCTAGTGACCACCACGGTCATGTCATGGTGGTGTCCACCATGGTCATGGATCAGCCTAGCAAAGCAACGAGGCAATGCTTAAAAGCCCTAAAACACTAGAGAAAGGCCATCTTCTCCACTCTTTATCCCTAGTCCACACCTCCACAACCCTCCACTATCATTTTTCATCGGATTCAACGAAGAATTTCTCCATCGGAAGAATCCAGCGATGTTCCTCACATTCCAACCAACCATCATCTCCTCCTATGGATTCACGGAGGAATTTTGCCTTGACGATATCATCCAAGCTTCATCGGATTCCGGAGAGTAAGGAGCCACCATCAAGCTTCTAGATTTGGAAGTTTGCATCATCTACGCCCATTATTTCGCTCCGAAGATTCGATCGAGCTCCTTAGAATATAGCCAAAGAATTCTATCCATTATTCAGACATATCTTAGTGGGATGATCATTTATTTCATTTAGTTTCTTGTTATACTCAGTTTTTAGTTGTCAATTACTTTTCATTTTTAATTTTGATGAATTTTTAGTTGTGTTATTGTTTAGTTATCTTGTATTCAATGTGTTTGATGAATTATTCCATAGGGAAGTTTTTACTTATGTGCACTTTATTAAGAGTTGATTAGTTAGTGGAGTTTGTTGCAAAATTTACTTTCATTGTTATAGTTTATTTTTGTAATTCATATTATCCAGCGTAGTTGCATAATCCTCAAATCCAAACCCCGACCTATTAAGGAAAACCTCTACCCTAGAGTTGGCATTTATAGGGAACGATTTGTATGCTAGAGGGGATGAATAGTGATTTCTTCGATTTCATCATTTGATCGTTTCGATCGTGCTTGTCTACAAGATGATTAGTGCGCAGCGGAATACAAAAGCACAAATACAAGGCAATACAAAGGCAAACACACAATCGATTTAACGTAGTTCGGAACACTAGTTCCTACTCTACGATCGAGCTCTAGTCGAGCTCTAGTGATGCACGCCACTACTAAATCTTCTCCTTCTTGGAATAACACCGAAGGTGGAGAAACCTCTTACAATGGAGTTAATATAAGAATCAACAACCAAATACAAAGCAAATGAAAGAAATGAAATTACAATAATTTACAAGTGAACTTTTGAATGCTCGATCTTTTGGTTGCTTTGAGATGCTTGGAATGACTGGAATGCAACAACAAATCCCTTTAAAGAACTCCAAGAATTAGCTTCTCCAAATCCTCCATGAAATTTTCGTATAAAGCTAAGCTCGGGATGATTTTCTGCCTAGCAATTGACTGCTCACCTATTCGTTGTCTCACAACGGACTAATTGATATTGACGGATTATTATGTCACAATACCGTTATCAAATTATTTACCGAACCCCCTAACTACACTAATGCAGTATAGGATTGACTCGGGTCATCTCCCAACGAACCTAATGGTTAGACATTTGTTTTTAAATAGAAGTAAACATTGGGGGTTTTCTGAATTTATTAAAATGCAAAATCAAAAGCAAACATGAGAATTAAACATGCAAAAAGTAAATCTAACTACCAATTAACAAATAACAAACAACTATCCTAATGCGCAAAAGTAAGTGATCACGCACTGCACTGTCACTATACGGTACAATGATCAAACAAATGTGAACCATTCAACCAAGCACCGCACTGTCACTATACGGCACAGTGATCAAACAGCCACTGAAAACTGTAATAAACGAAAGCAATTCAACCAGGCACCGCACTGTCACTATACGACAACTGGTCGAATGTAAAGAAAATCTAACCTAATAATGAAAGCACTCCAACCTAAACACTATACTGTCACTATACGATGCATTGATTGGACAATTTTAATGGATGGGGTTAGTACATCAGCAACAAGAAATTAAACTAACCTACAACTAAATAACAAACACCAATATTAAGTCTAATAAAAATGCATAATGAACAGAATTAACAACTAAGCATAACAAACCGATAGAAACATCATTGCATGTAAATAAATCAACAATTAACCAAAACAAACATAATCAACTACTAACAATTGCATAATTGCACTGGAATAAAATGCAAAATGTAATTAACACAAAAACCCGAGTGTTTAACACAAACACACTCAGTAACATAATCCAAATAAACTACAACTGGTAACCACACGGCAGTCACAACAAACCGAACAGCCACTCCGACGGTGAATGCGAAGCTGTCCAATCGGCACAACAGGAAGGAAGGAACGATGGTTGACTGCGATCACTGCTCCGACGAATCTGGATTCACCGGACAGTGAAATGGAAATCTTCTCCGGCGGTGAAGATGGAGTTGTCCAATCGGCACAACCAGTGGGTGACTCCGGTGAATCTGGAACGACCTATCCCAGTCGCCAGAATGAAGGAGAATGTCAGTGAAGGATGAACTCGTCGGAATCCCACCTCGCCTCGCTTTGGATCAGCTGCCCGAATCACGGCATCTAGATCCGCCACCAAGGATTGGATGAGATCGTCGCTAGCTGTCGGAGGGAAACTCGCCAGAATACTGTCGGCCTGCCGTCGATCGCCCGTGTAGTCGCCGGTCGCCGCGCTCGCGAGAGGAAGAAGACACCGCTCGTAAGGATTCTGCGCGTTGTGGCGCAGCTAGGAAGAAGTTGGATTATTAAGTGATTTTTTTGAGCCGTCCGATTGTGCCAGATCTAATCTCAACCGCCCAAATATAGCTAGGTTAAATGAATCCAATTAACCTCCTAAGCAAGCTATGATCCAACGGCTGTGATCAGTCTGATTTCATATGAACGGATCTGATCCATCTGAAAGGATAATGACGATCGGTCGAGTCTGGAGGAAGGGCTCAGATGTTCAGATCAAAATGTACGGACGGGATCTCTCCAGATCTGAATAGATGGCTTCAAATCAACTATATTCATTGGACGGTCCATAATGCTCAGATCTGATCCGGATCGACGGCTGCGATTGCTCCAATTAGATCCTCATTAGATGTTCCTACAAAATCACATGAAATTCATGAAAAATACTGAAATTATAGGAATTAATGTAATTAATTGTAAATAGGCTCAATATGTAAAAACATCCCAAATAACAATAAGCATCTCATCAAAGAACCTAAAATATCTATTCCACAAGTAAAAATAGCGCAATAAAAATTGCAGCTATCAAATTCCCCCACACTTATTTTTGCGCGTCCCGTGCAATAGCAAAACAAAGACACACTAACTCCCTAACTCATTCCCCTAGCAATACCTAGATCAATAATTCAAAGACAGAAAAAATAAGTTACTTAGGATCACCAAATTTATCAGGATCTAGGATATTCAAAAGATCCGACTCCTACAACAGTCAACATGTTTGATGGTTTACAGTCAAATCAAATAAACCAAGCCTGATACAAAACCTCTCAAATGGATATATGCACTCATGCTCACATAATGATCGTAGGAGTGGGGTACCCTCAAAACACTATCTAATCTTGTCCTACCATATGCTTGCTTATCATCTATTTCTCTACTGCTATCAATACATTCCATACATGAATCAAAAGGATTTATCGAATATTAAAACAAGATCAGATGTAGACTGCAACATAGAAATACAAAGAAGATCAAGAGGAAATGAACAAGACAATAGTAGAATTAGAAGAATAAACCTGACTAGTTGCAATTAGAAGTGTGTAGGGAGATAGTCCAATAACAATCCAGAAAAAGAAAATAACACTCAACAACCTCAATAAGGTTTAACAACGTGTACAATGGTTGCCTCAGGGGCCTGACACCATCTTCAGTTTGATTGTTCTCAAGAATACAACATATTGTCCTTTCTGTTGCTATTTGTACAGCTCTTCATCAAATTGATCCAACTGAGCACATTTTGCCATTATATCTTTCTCATAACAAATGGAGTATGGATTGGTTGGTACATTCTTTTTGTTAGAAATGCAAGGCCATAGTTAATCAACGCCAAGTTTAAGAGAACACCATCCCCTTTCAGATAGAAACCTCTTCCACCAGCTACATCAGCACCTTTTCCAAGTCCACAATGTCAAGGCGCTTAACAAGTTCTACATGGTTTCTCAATTTGATTTATGTCCGCCTCTCTCCACAAATTAGAATCACAGCTTTAATTGCCTCATCTATTATCGAAATGCTAGAATTTGAAAACCAAGCTGGGCCTTCAGCCATTTAGTCTGTGATACTTTTGTGAGGATATTGACAGGAATATTAACATTTCATAGGCATTCAAGTATGAAAATTCAGCATCAGCAGAAACGCAGCTTGAAGACATTTTAAAGTTATCAACCACAACCTTATAATTTCTATTGAATATAACTAAAACATCAAGTAAGTGCGATGCAAGTGTCCAATCTGAACCAAGCAATATGGATTCTGATGGTAATCTGAAACCAACTGATGCTTTTAGCCATCGTGCAGTTTTGGTGCTCTGAATTAGATAGCCAGTGGTCAAGCTTACCTCTCCCAGATATCTGACCAACTTAAGCAACGAGAAGATATTTGGAAGTAAGCTTGCTGTCAGGTATCTAGAAAAGTCTATCTCTTGATGCTTTAAACTCCCTCACAGAATTGCAGATCTTTATGATATCACTTGCCTGTTCTTGAACTGCCTAAAGCAATTATCTTCTGTGGATTAGAGGCTTATGGAACTCTGTAGGAATTCTTGAAGTCTTGAACGTAAATCCAATAAGAGAGGCTGCTCACTGGGAGTGTCAGCAAATGGTAAAATAATTTGAATTAGTTCTTGAACTTCACTACCAAAACCTGCTACCAGTACAATTTTTTTTTTCAATCTGCTCCTCAAATCTAATAAAATCAGTTCCAGTGTAACTTGAACATTGCAGCAATTAGGAAGACCTTCCAAAATCTAAATACTCTTGCCATTCTGTAGATTTTATCAAGTGGACATGCACTTAACTCTAGCTCCATATAGACCAAAACTTTCTTTCTATGGTGTTACAAGTTCTGCTGCAGCTTAAGGCACCGGTTCTTTGTGGTCTTCAATTAAATTGCAATACCATCAGAAAAAACAGTAGGATGATCAGATTTCGGAGCTACCAGCAAATCAAAACTCAATTCCCATTTCATATTTGAGTGCCACTTGAGATCTTTACTTGTCCAGGCTACGAACTCCAAGCAGAATTTCATTCGTTGCAGCAATCTGTTCACCTTGATGTTTCAGCTTTGGGACTGAAAGTGATTTAGAACTTCTCAGCCTGTAGTTGTTCTCAAATCACAAAATTCATGGGATAACAAATAGGTTAAGAGCTCCAATTTTCAACCGAGTACAACAGCACCAGAATTCCATGGCTTAGAGTGAAACTTACTATAACCATGTGGTTTAACCTTCCCATACTTATACCCATGAAAGTTTCCAACCGGTCTCTGACTTGCAACAATTTTAATCTATGAATTTGGATTTCCAAATTTCTCTGCAGTTATCTCCAATGCTCTTCAAAAGGCTGCTTGCTCTAAGCTATTTCTTATCAGGATCTCTGATTTGGAACACACGAGATTCATGACATAAAAAACTTGTTGGTCAATGTATTGAAGGCAAACACCCTTAGGAACTAAAACTGCAGGTTCCCTTGATGATTGGCTAACTGATATTGCTTCAATCGTACAGAATTTTCCATCTACCAGCATAGTCCAACACTTCATTGATTCTAAATCTTTGTGATCTTCCAACTTAATCCTCTTGAGATTTTGCACGTTTGCTCCAAGTATCCAACTAACTAACATTTGTGCTGTGGCTAATAATCTTCAGAAATTTCTACTGCCCTTCCCGTCTGCTCAGCAGCAAGAGAAGTTGCTTTTAGAAATTCTGCTGCACCCTTGTTGAAGTTGAAATTGGGTTGCACGGATAGGTAAGGATGCTATTGGTACTGGCACAATTCTGATAACACTGCCATTTCTAGTACAATCCATCCAGATCAGTACAAAGCTTCAACCACAAGTATTTCCAGCAGTAGTTCCAATCTCTCAATTTTCCTACCATTTTCAGAACTGTAGGTCGATTAAGTTCCGAATGGCCAAGCTCTGTAGCAAATTTCTGCCCAACGAAACAGATTATCCTCCCCCACACTTAAAATTTTGTCCGTCTCGGACAAACAACTTATCAAGTTATTCTTCCAATATGCGAACCAAAGATACGAGAGAAGATAATCCACGAAGATAACAAAAACCATAAATGGCAAATGTAAGGATATGACATGTAAGACAACATGGAAGTATCTGTTGGGAGATCGGTTGGCCGGCTAGAGGGGGGTGAATAGCCCTAATTCGTTGGACGTCGTAATTCGCTCGTTCTTCTTGCGTCGCTTGTCTACGATTGTTGTTAGCGCAGCGGAATACTAATACAAATAACAATACTAACAACAAATACAATCACACGCAATACACAAGATATACGTGGTTCGGAACCGAATGGTTCCTACTCCACGGGTGAGCTCCTCGAGCTCGTGTTATGCGCACGGCACTAACAATACTCCTTATCGACTATACGTCGGAGGTGGAGAAACCTCTCACAAGCAATTACAAAGTAATATAGAAATACAAACAAGAATACAAATACAATACAAAAGAAACTCTTTTCACCGATTGCTTTTGATCACTTGTTTGTTGCTTGCTTTGATTGGCTCTTGAAGGACTGGAATGCAACAGCAAATCCCCTCCAATAGCTTCCTTAAAGGCTTAGCCGAAATCCTCCTCTTGAGCTCCTTTTATAACCTGTATCAAGCTGATCTCGCGCCCATCGGATCATTGATCGTGACCATCGATCGGGATATCGTTGCGTTGTCTCTGCAAGCGGCGGATCCACGTCGGACAAGTTCCAGCGGATCACACATCGATCGTGATGGCACCCATCGATCGGCCCGATCATCCATCGATCAGTCTTTGGCGAGCTCGACTCCGTGCGTGCCCGTGCGCAGTGTCATCGATCATTTGCCGTCCCTTGGCGGTCGGATCATCCATCGATCATTGCCCCTACGGTTCGATCGAACCAACCTATTCGACCTAGAAGCGATCGGCCCGGCACCTATTCGGATCGTGATGTCGGCTAAAACCTCAAACATTACCATGTTTGAGCCTCCATTCGATCTTAGCCACTTGGCCAAGTCCACGGAGTTTCCACGAAGCTCTCTTCCCTCGACCTCGTCCTCGGATCGTCAGCGGCCGCCAGCGCGCATCCCTTGGCCCGGCGTCATGCCCTAGAAGTATGCTTCCTTTGGGCTCCTCCCGCCGCTCCCCGTCCGGCCGGTCCCTCGGATGCACCAAGCGCCGCGGCCGCAATGCCATCCTTCACCGACTCAATGAACAAGAGCCTAGTGAACTTACCAAGTCCTCAAGACTTCCCAAATGCACCAAGCGCACGGCTTCGCAATGCATTTCTCACCAAGCACCGAGCGCACGGCTCCGCAATGCTTTTCTCACCAAGCACCGAGCGCCGCGGCTGAATGCCTTTGGATTTCCATGATGTCATGAGTTTTGTCTATCATCAAAATACCATCGAGTCTACCCGGGATTGCACCAACAATCTTCCAACAATCTCCCCCTTATTGATGATTGACAAAACTACCATCACAAGTCTACCAATTCTCCCATATTGGCAATTCTCATATCCCAATGAGAATTCCAACGAACCCTAATTGGTAACTTGGTAACTTCTCCCCCTTTTTGACATTACATCAAGGTCCTCCCCAAGGGTATGAATGTCTCATATCCCAATGAGATCTTATAATCTCTCCCTTGGAGGAACACATGCCTACAATCTTCCAAGTGATCCCATATCACTTAAAGAGGCACCCCAATTTCCTCCCATGAGGAAATACAAATCCATCCTCCCATGATGGATTCCTCCCCTAGAGGCTTGCTCCCCCTTGACCATTGCACCAACAATGTCCTTGGAAGTCCCTAAGTCAATAGGAACATTTACCAATCAAAATTAAGGCAAAGTTCAACAATGAACTTTCTTCCACCTTAAAATTGATACTCACCCTCAACTCCTAATCCATATCCAATGGATTTCCACCCTCTCTAATGCTATCCCAAGCATATCCTAGGGTTAGGAGTGGTTAGGGGACCTTAACCTAATTGAACATGGGCCTAATTATCAAGATTTACCCGAAATCGACATTGTGCGGTCGACTCTGTCGGATAACGATCATTGGACTTACCATCGATCGTTGGCCGCCTCGGATCGGTGATAACTAATTTTTTGATTTGAAATGAATTTAAATCCATAAGTAAATATACATACATAGATAAATCTTGAAATTTGGTATGCATAATACTTATTACAATCATTATGGGTGAAAATTATTGGAAAATTATTTTACCCATTAAATTAGGAGATTAATACAAAGTTCAAAAGTTTAGAAAAGCTTCAATAAAGAGCCCTCTTTGTATCATCCCATTCAATGGTGATAGCTATCACAAGATAGTCTTCACCAAGGTTTTGCAAAATGTTTTCAAAATGTTTTCAAAACCTTTAATTTCATTTTCCTAAACATCTCACTAATATCTAGATTTGTAAAACACATTCAAGACAATTAACATAGTGAGATGTGGGTTTTTGTTCTTTTCTTGGTCTCATGCATATATCTAGGCAATATTTATTTGATTCCCATCAAATTGTGCCATAGTCCTTGAATTCATTTTATTATGCATGATGATTATGGCATAGATATGATTTAGATAAAAACATATGCCAATATCATGATGTCATGGCATGTAAATGAAACTTAAGCATACATGACATCTAAAAATAACATTAAACATGATCGCTGACATTTTATAAATAAAAATGAGAATGATGTCATGACATGGCAAGGCAAATAAAGCATGGCAAGAAAAATATACTAAGGTCTAGAATACCTAAGTGTTAAAATCAATTTGCCATTTCTAGGGATTAAATCAATTTGCCTTAAAGCCATTCATCTCCCTAGTGTGCCAAAAACCCAAAATGGCACACCAATACCTCTAAGACCTAATTGTGCCAATTTAAATCATTTTAAACTTCTCAAACATATTGGCACACCCTAATGTGTCAACTCTACTATGGTTAGGTTAACTACCCATCCACCTAGAGTTGACACACCCTAACCCATTTAGCGTGAATCGATCACGCTTTTAGGAACCCAATACCTATTGGAGCTCCTTGGGTTAACAAGGTATTCCCTAGGGATAACTTCCCTAGATACATTCCTAATGACCCTTTTAGGCTTTGAAGCCTTAGTCAAATGGGTCTTACTTGGGTCAACTCTAGAGGTGACTCCTCCATTGACCTTCTTAGTGGCTTTCTTGGTTTTTCTTAAGTCCTTGGCCACTAAACACATACCATGGCTAGACTTAGGGATAACTTCCCTATTAGCCTTGGTTTGTCTAGACCTAGAAATAGTTCCATAATCAAATGGAACATTATGGTAGGACATAGGTTTGTGACCCAAACCCTTCTTGTCCTTAGACCGTTTTTGAATCTTAGGTCTTGACTTTTGGGCATTTGACCCTAGAAATGAATTTTCTATGATTCTAAGGGTTTTCTCCATTCTCTCAAGTCTTGACCTCAAGACTTGGTTCTCTAGCTCTAATTTTCCCAATTTTGAATTTTCATTAGGTTTTTGGGAAAGGTTCTTCCTCTTAGGCATGTGCCTAGATTTCTTGGGATTAATACCCAAGTTTTCTTCAACTCTCCTAATTGACTCTTTAGGTAAAATTGATCTAGAATTGTGAGTCCTAGGTTTGTTCTTAGAGAAACTAACATGCTTAGCACTTAAACAAACATGTTTATTCCTACTAGCATGCTTTTCATTAATCATAGCAAGAGAGCTAAAATAATTCCTTTTGGCATGCTTTTTGACTTTAGGAATTAAAGGTGCATTAAATAAATGTACCTTAGGGTTAGCTTTAGGAGCTCCCCTACATGAGTTGCACCTTCTTGCCCTTTCTTCCTCCCCCTAGGGCATTGGCTTCGGTAGTGTCCATTTTGATTGCATTGGAAGCACACAATGTGCTCTTTGCTTCTAGTTGAGGGAACACCGGCATCCTTTGACTTTGGGTTGACTTTTGGTGTCGATGCCTTCTTCTTAGCCAATTTAGGGCATTTGCTTTTGTAATGCCCTTTCTCCCTACACTCAAAGCATATTATGTGATTTTTATTCAAAATGATAACACTTGAGTTACCTAGGAGGTGGTGGAGGCCTCTTCTTGATCTTCACTTCTCCGGATGTAGATGCTTCTAGTTCTTGCCCGGGATGGAAGATTGCCTTTCCTCCCTCAATGCTAGAGGTGGAGGTCTCCACCAAGTCATCAACATCTTCAAATGTTGTGTGCTTTTTCCTCGCATTTTCCTCTACTTGTGCCGATTGGGAATTTTCTTGGAATTTCATTACCTTATTCCATAATTCCCTTGCATCCCTATAATCACCCAATCTAGACCAAATAGAGTTAGGTAATAAATCACTAAGTAATTTTATTACCTCAAGATTTGTCTTGAAGTCCTTAATTTGGTCTTGGGTCCACCTTGACTTCTCAATTTGCTTGTTGTTTTATCCCTAGGCATCTCAAACCATTTTCTACAATAATCATATAATCAAAATTGGTCTCGAGATATACCTCCATCCGTTTCCTCCACCAAGAAAGATCTCCATCGAATTTTGGTGGATGGATGAAGCCGGCCATTTGTAGTGCTCTCGCGGCGGTTAGTCCTTGAAGAGCGACCTTTGCTGTGATACCTGTTGTGGGGAGATCGGGTGGCCGGCCAGAGGGGGTGAATAGCCCTCGCTCTGGACGTCAGAATTGCTCGTTCTTGCGTCGCTTGTCTACGATTGTTGTTAGCGCAATGCGAATACTAATACAAATAACAATACTAACAACAAATACAATCACACGCAATACACAAGATATACGTGGTTCGGAACCGAATGGTTCCTACTCCACGGGTGAGCTCCTCGAGCTCGTGTTATGCGCACGGCACTAACAATACTCCTTATCGACTATACGTCGGAGGTGGAGAAACCTCTCACAAGCAATTACAAAGTAATATAGAAATACAAACAAGAATACAAATACAATACAAAAGAAACTCTTTTCACCGATTGCTTTTGATCACTTGTTTGTTGCTTGCTTTGATTGGCTCTGAAGGTCCTGGAATGCAACAAAGAATTCCTCCAATAGCTCCTCAAAAGCCTTGGCGTAAATCCTCCAACTTGAGCTCCTTTTATAACCCGTGATCAAGTCGATTCGCGCCATCACCGATCGATCGTGACCATCACGATCGATATCGTAGCCGTTGTCTCACAACGGATCCACGCTGGACAAGTTCCAACGGATCACACATCACCGATCGATGGCACCCATCACGATCGATCATCATCGATCGAGTCTTTGGCGAGCTCGACTCCATTCTATGCGTGCAGTGTCATCGATCGGCATTGCCGTCCCTTGGCGGTCGTGATCGATCCATCGATCATTGCCCTCCCTCGGCGGTCGGTAAACATTACCATGTTTGAGCCTCCGACATTCAGTCTTAGCCACTTGGCCAAGTCCACACGGAGTTTCCCACCGAAGCTCTCTTCCCTCGGCCTACGTCCCTCGGATGCGTCAAGCGCACGGCTTCGCAACGCTATCCTTCGCGTCTCATGCCCTAGAAGTATGCTTCCTTTGGGCTCACTCCCTTCACTCTCCGTCCGGCGGTCCCTCAGATGCACCAAGCGCACGGCTTCGCAATGCCATCCTTCACCGACTCAAGGACCCCGAGCCTAGTGAACTTACCAAGTCCTCAAGACTTCCCAAATGCACCAAGCGCACGGCTTCGCAATGCATTTCTCACCAAGCACCGAGCGCACGGCTCCGCAATGCTTTTCTCACCAAGCACCGAGCGCACGGCTCCGCAATGCCTTTGGATTTCCCATGACAATCCCATGTCATGAGTTTTGTCTATCATCAAAATACCATCGGGAGTCTACCTGGGACGATTGCACCAACAATCTTCCAACAGTATCAAGTGGATTAGACAAGCAATACAAGTGAGGAAAAGAATCAAGAGTGAAATCCTTCATCATATTCATGCGAATAAATGCTATTGCAGTTTTAAAAAGACTCAAAGCAAGTTATAGAGTAACAAGTATCACACGTGTATCACACTAAAGTGGGTAAATGATTGAAATGGCTTTACTACCTCACTAGGTGAATAAAAATCAAGCTTGATCTATCAATAAAAAGTTCACCATCATAACAAGTGACTGCATGCAAGTGAAGTCTCCTATCATACACAAAAATCCACAATCTGATGATCAAACTTAACTAATTTTTACCACCTCTGAAATGATACTAAGGCATGCATAGGGGAATATTATTTGACTCAACGAAAACAACTAAACAACCTAGGCAAACAGGCAAATACTAAACAATTAAACAACCAGTTATTTCCAAACATGAGAGGAAGGAAGAAAATACAGTAAACAAAAGAATACACTCCCCTGTCATGTCGGAGAAGAAGCATCCTCAAGGTACAATTTTTCTACTATAGCTTCTCTCGCCCCTTCGTGAAATATCTTGAGACGGTGTCCATTTACTCTGTAAGTGTTCCCTGAAGAAAGTTCCTGCACCTCTACAACACCATAGGGAAACACATTAGTAACACAAAAAGGACCATCCCACCTGGATCTCAACTTACCTCCGATCAACTGAGGCAGAGGCACAATAAAACTATATCGCCAATATGGAACTCCTTCCTCACAATCCTCTTGTCATGAAAATTTTTAGTCTTCTCCTTGTAAATGCGGAAGTTCTCATATGCTTCTAACCGTATCTCTTCAAGTTCCTGAAGTTGGAGTTTCCTCTCTCTCCAAGCTTTGTAAGCCTCCATGTTGCAAGCTTTTACTGCCCAATAAGCCTTGTGCTCAATCTCCACCGGCAAGTGACATGCTTTTCCATAAACCAACCTGTAAGGGGACATGCCTATGGGAGTCTTATAGGCAGTCCTGTAGGCCCACAGAGCGTCCTCCAACCTTTTGCTCCAATCTTTCTGCAGCCCCTATGTCTTCTCGGTATAGATTTGACTCTCTGTTTGATACTTCACCGCCCATCTGCTCGAGGGTGATAAGGAGTAGAAATCTTATGAAACACCCATACCGCCAAAGATGGCTTTCATGTGTCTCAAGGTAAAAAGTGGGACCCTTGATCGCTTATGATCGCCCTGGATACCCCAAATCTACAAAATATGTGAGACCTGACAAAATTCACAACAACTAGAGAATCATCATGTTAGTAATATATGAGAGATGTCCTAAGGCAATCGCCTTATGTATGAACCATTTATATGATAAATGAAGATTCACTATTTGAGTATACATGTTTTAATGTATTTGATTGGATCTTAAACTCATTTACTGAATGTCCACGATACGATTCACAGCATGAGAGAATTTGTGATTGGATCACAACTAGTGAGTATCTCTACATGTGTAATTGTGATGTATCGGAATTATCCCTAGTCGATGAATTGATGGATTTGGACACCATCAATTCTGTTGAGACTAGCACGAGGTATACTCCTTGGTGTATCCAAGCAGCTAATTCTCACTGGCTGGAGATATTGTGATGTCCGGAGTTAATCGTGAATGCTAGTTATGGTAACTAGTTCATTGGAGTGACCAGCCGTAAGACTTCATATGGTTCTCTGCATATATAGATATGTCAATGAAGCTCTTACTGCGGCTTAAGTGCGATGTTCCTTTGACTTACGGTATTCAAGTCATCTTGATCATAAAGACTTATGCTTTGACATCTTAAGCAAGCATCTCTGAGGAGATGTGGACCCGGGATGATTGGGTATAAGTCGAAGTGATCGAAGGTGTTTGAATAGCCTATAAAGGATTCACCACTCCTTGCGAGGAGATGTATACCCATGGCCTCTCGTCGGATTGTTACTAAAGTCTTAAAGCATTACATGTTTAGAGTAAGGTACTCTTGAAACATGTGCGAACTAGAATCCGTGAGGACGAGGAAATGATACTTGGGCTAGGTGTGACGTAGTCATCCTAGTGGGGCCCGACACTATAGACCATGTCTGAACCAAGTGGGTATAAGATGAGTGAAGGGAATGGGGCGAATCATTCGAAATCCAAGGGTTTCAGAAATAGTTCTGGATCAACCGTTGATCTTTTCGGTTAATTGGGGATCATGATGTACTACTAGGTGCCACTCATGATCGTTCTATAATTAATGGTTAATTATAGACGACCAACATAAACCGAGAACCTATTTGGTCACATACACAACGAGCGTAATCCGAAGGATTTAAAACGAGCTTGAGAATGGGATTCTCAGACCGAGAAAAACTAGGTTTTGTTGGACCAAACAAGAAGCGAGCATGAAATCGTTTCAGTCGCAATGGAAGCGTGGATGGGCCGTGTCTTATGAAGACATAATGGATGAACCAAAATGGTTTGGTTCTAATCCAATGGAGGAGAATAAACCAAAGGGTTTGGTTTATTTTAAACTAATGAACCAAAAGTTTGTTCGGTTCGTTTTAACTTAAAATAAACCATCATGGTTTGGTTTATTTTAACTTATATTAATGGAGCGGGTTAATGGGCCTCATGGTTATAATCCAATAACCATTAAGAGAATTAGTTCTCTATAAAAGAGGGCTTAAGGGATTGTTAAGCCCTAATCCAAAAACCCTAGCCCTATGTTGCCGCCCACCTCCTCCCTTTAGAGTTTTTCGGCGCCAACACCCCCATTGCCGCCTCCCAGCCCTTGTGCCACCGTCCAAGTTGTTGCCGGCGTCCAAGCTTCGGCCGGTGATCCTCCGGCAACTCTCCGGTGTTCTCCTTTGGGTTTGGCATCAAGGTGAGCTTCATCCTACCTTTTTGGCCGGCCCTATTTCCTCCACCAAAGCTGTCCAGTTTTCTGGACAGCTTGTTCTCTTCTCGTCGGAGCGTCGTTTGGACGACGGTTAGAGCTCCGACAGCGCCTAACTTACCGGGGATTCAATCTCCGGTAATCCTCTGAGGTGGAGGACGAAGGATTCGTCAAACGGTTGACGAATACCTCTCCGGAGAAGCGAGTTTTGAGGACTCGGTTTTGGATCCGAATTTGGATTCGGATCGTGATCATCTCTCGATCACATTGTCTTCAACACGAGGCTAGTAACCCGTACGAAGACGAGGCTCGTGACTTAGCGAAGTCATCCCGAGGATACTCGGCATGAATACGGATAGAGACGATTCTAGCGAGGATCGTTCCGGTTGATGTCGTTCCCGCTACACGTGATACGAAAGGTATACGTAGTTAAATTTCCTTTTATTGCAAATTTAAATTTATGGTTATGTCTACACATGTTGTACTATACATGTGTGTGATGTGTGTGTTGTAATAAATGTAGATTTATTATTTTTATTTCTTCCGCTGTGCACATGTTTACGAAACATGTTCGAACACACACTCGCCGCTGTGCCCGGAAACCCAACAGTGGTATCAGAGCCCAGGTTGTGTTTTGACATAATCGTAAAATGGTTTTGCGATAGTCATAATGATATTTTTGGAGATTTTCTACTTTTGGAAAGTTAGAAGTATTTATGGAAAATTTTCAATTTTGGAAAGTCTAAAAGTATTTATGGAAATCTTCCACTTTTAGAAAGTTGGAAGTATTTATGGAAATTAATATTTTCATAAATAAAATATTAGATTAGATTTTGGAAATTTGTTTCCTAATTTAATCTTGATTTGATTTGGGAAATTAAATCTTAAAAATATTTTATTTCCATAAGTAGTTTTGATGATTTAGGAAATTGGTTTCCTAAATTGACTTTCCTTAATCAACTATTTCCACAAATATAATATGTGATTAGATTTGGAAATTTGTTTCCTAATTTAATCATGATTTGATTTGGAGAATCAAATTTTAAACATATTTTATTTCCATAAATAGTTATGACATATAAGGAAATATTGTACATGACATAATTGTATGCCATGTAATTGCATTAGATGTATATCATTATGTCATGCATGTCGTGACATGTAGATGTATGTCATGTATGTCATGCCATGTAGATAATAGTTATTTGCATGTAAAGAGGATGAGACATAAAAACCCTAACTCAATATTAAAGCCTACACCTTCCATTAATATGGTTAGAACCAGAGTTCCGTTTCTTGTTCGGGTTGTTGGACTCTCTCCAAGCCCGGCTCGAACCCAAACATGTTCAAACCATGGAATAGTTTAGTACTAATATGGTAAGAGTCAGAGGTCAATCGTTAGCTTTGGTTGTTGGACTCTCTCCATGCCGGGCTAATTGGTTGAATGCGCTCTAACCATATTAAAACTATTTCTTGATTAATGGGTTGGCTTTAACCTGGAGCATCGGCTTGTTGGACTCTCTCCAAGGTCGATGTAAAGGGAGGTGAAGTTGGGTGCTATGCATATGATGCATACTTGTTAATGTGTTAACAACCCGATGTATGTGTGAACATTCAATTAGTTGATAGCACATTGTGATAGTTGCATATACGTGATATGCAATCGGTATAGTTGATACCTACCATCGTAGTTATGAATGGCTTGTTGGACTCTCTCCAAGGTTGTTAATATCTATGATGGATATTAGCCCATTCGGAGATGGACCTACGATCTCCCGAAGTGATTTTGGGGTTTTTGAAATTTGAAAAATGAATGGGATTTATAAATGTATATTGATGCATTTTAAAAATCATTTTCTCATATATGCTCGTTTCGTATTTCTAGGTCAATCGTTTGATCATGACGTCTTTGAATTTGTGCACTATTTTGGATTCAAACAAACTGACTGGGCCTAACTTCCTGGACTGGCTTAGAAACCTGAGAATTGTTCTCAAGGTGGAAAAGCTAGCATATGTCCTTGAAGAGCCTCTTCCCAACCGTCCTAAGGACGATGCAACTCCAGACCAAATGTTGGTCTATCAAAAGCATGTGGCAGATTCTGAGCTGGCGAGTTGCATCATGCTAGCGGCGATGGTACCTGAGCTGCAAAAGCAGCATGAGCATATGGATGCTAATACTATGGTCTTCCATCTTTATGAGTTTTTTGATAAGCAAGTGAGATTCGAAAGGTTTGAAGTCTACAAGCTCCTCTTCACCTCTAAGATGCAAGAAGGTTCATCTGTGGTACTGCTCAACATGCTGAAGACTGTGGAGCCTTCTGAGAAGCATGAGCAGGGGACGGTGTTGTTAGTTGATTCCTCGAAGAAAGGTTCTAAGAGGGAGTCAAAGGAACAACAGAAGGGGAAGAAGAAAAAGGCAGAACTAGCTCAAAAGGGCACTTGTCATCATTATGGCAAGTAGGGCCATTGGCGAAGAAATTGCAAGATTTATCTTGAGTCCGTGAAGAAGGATAAGGCATAAGATGCTCCATCTTTTTCATATATCTTCATTATTGATTTTCATTCTATTCCCTCAGACACTTGGGTATTGGATACTGGATGTGGCTCACATATATGTAATGATATACATGGGCTAAGGAATAGAAGAAGACTCATCAAGGGAGAGTCAAATTTACGTGTTGGGAATGGAGCAAAGGTTGCTGCACTCGCCATCGGAACGTATTTGTTGAAACTTCCTGTAGGACTTGTCTTAGAACTGGACAATTGCTTTTATGTTTCTTCATTGATAAAGAACATCATTTCTATTTCTTGTTTAAATAGAAATGGGTACCATTTGACTGTTAGTAACAATTGTTGTTACATAACTTTGAATGGAGTTCTTTATGGGACTGGAACTTTAAGCAATGGTGTTTATACGTTGGACGTATCCAGTGAAATTTGCAATATCGAAGCGAGCAACAAGCGTGCTCGAAAGGATAATCAAATAGACTCCTATATGTGGCATTGTCGTCTTGGCCATATAAGCAAGAAACGCATGTCCGAATTACACCGATGTGGAATTCTAGAATCGTTTGAATTGGATTCATACGATACATGTGAATCATGCTTAAAAGGCAAGATGACTAAGTTACCATTTTCAGGAAAAGGTGAACGAGTGGGAGAGTTACTAGGTCTAATACATACTGATGTATGTGGACCTATGTCAACTCAAGCTTTAGGATGCTATAGCTACTTCATTACCTTCACCGATGATCACTCACGGTTTGGGTATGTGTTCTTGATGAAACACAAGTCTGAAGCCTTTGAAAGGTTCAAAAAATTCAGAAATGAAGTAGAGAAACAACATGACAAGAGTATTAAAATACTTCGATCAGATCGAGGTGGTGAATACTTAAGTCAAGAGTTTCTTGATTATCTAAGAGACAATGGTATATTATCTCAATGGACTCCGCCATATACACCACAGCCTAATGGTGTATCTGAGAGGCGTAACCGGACCTTGTTGGACATGGTCAGGTCAATGATGAATCATGCGAATCTTCCCAAGTCCTTTTGAGGCTATGCACTTCAGACAACTGTTTACTTGTTAAACAGAATGCCAACCAAGGTAGTCTCTACTACTCCATATGAGATATGGAATGGTAAGAAACCTCATGTATCTTACTTGAAGATATGGGGTTGTCCTGCTTATGTGAAGCGGACTATATCAGAAAAATTGGATGCTAAGTCTGATAAATGTCTATTTATTGAATACCCTAAGGAAACAAGGGGTTACCAATTCTATCATCCTGTGGAACAAAAGGTGTTTGTTTCAAGGCATGCTGTGTTTCTAGAGAAAGAGTTTCTCTTGCAAGAAAACAGTGGGAGTGTCGTTGAGCTTGAGGAGGCTCGAGAGACTCAAATTGACATTGATGAGATACCTGGTTAAGCACAACAGCCGACAACTCATAGTGATGAGCAATCGGCTGGACCTATTGTAACACCACATCTTCGTAGATCTGGTAGAACACGCAACATTCCTGAGAGATATGGATTTCTCGTAAGTGAATCGAACGACGTGTTACTCATTGATGATGAGGAGCCTACCAGCTATGAAGAAGTGCTGACAAGTTTAGAAAGGGATAAGTGGCTTAATGCCATGAAGTCGGAAATGGATTCCATGTATGAAAACCAAGTTTGGAACTTGGTTGACCCACCTGAAGGCATCAAGCCTATAGGGTGCAAGTGGGTTTTCAAGAAGAAAACCGATATGGATGGTAATGTGATTACCTATAAAGCTAGATTAGTGGCGAAAGGATATCGTCAAAAACAAGGTGTTGATTATGACGAAACCTATTCACCTGTAGCTATGCTTAAATCCATTCGGATGCTCCTGGCCATAGTGGCTCATTATGATTATGAGATATGGACGATGGATATGAAAACAGCTTTCCTTAATGGAAACCTGCTCGAGGACGTGTATATGATACAGCCTGAGGGTTTCACATCGGTTGATAAAACCAAGGTATGCAAATTACGACGGTCCATATATGGATTGAAGCAATCATCCAGGAGCTGGAATATCCGTTTTGATGAGACAATCAAAAAGTTTGATTTCTCAAAAAATCCAGACGAACCTTGTGTGTACAAGAAGGTTAGTGGGAGTGCAGTCGTGTTCCTAGTATTGTATGTCAGTTAAGGTTTGGTTATCCAAGACATTCTCCATGAAAGACCTGAGAGAAGCAACCTACATCCTCGGGATTAAGATCTATAGAGATAGATCGAAACGGTTGCTTGGTCTTTCGCAGTCTACATATATAGACCGAGTGCTAAAGAGGTTTAGCATGTCGGAATCCAAGAAAGGTTTCCTACCCATCAGGCATGGGGTACACCTTTCGAAGTCTATGTGTCCGCGCACAAAAGACGAGAGGATTTGCATGAGTAAGATTCCTTATGCATCCGCAATAGGATCTATCATGTATGTTATGTTATGTACGAGGCCCGATGTATCGTATGCTCTGAGTGTCACAAGCAGATACCAGTCTGATCCAGGAATGGATCATTGGGTGGCTGTTAAGACGATCCTTAAGTACTTAAGAAGAACTAAGGATGTGTTCCTAATATATGGAGAAGGGGACATGGTGATACGCGGGTATACGGATGCGGCTTCCGCATGCAGACAAGGATGATTCCAGGTCTCAGTCTGGATACGTGTTCACCTTGAATGGGGGCGCAGTGAGTTGGAAAAGTTCCAAACAAGACACTGTAGCGGATTCTACCACTGAGGCAGAATACATTGCAGCTTCGGAAGCAGCAAAGGAAGCAGTTTGGATCAAGAAGTTCATTTATGAAATTGGTGTGATTCCGGCCATTGTTGAAGCAATACCGGTCTACTGCGACAACAATGGAGCAATTGCACAAGCGAAAGAGACAAGGTCTCATCAACGATCCAAACATGTGCTTCGCCGCTATCATCTTATCAAAGAGATCATCAGTAGGAACGAAATACAAATCGAGAAAATTCCCACTGAAAGGAACTTAGCGGATCCTTTGACTAAAGCATTACCTCAAAGTAAGTTTGAGGGTCATGTTAGAGCTTATGGTATTGATACGGCGATTGGCATTAGGCTGGCGGGAGTCTGTTAGTAATATATGAGAGATGTCCTAAGGCAATCGCTTTATGTATGAACCATTTATATGATAAATGAAGATTCACTATTCGAGTATACATGTTTTCATGTATTTGATTAGATCTTAAACTCATTTACTGAATGTCCACGATACGATTCACAGCATGAGAGAATTTGTGATTGGATCACAACTAGTGAGTATCTCTACATGTGTAATTGTGATGTATCAGAATTATCCCTAGTCGATGAATTGATGGATTTGGACACCATCAATTCTGTTGAGACTAGCACGAGGTATACTCCTTGGTGTATCCAAGCAGCTGATTCTCACTGGCTGGAGACATTGTGATGTCCAGAGTTAATCATGGATGATAGTTATGGTAACTAGTTCATTGGAGTGACCAGCCGTAAGACTTCATATGGTTCTCTGTATATATAGATATGTCAATGAAGCTCTTACTGCGGCTTAAGTGCGATGTTCCTTTGACTCGCGGTATTCAAGTCATCTTGATCATAAAGACTTATGCTTTGACATCTTAAGCAAGCATCTCTAAGGAGATGTGGACCCGGGATGATTGGGTATAAGTCGAAGTGATCGAAGGTGTTTGAATAGCCTATAAAGGATTCACCACTCCTTGCGAGGAGATGTATACCCATGGCCTCTCGTCGGATTGTTACTAAAGTCTTTGGCCAAAGCATTACATGTTTAGAGTAAGGTACTCTTCGAAACATGTGCAGTAACTAGAATTCGTAGGACGAGGAAATAATACTTGGGCTAGGTGTGACGTAGTCAGCCTAGTGGGGACTGACACAATAGACCATGTCCTGAACCAAGTGGGTATAAGATGAGTGAAGGGAATGGGGCACGAATCATTCGAGCCAATAAGGGTTTCGTAAATAGTTCTGGATCAACCGTTGATCTTTTCGGTTAATTGGGGATCATGATGTACTACTAGGTGCCACTCATGATCGTTCTATAATTAATGGTTAATTATAGACGGCCAACATAAACCGAGAACCTATTTGGTCACATACACAATGAGCCTAATCCGAAGGATTTAAAACGAGCTTGAGAATGGGATTCTCAGACCGAGAGTAACTAAGTTTGGTTGGACCAAACAAGAAGCGAGCATGAAATCGTTTCAGTCGCAATGGAAGCGTGGATGGGCCGTGTCTTATGAAGACATAATGGATGAACCAAAATGGTTTGGTTCTAATCCAATGGAGGAGAATAAACCAAAGGGTTTGGTTTATTTTTAACGAATGAACCAAAAGTTTGTTCGGTTCGTTTTAACTTAAAATAAACCATCATGGTTTGGTTTATTTTAACTTATATTAATGGAGCAGGTTAATGGGCCTCATGGTTATAATCCAATAATCATTAAGAGAATTAGTTCTCTATAAAAGAGGGCTTAAGGGATTGTTAAGCCCTAATCCAAAAACCCTAGCCCTATGTTGTCGCCCACCTCCTCCCTTTGGAGTTTTTTGGCGCCAACACCCCCATTGCCGCCGCCCAGCCCTTGTGCCGCCGTCCAAGTTGTTGCCGGCGTCCAAGCTTCGGCCGGTGATCCTCCGGCAACTCTCCGGTGTTCTCCTTTGGGTTTGGCATCAAGGTGAGCTTCATCCTACCTTTTTGGCCGGCCCTATTTCCTCCACCAAAGCTGTCCAGTTTTCTGGACAGCTTGTTCTCTTCTCATCGGAGCGTCGTTTGGACGACGGTTAGAGCTCTGACAGTGCCTAACTTACCGGGGATTCGATCTCCGGTAATCCTCTGAGGTGGAGGATGAAGGATTCGTCAAACGATTGACGAATACCTCTCCGGAGAAGCGAGTTTTGAGGACTCGGTTTTGGATCCGAATTTGGATTCGGATCGTGATCATCTCTCGATCACATCGTCTTCAACACGAGGCTAGTAACCCATACGAAGACGAGGCTCGTGACTTAGCGAAGTCATCCCGAGGATACTCGGCATGAATACGGATAGAGACGATTCTAGCGAGGATCGTTCCGGTTGATGTCGTTCCCGCTACACGTGATACGAAAGGTATACGTAGTTAAATTTCCTTTTATTGCAAATTTAAATTTACGGTTATGTCTACACATGTTGTACTATGCATGCATGTGATGTGTGTGTTGTAATAAATGTAGATTTATTATTTTTATTTCTTCCGCTGTGCACATGTTTACGAAACATGTTCGAACACACACTCGCCGCGGTGCCCGGAAACCCAACACATCAGTCCTGGTGGGGATGGCCTCCACCCATTTGGAAACATAATCAACAGCCAAAAGAATGTAAGAAAATCCAAAAGATACAGGAAAAGGTCCCATAAAATCGATACCCCAAACGTCGAAAATCTCACAGAATAACAAAGATTGTTGAGACATTTCATTTCTACGCTGAAATAGTTCCCCTATATTCCCCTCGCCTGACATCTCTCACAAACTTTATAGAATTCTTATAGTGCATCGCATGGAAATAGGGTGGGCCAATATACACTGCATCTAAACTTTCCTAGTTAAATTCTTTGGGGGTCCAAAATGCCCCCACATGCTAGAGAATGACAAAAGTAAGTACAATAAACTCATAATAGTCAGAACACATCTCCTAATAATCTGATCACTACAAAACTTCCAAAGGTAAGGATCATCCCATACATAATACTTGGCATCACTTTTCAATTTCTAGACTTGTGCATGAAAAAAATGAAGGTACAACACGGCAACTAAATAGTTAGCAATATCGCATACCGGTGTCTTACCTGCGGTGAAAAAGCGCTCATCCGAAAAGAATCTGCTATGGGGGTGGAATCTATCTCTGTCACTATCCTGCTCAGATGGTCTGCTACCAGGTTCTCCCTCCCGCTCCTATCGCGTATCTCTATGTCGAATTCTTGAAGCAGAAGCATCCATCTAATCAGTCTTGGTTTTGCATCAGGCTTCTTCAGGAGTAATTTCAAAGATGCATGATCAGAAAAAAACAACCACATGAGAACATAGCAAGTAAGATCTGAATTTATCTAAAGCAAAAACAATAGCTAAAAGCTATTTTTCTGTGGTGGTGTAGTTGGATTGTGCAGCATCCAATGTCCTCGAGGCGTAGCAGATCACATGAGACGCTCTGTCTACTCTCTACGCCAAGACAGCTCCTACCGCATAGTTCGAGGCATCACACATCAACTCGAATGGCAGAGTCCAATCTGGTGGTCTCAAGATCGGTGCTGATATCAAAGCTTTCTTCAGCTGGTTGAATGAATCCTTGCACCTCTGATCAAACTGGAATACCACCTCCTTTTGTAATAAGTTAGTCAAAGGTAAGGCAATCTGACTGAAATCTCTGATGAAACATCTCAGAAACACCATGTCCAAGAAAAGCACGAACTTCTCGCACAGAAGCGGGGTAAGATAGAGCAGAAATAACATGAATTTTAGCAGGATCTACTTCTATACCATGCACAGAGATAATATGACCTAGGACTATCCCATGCCCTACCATGAAATGACATTTCTCGAAATTCAAAACCAAATTCGTATCAATGCATCTTCGTAAAACTCTCGACAAACTATCCAGACATGAATCAAAAGAAGAACCGTACAAAGAAAAATCATCCATAAACACTTCCATGTAATGCTCTAATAAATCACCAAAAATACTTACCATACATCGTTGGAATGTACCAGGAGCGTTACAAAGTCCAAAAGGCATGCGTCGATAGGCATACGTCCCAAAAGGGCAAGTGAAAGTGGTCTTCTCCTAATCCTCTGGAGCAATACAGATCTGGAAATACCTAGTGTAACCATCTAGGAAGCAATAGTGTGACTTGCCCGCCAACCTCTCGAGCATCTGATCAATAAAAGGTAGGGGATAGTAGTCTTTCTTGCTGGCCTGGTTAAGCTTCCTGTAGTCTACACAAACTCTCCAAGAGTTCTGAACTCTGGTGGGAACCAACTCATTATCTGCATTAGCAACTACTGTAATACCAGACTTCTTCGGAACCACCTGAACAGGACTTACCCATTTGCTGTCTAAAATAGGATAGATGATGCCAGCCTGTAGAAGTCTTGTCACCTCCTTCTTTACCACATCAAGAATCAGTGGGTTAAGCCGTCCTTGTGGTTGTCTGACTGGTTTCACATCATCTTCCAAGTGAATTCTGTGCATACAGATCGAAGGACTGATACCCGGAATATCTGCAAGCGTCCACCCAATCGCTTTCCTGTGCTGCCTTAGAAGATCTACTAATCTGTACTCCTGATCTGGATCTAGATCTTGGGCAATAATAATGGGTCGTCGCTCGTCCGTATCCAAATACACATACTTCAAATGCTCGAGAAGAGGTTTCAATTCAAGCTGTTGTGGTTGCACATCTGATAGAATTGATTCCTAGGGCGTTGCCTGAAGATCACAAGTCCCTACACAATCCATGTCCCTGTCCAAATCAATAATATCAGAATCGTCAGAATCACTGAAATCACTACACAAAACAGAAGGTATAGAGATATCCAACTGAAAAATGGACTTAGAAATGAAACCCATGCAATCCAGCTCATCCTCTAAATCCATGCTGAGAATAGAATGATCCTCCATTGGATGTTTCATCGCGTCCAAAATCCTGAACTGAACTACAGTGTCTCCTACCTCCATGGAAAGTGTACCTGCATGAACATCAATCTTGGTCTTGGCAGTCTTAAGGAAAGGCCTGCCCAGAATAAGCGGAGCTCTGCTGCTTTGTGAATCACCCTCCATGTCAAGAATGTAGAAATCTGCGGAAAATATCAGCTCTCTCACCTTAACCAACACATCCTCGATCACCCCAGCTGGGTGAGTCTGACTGCGGTTGGCTAACTAAATCACTACACCTGTCGGCTGTAAGGGTCCAATACCTAGTGAACGGAAAACAAACCTTGGCATCACATTAATGGAAGCTCCTAGATCTAGCATAGCATCCTCAAACACATGGCTCCCAATCACGTAATGTATAGTGAAAACTCTTGGATCCTCGCACTTCTGGGGCAAAGGCTGAATAAGTGCTGAAACATTCTTTCTAACTCTGATTAACTCATTTCCTTTCAGCTTCTTCTTATGCACACACAATTCTTTCAGAAATTTGGCATACTTGGGAATCTGCTCGATCATTGTCAATAAAGGGACATTCACTTCCACCTTACTGAACAAATCCACAAGCTCCTGAAATTCCCTAGCCTTTTCTTCACTAACCCCCTTCCTAGGCTGTATTGGCCTCTGAGGGAAAGGTAATGGAACTGGCGACTCCGATCGTCGCGACTGTGGATCCTGCTCTACTCTGCACTGCTCTAAACTACTCGAATCAGCAACTGGATCTTATGCAGTCCAAGCACGGGGTCTGAAGTAACTCTACCACTCCGCAGTGTAATCGAACTGATGTTTCCTTTAGGATTCGGGATGGTCTGAGATGGTAGCTGACTAGATCCCTGTGATTGCAGTTGGTTAATGTTGGATGCAAGCTGGCTAAGTTGTCTCTCTATGTTCTGAATAGATGTATCCGTCTTCTGCTGAAACTGCTGCTATTGTACCAAAAACTGCTGCACAAAATCCTCCATCTTTAGATTTGAAATTGAACTGGAAGACTCAGCTCTAACTGGATGAACAGAAGATTTGACCTGTACTGGGTTACTCTGGATAGCTAGGGGTCTCTCGTAATGCCGATCTGATCAATTTGGGATAGAATGAATTCTCGTACCTCAGATTTGGATGATCTCTCCATCCTGGATTATAAGTGGTAGACATCGGATCATATTTGGAATATTGTTCAGCGAGGCCGAGCATCGATCTGAGCATCGAGGTCCGAAGGAAACCGATTTGCATTGCTACTATTTCATCTTGCTGGAGTGAAGGACATGAATCAGAAGGATGCTCTAGACTCGAACAAATACCACAAACTCTCATAGGCTGCATAGGCACCACAGAAGATTGGCTTGCCTGGTTCAGAGCCAATTGTCTAACTAAGGATGTGAGATCCTGTATAGAATTCTTCATCTCTGCCTGATCAGTATAAGTCAGGTGGGCCTCACTCACCCCTCTAGTCACTATTGCTCTGCTCCCAAACTGTTGTGAGTTCTCTGCCATGTTTGCAATAAGCTCTCTGGCCTCACTGGGAGTCTTGTTCACTAATGCCCCTCCAATAGCTGCATCTATCATACTCCTGTCCATGGGAAGCAGTCCCTCATAGAAGTACTGAACGAGCAACTGGTCACTGATCTGATACTGGGGGCAACTGGAACATAGTTTCTTGAATCTCTCCCAGTACTCATACAATGTCTCTCGATGAACACTGAATCTGCAGATGCTTTTCTTGATGGTAGCAGTTCTAGATGCTGGGAAGAACTTTTCCAAGAATGCTTTCTTCAATTCAAGCCAACTGTTGATACATCCAGGTGGAAGATAGTAGAACCAATCCCCAATGAAAATGAAAAAGCTATCAATTTTATATCTTCCTCTGAAATGCCCTGTGGCTTCATAGTAGAGCACACCACATGGAACTCGTACAAGTGCCTGTTGGGATCTTCACCAGACAATCCATGAAACTTAGGAAGCAAATGAATCAGACTGATCCGAGCTCAAAATCCTCCTCTAAAAGGGTAGCTAATGCAAGAATCTTGGTATGTCGCATCGTATGCAAGCTCCTTCAAAGTCTGTTGTTATCCGCCATGACTATCTGCAACTCGATGGTATCAGAAGTCGGCGTATCGACTGAAAAGTCCTATCAATCTCCGGATCCAGCTCAAAGAGTTTATCGCCTGAAGACCTGGTCATTTTCAAAACAAACAACATAATGAGTACAGATAGAAAAGAAAGAAATAATAGGAAAGACACTAATAACAAAAGAAAAAGAAAACAAACAAACAAACTACAGTTTAAAGACAAACGAACCCCATTAAAGTTCCCCGGCAACGGCGCCATAATTTGATATTGACGGATTATTATGTCGCAATACCGTTACCAAATTATTTACCGAACCCCCTAACTACACTAATGCAGTATAGGAGTGACTCGGGTCATCTCCCAACGAACCTAATGGTTGGACGTTTGTTTTTAAACAGAAGTAAACATTGGGGGTTTTCTGAATTTATTAAAATGAAAAATCAAAAGCAAACATGAGAATTAAACATGCAAAAAGTAAATCTAACTACCAATTAACAAATAACAAACAATTATCCTAATACGCAAAAGTAAGTGATCACGCACTGCACTGTCACTATACGGTATAATGATCAAACAAATGTGAACCATTCAACCAAGCACCGCACTGTCACTATACGGCACAGTGATCAAACAGCCACTGAAAACTGCAATAAACGAAATACAATAAATGAAAGCAATTCAACCAGGCACCACACTGTCACTATACGACAACTGGTCGAATGTAAATAAAATCTAACCTAATAATGAAAGCACTCCAACCTAAACACCATACTGTCACTATACGATGCATTGATTGGACAATTTTAATGGATGGGGTTAGTACATCAGCAACAAGGAATTAAACTAACCTACAACTAAATAACAAACACCAATATTAAGTCTAATAAAAATTCATAATGAACAGAATTAACAACTAAGCATAACAAACCGATAGAAACAGCATTGCATGTAAATAAATCAATAATTAACCAAAACAAACATAATCAACTACTAACAATTGCATAATTGCACTGGAATAAAATGCAGAATGTAATTAACACAAAATCCCGAGTGTTTAACACAAACACACTCAGTAACAAAATCCAAATAAACTACAACCGGTAACCACACGACAGTCACAATAAACCGAATAACACCACTCGGTGAATGCGTCGTCTAATCGCGACAACAGGAAGGAAGGAACGATGGTTGACTGCGATCACTGCTCTGACGAATATGGATTCACCGGACAGTGAAATGGAAATCTTCTCTGGCGGTGGAGATGGAGTTGTCCAATCGGCACAACCAGTGGGTGACTCCGGTGAATCTGGAACGGCCTATCCCAATCGCCGGAATGAAGGAGAATGCCGGTGAAGGATGAACTCGCCGGAATCCCACCTCGCCTCGCTTTGGATCAGCTGCCCGAATCACGGCATCTGGATCTGCCACCAAGGATTGGATGAGATCGTCGCCAGCTGTCGGAGGGAAACTCGTTGGAATACTACCGGCCTATCGTCGATCGCCCGTGTAGTCGCCGGTCGCCGCGCTCGCGAGAGGAAGAAGACGCCACTCGTAAGGATTCTGCGCGTTGTGGCGCAGCTGGGAAGAAGTTGGATTATTAAGTGATTTTTCTGAGCCGTCCGATTGTGCTAGATCTAATCTCAGCCGCCCAAATATAGCTAGGTTAAATGAATCCAATTAACCTCCTAAGCAAGCTGTGATCCAACGGCTGTGATCGGTCTAATTTCAAATGAACGGATATGATCCATCTGAAAGGATAATGACGATCGGTCGAGTCTGGAGGAAGGGCTCAGATGTTCAGATCAAAATGTATGGACGGGATCTCTCCAGATCTGAATAGATGGCTTCAAATCAGCTATATTTATTGGATGGTCCATAATGCTCAGATCTGATCCGGATCGACGGTTGTGATTGCTCCAATTAGATCCTCATTAGATGTTCCTACAAAATCACATGAAATTCATGAAAAATACTGAAATTATAGGAATTAATGTAATTAATCGCAAATAGGCTCAATATGTAAAAACATCCCAAATAACAATAAGCATCTCATCAAAGAGCCTAAAATATCTATTCCACAAGTAAAAATAGCGCAATAAAAATTGCAGCTATCACTAATCCATGTCAGATTTTGATAGGTCAATCGACTTCCATAGGCACTAGTCCACTGCTATAAGCCAGCAGTCTAATCGACTACCATAACCATAGATATCATTTGAGCTTCAGTCGACTATATCTAGCCACCTCCATCAGCCTCATGCCCTCAGGGTCCATCCGAGTCCTCCACGACTCCTTCATCCTTTGCATTAGCCTTCAGGTACTTTCATCAACTATGTCATGCTAACCGGGTCTCCTATTCCAAGGTCCATTTGGACTTATGTCATCAAGACTACATGCTTGGACTTTACGCTACCAAAACCTCACCCTTAGACTTCCCATTGCTAAGCCTCAATGTTTGGATTTTCACCGCCAAGACTATACACTTGGACTTACGTGCCCAAGACTTCAAACTTGGACTTTCCTTGCCAAGACTTCAAACTTGGACTTTCTATGCCAAGACTTAAAACTTGGACTTTCCATGCCAAGGCTTCAAACTTGGACTTTCCATGCCAAAACTTCAAACTTGGACTTTCCATGCCAAGACCATTCTTGGAATTTCCCTTGCCAAGTCTCTAAACTTGGACTTCTCCATTGCCCAGACCATTCTTGGACTTTCCATTACCAAGACCATTCTTGGACTTTTCATGCCAAGAACATGTAGGGAATTCTTTATGCCAAATGGCATATGCGCAACGGAAAATAGGATCCCTTCCAAGTGATCCATGCGAAAGCAAACTCGTATAAAATAAATTTCTCTAAACCAAACCTATCTTATAGGAGAGGATTACCTTTGTTGCATGCCCTTGCTAATCCCGCTTTTCCTTTCGGTTTGTTGGATCTTTAGCACGTTCAAGTGTCCGTGCCTCTATACGTATCCACACGAGCACGCTCTTGTCTCACAAAAGGAAAACTAGAAGAGCTCTCCTTTACTTCTTGCTAGAGAAGTCCCTAAAGGAGAGGAAGAGAGGGAAAAGGAGAAAGGAAGAAGAAGACTCCTCTTCTTGCTAGCCTACACTCACAAACCCACACAACTAAAGCTTCCACCAAGCTCTCTCACAACCACAACACCAAAAACTCACTATGGCCGGCCACTCCATGGAGCCTTTTATAGGGTTGGAAAAACCCTTCCACCTCCTTCACATTCAATGCAATCCATTGCATTGAGACACACTCAAAAAGGATTTGGCTTCCTTGTTTGGCCGGCCACTTAAGGAGACAAAACCATTTTGTTTCCTTCCACCTTAACTAGCTTAGGTGGATGCTTAGGTGGCATGCTTATGTGGCATGCTTATGTGGCATTCTTATGTGGCATTCATGCATGTTGAATTAATCTTATTAATTCAATTAAGCTTATGTTATCATATTGAATTAATCTTATTAATTCAATTAAGCTTATGTTATCATATTGAATTAATCTTATTAAATCAATAAGGTAACATATTGAATTAATCTCATTAAATCAATTAGCTAAAATTCTCATTAAGCTTAAAGTCCAAAAACCATTTTGTACTTAAGCTTATTCCCATATTATTCTAGTCAAACTAGAATACTCTAATTCCTCAAATTATCATGCTCTTTATGTGTGACCCTATAGGCTCTCATAACGTTGGCAGTGGACCTAAACTCTTTTAGATACACAAGCAATGAGCGGCATCTAGCAATACATCATTGCTACCCAAGTTACGAGATAAGTCAAGATCCGACTATCCTTTCCGTGACTACTATAATATATGACCGTGTCCTTCTATCCTTGATATCAGATTGATCAATGAGGCATAGACCGTGTCATCCTCGATCAATCTATGTGTTTCTTGATCCCTGAGTAAACTAACTCAAACAAATGAGCTCAATATCTCATATTGACTCATTCGAGCATGGCCATGCGTTTTAGTAGTTCTACTCAATCAAGGGGCCCACCGATATCACTCCCGTCATATGGAAGGGATAGATCCCATCTACATCACTCACATCCCTCCGCATAATTTGTTACATACCCAGTAATCGCCTTTATGGTCCACCCTGTTACGGGTGACGTTTGACGATACCAAAGTACATAACTCCTTATGTAGGGAACCATAGTGACTTCAGGTCTAAGGACTATTCATACCAATAGTCACATGAGAAAGTTTATGACACTCATATAACGATCCATGAAACTTTCTCATGGCGGGTCAGTTCAGTATATATTCTCCAATATATACCCATGTGTCAACTTGATATCATATATCCATGACTTGTGAGATCAAGTCATCAATTGACCTACATGCTAGTCTTTATGTATTAATATTGCCCTTGCATATTAATACTTGACTAGGAACATTTAGGAAAGTGTTCTCTACAGCCTCTCATAATCAATTCTGCCAATTGATGTGCTGTAGATAAGAACCTACTTTTCTAGGGCATAATTATATTTAAATTAGCTGGCACAAGCAAGATGTAAATATAATAACCAATCCTTTGCCTTTATAGAATATGATACAAAATGTTCCCTATTCAACCATCACATGATTGGTTCTAGGGCTTTAACTAACAATCTCCCACTAGCACTAGTACCAATCACTATGATATCTAATACCTAGTGACCTAGTGTGACCATCATGCTTCCTCTGTGCCAAAGCCTTGGTCAATGGATCTGCGATGTTAGCTTCTGTCTGCATATCCTCACATCTCCTCTATCGATGATCTCTCGAATGAGATGGAAGCGCCGCAGTATGTGTTTGGTCCGCTGATGTGATCGAGGTTCCTTAGCCTGTGCAATAGCCCCATTGTTGTCACAATAGAGGTCTATTGGATCTGCAATGCTAGGAACTACCCCAAGTTCACTGATGAACTTGCGGAGCCAAAGCGACCTCCTTTGCATCGATCGATCCGCAATATACTCGGCCACATGTAGAATCGAATCGTGTCTGCTAGAACTCTTCCAGCTCACAGCTCCACCATTCAGGCAAAACACGTACCCCGATTGCGATCTATAGTCATCCTTGTCTGTTTGGAAGCTTGCATCACTGTAACCCTTTACAGTTAGCTCCTCATTGCCTCCAAATATCAGGAAATATTCTTTCGTTCTTCGTAAGTACTTAAGAATATTTTAGCGCTATCGATGACTTTCACTGGATCTCGATCGTATCTACTCGTCATGCTCAAAGCATACGAGACGTCAGGACGAGTACAAAGCATGGCGTACATGATAGACCCTATAGCTGATGCATAAGGGATCTTATCCATGCGATCTCTCTCCTCCTTAGAAGAGGGACATTGAGTCTTCGAAAGACTCACACCATGTGATAAAGGCAGAAACCCTTTCTTAGAATTTTGCATAGCAAAACGATCTAGCACTTTATCAATGTATGTACTCTGACTTAGGCCAAGTAATCTTCTAGATCTATCTCTATAGATCTTGACGCCTAGAATATAGGCAGCTTCACCTAAGTCCTTCATCGAGAAACAATTCCCTAACCACATCTTCACAGACTGGAGTGAGGGAATATCATTTCCGATGAGAAGTATGTCATCTACATACAAGACAAGAAATACAATTGTGCTCCCACTATTTCTCTTGTAGACACAAGGTTCATCTTCATTCTTGATGAAACCAAACTCTTTGATTGCATCATCGAATCGAAGATTTCAGCTTCGAGAGGCTTGCTTTAGTCCATAAATGGACCTTTGCAGTTTGCATACCTTTCCAGGATGCTTTGGATCTTCAAAACCCTCAGGTTGTGTCATGTACACATCCTCGAGTAGCTTTCCATTCAGAAAAGCGGTTTTGACATCCATCTGCCAGATCTCATAATCATGGTAGGCTGCAATAGCAAGTATGATCCGAATGGATTTAAGCATCGCAACTGGTGAAAAGGTTTCTTCATAGTCAATACCATGAATTTGTTTGAATCCTTTAGCCACCAATCTACCTTTATAGGTATGCTTATTACCATCCATGTCAGTCTTTACTTTAAAGACCCACTTACACCCAATGGGTTTTACCCCTTCAGGTGGATCAACCAAAGTCCATACTTGGTTAGTGTACATGGATTCCATTTCGGATCTCATGGCCTCTAGTCATTTCTCGGAATCTGGGCTCATCATAGCTTCTTTATAGGATGTAGGCTCGTCAAGATTGATAAGCAATACATCACCGTTGTCAGTCAAGAGAAAAGAATATCTCTCGGGTTGACGACGGATCCTATTAGATCTACGAAGAGGTTGGTCTACTTGAACAGGTGTTTGCTCCACAACTCTTTGGGCAACAAATTCCTCATCCACAACACTTTGTGGTGCCTGTTTATTTTCCATCGAAGCCTTAGTGTTATCATCATCTTGAACTTCTTCAAGATGAATTTTACTCCCACTAGTATTTCTAGAAATAAATTCTCTTTCTAGAAAGACAGCATTTCTGGCAACAAACACCTTGCCAAGTGTGGGATTGTAAAAGTAATATCCCTTAGTTTCCTTGGGATATCCTACAAAATAACACTTATCCGATTTGGGTCCTAGTTTATACGAGACTTGACGCCTAACGTAAGCTTCACAACCCCAAATCTTTATAAAAGACATTTTGGGACTCTTCCCACCCATATCGTATATGGTGTCTTTTCTACGGCTTTTGATGGGACGCGATTAAGTGTGAAAGCGGCTGTCTCTAGAGCTAAACCCCAAAAGGAAGTAGGTAGATCAGTCTGGCTCATCATTGATCGTACCATATCTAATAGAGTACGATTTCTCCTCTCAGATACACCATTCCATTGTGGTGTTCGGTGGGAGTGAGTTGGGATATTATCCCACACTCACCAGTGATCATGAAACTCTTGACTAAGGTATTCACCACCTCGATCCGATCAAGTAGCTTAATACGCTTACCAAGTTGGTTTTGTACTTCATTCTTGAATTCTTTGAACTTTTCAAAGGATTGACTTATGTCTCATCAAATATAAGTAGCCAAATCTACTCATATCATCGCGAAAGTAATAAAGTACTTATAGCCTCCTCTCGGCCGACATTGAAAGGGCCACATACATCAAGGTATGTATGAGTCCTAACAAATCCGCTCTCTCGCCATGTCCACTAAATGGAGTTTTAGTCATCTTTCCTAAAAGACAAGACTCGATACCTCATATGATTCAAAATCAAATGAGTCCAATAATCCATCTTTATGGAGTTGGGATACGTTTTTCATTTATGTGACCTAAGCGACGTGCGAGATATGCAGTTCAAATCATTCGATTTGAACCGCTTGATATTTACGTTATAAATTGGGTTATCTAAATCTAGAACATAGAGACCATTCATAAGTGGTGCATTACAATAGAACATTTCATTTAAATAAATGGAACAACATTTGTCCTTTATTATAAAAGAAAAGTTTTTCTTGTCTAAACAAGATACGTAAATTATGTTCTTTGTTAATGCGTACATAGAAGCACTCCTCTAGTTCTAAGATAAGCCCAGTGGGCAAAGACAAAGAATATGTTCCTACAGCTACAGCAGCAACTTTTGCGCCATTGCCTACTCGTAGGTCAACTTCACCCTTTGCCATTATTCTACTATTTCTCAGTCCCTGCACATTAGTACAAATGTGAGATGCACATCCGGTATCTAATACCCATGTAGAAGAAATAGATAGATTAACTTCTATAACGTGTATACCTGAGGCAGAAGTCCCACTTCTCTTGTTCTTTACTTCCTCAAGGTAGACTTTGCAGTTCCGCTTCGGTGTCGATGCAATGGAAGCGATCCCTTCCTTAGGTACTTTACCTTTACCCTTTGAAGTGGATGAATTGGCCTTGCTTTTGGCTTGGGTCTTACCCTTGCCTTTGCGCTTACCTTTGTCCTTCTTGACCATTAGTACATTACTAACTTTCTTGGTTCAGCAGTTCTTAACATGCTGAGAATCTCAGGCAAAGGTTTATCAATTTCATTCATGTTATAATTCATGACGAATTGATTGTATGCTTCCGGCAACGATTGCAGGATAACATCAGTTGCCAATTCTTGGCTCAGTGGAAAACCTAGTCTTTCAAGGTTCTCAACGTACCCAATCATTTTGAGTACGTGAGTTCCTACAGGTGTTCCTTCTTGCATCTTGCATGCAAAAAGAGCCTTAGACACTTCAAAACGCTCGTGCCTAGCTTGTCCTTGATATAGTTGTTTCAAATGCTCAATCATATCATAGGCATCCATGTTCTCATGTTGCTTCTGAAGCTCAGAGTTCATGGTGGCAAGCATAAGGCATGACACATCTAATCGCCATCTTGATGCTTCTTATAAGCATCCTTTTCAAAGACGAGTGTAGTAGGCGGGTATTTCAGGGGTAGCTTTGCTCTAGGACATATAGTTTATGCGTTCTTGCTTGAGGATAATCCTCAAGTTCCTATACTATCAAGAAAGTTTGCTCCATTGAGCTTGTCCTTCTCAAGGACAGGATCGCAAGTTGAGTTGAGGGGGTGTGTCGTGTTAGATGACATGGTGATCTACAACATTAAAATGCAAAGTTAAGTATCATACCTAAATCATTTAATTAGGCCTTTAATTAAATGAGGCTCCCACTAAATTCTCATAGTTACTATTTAGCTATAAATTTATATGGGATAAAGATCCACATCATAATTCGTCTTGAGTTAGCTTTGGCTAATCGCCCAAGACGTAGTATAATTAGGTAGGCAATCTTTTGCCAATTACATCTGATGTAACTCTTTAATAGCTTTGGTTAAGTTTTAGATTAGTTTAGTGTTTATTCCTAAACCACTTCAGTGTGGCGAGGCACAGGGGCCTTCTTGGATATCGGAGCAACGACCACTTCTAAGACAAAGCTGATGTTCGGAAATCACACAAAACTAATGTTAACACTTATGTTCAAAGCTAATATGCCTCTACTTTCTTAACCAATTAAGAAAACACTTAATTAAGTCTTAACCTAGTCTGATAGAGGGACATGACGATTGTCCACTCGCACCCGTCAATGATAAAATGAATTGCTTTGCTTTGGCAAACCCAATAACAAATGATCGAGGAAGTAGTGAGTACCAACTTTGGTAGGCATATCGTTTAGACTTATTAAGAAATAAACATGTATCATATACATATTAGCATACATCACATATAAGCTAAACTAATCATGCATCACATACAAGCTAAACTAACATGCATCACATACATATTAAACTAACGTGTCATGGTTATGGCCCTTATTCTACAATCTTCTCAAGCCAATGAAAAGATTGATTGGTCAACCTAGGGATAGCATCTTCTCCTAAGTGCTTCCTTTTGGTTGTCTTGTGTGTTGACTTCCTCCTTGTAACCTCATCTTCCAATGGACCCTCCATCCTTGTTTTGTACATTACAAAAGGAGAAATACTCGAGTTACATTCGAGTCTAAAAATAATTTTACAACAAGAATATTAGGAGAAAGGCACGACACGCAGGCCGTATTAAGAATTACAACACACAATCACAAACTTTTGGGACTAGGCCATAACCATGCACCATGTCATTTTAACTTTTAAAAGACATTGGATATTTTATTATGTTTGAAAATTTGGTAATGCAATTATCAACTCATAATAAAATTTATCCTACTTCTATATCACATATAAAATAGAGAAAACTTATTTTTATACGATCTTTCGCAAGTGGCTCTGATACCACTGTAGGGAATTCTTTATGCCAAATGGCATATGCGCAACGGAAAATAGGATCCCTTCCAAGTGATCCATGCGAAAGCAAACTCGTATAAAATAAATTTCTCTAAACCAAACCTATCTTATAGGAGAGGATTACCTTTGTTGCGTGCCCTTGCTAATCCCGCTTTTCCTTTCGGTTTGTTGGATCTTTAGCACGTTCAAGTGTCCGTGCCTCTATACGTATCCACACGAGCACGCTCTTGTCTCACAAAAGGAAAACTAGAAGAGCTCTCCTTTACTTCTTGCTAGAGAAGTCCCTAAAGGAGAGGAAGAGAGGGAAAAGGAGAAAGGAAGAAGAAGACTCCTCTTCTTGCTAGCCTACACTCACAAACTCACACAACTAAAGCTTCCACCAAGCTCTCTCACAACCACAACACCAAAAACTCACTATGGCCGGCCACTCCATGGAGCCTTTTATAGGGTTGGAAAAACCCTTCCACCTCCTTCACATTCAATGCAATCCATTGCATTGAGACACACTCAAAAAGGATTTGGCTTCCTTGTTTGGCCGGCCACTTAAGGAGACAAAACCATTTTGTTTCCTTCCACCTTAACTAGCTTAGGTGGATGCTTAGGTGGCATGCTTATGTGGCATGCTTATGTGGCATTCTTATGTGGCATTCATGCATGTTGAATTAATCTTATTAATTCAATTAAGCTTATGTTATCATATTGAATTAATCTTATTAATTCAATTAAGCTTATGTTATCATATTGAATTAATCTTATTAAATCAATAAGGTAACATATTGAATTAATCTCATTAAATCAATTAGCTAAAATTCTCATTAAGCTTAAAGTCCAAAAACCATTTTGTACTTAAGCTTATTCCCATATTATTCTAGTCAAACTAGAATACTCTAATTCCTCTAATTATCATACTCTTTGTGTGTGACCCTATAGGCTCTCATAACGTTGGCAGTGGACCTAAACTCTTTTAGATACACAAGCAATGAGCGGCATCTAGCAATACATCATTGCTACCCAAGTTACGAGATAAGTCAAGATCCGACTAACCTTTCCGTGACTACTATAATATATGACCGTTTCCTTCTATCCTTGATATCAGATTGATCAATGAGGCATAGACCGTGTCATCCTCGATCAATCTATGTGTTTCTTGATCCCTGAGTAAACTAACTCAAACAAATGAGCTCAATATCTCATATTGACTCATTCGAGCATGGCCATGCGTTTTGGTAGTTCTACTCAATCAAGGGGCCCACCGATATCACTCCGTCCATATGGAAGGGATAGATCCCATCTACATCACTCACATCCCTCCGCATAATTTGTTACATACCCAAGAATGTCGCTTTATGGTCCACCACATTACGGTGTGACGTTGACGATACCAAAGTACATAACTCCTTATGTAGGGAACCATAGTGACTTCAGGTCTAAGGACTATTCATACCAATAGTCACATGAGAAAGTTTATGACACTCATATAACGATCCATGAAACTTTCTCATGGCGGGTCAGTTCAGTATATATTCTCCAATATATACCCATGTGTCAACTTGATATCATATATCCATGACTTGTGAGATCAAGTCATCAATTGACCTACATGCTAGTCTTTATGTATTAATATTGCCCTTGCATATTAATACTCGACTAGGAACATTTAGGAAAGTGTTCTCTACAGCCTCTCATAATCAATTCTGCCAATTGATGTGCTGTAGATAAGAACCTACTTTTCTAGGGCATTATTATATTTAAATTAGCTGGCACAAGCAAGATGTAAATATAATAACCAATCCTTTGCCTTTATAGAATATGATACAAAATGTTCCCTATTCAACCATCACATGATTGGTTCTAGGGCTTTAACTAACAGAACATTCTTGGACTTTCCATGCAAGTATTCAAACTTGGACTTCCCTCAAGTCTCACTCGAATCTAGTCAATCTTGACATGAGGTTTGATTGCTCTAACAATCTTCTTCAAATAATCTCACCCATGACTTTAGATATTCTAAACATCCACTTGTCATATGGTCAAACTATATTGTCAAACATCAAAACCCTACTCGAGTGTCACTCGAGTCTAGTCAATATTGATCCAGGGCCTATTGCACCAACAATATCCCCCTTTTTTATGTTTGATAATACCTTTAAGTTAGGCTAACCTATAAGTTCAACTATGCCTTTTCTTATACCAAAGCATAATGAAGGTTTTCCTAACTTAAATCTTCACTTCCCCCCCTTTGACATACATCAAAAAGCCTACCAAGGTTTTCAATATTTCATCTCCCAATGAGATCATACATTCTTCCCTTTGGTCCAAAATCATCTAGAATGCCTTCACTCTTCTTAGTGAAACAACCCTTATCACTAAATGAGAGGCAATCCCTCATTCTCCCCCTTTGGAAGAAAAATTTATCCATCATACCAAGATGGATGATCTCCTCCTAAAGGCTTACTCCCCTTTGACCATTGCACTAACAATATACTTTTCAAAGCATATCATAGGATCAGGAGACGTTAGGGTAGCCTAAAATTGCTGGTAAATTATTGAACAAACCTTGCTCAGCCAATATCAGACACGCCGATCGACTAAAATCAGAAACCAGTTGACTACACTACCACCAGTCGACTGCCAAAAGCGACAATCGACTAGTTTCTGCAATTTGCAAAAATCAAACTTCATATTCGAATTTTGAAAATTCATAAGAAATTATACATAATTTAAAAAATCATGAAACACCATACATACATTACTTACATGAAATAAAATGGGTGAAAATAATTTTATAATAAAATACCCATTAAATTAAGAGATTGATATAAAGTTCAAAAGCATTGAAAACTTTCAATGTTTTGCCTAACTTTGTATCAATATGATCAATGGCGATTGTTATCAAAAGATAAACTTCATCAAGGTTTTCTAAAATGTTTTTAAAACCTTATTTTAAATCATAGTCAATGGACTCAATGCACATGACTTGTACATTAGTTTTTCTCATGATTCCTTAATGTCATATTATAAGTTTGAGTTCATCTACATGCATCATCTATGCACTTTAAACTTAAATCATTTTCCTAACATCTCACATATGTCTATGACGTATCAATACACACATATATCTCCTTATAGTCTTTGTGAGATGTGCATTTTGGTTTTCTCTAAATCTAAGGGCTCATGCATTATTACCTAGGCATATCCGATTTGATCCCCTTATCTTGGGACTTCAAATCAAATGCATTGTCCTTAATTTCAAATTAATTACCCTTAATGCATGAAAATGATCATGGCATAAATGATTGCATAGATTAAGCATATTTGTCAATGAAGCATGATTTCTTAACCTGATAAAGAATAAACCTAACTATAAGCATGACATTTAAAATAATCATATTAAGCATGATGTCATGATGTGACACATAGCAAACAAAGCATGACATATATGTAATACAAAGGTATAGACATACCTAAGACTTAATTCTAATTGTCATTTTCTAAGATTAAATCGATTTTGCTATAATACCTAATTTTCCTCAAGTGTGTCAAAAATCCAAAATGACACACTATGACCTTCTAATTTATTTGTGTCAATTATGATCAATTTTTCAAACTTCATAATTTCTATTGGCACATCCTAAAATCTTTTATAATAAATTTCTAATCTCATTTCTAAGGTATTACATTACCTTGAAAATGTTTTAAAATGTCAACTCTACCATGGTTAGGTTAACTATCCATCGATTTAGGGTTGACACACCCCAAACCCATCTAGCGTGAGGGAATCACGCTCCTAGGAACCCAAAACCAATTTGAGCTCCTTGGATTAACTAGGTACTCACTAGGGATATCTTCTCTTAGTACCTTATTAATGACCCTTCTAGGCTTGGAAGCCTTGGTCATTAAGGTCTTTTCAAGGTTAATCCTAGGGATAATTTCCCTTGTAATCTTGTTAGTGGCTTTCCTATGTTTCTTTGAAACCCTAGACACTAGACACTTACCATGGTCAACTCTAGGGATGACTTCCCTTGTGACCATGGCATTCCTAGGCCTAGAACTTGTTCCATAGTTAAATGAAACATTGTGATAGGTAGGCTTGCCTCCTTTGGACTTAGGCTTGGAACCCAAGCCTTTCTTGTCCTTAGCTGGTTCCTTCCTTCCAACACTTTTTTGCCTATTTGACCCATTAATTGAATTTGTCATCTTATTGAGGGTCTTTTTCAATTTCTCAAGCCTTGACCTCAAGGCTTAATTTTCCTTTTCTAATATCTCATATTTTCTTTTCCATTATTTCTTGAGATATTCTTCTTTCTAGGCATATGTCTAGATTTCTTAAGGTTAATGCCTAGGTTCTCTACCTTCCTATCCTTAAGTGTGATAGTCCTAGAGTTAATGGGCCTAGATTTATCCGTAGATTTAAATTCATAGGATTTAGCTCCTAAACAAAAATATTTATTATTAGCATGCTTTTCATGATTAACAATAGCAAGAAAATTATTAGCATACTTTTTATTATTAACAGTTTGAAAAGCATTATTAAATGTTGCCTTAGGGTTTGTCTTAGCTCCTCCTACATGTGATGCTCCTCCTTTGCCCTCGGTTGGGTGACTCCCTCTAGGAAATTGACTTCAATAGTGGCCCCTTTGTTGGCATTTGAAGCATACTATGTTCTCCTTGCTCTTCCTTATCGGGGCTCCGACCTCCTTTGACTTTTCTTTGGCCTTTAACACTACTTGTGTTTTCTTCTTGGCCAATTTAGGGCATTTACTTTTATAGTTCCCTTGTTCCCTACACTTAAAGCATATTATGTGATTTTATTTTTATGAATTGCATTTGAGTTACCTTCATTGGTAGGGAAATTTTGAACTTGCTCTTCATCTCTCCTGGAGGTAAAGGTCTCCTCTTCTTGCTCCAGCATAGGAGGTCTCTTCTCCCCTTCAATCCTAGAGGTGGAGACTTCTAAGACTTCCTCTTCCTCGGATGTTGAGCATCTCTCAACTTCCAATTCTTCACACTCTTGAGAGAATGAGCATTCTTCCTCCTTAGACTCCTCCTCTTCTTCTTAGACCGGTGAGGGTTGTTTATGGAACTTTGCCAATTTGCTCCATAGCTCCTTGGCATCCTTATATTCTCCTAACTTGCACAAAAGATCATTAGGAATTAAATTAATTAGGATTTTTGTTACCCTTTCATTTATCTCGAAGGCTTGAATTTGCTTTTCGGTCCATCTCTTCATCTTGAGGATTCCTCCCTTCTTGCCCCTTGGAGCTTCGAACCCATCCATTATGATGAACCATTGTTCGATGCCCATCATCAAGAATGTCTCCATCCTTGCGCTCCATGCCGAAAAATCTTCTCGGTTGAACGATGGAGAAATTCAAGTGTCATAATCGAATCCGTCGGTTGGCTCCATTTTTCTTCTCCTCTAGCTTTGCTCTTACAGCGATGAGTCCGGTGAAGAGTGCCCCGCTCTGATACCAATTATAGGGACTGATTTGTGCGTTAGATTGGGTGAATAGCGATTTCTCTGATTTCGTCATTTTCCCATTTCGATCATGCTTGTCTATAAGATGATTAGTATGCAGCGGAATACAAAAGCACAAATACAAGGCAATACAAAGACAAAAACACAACCGATTTAACATGGTTCAGAACCCTAGTTTCTACTCCACGGTCAAGCTCTAGTCGAGCTCTAGTGATGCACACCACCACTAAATTTTCTCCTTCTCAGAATAACACCGAAGGTGGGAAAACTTCTTGCAATGGAGTTAATACAAGAATTAACAACCAAATACAAAGCAAATGAAAGAAATAAAATTACAACACTTTACAAGTGACCTTTTGAATGTTTGATCATTTGGTTGCTTTAAGATGCTTGGAAGGACTGGAATGCAACAGTAAATCCCCTTCAAGAACTCCAAGAACCGACTACTCCAAATCCTCCATGAAGTCTCCTTATAAAGGTGAGCTCGGGCCGATTTTTCACCTAGCAGTCGACTGCCCTTACCTAGAAGTCGACTGCTCATCTATCTATTGTCTCACAATGGACTAATCCATGTTAGATTTGAATAGACCAGTTGACTGCCCCGACTCAATAGTCGACTGCTATAAGCCAGCAGTCGACTTCCAAATAATCTATACCCTGACCACCTGTGACCAGTCGACTGCTCAACCCTAGCAGTCGACTGCTAAACCCTATTAGTCGACTGCCAAAGTCACAGATAGCAGTCGAGCTTTAGTCAACTACACGATCAATCAACTGGTCATAATCCCAGTCAACTGCTCGAGTCAAATTAGACTCCCAAGTATCATGCACTTTGCCAGTCGACTAGTATACCTCAAACATGAGGTTTAACCTAAGTATGATCCCCTCATACTTGATAAACCACCAATAGCCTAGACCTAAGTCTTCTAGCCACCTCCATCAGTCTCACACCCTTAGAGTCCATCCGAGTCCTCCACGACTACTTAACCCTTCGGGTTAGCCTTCAGGTGCTTCCATCGGTTATGTCATCCAAGTCCTCCACGACTCCTTCACCCTTTGTGTTAGCCTTCAGGTGCTTCCATTGGCTATGTCATGCTAACCAGGTCTCCTATGCTAAGGTTTATTTGGGCTTATGCCACCAAGACTATATGCTTGGACTTTACACTGCCAAAATCTCACTCTTTGACTTCCTATTGCCAAGCCTCAATGCTTGGACTTTCACCGCCAAGACTACACACTTGGACTTATGTGACCAAAACTTCAAACTTGAACTTTCCTTGCCAAGACTTCAAACTTGGACTTTCCATGCCAAGACTTCAAACTTAGACTTTCCTTGCCAAGACTTCGAACTTGGACTTTCCATACCAAGATCATTCTTGGACTTTCCCTTGCCAAGTCTCTAAACTTGGACTTCTCTATTGCTAAGACCATTCTTGGACTTTCCATGCCATGTATCCAAACTTGGACTTCCCTTGAGTCTCACTCGGGTATGGTCAATCTTGACCTGAGGTTTGATTGCTCCAACAATCTCCCTCAAATAATCTCCCCCGTATGACTTTAGATATTCAAGCATCCAATTGTCGTATGGTCAACATATAGTCAAACCATATTATCAAACAATGGTCAAACCCATTGTCAAACATCAAGACCCTACTCAAGTCCCACTCGAGTCTGGTCAACATTGACCCGGAGCCTATTGCACCAACAACATTCACCATTGCCTTCCTTGTGAGATGATCCAAGCTGCTCCCTAGGCTACATTAGTGTAGAGAGGGTTTGGTAACAAATTGGTAGTCACACGTACAGCTATTAGGTGTCCATCAAAAAAGTTGCTAGGTGTGTGCCACTTATTTCCTTAGTCTCAAACTAAGGCGTCCATCAACAAAGTCGATAGTGTTGGAATGTATACTGAAAGCCTAGCTCTTTTTGTATGAACATTTTATTTTGGAATAAGAATCACATGATCATTGTTTGAACTTTATATAATTATATGTGTGCATATTGTCTAATATTTTATATTGTAGATAACATGGTGCTTGGTGTGGCACAGAAGATCATGTTATCAGTCCCTTGTACAATATAAGTAGAGGTTCATGACCAAGATGGTTTTGGACAAACCATTGGCATGGTTGTAGTGTAGCTTGGTATTGTTTTGTCTTGAACATAAAGTTACACTAGTACACTTAGGTGTATTGAGCAGGACCGACATAGAGGTGATTTAATTTAGTACTGACTACATAATTGAATTGGACCTCGGATATTATGTTGTGCATGCTCTTAATCCCGATATAATAACGGGCACATGTACTTAGTATTTATTTCTTTGATTTACCAGAGGGTGAGATTTAGACGGATTAAATCAATATGCCCGGTAAGTTGGGAAATGATATTATTTACATGGTGTGTCGTTGATTATAGGAGGAAACCGTGTCCTATATATTAGGTTGATGATGTCCCCTTGAGGAGCTCATAAGGTTCATCATGTAAACCTGTGGTTGACTTAGTCAACATGATGATAAGGTTGAGTGGTACTACTCGAGAATTAGATGTTAATTAATTGATGGTCAGTAAATCAATTAATTGACGGACATTCGATATCTTAAACACGGGGAGATGGATGTACAAATAATATATGGAGCCCATATTGATTTATGGGGTTGGTGAGGTAGTTCAATGATGATCCTCTAGTGGAATGGAACATCATTGATGGATCAAGTTTGTGTGGTTCCGATCCATCGGGTGGCCAAGATCCAACTCCTCCTTATGGTCCCTATCGTAGCCTAATATAATCCTTGTGAAGTATAGATCCAAGAATGTAAAACAAAACCTAGAACCAACGGTTGGGATTAAATCCCTAGATCCGATGGTTAGGATGAAACCCTAGAATCGACGGTTGGGATTAAATCCCTAGATCTGACGGTTGGGATAAAACCCTAGATCCGACAGATGGGATGAAACCCTAGATCTGACGGTTGGGATGAAATCCTAGATCCGACGGTTGGGATGAAACCCTAGATCCGACGGTAGGGATAAAACCCTAGATCCGACGGTTGAGATTAAATCCCTAGATCCGACGGTGGAGATTAAAGGAGGCTTAAGCCCAATTCTATAAATAGAAGTCTTAAGCTTGGGCGGCAAGAATTAATTGAATTGGAGTTAGGGTTTGGCTCTTCTCAAGGTGGGCGGCTAGGGTTTTGGAGCAAAGGCTTGGGCAGCAACCATCTCTTCTCCTTGTTGCCGGCGCCCATCTTCCTCCATCAAGACTTGGTCGACGCCCATCCTCTAGGCCTCTATCTTATTCCTTGACCGGCGGTTCTCCTTCCATTGGTGGTCGGCGTTCATCTCCTTCAATCTCTCCAAGGTGGCCGGCGATTCTCCTTCCATTGGTGGTCGGCGCTTCATCCACTTGTTCCTTGGCCGGCGGTTGTATTAAATTCCCTAATTTGGTGGTCGGTTCTAGAAAGGATAGGTATTTGTTGGTTCTTCTCTTTGTTCGCAGCGGACAAGGAAGGGAAGAACACGATCTAGAAGGCTTCTACTCATGGAGGATCTTCGTCCACACGTCGTCCACGAGAAGGATAGGACATAAGGTAGAAGATCGTAAGGTATAAAGTTTTATAACTTTATTTTCAGATCTGAGCATGTTCCTTTTAGTGTTGATTATACATGTGTGCGTATGTATATATATTGTATAATCATGGACCCCGAAGACAAACACAAAAACTGGCGATCCGTCCGTCGTCTCTTCCGCGGCTAATCAACTAGAAGAGTTGTGTTGCTTAAACAACTAGTTTGTTCAAGCAACCACTCAAGTTGTTAGCACGACGACGAATAGGTTGTGCTAAGGAAACTCATCCCATCCGGATTAATTCTTTCATTAGTGAAAATTTTAATCCGGGGACATGGGAGCCAATGAGCCTCCGAAGCAACTACCAAAAAGTGGTATCAGAGCCATGGTTTTCGGTTTTGTGTGTTTAGGATTCGGTTAATTTTTATGCACTTTTTCATATATTATATGTGTCGGATAATAGTAGGATATGCGTAGTTTAACTCTTTGGTTGCAGGCATAAGATCCGACTATTATGGCCATATGTGTGTATGTGATTGGATGTGTGTAAATATTTATTATTTGAATCCTCGGGGTTGACGAGGCTAGATTAGTATTTAATTTTTTGTAATTAAATACGGCATTGTTTAGCCGCTCATTTTAGTTTACTTTCGATCTAGATTATTTGTACACTCCTTCGTGGAGTATAGAATCGATGGATGTAAATTAAAATGATTTATCTCGGCTCGGATATCTTTGGTGACTTGCGCACGGGAAAAGGTGGAGCGGACGAGGTGGCGACACGACGGGATGCATATTGGAGGACAATGTCATAATAGTTGGAAAAATTATGTTTTTTCCATATTTATTGCTTATTTGTTTTATATGCATGTTGTGTATGTTTTAAAATTTCTCATTTTCAATTAACTAAGTGGGAGAGGGACATTTTAATTAATTCCCGAGGCCTCCATTACAATTTGACGTGTGATGCAACAAACTTGTGTGTTGGCTCTGAGTGCCTTCCTCCCTGTGGACGGGTTTGTTTGCGGATCACTAGGTCAAATAATGGTTATAGGAAATTATCTAGGAGCATATGTACTTCCACAGCGGTAAGGCACATAATCCAAAATAATTCCCTTAGTATCGTGTAATGGTACACACTTAGATGCAAATAGAAGTATCCTCCCCATCGGAGTCACTGCTTTTATTTGTAGGGCCAAAGAGGAACCAACTATTAATTTTATTTGTCAAAAAATAAGGTTGACAAGATAATAAAATTAATGGGTAAAACCTCCTCTTACAAATGTAGAATTCGTATACGTCCGCACAGCGTGGCATATGATATTCTCGGTGATTTGAGGTGTTGGTTGATTTCGAGATTTTATTGTTTTGAGGAATCAATAATATTTGAAATCTAATATTTTGATCATTGTGATTTTTAGGATTTTCAAATGGCTTTCAACCCACTTGCTGTGATTTTAAAAGAAAATAAGCTTACCGGACCAAACTACATTGATTGGAAAAGAAACTTGGATATTGTCTTAACTGCGGAGGAGTACAAATTTGTACTCTTCAAGGTCTATCCTCCTAAGCCCTCCGATGACTATGATGAAAAGGAGAAAGAATGTTATAAGAAATGGGTCAAGGCAGATGTGATGGCGCGGTGTTACATTTTGGCATCTATGTCAAATGTGCTGCAACATCAGCATCAGGCCATAGCCATAGCTTATGACATGATGTTCAATCTCAAGAAACTTTTCAAACATCAGAGTAGGGCGGCTAGGCAGGAGGCAATGAGAAACTTGATGACGACCACCATGATCGAGGGAACACCCGTTAGAGATCATGTTCTCAAGATGATGGCTCATCTTAATGAGATGGAAGTCCTCGGAGCTGAGATCGATGGGGAAACCCAGGTCGATATCATTCTCCAGTCTCTGCCTAGGAGTTTTGAACAGTTCCGCCTCAACTACAACATGAACAAGAGGTTGTATTCGTTGGCGGAGCTTCTGACAGAACTCCAGGTGGCAGAGGGGCTTTTTCGTCAGAGTGCTCAAGCCATGGTCGCTCAGAAGGTTTCTTCCTCTAAACCGAAAGGTAAGAAGAAGAAGAAGCAAGGTGGAACGAAGAAGGTGGCAGTGGGACCCCAGGCAGGAGTGAAGAAGTCAAAAGGCAAGTGCTTCACTTGCAAGCAGACTGGACATTGGAAGGCGGACTATCCTCGCCGAAAGAACAAAGGTATATCTTCTTGTTTAGTTGTTGAAACATGTTTAGCGGTGTTATCTACCAGTGCCTGGTGTGTAGATACAGGAGCCACTGATCATGTCTGCAATACTTTGCAGGGGTTCTAAGAAACCCGACGACTAGCTGAGGGAGAGATTGTCGTCTTCATGGGCAATGCTTCAAAGGTGGCAGCTATTGCAGTGGGAGACGTTTATTTATCTTTTGATAGGAATAAAGTTTTGGTTTTGAGAAATTGTCTTTATGTACCTACTTTTAGAAAGAATTTAATTTCAGTTTCTAAATTGTTTTTGGATGGATATTCTGTTTCTTTTAATGACAAAGTGGTTATAAAAAGGAATAGGGAGATTATCTATTCTGGTACATTGGTTGGCAATTTATATACTCTTGAACCGAAAACTCCCACGATGCATATAGAAGTCAATAACTCATCTTCTAAGTCTAATAAGAGAAAAGAACCTTCGCAAATGAACCAAACATATCTTTGGCATCTAAGGCTTGGTCATATTAACCTAAGTAGAATTCAAAGGTTGATAGCTGATGGACCTTTGGGTTCATTAGTGGTGGAGGATCTCCCAACCTGCGAATCTTGCTTGGAAGGTAAAATGACCAAGAGGCCTTTCAAGGCCAAGGGGTATAGGGCCAAAGATGTGTTAGAATTGGTTCATTCTGATTTGTGCGGTCCTATGTCTATCCAGGCAAGAGGTGGTTTTGAATATTTCGTTTCATTTATAGACGATTATTCAAGATATGGATACATTTACTTGATGCGCCGCAAGTCTGAATGCTTTGACAGGTTCAAAGAATTCAAGGCTGATGTGGAGAACCGTCAAGGTAAAAGTATCAAGACATTACGATCTGATCGTGGTGGCAAGTACCTCTTGGGAGAGTTTAGGAATTACTTATCAGAGACTTGGATTCAATCCCAATTGTCTGCACCTGGCACACCCCAGCAGAATGGTGTAGCGGAGCGAAGGAATAGGACTCTTATGGAGATGGTCAAATCGATGATGAGTTATTCTGATTTACCTGTTTCATTCTGGGGGTATGCACTGGATACGGCAATGTACACTCTGAACTTGGTTCCATTCAAATCAGTACCTTCTACCCCTATAGAATTGTGGACTGGGCGAAAGCCTAGTCTAAGACATATTCGGATATGGGGGAGTCCAGCACATGTGCTGAAGGCTGATGCTGGTAAGTTGGAACCTCGTACAGAAGTGTGCATGTTTGTTGGCTACCCGAAGGGAACGAAAGGTGGTTTGTTTTATAATCCTAGAGATCAGAGGGTGATCGTTAGCATGAACGCCAGATTTCTAGAGGAGGATTATGTAATGAACCACAAGCCCAAGAGTAGGATTGTTCTTGAAAAATTGACAGGGGAAGTCCCGACTTCAGTACCACCGGTACAAGAGGAGACACCACAAGTCACTGCACCGCGTGTCACAGAGTATACACAAGAGGCAACTCATCGTAGTGGGAGGGTTGTTAGACAACCCGAGAGATTCATGTTTTTGGGAGAGTCTTCGGACTTAGTCCTTGGTGAACATGAACCTAATCCCTGGAAATATGACGAGGCAATCCAAGATAGAGATGCGGTATCTTGGCAAAAAGCGATGGATTCAGAGATAGAATCTATGGATTCTAATCAGGTCTGGGAGCTAGTAGAACCACCCGATGGTGTAAAAGTCATTGGATGCAAGTGGCTCTATAAGAGAAAGAGAGGAGTAGACGGGAAGGTTGAGACCTTCAAAGCTAGGCTTGTTGCGAAAGGGTATACTCAGAAAGAGGGTATCGATTATGAGGAGACCTTTTCGCCGGTAGCTATGCTTAAGTCTATTCGGATTCTCTTATCTATAGCTGCTCATATGGATTATGAGATTTGGCAGATGGATGTCAAGACAGCTTTCCTTAACGGAAGTCTTGAGGAGAACATCTATATGCGACAACCAGAGGGATTCATTGCTAAAGGCAAAGAGCATCTTGTATGTAAGCTTAATCGGTCCATTTATGGATTGAAGCAAGCTTCTAGATCTTGGAACATCCGCTTTGATGAGGTAATCCAGTCATATGGATTTATTCAAAGTCCGGATGAGCCTTGTGTATACAAGAGATGTGACGGAAACGTAGTGGTGTTTCTTGTACTATATGTAGATGACATTTTGTTAGTTGGCAACAATATCAAAGTGTTATCAGATGTAAGGGTATGGTTGTCCAAACAGTTTGATATGAAGGACTTGGGAGAAGTGGGACACATCCTTGGGATCAAAGTTATAAGGGATCGCAAGAAAAGGATGTTGTGCTTGTCTCAAGCTTCATACATTGACACTATCCTTGCTCGTTTTAGCATGCAGAACTCCAAGAAAGGTTTTCTACCTTTTAGGCATGGAGTTCCTTTATCTAAAGAGATGTGTCCCAAAACATCAAAGGAGATAGAGGACATGAAGGCGGTTCCTTATGCTTCGGCAGTAGGAAGCCTCATGTATGTTATGCTGTGTACGAGACCGGATATCTGTTTTGCCGTAGGCATGGTTAGCAGATATCAGAGTAATCCTGGACAGGGACATTGGACTACGGTAAAGTATATATTGAAGTACCTGAGAAGGACTAGGGATTATATGCTGGTTTACCGGGCAGATCAATTAGTCCCTATGGGTTACACGGATTCGGATTTCCAATCAGATAGGGACAAAAGTAAGTCTACCTCGGGGTTTGTGTTTACTTTTGGAGGTGGAGCCATAGTATGGAGGAGTGTCAAGTAGAAATGCTTGGCGGACTCTACCATGGAAGCTGAGTATGTGGCAGCTTCTGAGGCAGCCAAGGAAGTTGTATGGCTCAGGAACTTCTTGATGGACTTGGATGTGATTCCTAGTTTGCCCAGAACTATCACAATTTATTGTGATAATAGTGGTGCAGTTGCAAACTCGAAGGAACCACGAGCCCGTAAGGCGAGTAAACACATAGAGCGCAAGTACCACCTTATACGAGAGATCGTAAAGCGAGGAGAAGTTGTTGTCGCCAAGATTGCATCAGAGGATAACCTGGCGGATCCATTCACTAAGGCCCTTCCAGCGAAAGCATTTGATAGGCATGTGGAGGACATGGGGATCAGATGTATGGCAGAGTGATGACGGTATAGTCTTTTAGTATAAGTGGGAGATTGTTGGAATGTATACTGAAAGCCTAGCTCTTTTTGTATGAACATTTTATTTTGGAATAAGAATCACATGATCATTGTTTGCACTTTATATATTTATATGTGTGCATATTGTCAAATATTTTACATTGTAGATAACATGGTGCTTGGTGTGGCACAGAAGATCATGTTATCATTCCCTTGTAAAATATAAGTAGAGGCTCACGACCAAGATGGTTTTGGACAAACCATTGGCATGGTTGTAGTGTAGCTTGGTATTGTTTTGTCTTGAACATAAAGTTACACTAGTACACTTAGGTGTATTGAGCAGGACCGACATAGAGGTGATTCAATTTAGTACTGACTACATAATTGAATCGGACCTCGGATATTATGTTTTGCATGCTCTTAATCCCGATATAATAACGGGCACATGTACTTAGTATTTATTTCTTTGATTTACCAGAGGGTGAGAATTAGATGGATTAAATCAATATGCCCGGTAAGTTGGGAAATGATATTATTTACATGGTGTGTCGTTGATTATAGGAGGAAACCGTGTCCTATATATTAGGTTGATGATGTCCCCTTGAGGAGCTCATAAGGTTCATCATGTAAACCCAGCTGGTTGACTTAGTCAACATGATGATAAGGTTGAGTGGTACTACTCGAGGAATTAGATGTTAATTAATTGATAGTCAGTAAATCAATTAATTGACGGACATTCAATATCTTAAACACGGGGAGATTAATGTACAAATAATATATGGAGCCCATATTGATTTATGGGGGTTGGTGAGGTAGTTCAATGATGATCCTCTAGTGGAATGGAACATCATTGATGGATCAAGTTTGTGTGATTCTGATCCATCGGGTGGCCAAGATCCAACTCCTCCTTATGGTCCCTATCGTAGCCTAATATAATCCTTGTGAAGTATATATCCAAGAATGTAAAACAAAACCTAGAACCAACGGTTGGGATTAAATCCCTAGATCCGATGGTTAGGATGAAACCCTAGAATCGACGGTTGGGATTAAATCCCTAGATCTGACGGTTCAGATAAAACCCTAGATCCGACGGATGGGATGAAACCCTAGATCCGACGGTTGGGATGAAATCCTAGATCCGACGGTTGGGATGAAACCCTAGATCCGACGGTAGGGATAAAACCCTAGATCCAACGGTGGAGATTAAATCCCTAGATCCGACGATAGAGATTAAAGGAGGCTTAAGCCCAATTCTATAAATAGAAGGCTTAAGCTTGGGCGGCAAGAATTAATTGAATTGGAGTTAGGGTTTGGCTCTTCTCAAGGTGGGCGGCTAGGGTTTTGGAGCAAAGGCTTGGGCGGCAACCATCTCTTGTCCTTGTTGCCGGCGCCCATCTTCGTCCATCAAGACTTGGCCGGTGCCCATCCTCTAGGCCTCTCTCTTATTCCTTGACCGGCGGTTCTCCTTCCATTGGTGGCCGGCGTTCATCTCCTTCAATCTCTCCAAGGTGGCCGGCGGTTCTCCTTCCATTGGTGGCCGGCGCTTCATCCACTTGTTCCTTGGCCGGCGGTTGCATCAAATTCCCTAATTTGGTGGTCGGTTCTAGAAAGGATAGGTATTTGTTGGTTCTTCTCTTTGTTCGCAATGGACAAGGAAGGGAAGAACGCGATCTAGAAGGCTTCTACTCATGGAGGATCTTCGTCCACACGTCGTTCATGAGAAGGATAGGACATACGGTAGAAGATCATAAGGTATAAAGTTTTATAACTTTATTTTCAGATCTGAGTATGTTCCTTTTAGTGTTGATTATACATGTGTGCGTATGTATATATATTGTATAATCATGGACCCCGAAGACAAACACAAAAACCGGCGATCCGTCCGTCGTCTCTTCCGCGGCTAATCAACTAGAAGAGTTGTGTTGCTTGAACAACTAGTTTGTTCAAGCGACCACTCAAGTTGTTAGCACGACGATGAATAGGTTGTGCTAAGGAAACTCATCCCATCCGGATTAATTCTTTCATTAGTGAAAATTTTAATCCGGGGACATGGGAGCGAATGAGCCTCCGAATCAACTACCAAAAGTTAGGTCAACACCACTTATTCCCTTAGTCTCAGACTAAGATGTCCATCAACAAAGTCGCCAGGTCACCGCCACATATCCCCTTAGTCTCGGACTAAGGTATCCATCAACCAAGTCATCAGGTCAGCACCACTTATTCCCTTAGTATCGAATTATGACGTCCATCAGTAAATTCTCTAGGTTGGCATCTTTATTATTAGTCATAGCTTAAAGTGGCTTCTGGTTTTCTTTAGTGTTACCATCTCCAGTTTGGACCTCAACTTCATTGTTATTTTCCTTGGTCTTTGATGGAGGTAGCTTCTAGTTTTCTTCAGAGTTATTATCTTCGGTTTGGACCTTGGCATTCTTATCATTCCCTTAGTGTCAAACTAAGGTGGACTTCGAATAATTGGATCTCAACAAACATAAAGAATAATTTCACCTTGGAAAATAAGAAAGATTGTTCATTAACTAGAATGACTCATTATAGTGAACACAAAAAAAAAGGTCGGAAGGACTCTTGAGAAATCCTAAAGTGCATCATCGGGAACCTCGTCAAGAACTTTATGTGTATCCAAGAAATCTAAAGGTAACCCATCGGGAAGATGATTGACTGCTTGCATTTGATGTATGGCTCTGTTGAAGCCGATCTCGAGAATCATATTAGCATGCTCCCCGAGCATATCTTGAAACGCAGAGGAAGAGAGGAATTACTTTTTCTTATAGGCCCACTAGCCTTCCTCCCTAGCCTTGTAAGTCGCCAACTCTTCCTTCAAGGTTTTGACTTGGGCGATTAGTCCTTCTCGGCATTGAATTTCTTCTCAACTTTGCATCTCGAGGTGCTAGATCTCTTCCATCTGTCGCTCTTTTGAATCCATCCGAAGTCTTCTTGATTCATGGAGTTGCACTTGAAGTTTGGTTAGTTGAATCTCAAGGTTCATAAATCGGACTTGATGGAGGGAAAATTCTGCCCGTGCTTGCTCCATCTCCTTGTCTTTGTTTTGAAGTTGGGCCACGCACATGTCCAATCGAGCTCTCAATACATTGTAGGCAAAGGTCATCTCAGGGAGTTTCCCTATTAATATTCTTTGCTAAGCCAGAAGTTGGGCAACACCAAAGGTTAGGCAACACCAAGAGTCGTTATTTGTACAAAGAAAATTAGGAAGGCAAGGGGGATTACCTTGGTGACAGTGGGACCCATCAAGTCACATATCCCGACTAAAGTCTTCTTTTTCAATGTCGCCTCCTCAGTCTCGATAATTTGTTTCAAGAGACCGCACAGAGGAGAAGCCTGAGGAGGTCGAGGTGGCAAAGAAGCACTAGAGGAAAAGCCTAGTATGGTGGCACCAATACTCAGTTCCTGAGAAGAATTAGGCCCTTCACTTGCTACAGGTTCGACATCCTAAGTTGTTCCTTCACTCTGATCCTCGAGAACTGGGCTAGATCCTCACCTAGAGGAGCTCAGCTCGCCATGTGTTTCTTCATCCCAACCTCACTGGAGTGGTTGGGATGCCTCATCAGATTCGCCGAAGCTTACTACCTTGGGAACTAGGGAGGGTCGAGTTAGAGGAAGCTCGGTGGAGTCTGCTACTTCAAGAGTAGAGGGCTCCTCAGTCATTTTGGGTGAGGGGGGGCCATTCGAGCTTGACCCTACTTCAGGTTCTTGGAACATGGGGCCTTCCACATGACTTCGGTTGCAAAAAAAAAAATAGGGGTGTCCATTCATATGCTCGGGAGAAGAGAAAGAAACAAAATATTCCTTACCTAAAGAGCCATTGAGTTTGACCTTTACAATTCTCAGCCCGAACTGGTAGAACATTCCCTCCTCAAGAAGCAAGTTGATGTCAAAACTTAGGTCGATTAAGACTTCTGCTATTTCTTGATAAGAGGGAAGCTCTTTGAAATGGTTTAGCGTAGGTGAGGGCGGAAGCTCTATTTGCCAACCAGTGGGCCAGCTGTATAAGGGAATAGGTTTGAAATAGAAATATCGGGATTTTCAATACTTATGGTGTTATGTTTGAGAGGTGTCCTAAGGTAATCGTCTTATGGTTGTACTATTCATTTGATAAATAAAGATTTACTATTTGAGTGCACATGTCATATGTGTTTGATTTGATCTTAAACTCATTTACTGAATGTCCGCGATACGATTCATAGCATGAGAAAACTTGTGATTGGATCACAACTAGTGAGTATCTCTACATGTGTAATTATTAATGTATTGAAATAATCCCTAGTCGATCAATCGATGAGTTCGGACACTCCTTGGTTTATCTAAGCAGCTGCTCCTCACTGGTTGAGGACATTGAGATGTCGAGAGTTAAACGTGGATGTTAGTTATGGTAACTAGTTCATTGGAATGACCTGCTGTAAGACTTCACATGGTTCTCTGCATATAAGATATGTTAGTGAAGCTCTTACTGTAGCTCAAGTGCGAGTTTCCTTTTACTTGAGGTATTCAAGTCATCTTGGTCATAGAGACTCATACTTTGACATCTTAGTCGATACATCTCTATGGAGGTGTGGCTACGGGATGATTGGGTATAAGTCGAAGTGCCCGAAGGTGATTGAATAGCCAATAAAGGATTGATCACTCCTTTCGAGGAGATGTATACCCTATGGTCACTCGTCAAGATTGTTACTCAAAGTCTTTAGCCAAAACATTGCATGTCAAGAGTATGGTACTCTTGGATACATGTTGAAGTAATTAGAATCCACTAGACGAGGAAGTAAGACTTGGGCTAGGTGTGACATAGTCAGCCTAGTGGGGACTAACACATAGACCATATTCTGAACCAAGTGGGTATAAGATGAGTGAAAGGAATGAAGCACGATTCACTGTAGCTGTTGAAGGGTTCGAAAATGGTTCCGAGATCAACCGTTGATTTTTCGGTTAATTAGGGATCATGATGTACTACTAGGTGCCACTCATGATCATTCCATAATTATTGGTTAATTATGGATGGCCAACATAAATCGAGAACCTATTAGGTCACACGCACTACAAATCCTTCGAAGAAACTTAAAATGAGTTTGAGAATTAGATTCTCAAGATCAAGAGAGATCAAGTTTGGTTAGACCAAACACATGAAAAATATAGAAATATTTTTCAAGTCGGAAACATGAAAAGAGCACGTCTTAAGAAGATGGGTTGGGCCTTAAAAAGTTTAATTATAAACCAAACTCATTTGGTTTTAATTAAAAGGGTCATCTTTTGGTTAAGAGCCCAATTAGGGTTTAATGGATGAGATTATGCCTTAATGGTTATGGGCTTAGAAATTTGATCCACTAACCTATAACCCATTAGGATTAGTGCCAATATAAAGGGTTATAAAGGCTAAACCAAATGAATATAAGTCCTTAAGGCCCTCTTCCTCAACCTAGCCGAACTCTCTACCCTCTTCCTTCTTCTTTGTCGCTGGCCCTAGCAAGGCTCCCTCTTGTTTAGGTTCGGCCAACTCCTCCCCAAGTAAGTGGCGAACTCCAACCAAGTCTTCCTCAAGGTGGATTGACCATTCGGCCAAGGCTTGGAACAAAGGTTTCTTCCTTTGTGCCCTTGGCCGAACCTATGAGAATTAGAGTTTTGTGTTCCGCCGGCCATCAAGAAAATAAGGGTTGTTTTCACCTCTTTAGAGGTCGGCCACTCTAGGTTTTATGGATGTTACTGTTGCTTATTGAAGCTTCAAAAATAGCGGTTAATTCCAACACGAATCGACAACCTTATGAAGGTTGTTCGAGGACTCATTTGTGTTACAAAATGAATCGGTGATTACTCTCCGATCACTCGACCTTCTTGCTTCGTCTAGTAACGAAGAAAAGGTCAAACTCATGGCTTTGAGAAGTAGTCCCTCTGAAGATTCAGTGTGAATACGAGTAGAGACGAAGCTCCTCGAGCGTCGTACGGTTGATGCCCTTCCGGCTCGCCATCATCCGAAAGGTATACCTAAAGTAAAATTTATTTTATTCTTATTGTATGTAAAATTTTATTTGGCGGATATGTCCGCATGTATTGTGATCCTACATGCGTGGGTGTGAGTGCTGTAATAATTTAGGAAATTATTACATTTTTCTTCCGCTGCGTTCGTTTGTGAAACGACAAAAATACATCCACGCGTCGGTCGTAATCTAACAGTGATATCAAAACCTGACCGTGCTTCGACATATTCATAAAATAGATTTTACGAAGTCATAGTTGGTCGTAGAATTATTTTGGAAAAATTTTCATTTTTCGAAAGTTTTCTAATTTTTAGAAAAAAAATCAAATTTGGAAAATTCAGAAATAATTTAGGAAATTATATTTCTGAAAATATTTGATCAAGAAATATTAATATGGAAAATATTTCCTAATTATTTAGATTTTCTTGATAGGTATTTATTTCCTTAAATAAAGTATGTGATTAAATTGGAAATTATTTCCTAATTTAATTATGAAATTTTGATTTATGGAAATCAATATTCTAAACATATTTTATTTCTGAAAAATATTTACAAAAAAAAAATATGAAATTAAATTTAAAATTAATTCTTTATTTAATTAGAGAATCATGATTTATGGAAATCAAAATTCTAAATCATATTTTATTTCTAATATATTTCCCAAACAAAAATATAAGATTAAATTTGGAAATTATTTCCTAATTTAATCAAAGTAATGTTGATTTATGGAAATTAAATTCCTAAACATATTTTAATTCCAAAATAATATAATGACAACTTTGAAATAATCATGTCATATCATATGCCATAATTAGATACATTTTGTCATGCGTGTGTTGTGACATGTCATCATATATGTCATGCGTGCGATGTCACATAGGTAGAACATATGCATGAGGATGACACCTACCGTTAATATGGTAAGAACCAGAGTCTAATTCCTTGTTTAAGTTGTTGGCCCAAGTCAAGCTCAACCTGAAATTAGATATGTTCGAACCATAGAGATACGATCTCATGATTAACGGGTTGACTTTAACTTGAAGCATTGGCTTGTTGACCTAACGCCAAGGTCAATGTGGATAGAGGTGAAGTCGGGTGATATACATTTGATGTATACTTGTTAATGTGTTAACAACCCGATGTTTATGCGAACATTCAAATAGTTAATAGTATAATGTGATAGTTACATATACGTGATATGTAATTAGTATACTTGATACCTAGCACTATAGCTAAGAATGGTTTGTTGGCCTATTGTCAAGGTTGTTCTTATCTATAGTGGATATCAATCCACTCAGAGAAAAATCTACGATCTCCCGAATTCAAAGTAAGGGCTCTTGAATTCGAAAAGTGAGTGAGAACCTAATATGCAAATTGTTTACATATCAAATCATCTCTCTCATATTCTCGATTTTGTATTTCTAGGTTAATCATTTGATAATGTTGTCTGTTAATCTGCGTTCGATTTTGGAATCGAACAAACTGACTGGGTCTAACTTCTTGGACTGACTTCGAAACTTGAGAATCGTTCTCAAGGCTGAGAAGCTTACTTATGTCCTTGAAGAGCCTCTTCCCACCAGTCTTGACCATGATGAAACTCCGGACCAAATGTTGGCCCATCAAAAGTATATGACTGATTCTGAGCTTGCCAGTTGCATCATGCTAGCGATGATGACTCCTGAGCTACAAAAGCAGCATGAGCATATGAATGCTTACACGATCATTTACCATCTTCGTGAACTCTTCGATGAGCAGTCGTGATCCGAAAGGTTCGAGGTCTCGAAGCTTCTCTTTAGCTCGAAGATGGAGGCGAGTTCATCTGCAGTAAAGTTTGTACTGAAGATGAATGGGTACATCGAGCGGCTAGGATCACTAGGGTTTACAATGGATCACGAATTAAGTATTGACTTAATTATTCATAGTTTGTCCAAGAGTTACTCACAATTTGTGATGAACTATCGGATGAACAATCTTGAATCCACCATTCCCAAGCTGATCAATATGCTCAAGACTGTAGAACCTTCTGTGACTAAAGAATAGAAGACAGTGATGTTGGTTGACTCCTCGAAGAAAGGTTCTAAGAGGAAGTCAAAGCAACAATCAAAAAGGAAGAAGAAGAAGGAGGCCAAGACTGGAGAGTCAACTCCAAAGGGCACATGTCATCACTGTGGCAAGATGGGTAATTGGCGAAGGAACTACAAGATCTATCTTGAGTCCATGAAGAAGAAGTTGGCATTTGATACCCCATCCTCTTCAAATATATTCATTATTGACTGTATGCTATTTCCTTTGACGCTTGAATATTAGATACAGGGTATGGCTCACATATATGTAATGATATACAGGGGCTAAGGGATAGCAGAAGACTTGTCAAGGAAGAAGTGAATATGTGAGTCGGCAATGGAGCAAAGGTTGCAGCTGTCACCATCGAAACATATTCGCTGAAGCTTCCTAGTGGACTTGTCTTAGAACTAGACAATTATTATTTTGTTCCTACATTAATAAAAGACATTGTTTCTATTTCTTGTTTAAATAGAAAGGGTTTCCATTTGACGTTTAGTGATAATTGTTGTTATATAACCTTGAATGGCGTTCTTTATGGCACCGGAACTTTATGCAATGGTATCTACATGTTAGATACATCCAGTGACGCATTCAATATCGAAGCGAACAACAAGCATGCTCGAAAGGATGATCAGTTAACCTCCTACACATGGCATTGTCGCCTTGGCTATATAAGCAAGAAGTGCATGTCAAAGTTACACAATAGTGGAATTCTAGAACCATTTGAATTGAATTCATTTGATACATGTGATTCATGCTTACAAGGCAAGATGACAAAGTTGCCCTTTTTTGGAAAGGGTAAGCCAGTGGAAGAGTTACTTGGTCTCACACATATTGATGTATGTGGACCAATGTCAATTCATGCTCAAGGAGGTTACAACTACTTCATTACCTTTATCGATGATCACTCACGATTTGGGTATGTATATCTTATGAGATATAAATCTGAAGCCTTTGAAAAGTTCAAAGAATTCAGAAATGAAGTAGAGAAACAACTTGATAAAAGTATTAAGATACTTCGATCCGATTGAGGTGGCGAATACTTAAGCCGAGAGTTTTAGGATTATCTAAGAGATAATGGTATATTGTCTTAATGGACTCCGTCTTATACACCACAACATAATGGTGTATCTAAAAGGCGAAATCGAACCTTGTTGGACATGGTGAGATCGATGATGAATCATACAAGCCTTCCTAAATCCTTTTGGGGCTACGCACTCGAAATAGCTATTCACTTGCTGAATAGAGTCCCGACCAAGGCAATCTCTGCTACTCTATATCGAATATGGACTGGTAAGAAACCTCAGTTGTCTTATTTGAAGATATGGGGATGTCCTACTTATGTGAAGAGGACTACATCAGACAAGTTGGATGCTAAATCTGATGAGTGTCTATTTATTGGATACCCCAAGGAAACGAGGGGTTACCAATTCTATCATTCCTTGGAACAAAAGGTGTTTGTTTTAAGGAATGTTGTATTTCTAGAGAAAGAGTTTCTCTTGCAAGAAAACAGTGGGAGTAAGGTTGAACTTGAGGAAGTTCAAGAAACTCCAATAGACACTAAAGAGACATCTATACTGGAATCACAGTCAATTATTCATGATGATGAGATAATGAACCCATCGTTACACCACCTCTTCACAGATCTAGTAGGTCACAAAAGATTTCTGAGAGATATGGATTTCTCGTAAGTGAATCTAATGATGTATTACTCATTGAGGATGAGGAACCTACTAGTTACGAAGAAGATTTGAAAAGTTCAGAAAATGATAAATGGCTAGTAGCTATGAAGTCAGAAATAGATTCTTTGTATGAAAATCAAATTTGGAATTTGGTGGATCCACCTGAAGGCATCATGCCTATTAAGTGCAAGTGGGTTTTCAAGAAGAAAACTGACATGGATGGTAATGTGATTACCTATAAAGCTTGATTGGTGGAAAAAGGTTATCGTCAAAAGCAAGGTGTTGACTATAACGAGACCTTCTCACCAATTGTCATGCTTAAATCCATTTGGATACTCCTGGTTATAGCAACTCATTATGATTATGGGATATGACAGATGGATGTTGTTGAATCTTCGGTGAGCATTAGAGGAGGGGTGAATGGAGCATTCGTTGCTTGATGGAATTCGATCGCATTTGTCTCTACAATTTGTTAGTTTGCATAGCGAAATATGAAAATACAAAAGAAGATAAACACAAATATACAATCATACGAACACGGCGATATACGTGGTTCGAAACCTTGGGATTTCTACTCCACGGGTGAGCTCAATGAGCTCTAGTGATGGACACACCACTAATCAGTAACACTCCTTCTCGGTGACACACCGGAGGTGGAGAAACCTCGTACAAGTGATTACACAAAGTAATACAATGGATACAAGCAAATACAAAGATGAAATGCAATACAAGTAAAGAAAAATATTTTACAAGAAGACTTTGAATACTTGATTTTGGTTGCTTGAGAATACTCTTAAAGGTCTGGATTGCAATAGTAAATCCCCTCCAAATCACCTTAAAAAACCATGCCAAAATCCCTCTCCTCGAGCTCTTTTTAAAGCTACAACTCAGGTTGGATTTCACCTAGCAGTCGACTGCTCGCGACCATCAATCAACTGCTCCTGTAGCCGTTGTGAGACAACGACTCGATCCACGCTGGACAAGTTCCAATGGATAAACCATCAGTTGACTACCAAATCCTAGCAATCGACTGATGCACAAGCAATCGAACCACTGGTTAAGCCTGCTTCGCGTATGTGGTGTTTCCTCAACATCAGTCGACTGCCATCCATGGCAATCGACTGATAGGCCAGTCGATTTCCCAATCCTGACGATCATTGCCAATGCCATGCGGTCGAGCGCCCGATCGACTCCCATCGATCGGTAGTCATAATCGATTGGTATCACAGATGACTTCGGCTATTAAGTGTCAAAATACTTGACCAGTCGACTGGTCCATAGCCCCAGTCGACTAATAAACATCAAACATGAAGTTTAACCCCAAGTATGATCCCCTCATACTTGCTAGATCACCCTTAGCCTAGATCTATGCCTTCTAGCCACCTCCATCAGCCTCACGCCTATTGGATCTCTCTAAGTCATCCATGACTTGTTCATCCATATGTTAGCCTTCAGGTGCTTCCATCGACTATTGTCATGCTAAGCTGGTCTACACCGCCAAGGCATATTTGGGCTTACGCTGCCAAGACACACGCTTGGACTTTACGCCGTCAAACCATTGGACTTATGCTACCAATACTCCACCCACTACAACAAAAATACTAAAAGACAACACCACAAAGACAATGGTTTTAGGAAAAAACATTATGATTTTAGTAAAAGACAACGGTTTTTGACAAAACCGTTGTCTTTGAGCGCCCATATAACACAAAAGACAACGGTTTTACACTATCCGTTGTCGTTGAGCATTTTTTTTAATCAATAATGCATTTTATAACGGTTTTCCAGAACTGTTGTCTTTAAGATTTTTTTTTATCTTAACAACAGTTGGGACAACGGTGCAATTAACCGTTGTCAATGAGAATTTTTTCGTAACATTTAGTAACAACGGTCAAAAATTATTATCGTTGTGATTATAATACAACGGTTTTAAATCGTTGTCAATGAAATTCAATGAAATTTTAATGATGTAATTGAATTAGGAGAAATACAACATAATTCGTTAATAATAATTATTAATTTTAAAATATTTTTAAAACAAATAAAAATTATTATTTTTATTATCAATACTTTTTTAAAAAAATTATTGGAAATAAGTTTTTTTTTTAAATTATAAATATATAAGATAACAAAAATAAAATAAAATTATTTAACCAATAATAAATTAAATAAATTTTAATGAATTATAAAATTTAAATCATGATATTTAAATTATATATATATAAATATATATAAATATATATATATATATATATATATACACTATTTTTTAAAAAATTATTGGAAATAAGTTTTTTTTTAAATTATAAATATATAAGATTACAAAAATAAAATAAAATTATTTAACCAATAATAAATTAAATAAATTTTAATGTAATATAAAATTTAAATCATGATATTTAAATTATATATAAGGAATAATATATATCATATATATATATATTTATTTAGATTAAAAGGTTAAATTCTTCGTTGCTTTTCCGCGTTCCCAGCTTCCGCCGTTTTCCCGAGCCTCTTCTTCTGTCGTTTCTCTGTCCGACTTTTCCCTGCTTTCGTCCGATTCCGTTTATTGCTTTTTCGCTTCCCCTTCCGCCATTTTTCCGAGCTTCTGCTTCCGTCGTTTCCCCTTCCGACATTTTCCCCGTGTTAGTCTGATTCCGCTCGATAGCTCGTTTTTCCCATAGCTTCCGTCGTTTCTACAGAGCTTTCGCCCGATACTCCGCTTCTGTTGTCCCGTCGATCCCCTTCCTCTTCTAACGGGTTCTCACGGAATTTCAATACCCTCAGATCATTCGGTATTGTAGGTATACAGTATGTAATATATCGAAAAAAAATTAATTAAAATTAATTTTTGATAATATAATAATAATATAATTTATAAGTAACGTAAATTTATTAAAAGGAAATTGATTACTTATTGATATTTTAGTTGATAAATTTGAGATAAGATTTTATTAATTTGGGCTAAGTTCAATAGGAATGTTGATTTAGTCAATTAAAAAAATCTAAGTTTATATAAATTAAACTTAGTTTAAAATTTTAACTAAGTTTGGGTTGAAAATTAAACCCTAAATTTTATTTTCCTTTCCCCTTTTATTTTTTTTTCCCGTGCGCTGCCTTCCGAACTCCTTGCGTTGCCCTCTGCTTCCCTTTCTCCCGTTGCGCCTCCCACCTGCAGCGCCCGATCCTTTCCTCCTCGCATCAATCTAGCCATCGCCGACCTCCACGCGCCACCATCATTCCTCTTCCCATCCGCCGCGCCTTCGCGGGCCCGCTTCTTTTTATTTTGTTCTGCTTTTGCTATTGTAACCAGGTGCCTTTTGCTCGGTCATCACTCAATCATGATGACATATTCATCCTGGATACTACATCCAAGATATTCCAGTTTAATGGATCAAATTCTTCAATTCAAGAAAGGGCTAAGGCTCTTGAAGTTGTGCAATACCTCAAAGATACTTATCATGAAGGGAAGTGTGAGGTGGCAGCTGTTGGTAAGATGGTTCTGTATATTTGTTGATCTGCTGGCAATGGAAAATTTGCTCACTAATTCTTTCTGAGTAGAGGATGGGAAGATGATGGCCGATACTGGAGAATTTTGGGGTTATTTTGAAGGTTTTGCTCCCCTACCCCATAAGTGTAGAAAAATCTTCACCAAAATGTATAGAAACTATTTTGATGACCCAAGATCATTAAGGAAAGATGTGGAAGAAAGACAACCAGAGAAATAATTAAACTGTCTTAGACAATACAAACAACAGAGAAATTAGAACTTGAGGACTACACTTTTTTCCTCTCACACTCCAAATGCATAGGGTTCATCCAATTAAATACTATTCAAATGAAGTAGTCAACCATACTTTGAAAACATAAATTATGAAAAGACTAAAACCATTTAATGCTTTCAAGTAGATCTCTAATACTTCCAACGTGATATAGTTATAGTTCCAAATGACCTGCTTCTACTTCCAAGAAAGCAATTCCAAGAATATGTGATTCCAAGAATTACTTTAATTTCCAACACTCCCCCTTAAAGTGATTCTTTAGCAATTAATCCAAGTTTATTTCGAAGTAATTCGAATTGTCTTCTAGGAAGGGCTTTAGTGAACATATCTGCGATATTTTCATTGCTTCGCACTTCCATTGTCTTAATAGTACCATCAAGAACCTTTTCTCGGATGAAGTGATGCTCAAGCTCGATATGTTTTGTCCTTGCATGGAAAACAGGATTATTTGCAAGTTTGATAGCACTCTGATTGTCTCCAAAAATTGTAATTGGCTTATGTATAGAACCATGTAGGTCTTCGATAAGTCTTTGTAGCCATATGCATTCTTGAGCGAAGTGCGACTTTATATTTTGATTCAGCAGTAGATAATGATACAGAATTTTGTTTCTTGCTACACCAAGAGACACTTGTATCACCATACATAAAAACATATCCTGATGTAGATCTTCTATCATCCAAATCTCCACCAAGATCAGCATCTGTGAAACCAACTAGGGAACCACTGATTCTTTTTTTGAAAAATAAGCCCAAGTCTAATGTTGAATTTACATATTTTAAAATTTTCTTTGCCGCTTCTAAGTGAGGCTTTCTTGGAGATTGCATAAATCTACTAACATACCCAACTGAAAAAGCAATATCTGGCCTTGTAATAGTCAGATATAAAAGACTTCCAACAAGCGCACGATAAGATTTAGGATATGGCAGGAGTGATCCTTCATCATGCCTTAGCTTTATACTTGGATCAAAAGGAATATAATAGTGTTTGCTTTGATATAATCCAAATCGCTCAATTAACTTTTTGGAATAACCTTGCTGTGTGATAAGAATTCCATTGTCCATATCCATAACTTCTAGACCCAGAAAATGATGAAACTCCCCCAATTTCTTGATCTCAAACCTTATAGCAAGCTCTTCTTGAAGTTGCTCTATTTCCACTTTGTCATTTCTTGTTATTATCATATCGTCTACATATAAAAGAACAATTATATGTAGATTTCCTTCCCTTTTGACAAATAAGCTGGAATCTGACTCTGATGTGGAATATCCACAAAATTTTAAGTATTGAGAAATTTTTCCAAACCATGCGCGTGGAGCCTGTTTGAGTCCATAAAGAGCTTTCTTGAGTTTGCAAATATAATCAGGATGCACGCTAGACACATAACCTAGTGGTTGGTCCATATAGATATCTTTATCAAGCTCTCCATATAAGAAGGCATTTTTTACATCAAGCTGCCATAGTTTCCAATCATAGATAGCTGCTAAAGATATAACCATACGAACTGAAGTCATCTTAGCCACAGGGCTAAATGTTTCTTCATAATCTTCACCATATTTTTGAGAAAACCCTCGAGCGACTAATCTTACTTTATATCTATCAATAGTACCATTAACTTTCCTCTTGATTTTGTACACCCATTTGCAAGAAACAGGTTGTACATTGGTTGGCTTAGGAACAAGACTCCAAGTTTGATTTGCCTTAAGAGCATTTATTTCAGCGTCCATAGCAAGCTCCCATTCTTTATTTCCTTTTGCTTCTTCAAATGTAGAAGGTTCCTCATCATCAATTGGTCCTGCAAAGAAACAAGAATATGTGCTAATGAAATTTTCATCTCTATAACGAGCTGGCTTGACTATATTCCTCTTTGGCCTTTGTGAGTTGAGCATTTCATGTGAATCATTTACTTCCTACATATTAGCCTCTTGAATCTCTAAACTCCCCCTTTCACTTTGCTTCTCAATAGTTGATGAAGATGAGTTGATTGGAGGCGTAGAATCAATGAGTAATTCACCTCGCTCATAAAATAAGGATGTTTCATCAAAGATAACATCCCTTGAAACAACAACTAGATGAGATTTAGGATCCATACATTTCCAACCCTTTTTCCTTTCATCATACCCGACAAAAATGCACTTGCGCGCCTTGGCATCTAACTTGCTTCTTTGGGATTCTGGCACATGAACATAGCTAATAGAGCCAAATACCTTCAAATGCTTAATACTAGGTTTTTCTTTAAACATTAATTCATAAGGCGACTTCAGATTAATAGGAGAAAGGGGCATTCTATTAATCACATATGATGCACATTTCATACCTTCAGCTCATAATGCTTTTGGTAAGTTCTTAGCATGTAACCAACTTTTACAAGTCTCTGTTAAATGTCTTATCTTCCTTTCTGCTACACCGTTTTGTTGTGGTGTCTCGACACACGTGAGTTCTCTTTTAATACCATGCTGACGACAGAAGGATAAAAATTGGTCTGCAATAAACTCACCACCATTATCAGTCCGTAGTCGCTTTATTTTAGAATTAAGCTCTCCTTCGACTTTTCTCTAAATTCCACAAACTTATTGAAAACTTCTGATTTATGCTTCACACAATAGACCCATGTGTATCGGCTATAATCATCAATAAAAATCAGCATATATGAATATTCTGAAAATGAAGGAGTTCTAGTTGGTCCCATTAAATCACTATGAATGAGTTCCAATGGGGCTTTGCATCGTGAAGTTGACCTTTCGAAAGGAAGTCGATGTGCCTTTCCAAATTGACATCCTTCGCATACTTCTCCTTCGCAAAAATTACTTAAGCTAGGCAAACCTTTTACCAGATTTAATTTCACCATAGCTTTTAACTTTTCCATGCTAAGATGTCCCAACCGAGCATGCCATATATGTGCATTTTCAATGCTACTTGTCTTTTTAATGTATGAACTAGAGGTGGATAAAACATATAAATCATTAACTCTCTTACCAGTGTGAATGACATCTGCCTCGAACTCCTTGATATTTCGAAGAAACTTCACATCTTTTGGACCAAAAAGCATAAAATTTCCAACATCTACAGCATTTGCAACCGAAAATAGATTTTTTTTCATACCTGGAACATGAAACACTTTGTTGAGTGTGATAGAATCATCTTGCTTTTGGTTGATGATAATAGTGCCTTCGTTCTCCACATGATTATTTGTGTTATCTGCTGTTACAATGACATCACAACCTTTGTATTCTTGAAGGCTAGAAAATTTAGATTTATCTCCAGTAAGATGATGCCCACAACCAGAATCTATAATCCAATCATTCTCAAAATTGATAGCTGTCATGACATCTATATTTTGTATCTTTGCCATAAAACACGTGCCCCAATCTTCTTCTTTTTCAACTTTTTCTGTTTCAGCAATGTTACCTTCATTTAACTTAGTTCGGCAAAATTTCTTAATGTGCCCAACTTTGCCGCATCTATAGCATTTGAAGATCCTTTTCTCTGTGATATTAGAAGATTCTTCTTCCTGTTTACATGGAGTTGAATTGTCTTGATATTCTTTTCCCTTAAAGCTTTTCTTTCTTGCTACAAGGGCACTTCCATCCTCTTTGATAGAAATATCAGCCATTTGCTTAGCTAGTGACTCTTGTGATGATAGGAGATTCTCTAACTCCTCCAAAGATGGTTGTTGAGCCCACCCTTGTATTGATGTAATAAAAGGAATATATTCTGACTTCAATCCTCGAATAATATTTCTCCTTTTACGACCTTCAGAAATTGCTTCTTCTGGATTTAGAAGTGAAATTTCTGAACATATATTCTTGATCCTCAGAAAATACTCTGATACAGAAAGGTTGCCTTGTGTAGTATTTGCAAGCTAATTCTCCAAAATTTGTAATCGAGCTTCATTTTTTTTATTGAATAACCGATCAAAAGTTTGCCAGATTTCATGAGCTGATTTACATCCCATAATATGATCAAACAAGCCATGAGATACTGTTCTCTTTAGAATAAATTCAGCCTTTGCATTTTGTTACTTCCACGCCTTGAAATTCACAGCATTTTCTGGTGTATTGTCTGGAGCAACAATGTTTCCTCCATTGACAATATCCCATAGGTCTTCACCAACAAGATAGGACTCCATGCATGTCCTCCACACTCTGTCACTACAACAAAAATGCTAAAAGACAACACCTCAAAGATAACGGTTTTAGGGGAAATCATTGTCTTTTTGTTAAAAGACAACGGTTTTTTGACAAAACTGTTGTCTTTGAGCGCCCATATAACACAAAAGACAACGGTTTGACAGTATCCATTGTCGTTGAGCATTTTTTTTTAAATCAACAACACATTTTACAACGGTTTTCTAGAACTGTTGTCTTTAAGGTTTTTTTTTATCTCAACAACAGTTGGGACAACAGTGCAATCAACCGTTGTCAATGAGAATTTTTTTGTTGTCGTTGTGATAATATTACAACGGTTTTAAACCGTTGTCAATGAAATTTTAAAAGTTTATAATACTATTAATACTATTTTATTATTATAATACAACGGTGAAATTATTTTTTTAATTATTAATACTATTTTTTTTTAAATTATTGGAAATAAGTTTTTTTTTTTTTAAATTATAAATATATACGTTTACAACAATATATTTAAAAGTTTATATATATTTTTTAAACAATATTTACAAAAATATTTTTTTTAAAAGTTGTTATATATATTTAAAAATTTGTTAGGTTAAATAAATCTTCCCTAAACTTCTTCGCCGTTCTTACTTTCCGAAAACCTCCGCGGTTTCTACTTCCCAAAAAACCTCCCCCGTTCTCCGTTGCGCGCTCGTCCATCCCATCTTCTTCCGCGCCGCATTCTCACGGTTGGTCGCCCTCTGTTCGTTCTCTTCCTTTTCCGTCGGCCATTGCTCGACCTCCATTCATCGGCCTTCGTCCATCGTTCAGCGTCCTGATTCCGTCCCAACAGGTTCAGCGTCATAAACTCTTGGTTTAGGGTTATCATGTTGTGCCTTCAAACCTTTATTGGTTAAGAAGGTTTGAGTTGGATTGTTTCTATCCATTGAACCTTAATCTCATTGTCACTGATAATCGCATTCCGCATACAGAAAATCCAGTTATGTTCCAACCTTATTCTTCATGAAGATTATTCACCTTATATCATCGTTTGTACATCGTATTTATCTATTCTAGAAGCCATTCTCTCGGTATTCTATAATATAAAATGTATGTTTATAAATTTAGTTTAAATTTTTTACTTTATAGTACCTTCCAACCCCTGAAATTTATATTTAATTCACTGAACAACTGCTTTGTCTGTATTTATCGTTAGTTTCTACTTAAATTTATATTTTATTCACTGAACAGGTGCTTTGTTTGTACTTTCTAACTTTATCTTAGGTGGACAGCTAGATCATATACAAATTTAAGTTACTTCATATTACCTTCTTATCCTGGAAATATAAGTTTGATACATTGAAGCATCTACTACTGCTTTATTAATGATCTAGTGGTGTTAAGTATTATGAAGGTTTATTTAATTGTCATTTAATGTTTTTATGCACTAGAATGGACAAAGAATGGATGTTCAAGGATAGATTATCACCTGAGTATGCGTATGGAGTAGAGTCCTTCTTGCAATTTGCGCAAAATTCGTGATTCTAATGCAATATCTTGTCCATGTGCCATGTGTGGTAACCTAAGAAGGAAAGATTGATGTCACAAGGGCTCATTTAAGAAGTAATGGTATGGATTTAACATACGTAGTGTGGATATGGCATGGAGAAAAACCCTCATTTACCAACTTAATGAATGATAGTGAACAAGGCCAACAAGGTGAACAGAATTTCTTTGATGAGAAGCTTGTAGATATGGTAAATGCGACATATGAATATGATGAGAATCCAACTACATTCAATAACCTACTCCATGATGTTGAGAAACCTTTATATCCTGGATGTACAAAATTTACAAAGTTATCTGCCATTGTTAAATTGTACAACTTGAAAGCCAAATATAGTTGGAGCGATAAAGGATTCATAGACATTCTTTCTTTGTTGGGAGAAATGCTTCCAGATGGTAATGAATTGCCTTTATCAGTGTATGCTGCGAAGAAATCCTTGGCTGTATTGGGTATGGAATATGAAAAAATACATGCATGTCCTAATGATTGTATCTTATATCGGAAGGAATACGCAGATTGTATCAATTGTCCTACTTGTGGGTTTTCAAGATGGAAGATATGCAAGAATTCAAAAGTAAATGAAGGAATTCCTGCAAAGGTCCTCTGGTACTTTCCACCTATTCCAAGATTTCGAAAAATGTTTACAAACCAAGAAACCTCTAAGGTGTTAACCTGGCATGTTGATAGTAGAACTTGTGATGGTTATTTGCGTCATCCATTAGATTCACCCAATTGGAAGGTAGTCGACCATAAGTGGCCAGATTTTGCTTATGAGCCAAGAAATTTGAGATTGGCCATATCGGCAGATGGAATAAATCCACATAGATTGATGAGTTCTACGTATAGTTGTTGGCCAGTTTTGTTGATCACTTACAATCTTCCTCCATTTTTGTGTATGACGAGAAAATTTATGATGCTTACTTTATTGATATCAGGTCCTAAACAGCCAGGGAATGATATTGATGTTTACCTAGCACCTTTGATTGATGACTTAAAGCAGTTATGGGAAGAAGGTATTGAAGCATATGATGCATATCGACAAGAAAGATTCACCCTTAAGGTAGTCTTATTATGGACAATTAATGACTTTCCGGCATATGGAAACCTTTCTGGATGTCGCGTGAAAGGATATAATGCATGTCCTATCTGTGGTGAAAACACATGTGCAAAAAGATTGAAACATAGTAGAAAAATGTCATTCATAGGCCATAGAAGGTTTCTTCCTGAGAACCATCCTTATCGAAGGCAAAAGAAAGCATTTGATGGGAAGCAAGACTTTAACATTGCACCGAGACCATTGAGTGGTCGTGATATTTCCAAAACAGTTAATAAAATTAATTGTCGTTGGGGAAAAATGAACAGAAAACTTCAAGCATCAGAGGATGGTAGTCATCCATATTGGAAGAAGAAATCAATATTCTTCGAACTTGCATATTGGGAGCATCTACATGTCCGACATGTTCTTGATGTGATGCACATCGAGAAAAATATATGTGAAAGCCTGGTCGGCACATTACTTGGCATTCTAGGGAAAATAAAAGATGAATTAGCAGCACGCCTAGACCTTGTGGATATGAATGTCAGGTTGGAATTGGCACCAAAGGAGGGGGAAAAGAAAACTTTTTTGCCAGCGGCATGTTATACATTAAGTAAAGATGAGAAAAGGAAATTCTGTAGCTCCTTGTTGGGAATGAAGGTTCCTATAGGTTATTCATCCAATATTAGAAGCCTTGTATCAATAAAGGAATTGCAACTTTTTGGTATGAAATCACACGATTGTCACACTTTGATGCAACAGTTACTTCCAGTTGCCATTCGTGGTGTCTTACCCAAACATGTTAGATATACTATCACTCGATTGTGCTTTTTCTTCCACAAGTTGTGTAGCAAAGTGATAGATGTCTCGAAGTTAGATGATATGCAAAGAGATATTGTGACAACATTGTGCTTACTTGAAAAATATTTTCCTCCATTTTTTGATGTCATGCTCCATTTGACTGTTCACCTCGTACGTGAGGTTAAATTGTGTGGACCAGTTTGGTATAGATGGATGTACCCATTTGAAAGATTCATGAAAACATTGAAAGGTTATGTGCGAAACTGCAATCGACCCGAAGGTTGTATAGCCGAATGTTATATTGCTGAGGAGGCTCTAGAATTTTGCTCGGACTACCTGTTTAATGTGCACACTGTTGGCATCCCAACAAGGAATCGTCAATTGGAGTTTACCAGACCTTTATCACGAGATCGAGTGCACTCCACCAATCATGAGGAGTGGGAGCAAGCACATCGTCACATATTAGAAAATAATGATGAGATAGAGCCATATATCGAGTAATTTCTCCAACTCATTGCTACTTTCAAATGCGACATTAAATTCTAGTATCTAATCGTTTCTTCAACAGCAAACACATGGCTCATTTGAAGGCAACATTTCATCAGAAAGCAAAGTCAAAAAGGTGGTTACAAGATGAGCACAATAGGACTTTTATTCCGTGGTTGCGTGATACTGTAAGTTACATGCAAATTAATGGGGGTATTTATAATTTATGAAGATTAATATATAATTCAACTTTTGCATTTAGCAATTTATAGGTTGCAAATGCAATTAACCATTCGACACATCAAATCTTTGAACAATTAAAGTGGTTGGCGCATGGACCTAGCACGCGAGTATTCAAGTATTCTGCATATTTAATTGCTGGGGTTACTTATCACACAAAAGAACGTGATGACGTGCGGGTAGTGCAAAATTCTGGAGTAAGCTTAGTTGCAAAGACTATGCAACTTTCTAGCGCAAAGGATAGGAATCCAATTGTGTCAGACATGGTATTCTATGGCGTTATTGATGAAATATGGGAGCTCGATTACCATCTCTATCGAATTCCAGTGTTTAAATGTAGTTGGGTTGATAATAATGGTGGTATTAAAGTAGATGAACATGGTTTCACATTAGTAAACCTCAAAAGGATAGGGTTTAAATCTGATTCATTCATCTTAGGTAGTCGTTTAAACAAGTTTTTTACCTTGAAGACCTCAAGATCCCACATGGTCTTGCTGCACTTGCAACTCCTAGTAGAGACTACTTTGAAAATATTATTGGTGATAATTTGGAAGAAACTGCAACCAACTATCAATGTTTTTCCCGAGGGCTCCCAATAATGGATGTTGATAAATTAGATGACAATGAACCACCGCGCATGCGTGAAGATTGTGACGGAACTTGGGTTGATGATGTTTTACCTTAGTGTGGAAATTATATTTAAATTTAAATCCTATGTTAATGTTTTGGTTTGTCTTTGTGTCACCTTGTGTTACTTTGGATTGGAATTATATTTTTTTCCCATAAATTTGCTATATCTTATGGGATTGCTTTATTTTATTTGTCACTCGATTATTTCTGTTTTGGTAGATGATACTGCTTTATCTATTATCTGTTATCTGTAAATGATACTCTTTATCCCATAAATTTGATGATGGTTTATCACACCGGCATCAAATCTGGTTTGGTAAATGATACTGCTTTATATGTCAGATAATTTTGCAACACAATAATGAAATGTCAGTTTGATCCTTTGTGATAGTCGCTGCACCTCAAAATTTATCAACCCTTACAGGAGATTGTAAGAATTTCAACTTTGTGTTGCTTACTTGTTATTTGTTTTTCTTAATATTTGCACATATTTTAGCAAGCTCAGCTACGTGTGGACTACAACATGATTATATTCCTGTTGAAAATAAACTTGCTTATTTGTATATGAGTTCTGTTCATGAACTTTTATATAAGGATACTAAGCATGCCAATTGTAGATTATATTAATCTAAAGCTGAATTTTTTGTTGTCAACTCACACAAGATGGTTGCAAGTTTAATTTTTGTTGTTATCTCCATCAGTAATTTATGATATTTACCTTATATTTGCAAAGTGCAGATTTTGTGATTAATAGGTTGTCAACTCTATGACAAAAAATCAAAGCAAACGAGGAGGTACAAAACTTGAAAAGGGTAAGGAAAATCATGATTTATTAGACGAGGACAATGTTGTGCACAGATTCCACTGCCACCCAATCAAACAAAATGAGTAGAGGTCCTACACATATGGACAATATTTCAAGGCTAAGGAATAAGGGAATTATACTGAAAGTTGAATTCAATAATCTGGGACAGCCTATTGGGGAACATGCAGTTAAAATGCAAAGTTCACTTGGCCAGATTGTTCGAGAGAAAGTACCAATAACTTACAATACTTGGAAGCATGTTCCTATTGACATCAAGGAGCGTGTGTGGGAAGCCGTGAATGTAAATATAAATGACCATACTTTTATTCTTCAAATATAAACTAATACTTTTTTTTGTGTTTATTAACATTTGATGTTTATCCATTTTTTTATGGATTTGTAGTTGGCGTACAAGGTTGATGTTGCTTGGAAAAAGGGATGTTTGAGCTCGGCAAATGATAAGTGGCGCCAATGGAAAAGCAGTCTCACGCAAAACTATATTTATCCCAATTGCAAAACTCTAGAGAAGTTGCATATGCCACCTCCAGGATCAAATATTCCAGCAGACATATGGAGCAAGTTCGTAATAAGTCGTTTGTCTAATGAATTTAAAGTAAGATTTTTAAATCTCATGTCTCAAATAATGAACTCTTAATAGAATATTGTGATTGGTAATGCATTGTTGTCTTGTTTATTTTTTAAGGAACTAAGTGAGAAACAATAGGAAAGAGGAGCCCAAAACAAATACCCCCATCGACTTTCTCGCAAAGGATATGCACGCCTAGCTGAAGAAATAGTAAGTAATATTTAATTATCACTTACAATAAATTTGATACCTTAACGAAGAGGTATTTAAATAATATTGATTCATTTGTTATTGTTATTAGAAGGATGAATTATCTACTGATAATGAAATCAACCGAGCTATCCTTTGGAAGAAAGGCCAACTCAATAAAGAAGGGGAGTTTGTTGGTGATCAACTGAAGGCAACAACCTCAAAAATTGTAAGTAAATGTTTTAGATTTTGGCTTGTTATGTTAATGGTTCCCATCCAAATATTAGTCAATATATGTTTTTGTGCATTGCAGGATGATGGTATCTTACAAAAGAGGGAGGGAAAGTTAATGCTTGGTGAACCGACACAAGACATTCTAACAGTTGCACTTGAATCTAAGGAACATGGTGGGCGTATAAGGGCAGTTGGAGCTTACGTCACTCCAAGTACATACTTTGGCTTGTCAAAATGGGGGTCTCACATTCAGCAAGCTATATTTAATGATCAACAAAATATGTTGTTGGAGCAACATAAAAAAATTTTAGAGCAGGAGGATCGGATAAACAAGTTAGAAGCAATGGTTTTCAAAAATGGCAAATGCGAGATTGAGAATGATGAGAAGGGAAGTTGTAGTGTGAAGTTTCCTCCAACCTTGCAGGAAAATGAGTTTAACTATGATCATGGTCTATCAAATGAGATGAAAGCGCATGTGATGCCGATGTGGAGTTTATTAACGGTGAGCCTTTACAGTATCTTTAATCTTTAATGATATCATTGAAATGTCCAATTTAAATACATTTATTTTTTATACAAGCATTATGTTTTGTCTTACAAGGGTCAATTAGTTTCATTGAGTGTGGAATCTGGCATCCATGTAGCTTTTGGTACAATTGTTAATATTGGGGGAGATGATGAGCATCTTAATGGTGATCCAAGTAAGCATACGAACCATTGTTTTGTAATGGTTGATGAAGCATTGGATGAAACCGCCCCTTTGCCAATTCCAACCCCTGTGTGTCAAAGCATTGGTGATGCTATCGGATCACATGTAGCTTGGCCTGCACACTTGATGCAAACACAAGATTCTTAAATGCTAAAATCTATTTAAATTTAGCTATACAAGTGCCTAACAAGTATATGTTTTCATAAACTAGAAGGTCAGGAAAAAAACCTGTGTGCCAAAGGAAGCATCGATTGCAATCACCAAATGTGCAATCATTACGATCATCAAATATGCCTAGATCACTATGGTCTTGTATTGTTATTGCAAGCGTGCTCTTCATGATCACCAGTCTATGAAATTTATGTTGGAGTATGATGTATTTGGTGGTAAGTTCGAAGCCAGTGTTTGCCTTCAAGACATCATTCCTTTCTGCAACTTGGCACCAATTTCATACAATTGCATAGTTGTGTACATATGGTACGTATATTGTTTTCATGTACTAACACTTTGACTATTGATTTATGAGTTTTATTTATCCTGGTCTTATGCATTTTATTGTATGTTTAAATGGTAGGCATTTATATAAAAAGATGAAGGAGGAAAATAAGCTGGAGAGGTTTAGATTTGTGGATCCATATGTTGTTGGGTGTCACTTCACATTAGTTGATAAGAGGGCCCTTGGTTTGGCAGCTAGGTTGAATGGCACACCACCAAACCAGCTAGTTTTGGTTCCAGTTAACATAGGGTGTGTAAAATAGAGGTGGAATGCTAATTTTTTTACTTTGATAAACACTTGCTTAATTACATGCATTACTATTGTGTATATATGTAGTTTCCATTGGATTTTGACTGTCATCGATCCTCACAAAGAGGTTGTTTCGTTGTTGGATCCTCTCAGTCAGCGTAATCGTGATGAGACTTGGAAGAATGTTGTGAAGATGTAAGTTTTAGTAGCAAAATATTGTCAATATTTATTATAATTTTTTTATATATACTATATGCACTAAAAGTCTATAATCTTTTATGATTTTACGAAGGGCCTTGAAATTGTTCAACACAGAGATTGGCAAGCACGGGAAGAAACACCCTTTGTGGGAAATAATCAAGGTATGTTTTACACCAGGCAGTTTTCTTCATCTAGATCTTTATTGTCCACAATTAGCTTACCTAGGCTACTGCTCCTGCTTCGGTGCACCATTTGTGTTGGGATATCATTTTCCACGTCACAAATCAGATTCCATGGCTCATTTTCTGTTTCTTTTGTTCTTTTAGTTACTAGAAATGCCTCAAGCTGGCACCTCAATTGGTCAACAGCTGCATTCTTCTCTTCATATTGATATTTGGCTCAATATGAAGAGAAGAAGCATTTGTCTCTCCTCGTCCAGCTCTTCACGTGCCTTTACAGACTCCCGCTTCAGTTCTTCTACTTCAGCCTTGTCATCACCGATTTCTTTAATCATCTGACCACAGAATTGTTCAATCATTTTCCTTGTTTTCCTCTCACTTTCCAGCTTTTCACATGCTTCTACCAGTGAAGAATTAACTTTTCCTAGTTCAACTCTGAGCCTTTCATTCTTGCACTCAGCTCTTCTTCTTAATTTTCTTTCATTCTCAAGGCCCTCAATTATAGGCGGAAAAGAAAGTCTTATTCCTTCTCGTTTCTTTCTTCCATGTTCCTTTTTCTTCCATAACTGTTTCAAAAGATGATGAAATTTACTTTCCTGATTCTTTCTCATGGATAAGTCGATCAATGAGACAAGGGCCTCGACTTAATTGTGATAAATGATTCTAGCAAGAGAGATTGCAGAATCCGTCGCTATGCAATCCACATAGACCGATGAATATTTTCATGGTAGGCATTTTGATAATCTTGGATAACTCCGATCTATTCTGGAATTGGCTGAGGTGGGTATCAAATTAGTTCGAGTTAGATCTACAAATTCCTTATTTTTTGTTAAGCATAACCTAATCTGACCTCCTCCCCGACATTTTGTTTTGCCTAGATCTGCTTCTTTACTGTGGCTAAATTGACATTGTGCTCTGATCGGCCTACTTACTCTAATCTATTCTGGAGTGTTTTGCCAATCGACATTGTGTTCTGGAGCAAATTGACATTGTGTTCTGAATTTCCTGCGATACTGGTAGTACCCTTCTAATTTGCATTGCAATAATTTTCTCACTATCACTCTTAATTGTTGCATTTTTTAAAATAGAATCCAGCTTGAAAATCATCATGTGATCAGGTGACTTTATGGCACAAGGAATTTCGGGAAAGATCATGTAAACTGTTTACATCCTGTATTCTCCTGCAAGAGGAAAAAAAACAAATGATAAAAGTTGTGTAGGACTATCGTAAAAGTAAATTCTTATTACAAATTTATTATTACTTCAATGTAAGCAAAGGTTGTGTAGGCCTGTCATAACTTTTAATAAATCATTAAAAGAAATATGCAAATATTCTTCTTTGCTCTAGATCTTGTCATTAGTTATTCTATTAAAATCAGATAAATCTCACTTTGCTGTTAATGACAATTGAAATTAAATGACAATTTTTTTCCCTTATGCCAACTTTTTTTATGTCGTGTATAATTTATGTATCAAATTTTACTATCAGAATAACTACTATAATTTTTTTCCATCACAGGTTCCCCTTCAACCGGATGGAGCTCAATGCGGGTATTTTGTTTTACGATATATGAGAGAGATAATTGAAGGCGCCGCATCCTTTGACAAGTCTTCCCTACGATCAATAGTAATATTAGATATATTTTCAAATTTTCTTATTGATACCATAGCGTTTAATTACATTTTCATTTTTTCACATGCAGTTCGCAAATTCTGTGATAGGTGCAAAGGAAATTGATGAGGTATGTTCGGAGTGGGCTGATTGCATACAAGATCACATATCTGATGATTAGGAGAGATTTAAGTGCATGTACATACATCTTTTGGTTCTGGTCTTGACTGGAGTTCTCCTTGCTCTGATACTATCTTTAATCAATTCTTCCCCGCGAAGGACTAGTCTGAGTGTTTTGCTATGCAAATACTTTTGGTGCATACGATGTGTAGTTGTTTCACCACAGTACTTTTTAATATATATCGATAAAAGTGATCATTTAAAATGTAATGTGACCTTGTACTTTACATTGCTACAAGTGAGAGTGTATATATGTGTTTTCTATAATTCTTTTTGATGTTGTATGATTTATATTAAAAATGCAACACTATAAATCTACAACGGTTTATTATGTTATAGAGTAATCGTTGAGAAATGACAACGTTGAAAAACCGTTGTCTATGAGCAAAAAAAACCGTGGTAAATCGGGGGTCGGTCAAAGACAACGGTGAAAATCCGTTGTAGATTTAAGGAAAAGACAACGGTGAAAAACTGTTGTCTATTGGCAAAAAAATCCGTGGTAAATCGCCCCGTTGTGAATAGTGGTTTGGTCAAAGACAACAGTTAAAAACTGTTGTCTTTTCTTTGAAACGGCAATGGTTTTTCATCGTTGTCTTTGCCCGAACCACTTTTCACAACGGGTCGATTTACCATGGATTTTTTTTACCAATAGACAACGGTTTTTCACCGTTGTCTTTTCCTTAAATCTACAACGGTTTTTCACCGTTGTCTTTGCCCGAACCACTTTCCACAATGGGTCGATTAACCACAGATTTTTTGGCTAATAGACAACGGTTTTTCACCGTTGTCTATTCGATTTTTTGTTGTAGTGTGTAATTTGACTGATTCAATAACTCCATTCCAAGCCCACCAACACGACCACTTGCATCCATTTTTGACACCGGTTGAATCCTCCACCAAAAGATCTTGTCACAGATATACTAGAACCTTATGGCTCTGATACCATGTAGAAAAATCTTCACCAAAATGTATAGAAACTATTTTGATGACCCAAGATCATTAAGGAAAGATGTGGAAGAAAGACAACCAGAGGAATAATTAAACTGTCTTAGACAATACAAACAACAGAGAAATTAGAACTTGAGGACTACACTTTTTTCCTCTCACACTCCAAATGCATAGGGTTCATCCGATTAAATACTATTCAAATGAAGTAGTCAACCATACTTTGAAAACATAAATTATGAAAAGACTAAAACCATTTAATGCTTTCAAGTAGATCTCTAATACTTCCAATGTGATATAGTTATAGTTCCAAATGACCTGCTTCTACTTCCAAGAAAGCAATTCCAAGAATATGTGATTCCAAGAATTACTTTAATTTCCAACAAGAAGGTAGCTTCTGAAGGTGATAGGAAGGCATACTCCTCTTACATGAAGTTATTATGGTAAATTGACACGAGAATAATCCTTCAGATTATTAGTTGTTACTGATTCATGATGTGGAAATCATTGTTTTCCAGTGTTGACAAAGGACAAACATCGCCTGTTGAAGCTGAATCATTGACAAGGAAATTGTTAGACACTTATAAGTATTACTTGTTAGATTGTGGTGCTGAAATACATTTGTGGATGGGCCGAAGTACATCCCTTGCACAAAGGAAAACTGCTAGTTCTACAGCTGAAGTGAGATTTGCTTCTCCAACTTTTAATTCTCCAAAACATTATTCAATTATGAGTTTTTCTTTGTTCACACACAAAAAGATTATTAGCTAAGAGGAGAAGTCAGAGGAACACAAGGGGACCCTTGGTCCCATATTATAATCTGTTCTTGAAGTCAGAAACCTATTAATGATATTCTACAGTTAACATGATTATGTTACACAGGAATTACTACTTGAACCTCCTAGGCCACATGCTTATTGATCATGGACTGTTGATGTCATTTTTGTAACACAACAACAATGAAGCCCTATGTTATTTTATCTTACGACAGTTCTATTTTTGTTTTATCTTACAACAGTTCTATTTTGATCATGGACTGTTGATGTCATTTTTGTAATGCATCAAAGAAATAATTCTTTTCAGAACAAGTACTCTTGCAATTCTTCTGTCCACATTTGCCAAAATCTTGATGCACAACCATCTTTCGAATCATGAATTACAAGAACAAATCTGGTCTATATTCAGAAAGTGAGTATTATACATTTTTGTTTACCTATTCTGCTTAGTTATGTATAATAATTTATTATGTCTATATTTTTGTATGTTCGTTTCATAGTCATAGTGGGAAATGTTTTTGTGCATTCTGGCAGATATAAAAGTTATATTGATGTTGAAATCTAGCAAAGATCTGTTAAATATTTTGTACTTTGTAGGAAAGGAGAAACTTTAGTGGATGTATTGGTTGAAATGCCCAAATTTCCTGAATGTTAGGTGGATTTTTTTTGCCCAAATCCATTAAATATTCATTGAGATGATTTTGAAACATGTTTATGTTACCATCATTATCAAATTGTATTTTAGAAAATGTTTACGACCTTGATAAATTAAAAGTACTTAATATGTTACTCCTTCTGTTTTACCTTATAGTGATGCAATCCTTTGAACTATGATCGCATGCTTGACATTTTATCTTGGTCTTTCATCATGTTCTACGCATGATTGCAATATTTTCACTATCCCAGGTCTTTTATGTTATAACCTTGATAGATATTTGTGTTCTCTTGAAGCTATATTTTGGGATTAGCATAATATGTCTTCATGATTATTGTTTTCTATAAATTTTTGAGGATATAATAACTAGCCAAGACTCTGCTCCCAATACATCAATAAAACAATGTAACATGACTGATTCTCATGAGCCTACGAAGATCCCTAATTGCATCTAACCAAATAGGATGGATGTTCTTTACTGATGTAGAATCAGCTCCCATTTAGCGTGTGAGATTATCTGTATTTTTCTAGTCTACTTTGTTCATTTGTTAGATGCTTTGTCAACAAGTTGCTTCTTATCTTCATTTCTTGCACCTCTCTCTCTCAATCATATATGCATTAGGATCCTTTTTGGAATTAGTATAATTTAGGACCTTATTTGGTCTATGGCGGATGAATTTGTTTGACTAACTAAAATATGGATTTTTTTCTAATTTATTAGAATTGTTTGTTTGATAGTAGTATGTAGTTGGACCACTGAAGGATAATGTGGAGTCAGGTTGTTTCGTTGTTGGATCCTCTCGGTCAGCGTAATCATGATGAGACTTGGAAGAATGTTATGAAGATGTAAGTTTTAGTAGAAAAATATTGTGAATATTTATTATAATTTTTTTTATATATACTAGATGCACTAAAAGTCTATAATCTCTTATGATTTTATGAAGGGTCTTGAAATTGTTCAACACAGAGATTGGTAAGCACGGGAAGAAACAACCTTTGTTGGAAATAATCAAGGTATGTTTTATGTTGTGGGGAGCTTATATAATTTGAGGAGTAATTATTTAGTGACATTTTTATTAAAGTAGATGTGAATCATATACTTTCTTGTGTTATTTGTTAAAGTAGATGTGAATTATTTAGTGACATTTATATAATCAAGTTATTTGTTATTTGTTATTGTTATTAGAAGGATGAATCGTACACTTTCTTGTGTTATTTCTCGTTGAGAAAAGATTTGTGAAAATCTCCGCATAACTACTATAATTTTTTTCATCACAAGTTCCCTTTCAATCAGATGGAGTTCAATGCGGTTATTTTGTTTTGCGATATATGATCTCCGCAAAATCTATGATAGATGCAAAGGAAATTGATAAAGTACGTTCGAAGTTGACTGAATGCATACAAGATCACATGTCTGATGATTAGGAGATTTAAGTGTGCATACCTCTTTTGGTTAGATGTGGTAATCTATAAGTGTTTTGGTTATTATGCATAATACTTTTGATGCAGTACTAAGCATATGATGTGTAGTTGTTTTGCTACAGTACTTTATTTATATATGTTTTTAAGAGTGATTATTTAAAATGGGATAATGTGGCCTTGTACTTTACATTGCTATAAGTGCGAGTGTATATGTATTTTTTATAATTCTTTTTGATATTGTTGTATGATTTATATTAAAAGCACAACACTATAAATCGACAATGGTTTATTGTTCTCTAGAGTAACCGTTGAAAAATGACAACGGTTAATAATCGTTGTCTATAACTCAAAAAATTATAATAAATTTATGCGTTGAGAAAAATATGTTGGTGCAATCGGCCCATGTCACGATTGACCAGGATTCGAGTTTGACTAGAATGATGTTTTGATGTTCGACAAAAATATATGACAATGTAATTGTCAAGGTAAAGTCCAAGTCATGGGTACTTGGCATGGAAAGTCCAAGTTGAACACTTGGAATTTGGTAAAGTCCAAGTCTTGAGTACTTGGCATGAAAAGTCCAAGTGGGACACTTGGCACATGAAAAGTCCAAGCATGGGTCTTGGCAATGTAAAAGTCCGACATGGGTTGGCAAGGGAAAGTCCAAGCTTGAGTCTTGGCATGAGAAGTACAAGGGGTTTGATATTGGCTGCGTAAAGTCCAAGCGGGAGTCTTGGCAGCATAAGTCCAATGGTTGGCGGCGTAAAGTCCAAGCGGAATCTTGGCGGCATAAGTCCAATGTGCCTTGGCGGTGTAGACACCGTTAGCATGACATAGCCGATTGAAGCACCTGAAGGCTAACGCGATGGATGAACAAGTCATGGATGACTTGGAGGGATTCGAGAGGCGTGAGGCTGATGGAGGTAGCTAGAAGGCTTAGGTCTAGGCTAAGGGTGGTCTTGCAAGTATGGGGGCACCATACTTGGGCTAAAACCTCATGTTTGAGGTGTGCCAGTCGACTGGTGTCATGTGGCAGTCGACTGGATCGAGTCAACTAGGGTTTGACTGTGAGAAGTGGTCTAGCAATCGATCGCGAGGTGGGCGATCGGTGAACTCAGCGATCAACGATCGTGTGATCGATCGTGATGCTCGGATTTTCGGCCACAGAATGGAGTCTCACTCAACCGCTGTGACGAGCAGTCGAGTGATGGCTCATCAGTCGACTGATGCTCATGATCAGTCGACTGATGTCCTAGCCGTTGGATTTTTCCACCGTGGATTACACCGTTGTCTCACAGCAACAGTGTGATCAGTCGACTGATGGTCCCGATCAGTCGACTGATTGACTTTTTCTAGCACAGGTTGAAGCTATAAAAGGAGCTCGTGATGGAGAAAAAGATAGCGATTTTCTTGGGTGAAATTGAAGGGGGAAGTTGATGCTTTCCAGTCCTTCAAAGCTAGTTCAAGGCAATCAAAGATCAAGCAATCAAAAGATTTTGTAAAGTGTTTTTCCTTTACTTGCATTTGTATTTCATTATCGTATTTGCTTGTATCTCTTTGATTATTGTTGTAATCATTATTGTACGAGGTTTCTCCACCTCCGGATTGTTCCGAGAAGGAGTGTTTATTAGTGGTTGCGTGTGCATCACTAGAGCTCATAGAGCTCGATCCGTGGACTAGGAACCGTGCGGTTCCGAACCACGTTACATACTCATGTTTGCGTATTTCGTTATTGTATCATATCTATTTCCGCTGCGCACTAACGAAATTGTAGAGACGAACACGCGATCGAATTTCATCTATGAACAGTCAACCGCTATTCACCCCCCTCTATTGGCATCAAATATCCTACAATTGGTATCAGAGCCTGGTGGCTCTTCAACGGATTAACAACCGGGAGCAAGACGCTAGAGGGTGAAGATGGAATTCCAAGACAAGCTTGGATGGGATATTAACACACCTATCCCTTATACCTTCTATGGACAAGAAGGATTCAATCAATGGAAGGTGAGGATTGAAGAATTCTTGATGATGAAGGACTTTGAAGAGTGGGGCATTTTGATGGAGGGATTTCAATATCCAAAAGGGCCCAAGGGAGGAATTCTCAAGATGAAGAAGTGGACCGAGGAACAAATCCAAGAGTTCGAAAAGAATACAAAGGTAATTAAATTCTTGGTTGATTTGATTCCTAATAAAATTATGTGTGAGCTAGGTGAGTACAAGGATGCCAAAAAGCTTTGGAGTCAAGTGGCAAAATATCATGAAGGCTCACAACCGGTCCAAGAGGAAGAGACCGAAGAGGCTAATTCATCATCCTCACAAGAAAGTGAGGAGTCAACATCCAGATCGGAGAAAGAAGAGGTGGAAGAAGTGGAAGAAGTATCCACTTCTAGGATTGAGGAGATTAGAGCATCCTCAACACCGGAGCAACAAGAAGTAACATCTACATCCGGTCAAGAGGAAGAACAAGCTCAAGAGATCCTCACCACCGAACTAGGTAACTCAAACACTCAAATCTCAAATAAAATCCATATATTGTGTTTTGAGTGTAGGGAGTATGGGCACTACAAGAGCAAGTGCCCAAAGAAGGTTAAGAAGACTCCTCCGGCGCCTAAAAGTCAACAAAAGTCAAAGGATGCCGGTTCTCCATCATCTAAAGACAAGGAGCATATCATTTGCTTCAAATGTCGGCAACCGGGACATTACCGAAATCAATGTCCTAGGGGGAGCAAGAAGATCCAAGAAGGAGTATTACAAGTAGGGGGAGCTACTAAGGCAAACCCTAAGGTATATTTTCATAATGCTCATTCCTTAAATTCTAAGCAAAAGCATGCTAGAATTAATTCAAATAACTTTGCTATTACTTATGAATCGAAGCATGCTAGGAATGATAACTCTAGATCTATTTCAAAGAAGGAGAAATTTGGGACTAATGTCCCTAGAAATGTCATTCCTAAGAAAGCAATTAAGAAAATCGAAAACCATTTAGGTATCAATTCCAATAAGGGTAAACATATATCTAAGGTAAATGGTAATGCCCAAAAACCTAATCAAAAATCATTTGAGCAATTAGAATTAGAGAACCAAGCCTTAAGTCAAGGCTTGAAAAACTAGAAAAGACCCTAAATAAGCTACAAAATCAATTTCAAGGGTCTAATAGTCAAAGTCAAGGGTCAAGATCTCAAAGTCAACATCTAGGACCCAAAAGACAAAAGTCAACCAAGGGCAAGAAAGGTTTGGGTCACAAACCTAAGCCTAAGGTGACTTATCATTGTGTTCCATTTTACTATGGAACATAAACTAGGTCTAGGAAGACCAAGGTTGCAAGGGGAGTTACCTCTAGAGTCAACCTAGGTAAGACCACAATGACCAAGGCTAACAAGCCTAGGAGGGTCATTAGGAAGGTATCTAGGGAGGTTATCCCTAAGGAATACCTAATTAATTCAATGAGCTCGAATAGATTTTGGGTTCCAAAGAGCGTGATTGATTCACATTAAATGGGTTAGAATGTGCCAACCATGATTGGATGAGTAGTTAACTCAACCATGGTAAAAGTGACACTTTAGGTTATTTTCAAGGTTATGGTTACCTTGGAAATACATTTGAGCCTTAATCCTAAAGGATTTTAGGATGTGTCAATATATTTCTTGAAAACATGAAAATCAATAAAATTGGCACAATCTAGATTTAGAGGTCATAGTGTGTAACTTTGATTGTTGGCACACTTTAGAAGTTCATGTATCAAGAGAAGTGTGTTTAAGATGTAAAAGTAACATCTAGAGTGATACTCAAGTGCCACACAACTTGATGTCTTGTACTTACCATGCTTCATATGTTTCACCATGTGTTTGTATGGAAGGAATGTCTAGGATGGATTACATCTCACAAAACAAGTCTTTTACCTTGATTGTGTATTTCAACACTTAGAAAGGGTGAGATGTTAGGATTTGGAAATCATTGGATGTTAATGTTTACCAAAATGGAATAAAACATTAAAATACATTAACAAATACATGAATATAAGTGTAACATCAATATGTTCGATATACAAGATTAAACATGATAAAATGGAATAATTTAGATGAAGAAATCGAGATTTTCTGAATTTCAGAATAGGAAATCAGATATTAGTCGACTGATACAGTTATCGGTCAACTGATCATACTGTAGCATGATACGATCGGGCGATGAGTCGGCGCCAGACTCGGCTTGAACATCAATTGGTGATGGGATACATCGATCGATGGGATACATCGATCGATGGTGCTCATTCACCGATCCGAGGGCATCGATCGAGTGGTGACAACACCGATCGGTGATGAGCGCATCGATCGTGATATTCTTGAGCACGTCCACGAAGGTTGTGATCGATTGGCGGATCGATCATTGCCGGTTCGGTAAACTCGCTATTAAGCCGCGATCAGTCGACTGATGCTACACATCAGTCGACTGGCATCGCGATTTTATAACGCCGAACCGCTAGGGTTTGGCGTCTTCATGCGAAGCTCTCGTTCTTTCTCTCCTCTCCGATCGCCATCCTCTTCTCCGACCAGTCCTTCCGGCCGTGCTAGCTGCCCAAGATTTTAGGTTTGATAGCTAAGCCCCTCTTCTTGCGTTTTTCACTTATCTCAAGCCTTAGTTCACTCGTTCTAGGGTTTGTTTCCCTGTTTTCGATTAGGGTTCCGACGTCTGAGTTCTCCGGCGAACTTTCCGGCGACCCCCTCAGCAATATCCGAGCACTCCCTCGTCACACCTCCAAATGGCACCTAAGTAAATTTTTCTTACCCAAAAAAAAAACCCTAATTTTCTTTTCCATTGTATTTTATCTTTATCTAATCATGTATCGTTGTCCTTGCATGTCATATCATTACATTGCATTCATAATAGGAGAGCCCGTAGGAATGATCCACCCGAGGGTGAATCTCGATTGTACCAACCTATGTTGGTTAGGTACATCGATAGGGACTTTTTCAATCGCTACTGTAGTGATGTCATGGACTTATTTTCATACTATCATCTCATGAAAATTGTTTTATGCACACATCCCATTAACGATGACCTCCTTAAGGAATTTTATCAGAACCTAAAGAAGGTAGACGATGGCCCTACCTACACTACTCGCGTTGCAAAATGCGATTTAGAGTTCACTCCTGCGATACTGTAGGAGTTTCTCGAGTGTAAGCCCTCGGATGACACCTTCATCTTTTACCCCACCTTTGATGCTCCTTTACCCGAGCCATTTGACCACATTTCTTTAGACTCCATGCATGAGCATATTTTTGGTCATCCTCGTCCACCGGCCCAGAATTTATTCCCTATTAGTGAGTTATCTGCACCTGACAATGTACTCTACAAGGTCATTGTTGGGTGTTTTCTTCCTATCGTCACTCGGGGTCTGGCCAAGATTCGGCCTCCCCATCTCTTTCTACTATACGCCATGCGTAATAGGTTAGACATAAACTTTTCCCTAAACATGTTTCATTGCATAGTGCATTTCATTTCCCCTGTACAAGGGAAAGTGAATATGCCATATGGTCACATTATCACAGCATGACTAGAGTCAGTAGGCATCAACATTCACAGGGGTTCTCTGAGAGCGCTCTCTGAGGTGTACGACTGCATATCGATTCGCAACTTCTCGCTAGCGAAGCTGCGGATGGGGCCTGGACAGATGGAGTTGGCGCCTTGACCACCACCCAGGGCACGCAGAGAGTGTAACGCCCGTAAAATTCTAAACTATGCCAAGTAATTATATAGGTTTTCAGGCCATAAAAGGTTTAGAATAAAATAAAATAAACGATGGTTATAGGTAGGATTTGAACCATGAACCTCCTAATAGGGAGGTAGCCTTGACACCACTAGACCCTAGGATAATTTATGGATAAGATATATAAAGAATGTACAAGACCATAGGATGATTCATGGATAAGATATATAAAGAATATACAAAGAATATAGATGGGAAGATGAGGAGTTGGTTCATCCCCTCCCATGAAAGGATGGAGAGTGTTCATTCCCTAGGTATTAAAGAGGAGAATTAAGAAAAGAGAGGAAGTAAAACCCCACTTTCCTTCTTCATTCTCCTTCTTCCTCATCCTTGGCCGAATTCCCCATTTCCCTTTCCTCCCTTTTCATCCCAAGCTCTAGAAATTTTATAATAATTTTTGTATGATTATAATGGGCTTTATGTGGGCTCTTTCAAAAATAAAAGAAAATGAGCCAAAAAAGATGCAAGGCCTAGGAATTGAACCCCAAACCTCTAGAGATAGCCAAGACCTATAGATGCATCCACTAACCAGAAGCCCAATGAGATGTTATTAGTAGAGGAATAGGGGAAATGATAGTTAGGGTAAGGGAGGCTAAGGGACACTTCAAGAGAATAAATAGGGAATGAAGGGACAAGAGAAAGGCCACTTCTCCACTTCTCCCTCTTCTCTTCTTCCTCCTCACTGAAACCTACCTTCTCCCTTTCCATTTTCCGAAATTCATCCAAGCAAGAAGAAGGCTAGGTTTGGCTTCCATTAGGTCATCTTCCAACTAAAAGCAAAGCGAAGGATGTAAGATTTCCTCACCTGCAGTATATTAGTTTTTGTAGGACATGTTACATGAAAGAAATATGAAGTTTTGTGCCCCACATGTTTCGGCCAACCATGTTTTTGGGCTAGGGTTTCATGAAAATGCTACTAAGGAAACTTTTATAGGTTGTATGCTTCATGTAGGAATTTTTAGGTGACAAAAATCTATGTTTTGTGCCCTACATGTTTCGGCCAACCATGTTTTTGGGCTAGGGTTTAATGAAAATGCTACTAAGGAAACTTGTATAGGTTGTATGCTTCATGTAGGAATTTTTAGGTGACAAAAATCTATGTTTTGTGCCCTACATGTTTCGTCCAACCATGTTTTTGGGCTAGGGTTTCATGAAAATGCTACTAAGGAAACTTGTATAGGTTGTATGCTTCATGTAGGAATTTTTAGGTGACAAAAATCTATGTTTTGTGCCCTACATGTTTCGGCCAACCATGTTTTTGGGCTAGGGTTTCATGAAAATGCTACTAAGGAAACTTGTATAGGTTGTATGCTTCATGTAGAAATTTTTAGGTGACAAAAATCTATGTTTTGTGCCCTACATGTTTCGGCCAACCATGTTTTTGGGCTAGGGTTTCATGAAAATGCTACTAAGGAAACTTGTATAGGTTGTATGCTTCATGTAGGAATTTTTAGGTGACAAAAATCCAAGTTTTGTGCCCTACATGTTTCGGCCAACCATGTTTTTTTGGGCTAGGGTTGCATGAAAACACCCCTTAGGAAATTAGGATATGTTGTATGCCTATGTGATGAATATGTTTATGATTTTCATATGTCATGGAATATGCCTATGTGATGAACATGTTTATGGTTTTCATATGTCATGAATTATGCCTATGTGATGAACATGATTATGATTTTAATATGCCATGAATTATGCCTATGTGATGAAAATGTTCATGATTTTAATATACCATGAATTATGCCTATGTGATGAATATGTTTATGATTTTAATATACCATGAATTATGCCTAGGAGATGAACATGTTTATGATTTTTCCTATGTCATGAAATATGCCTATGTGATGAACAAGTTGATGATTTTTATATGCCATGAAATATGCTTATGTAATGAACATGATTATGCTTTAAGACCCCTTTAGGGTACTCTTACGTTATGAATGCATATATGTTATGACATGTATAAGAGACGCTCCCCTTTCAAGTAGGGATTAAGAGCTCTCCTTATGATAAGATAAGATGGAGATGCTTCCCTTTCAAGTAGGGATTAAGAGCTCTCCTTATGATAAGATAAGACGGAGATGCTTCTCTTTTATGTGGGGGATTAAGAGCATTCTTTATGATATGACAAGAAAGAAATGAATTAAGTATTTTACTTTGTAAGAGGTTAAGTACCCGACCCGTCAGGTGGTCGTTAATCAAATTCAAAGGGACATAAGAAGACGTAAGAGGTCTTGCCCTGGTAAGACGTAAGAGGTCTTGCTCTAGTAGGTCTGGTGGCTCGCTACCCCAGCCTATTAGGGAACGCGCATTATGTGGTACTTAACCTGGGGCCCCCCATTCAAGTTATGATTATGTTGAAGTACCTATATGTATATGTTTTGAAAAGAAAGGACTTGTATGAAATTAAGAATGCTTATGATTATGTCCTTGATGCATGTTTAGGATTTATGAAATTATGAATGCTTATGTTCAAGTTTAAGAATGCTTATGATTATGTCCTTGATGCATATTTAGGATTTATGAAATTATGAATGCTTATGTTCAAGTTTAAGAATGCTTATGATTATGTCCTTGATGCATATTTAGGATTTATGAAATTATGAATGCTTATGTTCAAGTTTAAGAATGCTTATGATTATGTCCTTGATGCATATTTAGGATTTATGAAATTATGAATGCTTATGTTCAAGTTTAAGAATGCTTATGATTATGTCCTTGATGCATGTTTAGGATTTATGAAATTATGAATGCTTATGTTCAAGTTTAAGAATGCTTATGATTATGTCCCTGATGCATGTTTAGGATTTATGAAATTATGAATGCTTATGTTCAAGTTTAAGAATGCTTATGATTATGTCTTTGATGCATGTTTAGGATTTATGAAATTATGAATGCTTATGTTCAAGTTTAAGAATGCTTATGATTATGTCCTTGATGCATGTTTAGGATTTATGAAATTATGAATGCTTATGTTCAAGTTTAAGAATGCTTATGATTATGTCCTTTATGCATGTTTAGGATTGATGATGTCATGAATGCTTATGTTTAATTTATGCCATGCTTAGATTTAATTATGTTTAGCATGCTTATGTAAATCTCATGCCATGCTTATGTTTTATTACGTGGGTATGTTGATGATTAGTGTTGTTATGAAATACTTATGCTATTTATGCTAGTATGCTCATGTCTTCTAATTGTTTGATGAAGTTGTGGCTTTTGTGAGTAGGCAAGAATCTTACTAAGCTATATGCTTATAGTTTATGTTGTCCATATACTGCAGATACAGGAAACATGAACTAAAGGAAGTAGCAGGAGGGGCCAAGTGTGTGTGATAGTGGCATGGTGGAAAAAGACCCTATTACTATCTGCTTATATTTATATGCTCAATGAATAACTTAAGACATTGCTTCCGCTTATAAGACTTGTGATTTATTAGTACCATGTTGAATGCTGCTTAGTTATGTTACTGTTCAATTACTTAAGAAGGTTTGATATGTTAGAACTCATGAATGAATCTTTATGTTATGCATGTTATAAAATGAGATAAGATATGTTAACATGCTAATTATGAATATGATATGTGATGCATGTATAAAAGAAGGTTTAAGCCATGATAACATGTTTAAGTATGTAAATGGTGAAATGATCCATATATGTTATGTTATATATATAAAAAAAAAGTAGCGCCGCCCTGAGAGCAGATAAGGGCGGGCGTTACAGAGAGCCTCCTCTAGTACCCAGAGATGCGGCAGAGGACTATGAGGGTGTAGACGCCGCTGATGAGGAGGATCAGCTGCCAGCAGATGCATCAGCGGCGGGTCCATCAGATCGTCTTGGCCAGCTGGAGTCCAGATTCCAGGACTATCAGCAGACGGTCGACTCTAGACTGACAGAGCTCTTAGTAGGCCAAACATCCATGGGCGCATCTCTTGGTCGGATGGAGGAGAGATACATGCAGATTGCAGAGGCCCAGAGTCGTATCGAGCAACGTCAGCTCGATATGTATGAGATGATGCGGGCTTGGACTTTGAGCCAGCAGCCTCCTCCACCGCCACCTCCTGCAGATGACTAGATTTAGAGGATGTTAGATTTTTCTTTTGTTTCTCAGTTTTGTAGTGAGATTGAGTATATCAAATCTCCATTTTGAATGTAAAAACTAAAATCCTTTTAAATTGAATGAAATTTCTGTTTGTGAAAATCATGTGTGTTTGAGTGTGTATTAATGTATTGGTTTATGAAAATTGCTATATCATGACATGACATGGAATTTCATCTTATTATATAACATGTCATGTCATTGGTTGTGATTACTTTAAATGTCATGTGTTCTTAAATTTCATCATATGTCATGACATCATGATCATTAGTCATGTTTTTATTTTTCTATCACTATGCCATGATCATTTCAGGCATTAATTTGATTGAACATTGATTTAAGGAAAATGACATGACTTGAAGTCTCATTTATAAGGGAATCAAGTAGGGTTGCCTAGGAAATGCATGAAACCCTAGATAAAATGAATCAAAACCCACATCTCACATCACATTAGCATGTATGTGTATTTATACACCCTAGATACATGTGAGATGCTAGGATAATAAGTTAGGTTCAAGGTGCATAGGTAGTGCATCTAGATGAACTCAAACTTATTTTAATTATCACCAAGAATCATAAGGAAAGGTAATATACAAGTTATGTATATTTAGCCAATAAATTATGGTTCAAAATAGGTTTTCAAAAACATTTTAAAATCAATTTAGAAAACCTTGGTGAAATCTATCTTTTGATAGCCATCATCATTGTAGAAGTTGATACAAAGTGGATCAAAAACTTTAAAGTTTTAATAGTTTCGAACTTTGTACCAATCTTCTATTTCAATGGTAAAAATATTTTTTCAAAATTTTTCACTGATTGTATGTGTGATAAGTAATATACGTATCAAGTTTCGTGATTTTTTTATTTACGTAGAATTACTTATGAATTTCCAAAAGTCGAGTCTGACTTCTGAAAATCAGGTTTTGATTATCGATCATTGCCTCTGATGTAGTTGGACTGATGGGCAGATTTGGACTCGATTCATAGCAAGTATTACTCGGATCGTTGCTTCGTGCCGATCGATGGACACATCGCTTGATCGGTAACCAAAGTTGTTTAACCCGATTTCAGCTGCGGTTAAGGTCCCTAACCACTCCTGACCCTAGGATATGCTTTGGGAAGCATGATGAAGGGTGAAAATTCATTGGATATGGATTAGGAGAGGTGTTTAGGGTTTGTATTAATTTTAAGGTGTTGGGAAGTTCAATGTTGAATTTCTAACCTTAATTTTGATGATTTAGAGTTCCTATTGGCTTAGAGACTTTCCAAGGACATTGTTGGTGCAATGGTCCAGGGGGAGCAAGCCTTTAGGGGGAGGTATCCATCTTGGAGTGATGGATGTATTTTTTTTCTTTCTTCTTGAAGGAGAAAATGTTATCAATTTGGAAAATTGATGGATTTTTAGAAACCCAGTTTGGAAATTGGGAGAGTGTATAGGATAGCCTCTCTTGAGTGATATGGGACTTATCACTAAGAAGATGGTAGGCATCCTAGGTATTTTTGGACCAAGGGGGAGATTGTGAGATCTCATTGGGCCATTAGACATTGACCTCCTTGGAGAGATAACCTTTTGATGTATGTCAAAAAGGGGGAGAATATGTTTGAGAAAATATTTGGGATCACCAATTTGGAATAATTGGTAAGAGACTTGAGTTAGCGGTCTAACTCAAATGTTTTGGTTTTTGTCAAACATCAAAAAGGGGGAGATTGTTGGTGCAATCGGCCCAGGTCACGATTGACACGGATTCGAGTTTGACTCGAATGATGTTTTGATGTTCGACAAAAATATATGACAATGTAATTGTCAAGGTAAAGTCCAAGTCATGGGTACTTGGCATGGAAAGTCCAAGTTGAACACTTGGCATTTGGTAAAGTCCAAGTCTTGAGTACTTGGCATGAAAAGTCCAAGTGGGACACTTGGCACATGAAAAGTCCAAGCATGGGTCTTGGCAATGTAAAAGTCCAACATGGGTTGGCAAGGGAAAGTCCAAGCTGTTGGATCGAGAAGCGTCGCTAGAGGGGCGGGGGGTGAATAGCGATCGTAAATCTTTTCTTTTTCGTTCGTTCGATACGCAAAGTAAGCACAGCGGAAAATAAATGAACACGTTTATTTTACTTGGTTCACAACCCAGCGGTTGCTACTCCAAGGCCCTATCGGTCCTAGACCGCGTACAGAGGGCAAAGCACTATAACGTCTCCTCCTCGTTGGAGGTAGGAGACAACGATCACAAAACCGAATATACGAGGATGAGGCAACAAGCCTACCTCACCTCGTTATGAAGAAAAACAAAGAATACAATATCAAAAATATTACTTGATTCTGCTGCCGACGAAGAAGATCGAAACTTGACGTCGCATCGGCGTTATGACGATGTTGGAGCATTGGCGTTGTAGGAGAACTTGATGAATAAACTTGATGTGATTTGGAGATGGAATCCTCCCCTCCTTTTATAGACTTTGGCCTTTGAATTTGTCTCCTCTTATTTCAAAACGGATCATGAAGTTGTCCAAATTTTATCGCGAAGTGGCCGCGTCAAACGTTATCCGTTTTGACCTAAAAATTGAATCGTCGCCATCATCGGATCGGTGATGCCTCCCATCGATCGGTGATGGGCATCATCGATCGCTCCATTTTCCGGGATCATTGCCCGACCCACTTCCCTGCAATAAGAGGTTAGCTCGGAAAATGATAAATACGACGATTTCTAACAGTCCGATCTCGACCTAGACCTTCCACAGGAAGTCTTAGTCGGATCGCCGCCTACGATCATCCCTGTAAAGAGGACACGACCTTACAATCTCTCACTCACACGAGCTTACCTCGATAGTAGCTCTCGCTTCCGGCCTTCCACTCGATTCCTTCGGCTCCCTCCGAAGTCACTCGAGTGTCGCCCGACCACCGCGGCTTCCTCCGGGTGTCGCTAGCCTTCAGCTCTAGCTTTAACACTTTTTTGCACACTTGATTTAGCTCGTGAGATAACAATGTAGACTTAACTTTGTGTCTTTTCCATAATCAAAACACAGGTTCGATTATCTAGTGCCCCTGCACCAACAATCTCCCCCTTTTTGATCTATGGCAAACCAACACAAAGTTAAGGAAAATTAAAGCATAAAACAAGTATAGTAAATGATGAATGTCATTTTAAAAAACTCCCCCTTAACCAAAACTCCCCCTTAACCCTAGGTGAGTTTTGAATAATTCAAAATTAAATAAATTAAATTTTGTGTTACTCCCCCTTAACTTTCTCTCTTCTCCCCCTTTTGCCATAAATCAAAACAAATGTTGGGGTTTTTTTATGTAAAATTGAAGTTTGGTATATAAAATAGGGGCTTAAAAATAATATGGTATATGCATGCATCAAGATAAATCAACTATAAGTCCAAGCATGCGTCTAGCAGTAATTAGATAGATTGGTTCGAGGTGTGTCCCTCTGCACCAATAATCTAAATGTTTATAATATAACCCTTAAGGTTAGTTTGCTCTCCCCCTTAGTCAAATATATGAAGTATAAGAGATGTAGGGGGCGCTAAACTTTGGTCTAAGAGTTGTTAAATACAATAGTTGAGAAAATAAGTAGTATTTTGAAGAGGTTATATTTCAATTATCCTTAACATCTCACCCATTCTATGTGTCTCAGAATTTGTTCACCTTATATGTTTTGTGAGATGATTTTAAATTGATTAAAGATAGTCAACCTTGTGTTAGATTCAGATTTAACCTTTAGATCGTTAAGTAACTTTTCGAGTAACTGCCTTCCAGGTCGTGGCGAGGCACAGGGGCCTTCTTTGATCGGAACAACGACCACTTCCTTAGACAAAGCCAAATTCAAGAAAATATCACTTAAGTCACTTAGGGTTACTTCCTGGTCTAACTAGTTTAGGATACGGCGAGGTAGCTTCAGCTAGTTTCACTCTGTCAAGTGCACCAAGCTAGATACGCCTTATCTAGCCTGAATACACGAGACTTTGTTTCCCTAACATACTATCATCTCACCGCGTCCTGATACTATGTTGTCAAGAGTTGACTAACTATTTTTCCTATCTAACCATTCTAAAAATTAAAGAAAAATATTCAATGATTTTGCTCAATACTCGGGTATACTATTTTAGTGTTAGCTCCCCCTGGATCATTGAACCAATATGGTCTATTCAAATAATGAACTTGATCCTGAGGAATCAAATACTTATTAGTCCTTATATGTGAGTTCAATAAAACCTTTGGGACCCATGCTTGGACTCTTTGATGACTACGATTTACGATAGACATATAAGACCTATTCGTAGTCTTTGACTTAAATCCGAGTCCAGCTTTGTTGTACACGGCTCTTTGGGTTCCAAGTAGTCGATTAAGGTTCTTAGATCCCAATGTGAACCTTTCCAACCTACCCTCAACCTCTTGAACTCGGTCTTTCAAAAGAGAATTCTCCTCCTCAAGTTTTTTAATTTGGGTTGAGTTTCCCTCTTGAACTTGACTAGTTGAAGAGGTTAGAGCAGCCTCTTGCTTGAGGGTTTCAACCTCCTCAAGTAATGACTCAACCCTAGACTCGGACTTAGTCAATTTCCTAGTAAGCATTTTAATTGTACTGTAAAGTGTACTAATTAAGGAGTGATTAACCTTGACTTTCCCTTTTGGTCCGGCTTTGAGTTTTCTCTCGAAATAATCTTCGGGGTCGGAGTCGGAGTTGTAGTTGGACTCGGCTTCGGATTCTGACTCGGACTCCTCCGTTCTTGCCATGTAAGCTATGTCTTCTCTGTTGTCCCAAGTTGCATGGAAGGCTTTCCTTGCTCCCTTTTTCTTTTGGTTCTCATTCTTCAATTTCCTTCTTTCTTGTCGAACTATTCTCCGCACAATGTTGACTATTATGGCCTCCTCTTCGGATTCGGATTTGTCTTCGGGTTCGAGTTCATCTACTTGCTTAGTAGGTGGCTTCCTTCTTTGTCCTGCAAGTAGAGCAATACCTCTCTCGGCCCGGACCACGTTAGTTTGCTCATGAAGTTCAAACTCGGAAAATAATTCGTCTAACCTAAGCTTCGAAAGGTCCTTAGAGACCTTGTAGACATCGACCATGGATGCCCACAAGGTAGTCCTAGGGAAAGCATTTAAAGCGTACCTTATAAGGTCCCGGTTCTCTATGGCTTGCCCGATCGAATGAAGACCATTGATGATATCTTGGATCCGCGCATGTAGTTGGGTGGCGGTCTCATGATCCTGCATCTTTAGATTGTACAGTTTATTTAAAAGTAAATCTCTTTTACATACCTTAGCATCGGGCGTCCCTTCGTGTAAATCAATCAATTTATTCCAGAGGTCTTTGGCGCTAATGAATGGTCCGATGCGGTTGAGTTCCTCCTTGGACAAGCCGCATTGCAATATTTGGGTTGCTCTTGCATCGGCTTCGATTTGCCTCTTGGTTGCATTTGTCCACTTGTTGAAATCCAAGGCCTCTCCTTGATCATTGGTGGGTAGAGCAAAGCCGGTTTGGATTATTATCCAAGTCTCGACTTGTGTTTTTAGAAAACACTCCATCCGACCTTTCCAATAACGGAAATCATTTCCGTTAAAGAACGGAGGTCGGGTGGTGCTATACCCCTCAATGTGAGCCATTAAATATCTTGCAAAATACGAATAAAAACCAAAGAGAATTCCAAGACTTGGTCTTGGATTAGTAGTGCAGGAAATAATAGGAAATAAACAGAAATAAATAAGGAGAATAAGAAGCTAACAAAAACTCGAAACTTACGACCTTCGATGTCCCCGAAAGGGTACTAAATGTTGGATTTTGGGGCTGGAAATAGCTTGTTACGAGGGTAAACCCTCGTAAGAAATGTAGATCTTTCTGAGAGTTTCGATTTGGTATGTAGATCCTTATGTGAGTCCACTTGTGCGAAAAGTTATGGCCGTTTTACCGTCGGCTACTCCAAGAGAGAAAACTTGCAAGCACACAACCAAAAGAAACGTACCAAGACTTCGTCTTGGATTAGTAGTACGGGAGGAAAAAGACCAAAAAAAATATGAATCAAAAAATACGAATAGAAAACCAAAACGTTCTAGATTGGTGGTTTCACCAAATCTTAGCGCCCCCGCTCTGATACCAATTGTTGGATCGAGAAGCGTCGCTAGAGGGGGGGGGTGAATAGCGATCGTAAATCTTTTCTTTTTCGTTCGTTCGATACGCAAAGTAAGCACAGTGGAAAATAAATGAACACGTTTATTTTACTTGGTTCACAACCCAGTGGTTGCTACTCCAAGGCCCTATCGGTCCTAGACCGCGTACGGAGGGCAAAGCACTATAACGTCTCCTCCTCGTTGGAGGTAGGAGACAACGATCACAAAACCGAATATACGAGGATGAGGCAACAAGCCTACCTCACCTCGTTATGAAGAAAAACAAAGAATACAATATCAAAAATATTATTTGATTCTGCTGCCGACGAAGAAGATCGAAACTTGACGTCGCGTCGGGCGCGATGTTGGAGCGTTGGCGTTGTAGGAGCACTTGATGAATAAACTTGATGTGATTTGGAGATGGAATCCTCCCCTCCTTTTATAGACTTTGGCCTCTGAATTTGTCTCCTCTTATTTCGGAACGGATCATGAAGTTGTCCAAATTTTATCGCGAAGTGGCCGCGTCAAACGTTATCCGTTTTGACCTAGCACAAAAGTTGAATCGTCGCCATCAGTCGACTGATGCCTCCCATCGATCGGTGATGGGCATCGATCGGCTTCCATTTTCCTGATCATTTGCCGCACTTCCCTGCAATAAGAGGTTAGCTCGGAAAATGATAAATACGTCGGTTTCTAACCGTCCGATCTCGACCTAGACCTTCCACAAGAAGTCTTAGTCGGATCGCCGCCTACGTTCATCCCCGTAAAGAGGACACGACCTTACAATCTCTCACTCACACGAGCTTACCTCGATAGTAGCTCTCGCTTCCGGCCTTCCACTCGATTCCTTCGGCTCCCTCCGAAGTCACTCGAGTGTCGCCCGACCACCACGGCTTCCTCCGGGTGTCGCTAGCCTTCATCTCCAGCTTTAACACTTTTCTGCACACTTGATTTAGCTCGTGAGATAACAATGTAGACTTAACTTTGTGTCTTTGTCATAATCAAAACACAGGTTCGATTATCTAGTGCCCCTGCACCAACACAAGCTTGAGTCTTGGCATGAGAAGTCCAAGGGGTTTGATATTGGCTGCGTAAAGTCCAAGCGGGAGTCTTGGCAGCATAAGTCCAATGGTTGACGGCATAAAGTCCAAGCAGAGTCTTGGCGGCGTAAGTCCAATATGCCTTGGCGGTGTAGACACTGTTAGCATGACATAGCTGATGGAAGCACCTCAAGGCTAACGCGATGGATGAACAAGTCATGGATGACTTGGAGGGATCCGAGAGGCGTGAGGCTGATGGAGGTAGCTAGAAGGCTTAGGTCTAGGATAAGGGTGGTCTAGCAAGTATGGGGGCACCATACTTGGGCTAAAACCTCATGTTTGAGGTGTGCCAGTCGACTGGTGCCATGTGGCAGTCGACTGGACCGACCGAATCAACTAGGGTTTATTTGAAGTGGTCTAGCAATGATCGTGATGGCTCGGCGATCATGATCGTGTGATCGATCGGATCGGTGCTTGGATTTTTTGCCACAGAATGGAGTCTCACTCGACCGCTGCGACGAGCAGTCAAGTGATGGCTCATCAGTCGACTGATGCTCATGATCAGTCGACTGATATCCTTGTCGTTGGATTTTTCCAGCGTGGATTACACCGTTGTCTCACAGCAACAGTGTGATCAGTCGACTAATGGTCCCGATCAGTCGACTGATCGACTTTTTCTAGCATAGGTTGAAGCTATAAAAGGAGCTCGTGATGGAGAAAAAGATAGTGATTTTCTTGGGCGAAATTGAAGGGGGAAGTTGGTTCTTTCCAGTCCTTCAAAGCTAGTTCAAGGCAATCAAAGATCAAGCAATCAAAAGCTTTTGTAAAGTGTTTTTCCTTTACTTGCATTTGTATTTCATTATCGTATTTTCTTGTATCTCTTTGATTATTGTTGTAATCATTATTGTACGAGGTTTCTCCACCTCCGGATTGTTCCGAGAAGAAGTGTTTATTAGTGGTTGCATGTGCATCACTAAAGCTCGTAGAGCTCGATCTATGGAGTAGGAACCGTGCGGTTCCGAACCACGTTACATACTCATGTTTACATATTTCGTTATTGTATCATATCTATTTCCGCTGTGCACTAACGAAATTGTAGAGACGAACACGCGATCGAATTCCATCTACGAACGGTCAACCGCTATTCACCCCCCTCTAGCGGCATCAAATATCCTACAAAATAAGACGCTCAAAGACAACGGTTATAATCCGTTGTAATTTTAGTTGAAAGATAATGGTGAAAAATCGTTGTATGTGATCCAAAAAATCCGTGGTAAATCGATCCGTTGTGAAAAGTGGGGCGCTCAAAGACAACTGTTAAAAATTGTTATCTTTTCCTTAAATCGACAATGATTTTTAACCGTTGTCTTTGAGCGCCCCACTTTTCACAACGAGCCGATTTACCATGGATTTTTTGGATCATAGACAACGATTTTTCACCATTGTCTATTCGAATTTTTGTTGTAGTGACCCTTGGACTTTACGCTGCCAATATCAACCCTTGGACTTCCCAAATGCCAAGTACCCATGACTTGGGCTTTCACCGCCAAGACTACACACTTGGACTTACGTGACCAAGACTACACCCTTGGACTTTCCATGCCAATTCCGGACTTTTCAAATGGCAAGACTCAAGCTTGGACTTTCCCTTGCCAAGACCCATGCTTAGGCTTTCCATGCCAAGTGCCTAAGACTTGGACTTCCCATGCTAAGACCCATACTTGAACTTTCCATGTCAAGTGTTCCACTTGGACTTCTCCATCATATGGTCAACCCTATGTCAACCATATAGTCAATCCATTATCAAACAACGGTCAACTCATTGTCAAACATCAAAATACTGCTCAACTCAAACTCGAATCTGGTCAATCGTGACCTGGGCCAATTGCACCAACAATCTCCCCATTTTTTATGTTTGACAAAAATCAAATACCTTTGAGTTAGAATACTAACTCAATCCAATCATCCCAATTGTCAAAATTGGAAATCTCAAATTCTCCCCCTTTTTGACATACATCAAAAAGGCTCTCCCCAAGTGTGTCAATGTCTCATATCCCAATGAGATCTTAGAATCTCCCCCTTGGTCCAAAAACATATAGAATACCTTCACTCTTCCTAGTGATAAGTCTCATATCACTAAAGAGAGACAATCCTTTAAACTCTCCCAATTTTCCCAATTGGGCATCTCACATTCTCCCATTTTTAATTCTCCAAAATTCTCCCCCTCGTGAGGAAGAACACATCCATCATCCCATGATGGATAACCTCCCCCTAAAGGCTTGCTCCCCCTTGGCCATTGCACCAACAATGTCCTTAGAGAGTCCCTAAGCCTATAGTAACACTAACCAATAAAAAATTAAGGGCGAAAGTTCAATCTTGAACTTTCACACACCCAAAATTTAATACATCACCCAAACAACTCTCCTAATTCATTTTCAATGAATTTTCACCCTTCTAATACTTTTCAAAGTATATCATAGGGTTATGAGCAGTTAGGGTAGCCTAACATAGCTGAAATATAGACTAAACATCCTTGTTTACCCGAAATCAACATTGTCAGTGGACTCTTTCACCCAACAGTCGACTGACAGCATGATCAGTTGACTGACATACTGAGATAGTTGACTAATCTCTGATTTTCAAAAATCAGATTTTTAAAATATGAGTTTTGTAAAATCATAAGTAAATATACGTATTTTGAAAATTTTTGAACACTCATACGCACATTACTTATAACAAACATTATGAGTGAAAAATAGTTAGAAAATAAAATACCCATAAAATAGTGAGATTGACACAAAGTTCAAAACCATTGAAATTTTCAATGTTTGACCTTACTTTGTATCACCTCCTTCAATGGTGATTACTATCAAAAGATATACTTCACCAAAGTTTTTTCAAAATGGTTTTGAAATGATTTTAAAAACCTTAATTTCTTTTCCTAACATCTCACTTGTATCTAAGTATATGAAACACATAGAAGTCAAGTGTTCTTGTGAGATGTAGGTTTTGTTCATCCTAATCTAAGGTCTTATGCATTTTTCTAAGGCAACACTACTTGATTTCCTTATACATTGAACTTCAAGTCATGCCAATTGTCCTTAAATCAATTTTCATAAGTCCTAAATGCATGAATGATGATTATGACATAATTGATAACATTAATAAGCATATACCAATAATCATGATGTTATGACATATGATTCTAATTTAAGCATAAGATGACATTATTAATTAACCTAAGCATTATCATGACATATTATATGATTTAAAAATAAATATGATGTCATGACATGGTAATGGCAAAAAAATCATGGAAAATAAAATATAAAGGTATAACAATACCTAAGTTTTAGTATTAATTGTCATTTGTTATTTTTAAGCCCATTTTTCCATATTACTACTCATCTCCCAAGTGTGCCAACAAAATCCAAAATGACATACCATGACCTCAAAATCTAACTTGTGTCAATTTGATCAATTTATCAAACTTCTTAAATGATATTGGAACATCCTAAAATCCTTTAGGATTAAAACTAAAACTTCATTTCCAAGGTATCCCATAACCTTGAAAATGTTATAAAGTGTCAACTTTGCTATGGTTGAGTTAACTATCCATCCAATCAAGGTTGACACATCCTAACCTATTTAGCATGAATCGATCACTTTCTTAGGAACCCAATACCTATTGGAACTCCTTGGGTTTACTAGGTATTCCTTAGGGATAACTTCCCTAGATACCCTTTTAATGACTCTCCTAGGCTTGGTAGCCTTGGTCATTGTGGTCTTACCTAGGTTAACTCTAGGGGTATCTCCCCTTGTAACCTTCTTAGTGGTTTCTTAGGTTTCTTAGAAACCTTAGCCACTAGGCACTTGTCATGGTCAATGTTAGGGATGACTTCCCTAGTAACCTTGGCTCTCCTAAACCTAGGTTGAGTTCCATAATCGAATGAAACATTGTGGTAGGTCTCCTTGAGCTTACGTTTGTGACCCAAACTTATCTTGCCCTTGGATGAGCCTTGCCTCCTAGAACTTAGGTTTTGACTCCTAGATCCTAAATCTTAACCATTTGACTCTTGCATTTGATTTTGCATTTTCTTAAGGGTCTTTTCAAGTTTCTCAGACCTTGACCTTAAGGCTTGGTTCTCTAACTCTAATTTTCCCAATTTTGATTTTTCATTTATCCTTTGGGCATTACCATTTCCTCTAGGCATATGCCTACCCTTCTTAGGGTTAATGCCTAAATAGTTTTCTACCTTCCTAATTGACTCCTTAGGTAGAATGGGTCTAGAATTGTCATTTCTAGATTTGTTCTTAAGTAAAATAAACCCAGTATGATCCTTAGACCTATAATTACAACTCTTAGCACCTAAGCAAAAATATTTGTTATTTCTACCATGTTTTCATGAACAATAGCAAGAGTATTTAAATTATTTCTAGCATACTTTTTGACATTAAAATTAGAAGGTGCATTACTAAAATATACCTTAGGGTTTGCCTTAAAGGCTCCCCCTACATGTGATGCTCCTTCTTGAGTCTTCTTCCTCCCCCTAGGGCATTGACTCCTATAATGCCCCCTTTGATTGCACTTGAAGCACACCACGTGCTCCTTGCTCTTATGTGTTGCGGCACTAGCATCTTTGAACTTTGGTGCCGATTGAGGCTTCTTGACTCTTTTCGAGCACTTACTCTTGTAATGGCCGACTTCGCTACACTCAAAGAAAATTATATGATTTTTTATTTTTAACTAAATTGCTTGAGTTACCTAGGTCAATGGTGGCCGAAATTGGTTCTACATCTCTCCCGGAGGTTAAAGCTACTTCTTGATTTTGCTCCGGCTCCGGTGATCTAATATCCTCCCCCTCAATCCTAGAGGTGGAGGCTTTTTCCAATTCTTCCTCTTCCACCGATCCGGATGTTGACTCCTTCTCAACTTTTGAATCCTCACTTTCTTTTGAGGTGGAGCTTGTTTCTTCGGCCTCTTCCTCCAATTGAGCCGATGATGGTTCTTATTCCTTGGGCTCCTCTATTTCTTGAATCGTTGAGGGTTATTCATAGAGCTTAGCTAGCTTGCTCCAAAGTTCCTTTGCATCCTTACAATCTCTTAATCTACATAAAACATCATTAGGAATTGCATTAAGCAATATACCCATTACCTTGTTATTTATGTTGAAGTATCGGAGTTGTTCTTTGTTCTAATTCTTCTTCTTGAGTTTTATTCCTTCTTCATCCTTTGGAGTGTCGAACCCTACCATTACATTAATCCAATTATCAAAGTCACACATTAGAAAATATTTCATTCTTACTGCCCATAGATTAAAATCCTTGGCTCCATAGAGTTCGTATAGCAGCGTCACATTGATGGCATCACCCAATCTTTCTTTAGTCGTCATTTTCCTTCCTCTAGCGTGCTCCCTTGGATGTAAAGTTGGTGAAGAGCTCCCAGCTTTGATACCACTTGTTGGATCTTTGGTGAGCACTAGAGGGGGGTGAATGGCACGTTTGTTTCTTGACGGAATTCGATCACATTTGTCTCTACAATTTGTTAGTTTGCACAGCGGAATATGGAAATACAAAAGAAGACAAACACAAATACACAATCACATGAACACAGCGTATGGTTCGGAACCTTAGGGTTCCTACTCCACGGGTGAGCTCAATGAGCTCTAGTGATGGACACACCAATAATCAGTAACACACCTTCTCGATGACACACCGGAGGTAGAGAAACCTCATACAAGTGATTACACAAAGTAATACAATGGATACAAGCAAATACAAAGATGAAATGCAATACAAGTAAAGAAAAAAACTTTACAAGAAGACTTTGAATGTTTGCTTTTGGTTGCTTGAGAATAGCCTTGAAGGCGTAGATTGCAGCAGTAAATCCCCTCCAAATTGCCTCAAAGAACCATGCCAAAATCCCTCTCCTCGAGCTCCTTTTAAAGATGTAACTCGGGCTGGATTCCGCCTAGCAGTCGACTGCTCATGATCATCAATCGACTGCTCCTGTAGCTGTTGTGAGACAATGACTCGATCCATGCCAGACAAGTTCCAATGCATAGACCATCAGTTGATTGCCAAACCCTAGCAGTCGACTGATGCTTAGGCAATCGAGTCGCTAGTAGAGCCTGCCTTGCGTCTGTGGCATTTCTTCAACATCAGTCAACTACCATCCATAGTAGTCGATTGATAGGCTAATCGACTGCCCAATCCTGACAGTCGACTGCCAATGCCATGCATAGTCGAACATAGTCGACTCCCATCAGTCGAGTGGTCATAATCCTAGTCAACTGCCATAAGTCAACTCGACTATCAAGTGTCAAAACACTTGACCAGTCGATTAGTTCATAGCCCTAGTCGACTGATAAACCTCAAATATGAGGTTTAACCTCAAGTATGATCCCCTCATACTTGCTAGACCACACTTAGCCTAGATATAAGCCTTCTAGCCACCTCCATCAGCCTCACGCCTATCGGATCCCTCCAAGTCATCCATGACTTGGTCATGCATACGCTAGCCTTCAGATGCTTCCATCAGCTATTGTCATGCTAAGCTGGTCTACACCGTCAAGACACATTTTGGCTTTCGCTGCCAAGACACACGCTTGGACATTACGCCGCCAAACCATTGAACTTATTCTGCCAAAATTTCACGCTTGGACTTCCCAAATGCCAAGTACCCATGACTTGGGCTTTCACCGCTAAGATTACACACTTGGATTTACGTGGCCAAGACTATACCCTTGGACTTTCCATGCCAACTCTATATTGGAATTTTCAAATGCCAAGACTCAAACTTGGACTTTCCCTTGCCAAGACCCATGCTTGGGCTTTCCATGTCAAGTGCCTAAGACTTGGACCTCCCATGCCAAGACCCATGCTTGGACTTTCCATGCCAAGTGTCCCACTTGGACTTCTCCATCATATGGTCAATCTCATGTCAACCATATAGTCAACCCATTATCAAACAATGGTCAACTCATTGTTAAATATCAAAACACCAACATCAAAACACTGCTTGAGTCAAAATCGAGTCTGGTCAATCATGACTTGGACCGATTGCACCAACAAATGTGAAAATATCTTTCCTTAATGGAAACCTGTATGAGGATGTGTATATGATACAACCCGAGGGTTTCACATCAGTTGACAAAACCAAAGTATGCAAGCTTCAATGGTCCATTTATGGATTGAAGCGAGCATCCAAGAGTTGGAATATCGTTTTGATGAAGCAATCAAAGAGTTTGATTTCTCACAAAATCCTGACGAACCTTGTGTGTACAAGAGGGTTAGTGGGAGTGTGATCGTATTCCTAGTACTATATGTCGATGACATATTACTCATAGGAAATGATATACCTGTCTTACAGTTAGTCAAAGATTGGTTATCCAAAATGTTCTCTAAGAAAGACATGGGAGAAGCAACTTACATCCTCAGGATTAAGATCTATAGGGATAGATCGAAAAGGTTGCTTGGTCTTTCACAATCTACATATATAGACAGAATGCTAAAGCGATTTAGCATGTCTGAATTCAAGAAATGTTATATACTCATGCGATATGGGATTTGTTGGGTTTCCCCGACACCGACGTGGGTGTGTGTTCGAACACGTTTCGTAAACATGCACACAACGGAAGCAAAAATAAGTAATAAACTAATTTATTACATCACACACACTACACGCATGTAGAATGCAACAAGTGTAGAAATAATCACATATTTAAAATTTTTGCAATAAAGAAAACTTTATATCTAGGTATACCTGATGAATCACATGTAGCGAGAATGACATTAACCGTAGTAACCCTCACTAGTATCGCCTCTATCTGTATCCACGGCGAGTATCATTGGGATAGCTTCACAAGCTACGAGCCTCGTCTTGATGAGAGATACTAGTTTCACGTCGAAGACGTTGTAATCCGAGAGACGATCACAAAAAAAGTTACATGAACTTGTTTCCTCGAAAGTGTCAGCGGCTACAAGGTGGCCGGCCAATCAAATTGGTCGGTGGCAGCATGGTGGTCAGTCTTTGTTGGTCGGTGGTTGAGTCTTTGTGGTCGGTGGGTGAGGCTGGGTGGCATCGAGCCTCTTGTCGACAGTGGTGGGTTGTCCGGCAGCTGGAGCTTGGGAGGCAGCAGCCTAAGGGTGGGCGGCAACCCTTGGAGTGGGCGGCGCAAGAGAGGAGAAGAGAGGAGGTGGCAAGGGTTTTTGCAAAACCTTAATACGTCTAAAAGTCATCAACGAAAAAACCCTTAACCCTCTATCTTATAGAGAGTGTGTTTCTTGACCATCAAGAAACTTTCTCCTAGAGGTTATTGGTTAATAACTAAAAACTCATTAACTCCCTCTAATAACTTAAGTTAAAATAAATCAAACTACATTGGTCTATTTTAAGGTAAAACAAATCGAACCAACTTTGGTTCATTCATTTAAAACAAACCAAACCCCTTTGATTTATTTTCCACCATTGGATTAGAACCAAACCAATTTGGTTCATCCATCTTGTCTTCATAAGACTCGACCCATCCATGCTTCCGATGCGACTGAAACAATTTCATGCTCGCTCCATGTTTGGTCCAACCAAACCAAGTCTCTCTCGATCTGAGAATCTCATTCTCAACTCGTTTTAAATCCTTCGGATTACACTCATAGTGCGTGTGACCAAATAGGTTCTCGATTTATGTTAGTCGTCTATAATTAACCATTAATTATAGAACGATCATGAGTGACACCTAGTAGTACATCATGATCCCCAATTAATTAAAAAATCAATGGTTGATCCCAAAACAGCTTCTGAAATGTTTCAGCAGCTACAGTGAATTGTGTCATGTTCCCTTCACTCATCTTATACCCATTTGGTTCAGAATATGGTCTATAGTGTCAGTCCCCACTAGGCTGACAACGTCATGTTGGTGCAATCAGCCCAGGTCACGATTGACCAGGACTCGAATTTGACTCGAGTGATGTTTTGATGTTTCGACAAAAATATATGACAATGTAATTGTCATGGGAAAGTCCAAGTCTTGTGTACTTGGCATGGAAAGTCCAAGCATGGGTCTTGGCAAGGTAAAGTCCAAGTCATGGGTACTTGGCATTTGGAAAAGTCCAAGTCTTGAGTACTTGGCATGAGAAGTCCAAGCATGGGTCTTGGTGAATGAGAAGTCCAAGCATGGGTCTTGGCAAATGGAAAGTCCAAGCATGGGTCTTGGCATGGAAAGTCCAACATGTGTTGGCAAGGGAAAGTCCAAGCTTGAGTCTTGGCATTTGGGAAGTCCAAGGGGATTGATTTTGGCAGCGTAAAGTCCAAGCGGAGTCTTGGCGGCGTAAGTCCAATGTGCCTTGGAGGTGTAGACACCGTTAGCATGACATAGCCGAGGGAAGCACCTGGAGGCTAGCACGATGGATGAACGAGTCATGGATGACTTGGAGGGATCCGAGAGGCGTGAGGCTGATGGAGGTGGCTAGAAGGCTTAGGTCTAGGCTAAGGGTGGTCTAGCAAGTATGGGGGCACCATACTTGGGTTAAAACCTCATGTTTGAGGTTGGCGGTCGGCCCAGCAATATGGCGGTTCATTGCCGTGTCGACGAGTTATTGCCAATTTAAAGCTGGAATTGCTCAGCGGTCATTGCTCATTGGAAGCGATCAAGCGATGTCTGGCGGATCGGCGCCAAGGGTTGCGATCATTGCTAGTTACTGTGTCGAGCCGCAGCGCCGTCCGTAGCCGGCAGCCAATCGACTACAGGCATTGACGATCGGCCCGCCAATGTTGGCGATCGGTCGTTAGAACTTGTCCAGCGTGGATTGAGTCGTTGTCTCACGGCTCTGATCTTGGCGATCGGCGGGGACTTATGGCGGTCGGTGATGGTAAATCGGCCCGATGGAGGATAAAAGTAGCTTTTCATGGAAGGCTCAAGCATCAGTTCTTTGGGGGCTTTGGTGAGGCGATTTGAAGGCGATTTGCAGGTGCATTTCAGGGTCCTTCAGGCTCATCTAAGCAACCGACAAGCAAGCGCTCAAAACCCTAGTTTGTAAAGTGTTCTTTACATTTTCACTTGTATTTGCTTGTTTACTTTGTATTACTTGTTGTAATTCATTGTACGAGGTTTCTCCACCTCCGACTTGTTGTCGAGAAGGAGCTTTATTGCTTAGTGGTGTTTGTGGCATTGCTAGGGTTCGTACGAACCCAATCCGTGGAGTAGGAACCGTTACGGTTCCGAACCACGTTATATCCTCGTGTTGTGCTTGTGTTCGTGATTGTATCTTTTCGTTATTGCTTTTATTATTTCTATTCCGCTGCGCATAACGAGATTTGTAGAGACGATCGCGAACGATTTCCATCTACGTACGGACAACGCTATTCACCCCCCTCTAGCGGCCTCAAATCTCCAACAATTGGTATCAGAGCCAGGTTCTCTTCTACGGACTAACCGCCGAGAGCTAGAACAAAGAAGCTAGAGGGTGAAGATGGAAGAACAATTGGGATGGAACATTAACACACCGATCCCTTACTCCTTCTATGGACAAGAAGGGTTTAAGCAATGGAAGTCAAGAATTGAAGACTTCCTAATGATGAGGGACTTCGAAGAATGGTCTATCTTGATGGAGGGTTTTAGCTATCCAATAGGACCAAAGGGAGGATTCCTCAAGAAGAAGAAGTGGAGTGAAGATCAACTCCAAGCCTTCGAGAAAAACATGAAGGTAGTAAAATTTATTCTTGATTTGGTCCCTAATGAGATTGTGTGTATGGTAGGGGACTATATGGACGCTAAGGAGTTGTGGAGCCAAGTGGCAAAGCTCCATGAAAACTCATCATTGGTCCAAGAAGAAGAAGAAGAAGAAGAGTGCTCATCCTCTCAAGCTCAAAAAGAAGCAAGTACATCTTCATCCAAAGAGCTTGAGGATTCGGAGGTTGATAGGGAATCAACATCTGGATCGGAAGAGGTGGAGGAAGTGGAAGAAGCATCCACTTCTAGGATTGAGGAGGAGATTAGAGTTTCCTCAACACCGGAGCATCAAGAAGAAGCTTCGACATCCGGTCAAGATGAAGAAGCCCAAAATCCAATTCCGGTCTCCATTAACCTAGGTAACTCAAACACTCTAATTTCAAATAAAAATAATATTATGTGTTTTGAGTGTAGGGAATTTGGGCACTATAAGAGCAAGTGCCCAAAGAAGATTAGGAAAGCTCCACCGGCACCAAAAGTCAAGGATGCCGGTTCCCCAACACCTAAAGGCAAGGAGCACATCATATGCTTCAAGTGCAATTCAAAAGGACATTATAGGAATCAATGTCCTAGGGGGAGCAAAAAGACCCAAGAAGAAGCATCACAAGTAGGGGGAGCTAAGGCAAACCCTAGGGTAACTTCTAATTTTGCTCCTTCTTCAATTTACAAGCAAAAGCATGCTAGGGATTTCAATTCACTTGCAATTTATGAAAAGCATGCTAATAGGAACAAGTATTTTTGCTTAGGAGCTAAGAATGTCTACTTAGATAATAGGGAGAAATTTGGGACTAATGTTCCTAAAAATGTTTTACCTAGGGAATCTATCAAGAAAATAGGAGAACACCTAGGTTTCAATCCTAAATGGACTAGGCATATGCCTAGGAAGTCCAATGCCCAAGATTTAAATCAAAATTCTAAAATTGGGCAATTAGAAAAGGAAAATCAAGTCTTGAGGTCAAGGCTTGAAAAACTTGAAAAGACCCTAAATATAATACAAAATCAATTTAAAGGGTCTAGTGGTCAAAATCAAGGGTCCAAAAGTCAAAGTCAACACCTAGGACCTAAGAGTCAAAAGCCAACCAAGGGCAAGCAAGGTTTGGGTCACAAACCTAAGCCTAAAGTGGCTTATCATAGTGTTCCATTTGACTATGGAACACAAACTAGGTCTAGAAAGACCAAGGTCAATAGGGAAGTCATCCCTAAGGTTGACCAAAGGTTGTGCCTAGTGGCTAGGGTTTCTAGGAAACCTAGGGTGGCCACTAAGAAGGTTGCAAGGGGAGTTACCCCTAGAGTCAACCTAGGTAAGACCCAAATGATCAAGGCCAACAAGCCTAGGAGGGTCATTAGGAAGGTATCTAGGGAGGTTATCCCTAAAGAATACCTAATTAACCCTAGGAGCTCAAATCGGTTTTGGGTTCCTAAGAGCGTGATTGATTCACGCTAAGATGGGTTTAGGGTGTGCCAACCTTGATTGGATGGGTAGTTAACTCAACCATGGTAAAGGTGGCACTTTAGGTTATTTTCAAGGTTATGGTTACCTTGGAAATAGATTTGAATCAATATCCTAAAAGATTTTAGGATGTGTCAATGTACTTTTGAAATTAAGAAAAATAAATTAAATTGGCACAATTTAGGTTTAAAGGTTACTGTGCCATTTTGGGTTTTTGGCACACTAGGGAGATTAGGTTAATATGACAAAATATGATTAATCCTTACAAATGGCAATTAATATTAAAATTTAGGTATTATTATACCTATATATTTTATATGCCATGCTTTGTTTTTCATATAACATGCCATGACATCATGCTTACTTCTAATCATTTTATATGTCATGTTCATGGAGTAGGATTAAGGTTTCAAATGTCATGTGTTTTTAGATTTCATCTTATGCCATGACATCATGATTATGAGCATATGCTTATTTATATCATCATTAATGCCATAATCATTCATGCATTTAAGACAATTTGGTTGAAATTGAATTAAGGACTATGACATGACTTGAAGTCCCATTTATAAGGGAATCAAGTAGGGTTGCCTTAGAGAATGCATGAAACCCTAGATTAGGATGAACAAAACCCACATCTCACATTAAATTGACATGTATGTGTATTTTATACACCTTAGATACATGTGAGATGCTAGGATATGAGTTAAGTTCAAGGTGCATAGTTTTTGCATCTAGATGAACTAAAACTCATCTAATTTCAATTGTAGATCATTAGGAAAGCCTGTGTACAAGTCATGTGCATAGAGCCCAAGGAATATGATTCAAGACATGGTTTTTAAATCATTTTAAAATCAATTTAGAAAACCTTGGTGAAGTCTATCTTTTGATAGCAATCACCATTGATGAAGTTGATACAAAATAGGGCCAAAACATTGAAAATTTCAATGGTTTTGAGTTTTGTATCAAACTCACTATTTTATGGGTAAAATAATTTTCAAATATTTTTCACCCATTGTATTGACTATAAGTAATGTACGTATGAATTTTTATGATTTTTCAAATTATGTAGAATTACTTATGCTTTTCCAAATCTCAATTCTGATAGTTGATATTCGAAATTATCACCGACCGCCTTGGTGGCCGATCGATGAGTGGCAATGATCGACTACTATCGAGAGTCGATCACAGTCTGATTTCGGGAAAACAAGGTTGTTTATCCCGTGTTCAACCATTGTAAAGGTCCCTAATCTCTCCTAACCCTAGGATATGCTTTGGGAAGCATTATAAAGGGTGAAAATCCATTGGATATGGATTAGGAGATGTGTTAGGTCAAAGTATCAAATTTAGGGTGAGTGAAAGTTCTATGTTGAACTTAGAACCTTAATTTTGATGGTTTAGAGTTCCTATTGGCTTAGGGGCTTCCCAAGGATATTGTTGGTGCAATGGTCAAGGGGGAGCAAGCCTTTAGGGGGAGTTATCCATCTTGGGATGATGGTTGTGTTTTTCTCCTTGAAGAGGAGAAGTTATTGGGAGAGTATCATCAATTGGGAAAATTGATGGGTTTTTGATACCCAATTTGGAAATTGGGAGAGAGTATAGGATTGCCTCTCTTGAGTGATATGGGACATATCACTAGGAAGATGGTAGGCATCCTAGGTATTTATTTTTGGATCAAGGGGGAGATTGTAAGATCTCATTGGGACATGAGACATTGACCTCCTTGGAGAGAAAACCTTTTTGATGTTAGTCAAAAAGGAGGAGAATGTTTGGGGGAGAACATTTGGAGAGTGTTTACCAATTTGGGATAATTGGTAAGGAATTTGAGTTAGTGGTCTAACTCAAATGATTTGTTTAGTTTTTGTCAAACATCAAAAAGGGGGAGATTGTTGGTGCAATCGGCCCAGGTCACGATTGACCAGGACTCGAGTTTGACTCGAGTGATGTTTTGATGTTTCGACAAAAACATATGACAATGTAATTGTCATGGGAAAGTCCAAGTCTTGTGTACTTGGCATGGAAAGTCCAAGCATGGGGCTTGGCAAGGAAAGTCCAAGTCATGGGTACTTGGCATTTGGGAAAGTCCAAGTCTTGAGTACTTGGCATGAGAAGTCCAAGCATGGGTCTTGGTGAATGAGAAGTTCAAGCATGGGTCTTGGCAAATGGAAAGTCCAAGCATGGGTCTTGGCATGGAAAGTCCAACATGGGTTGGCAAGGGAAAGTCCAAGCTTGAGTCTTGGCATTTGGGAAGTCCAAGGGGATTGATTTTGGCAGCGTAAAGTCCAAGCTGAGTCTTGGGGGCGTAAGTCCAATGTGCCTTGGCGGTGTAGACACCGTTAGCATGACATAGTCGAGGGAAGCACCTGGAGGCTAGCGCGATGGATGAACGAGTCATGGATGACTTGGAGGGATCCGAGAGGCGTGAGGCTGATGGAGGTGGCTAGAAGGCTTAGGTCTAGGCTAAGGGTGGTCTAGCAAGTATGGGGGAACCATACTTGGGTTAAAACCTCATGTTTGAGGTTGGCAGTCGACTGGCAATATGGCCGGTTCGACTGTCGTGAGTCGACTTGAGTTCGACTGCCAATTTAGAGTTGGAATTGCTCTGGCGTCATTTGCTCATTGGAAGCGATCATTGCTCATTGACGATCGTGATGTCTAATCTCTTGCCATGATAAGGTTTTGATGTGTGTGGCAAAGGGTTTAAGTTAGGATGATATTGTTATTTGATATGTGCGTTGGAGTTTTGCAGGACTTAGTAATTCTCACATGGAGCCTTGGCGGGTTCACCCTCACAACCTCGGTCTTTGAGTCGGTGAAGGATGACTTTGCGGAAGCCGTGCGCTTGGAGCATCCGAGGGACCGCCATACGAGATGACTTGAAGTGAAGCCAAGGAAGCAGACTTCGGAGGCAAGAGACGCGAACGAGCATTGCAGAGTCATACGCCTGATGCTGCCGAGGGACGTGGTCACGAACGAAGAGAGCTTCGGCGAGGGACTTCGAGTGAGATGAGAGAACGAGTGAAATGTAAGTAGGTGAACTTGGCCGAATGGCTGAGTGTCGGAGACTTGACCGCAAGGGTTAAGGTTTACCCGACCGCTGGAAGCTCAAACTTATGTTAAGTTTGAGTTTCACCCATGACACCGATCATTGCCATAGAATGGCGGTCATCCTCAAGTCGAGTGGGTTCGACCGTATCCGATGATGGGTTTATGCCCGGTGATCATCGCCGAAGGATCGCAGCGAACCTGAGAATCGCTCGTAACCATGACGATCGACTACAAAAGCGATCGTCGTGGTGAGTCCATCGGTCGATGCCAAGAGTTTCTCGGGATCCGAGCATGTTCGGATAGTAACGACGATCGACTACCATAATGGGAAGAAATCAGCCCTCTCTATAAAAAGAGAGGGTGTGAGCCTTTGAGAGGCTAATGCTTATGCTCTAAGTGATCTTCCTAGTGCCCCACAAGCTCTAAACTCTTCTTACTTGTTTTTACTCCATTCTTATTATAAGAAGAGTGATCTTGATTGTAAAGGTTACCTCCACCTAGCTTGGTGCAAAGGAGAGACCAATAGTGATTGGCTTTGGAGGAGTGATTCACCTTGGATGAATCGGACCGTGGATTAGCGGCGTAGCCGTGAACCATGTTACATCTTCTTTGTTAGCATTTGTATTTTCGTTTATTGCTTTGTCTTTATTGTTTATACTTCCGCTTGCACTAACGATTGTGTAGACGAGCAAACGAACGAACGAATTCTAACATCCATCGTAAGAAGGCTATTCACCCCCCTCTAGTCGGCCATTCGATCCCCTACAAGTGGTATCAGAGCCAAGGAAAGCTTGTTGAGGACTAACCGCCACAACAAGCAACTTTCAAAATGGTCGGCTCCAACATCCATCCTCCGAAGTTTGAAGAAGAATTCGCTTGGTGGAAGAAGCGAATGGAGGTATTTTTCGAAACGGATTTTGATATTATTATTACAATGGAATCCGGTTTCGTTTTGCCTAGGGATGAAGAGGGGAAGCCAATAGAGAAATCTAGGTGGACCAAAAGGCAAAGGGAAGAGCTCCTTGCAAATTCAAAAGCCAAGCATCATCTTTTCAATGTGCTCCCCCAACAAGAGATCAACTGAATAGGAGAATGCCTAAGTGCCAAGGAGATGTGGGAGAAGCTAATTGAGCTTCATGAAGGCACATCCGAGGCAAAGCTAGCAAGGAGAGACCTCCTCCGCTCCCAACTCAACAACATTAAACTAGAAAAGAGAGAAAAGGTAATTTCCTTACATTCTCGTTTCAAGGAAATTATAACCGGTTTGTCAAGTGTAGGTGAAAAGCTCTCCAACCGGGATATGGTAATGAAGGCCATAGATGCTTTCCCCCGATCATCCAAGTGGAGTTCAATGGTGGACTCATTTTACATTTCAAAGAATCTAGAGGTAAGTACTCTAGATGAATTTTTCTCCACTATGGAATTACATGAATCTAGGCTTGAAGGAATACAAGAAGAGCCAAAAATACAACCTTCAAGGGGAGTAGCATTGTTGGCAAATAAGGGGAAGAAGAAGATAGAGATCTCCTCCTCCGATGATGATGAAGTGTCTTCTTCCTCCATGGATAGCATGGAAGAAGCCTACATGGTAAGGAAGGTAAGGCGTGCATTTAAGAATTTTAGATTTGATAAATCTCATGATAGGAATAGAAGACCAAGGGGGAAGGTCATATGCTACAATTGCCAAGGAGAGGGACACATAAGGGATAATTGTCCCCTCCTAAACAAGAGCAAGGAAGAGAAGATAAAGAAAGAAGAAAAGAAGAAGAAAAAGGGGAGCAAGAAAAAGAAGGAAGAGGAGAAGAAGACAAAATAAAAGGGGAAGACCAAAGCTCTAAAGGCAAGGACTTGGGATGACCCATCCTCATCCTCCTCATCATCATCGGATGAGGAGAATGCCTTTGTCACCAATTTGGCCTTGATGGCCTTTGATGACTTGGATTGCTCTTCATCCGAAAATGAAGGATCAAGCTCAAGAGGAGAGAGCTCAAGTGAAGGGGGAGCTTCTACATCCTCCTCATCCGAAGAAGAAGAAGAGGATATGGAAACTATGGTAACGAAAGCCTCTCCTAAGAAAATAGTTTCCATAATTTCTAGTTTAACTAAGGACTTATTTGGAATGAAAAAGAAAAATAAAAGCATGCTTAATCAAATTAAGGCATTGGAAAATAAGCTAGAAAATGCATGCTTAAATGATAATATTTCTTCTAGCTTAAATGATGCATGCTCACATGACCTTTATGTGTCATTAGATGTTAGTGATGCATGTATAAATGAAAATAGGGCCTTAAGGGAAAAGGTAGATTATTTAACAAAAGCCCTAGAAAAATTCACAATTGGCTCCAACACATTGAACACGATCTTAGGGAGCCAAAGAGCTAGCTTCAACAAAAAGGGCCTAGGTTATAAAGAAAAGAAAAATGAAAAGGCCTATAAATGCCTAATTGCTAGGGGACAAGATAAGAAGAAGGTAATAGCTAGGAAATGGATCCCCGAGGAGTATCTAGTGAACCCTATAGGCAAGAATTTGTATTGGGTTCCAAAATCAATCCTTAAGGGTTAGGAAAACCCTAGGGTAGTCAACCATATGGAATTGACCTATATCATATCTTGGTTGACTTAGGATGGCAGGACAATATTTTTAGAATAGTGTTGGGTGATGATAACATGTCCATAAATAGATAATAATGCTTAAATCATGATGATTAATGTAATTGCTATGTATGTTTGCAATCATGATTTATGATTTTGATATTTGGCACGTAATCATGAGAAATAGGGTTAAATCATGCTTTAGGTGATAATTTTCTTATTATCATCATATAATACTTAATGCATGATTATAAATCAATGAATACACTTGTTTCATGATCATAATGTAGAATTGATTCATATATGTCATTATGATCATGTAGGTTGTTAGGATGATACTTAACCTTGATAGAATTGCATAAATATAATGGTTAAGTAAATACAAATACCCCCTAGGATGCATCTCACACTCACCATAGGCTACCTTGATTGAAAACTTAGCATGAGTGAGATGTTAGGATGATACAAATGCCCACTAATGCCTATGGCATTTAGATGGTCATTTAAGGTATCAAAATAGCAATAATAGACCAATCATGGGGAAGGCTTATGTTTAATTCATAGACATATTGCCCAAAGATCATGGTTGGATATTTCATATGTTTTCAAAACAATTTCTTACTTTAAAATCCATGTATTCATGTTTTGAAACAATCCTAAGCAATACTAGGTGTTAAAATGGATACTAACATGCTCAAAAACTAGTGGTTTTTAAAGCCTTTGGATTTTTGGCAAATCTCGGAAAATATAATGATTTTTCTTTAAAAACTATTTTTCATTGATAGATATACTTAAAAGAAATATGTTCCTCAAATTTCATGATTTTTCGAATTTTTTGGAATTTTTAATACATTTCTGAAATTACTTAAAATCGAATTTGAATCCTATGTGCCCGATCATTGCCATCGATGCTTGATCGTGATCCAACAGCCCAATATTTTCTAATTTTAGATTTTAATCATGTTTTTGGTATTTTCCTTCTATTTAACTTGATGTCATGGATTTATAACTTAGTGTTAATCTTTTTGATAGTGTCAAAGGGGGAGAAGTAATTATGTTTAAGTAAATTATGATAGGGGGAGAAAATTTGTATGGGGAGTTTCATGGATTAAGGGGGAGTTGCATGTTGCTATATCATGTTTATGTTTACATGCTTTCTTACCTTAGAATTTTTATCAAATGTTTTTTTTACCTAACTTAAATGGATTGCCACACATCAAAAAGGGAGAGATTGTTAGGGCAATCTCTTGCCATGATAAGGTTTTGATGTATGTGGCAAAGGATTTAAGTTAGGATGATATTGTTATTTGATATGTGCGTTGGAGTTTTGCAGGACTTAGTAATTCGCACATGGAGCCTTGGCGGGTTCACCCTCACAACCTCGGTCTTTGAGTCGGTGAAGGATGACTTTGCGGAAGCCGTGCGCTTGGAGCATCCGAGGGACCTCTGGACGAGATGAATTGAAGTGAAGCCAAGGAAGCAGACTTCGGAGGCAAGAGACGCGAAGGAGCATTGCAGAGCCATGCACCTGATGCTGCCGAGGGACGTGGTCGCGAACGAAGAGGGCTTCGGCGAGGGACTTCGAGTGAGATGAGAGAATGAGTGAAATGTAAGTAGCTCATTAGGTGAACTTGGCCGAATGGCTGAGTGTCGGAGACTTGACCGCAAGGGTTAAGGTTTACCCAACTGTCGGAAGCTCAAACTTATGTTAAGTTTGAGTTTCACCGCAACACCGATCATTGCCATAGAATGGCGGTCGCTTCTGAGTCGAGTGGGTTATTGGTATCCAAGTCGATGGGTTTATGCCCGTGATCAAGCTACCCATGGAATGGCAGTCGACTACCAGAGGATATCGCGGGCATAGAATCGCTCGTAGCCGACTGGGCAGTCGACTATGGAGGCAGCAGTCGACTGGTGAGGTCCATCAGTCGACTGCCAAGAGTTCCGTTGGACTACAACGGTCGGGATCCGACGTGTTCGGAGGCCGTTGTAGTGACGGTAGTCGACTGCCAAGAGCAGCAGTCGATTGATGGCGGCCAACGGGAAGAAATCAGCCCTCTCTATAAAAAGAGAGGGTGTGAGCCTTTGAGAGGCTAATGCTTATGCTCTAAGTAATCTTCCTAGTGCCCCACAAGCTCTAAACTCTTCTTACTTGTTTTTACTCCATTCTTATTGTAAGAAGAGTGATCTTGATTGTAAAGGTTACCTCCACCTAGCTTGGTGCAAAGGAGAGACCAATAGTGATTGGCTTTGGAGGAGTGATTCACCTTGGACGAATCGGACCGTGGATTAGCGGCGTAGCCGTGAACCACGTTACATCTTCTTTGTTAGCGTTTGTATTTTCGTTTATTGCTTTGTCTTTATTGTTTATACTTCCGCTTGCGCTAACGATTGTGTAGATGAGCAAACGAACGAACGAATTCCAACATCCATCGTAAGAAGGCTATTCACCCCCCTCTAGCCGGCCATTCGATCCCCTACATACGGCAGTCGACTGCTAGTTCTGTGTCGAGCACAGAACGCTTCGTAGCCGACTGGCCAGTCGACTACGGGCATTGGCAGTCGACTGCCAAGAGTCCCGTTGGAACTTGTCCAACGTGGATTGAGCCGTTGTCTCACAGCTACAGTGCTGGCAGTCGATTGGGGACTTATGGCAGTCGACTGATAGGCAGAAATCTAGCCCGATGGAGGATAAAAGCAGCTGTTCATGGAAGGCTCAAGCATCAGTTCTTTGGGGGCTTTGGTGAGGCGATTTGAAGGCGATTTGCAGGTGCATTTCAGGGTCCTTCAAGCTCATCCAAGCAACCGACAAGCAAGCGCTCAAAACCCTAGTTTGTAAAGTGTTCTTTACATTTTCACTTGTATTTTCTTGTTTACTTTGTATTACTTGTTGTAATTCATTGTACGAGGTTTCTCCACCTCCGACTTGTTGTCGAGAAGGAGCTTTATTGCTTAGTGGTGTTTGTGGCATTGCTAGGGTTCGTACGAATCCAATCCGTGGAGTAGGAACCGTTACGGTTCCGAACCACGTTATATCCTCGTGTTGTGCTTGCGTTCGTGATTGTATCTTTTCATTATTGCTTTTATTATTTCTATTCCGCTGCGCATAATGAGATTTGTAGAGACGATCGCGAACGATTTCCATCTACGTACGGACAACGCTATTCACCCCCCCCCTCTAGCGGCCTCAAATCTCCAACACGTCACGCCTAGCCTAAGTATTTACTTCCTCGTTCTGTGAATTCTAGTTACTGCACATGTTTCCAAGAGTACGATACTCTAAACATGTAATGCTTTGGCCAAAGACTTTAGTAACAACCCGACGAGAGGCCATATGGTATACATCGCCTCACAAGGAGTGATGAATCCTCTGTTGACTACTCAAACACCTTCGGGCATTTTGACTTATGCCCAATCATCTCGGATCCACATCTCCTCAGAGATGCTTACTTAAGATGTCAAAGCATAAGTCTCCATGACCAAGATGACTTGAATACCTCAAGTCGAAGGAATATCACACTTAGGCTGCACTAAGGACTTCATTATCATATCTGTATATGCAGAGAATCATATGAAGTCTTATAGCTGGTCACTCCAATGAACTAGTTACCATAACTAGTATCACGATCAACTCCGGACATCCCAATGTCTCCAGCTAGTGAGAAATAGCTGCTTGGATAAACCAAAGAGTAGACCTCGTGCTAGTCTCAATAGAATCGATGGCATCCATATGCATCAATTCATTGACTAGGGATAATTCCAATACATTACAATTACACATGTAGAGAAACTCACTAGTTGTGATCCAATCACAAATTCTCTTATGCTATGAATCATATTGCAGACATCAAGTAAATGAGTTAAGATCTAATAAAATACATAAAAACACGTATACTCAAATAGTGAATCTTCATTTATCAAATAAATGGAATAGTCATAAGGCGATTGCCTTAGGACACCTCTCATATATAACTAATAAACTCCCACTTGGCCTAATGTCAATCGCCACGGTACCCCATGTTGGGAATCCTATGCGATAAATAATAAAATCGCAGCGGAAAAAGGATCCCTTGAGCGATCCATGCGAAAGAAAACTCATACAAAGTATAGATCAAAAGTCATATCCTATAGGGTATACCTTTGATGTGTGCCCTTTGTCTATCCCACTCGTCCACAGTTTATCGGATCTCTTGCACGTTCAAGCGTACGTGCCTCTATGGTATCCACACGAATACTCTTTTGGAGAAAGGTTGTGCTAGCAACACCACAAAAGAGAGCTAGGCCAAGAAAGGATTTCGGCCAAGAAGAAGAAGAAGGGGGAAAACAAAGGCAATCTCCACTATTCCTCTGTTGGTGCAATCGGCCCAGGTCACGATTGACCAGACTCGAGTTTGACTCGAGTGATGTTTTGATGTTTGACAAAGTGGTTTGACAATGATGTTTGACATTGATGTCGGTTAATATTTTGAGGAGATTGTTTATACAATCGACCCAGGTTATAATTGACCAGACTCGAGTTTGACTCGAGGGAGACTTTGATGGTTGACTAGGGTTGACCATGTGATTATGGGAAAGTCCAAGCATGGGTCTTGGCAAGGTAAAGTCCAAGTCATGGGTACTTGACATGGAAAGTCCAAGTGGGACACTTGGAATTTGGGAAAGCCCAAGCATGGGTCTTGGCAATGTAAAGTCCAAGCAAGGGTCTTGGCAAGGTAAAGTCCAAGTCATGGGTACTTGGCATGAAAAGTCCAAGCATGGGTCTTGGCATGGAAAGCCCAACATGGGTTGGCAAGGGAAAGTCCAAGCTTGAGTCTTGGCATTTGAGAAGTCCAAGTGGTTTGATATTGGCAGCGTAAAGTCCAAGGGTGAAGTCTTGGCAGCATAAGTGTTGGTGCAGTAGGCACCTAAGTCGAACCTAAGTTTTGATTATAGCAAAAGATACAAAGTTAAGCATATATTGTTATCTCATGAGCTAAATCAAGTGTGCAGAAAAGCCTCAATGCTGGAGCTGAAGGCTAGCGACACCCGGAGGAAGCCGCGGTGGTCGGGCGACACTCAAGAGACTTCGGAGGGAGCCGAAGGAATTGAGTGGAAGGCCAGAAGCAAAAGCAACACGTAAAGTATCGAGGTAAGCTCGAGTGAGTAAAGTGAAGTGAGATCGTGTCCTTTGTACGGGGACGTCCTTAGGCGACGATCCGACCCAAGACTTCCCATGGAAGGTCTATGTTGAGATCGGACGGCAAGTGGCCATCGAATTCACTTATATTTTGAGCTAACTCTTCATTGTAGTCAAAAATCCTGGCCATCAGTTCAACCGGCCAGTTCAACCTGTGGTCAAAAATCAGCCTCGAGGAGTCAAGCTTTATCACCATTTTTCAAGGAGTTTTGTGCCCAATTCCTATTGGTTGAAGACCCATTCGATGAGAGGCTTAAAGGCTATAAAAGGAGGGCTTGTCCTAGGGTTTTTCATCAATTAAAAAGCTTCCAAGTGCTTCCGATATGCTCTGACTCTCCGACATCCCTACGACGAAGCGCTGCTGAGACGACGACTAGAGCTTCAACCTCCAACCTTTAAAGTCGTCGGTAACGAAAGTTCTAAATTGTATTTCAGTTTATTTCTTTTAGTAAAGATTTAAATCATATCAAGGAGAGGGGGAGTGTCCCTCTACCTTGAGTCTTTATCGAGTTTTGTATTCGTTTAACTCCTATCTCCAACGAGGAGGAGTTTGGTTAGTATTTTGCCCTCCGTGCGTGGTCAAGGACCACTAGGGCCTTGGAGTAGTAGCTGTAGGCTACGAACTAAGTAAAAACCCTCATGTTTTTATTTATTTATTGTTATCTTTCCGCTGCGTTTTACTCGTACCTTAACGAACGATTACGAAAAAGTTTTTATCGCTATTCACCCCCCCCCCCTCTAGCGAACCGCATCGATCCAACAATTGGTATCAGAGCCGGGGGTTGCTAAGATTTGGTGAAACCACCAATCTAGCCATTTTTACAGATTTATTTTTCTTTTAATTCTGTTTATTTCAGATTTATTTCGTTTGTTAAGTTTTCTCCCGCACTGCTAATCCAAGACGCGAGTCTTGGTACTTTTTGTGTGTTTTTGTCGTTGCTAGTTTTTTTTCTTCGTCTCTTTGTGTCTTTTGTTCTAATGGCCCATCTCGAGGGTTTTAGCACCGTTCGACCTCCGTTTTACAATGGAGATGACTTTCGTTATTGGAAGGGTCGGATGGAATGCTTTCTCAAAACCCAAATCGAGATGTGGATCATAATCCAAATGGGTTTTACACTTCCGACTAATGAAGTGGGTGACTCCTTGGATTATGATCAATGGACCATTGCGACAAAACGACAAGTTGAAGCCGACGCCAAGGCAACACAAATCCTCCAATGCGGCCTATCCAAGGAGGAGCTAAATCGCGTCGGCCCCTTCATAAGCGCAAAAGATCTTTGGACAAAACTAGTGGAGCTACACGAAGGGACCGATGAAGCCAAGGTATGTAAGCGCGACCTTTTGTTCAATAAATTATATAATTTAAAAATGCAGGAACACGAGTCCGCGACGTAACTCCACGCCCGTGTCCAAGACATAGTCAACAACCTACACGCAATCGGGCAAAAGGTCGAAAACCACGACCTTATAAGGTATGTCCTAAACTCTTTTCCGAAGACTACCTTATGGGCATCCATGGTCGATGCCTATAAGGTCTCCAAGGACCTTTCCAAAATTAGGTTAGATGAACTCTTTTCAGATTTCGAACTTCATGAGCAGTCTAACTCGGAGCCCGAGAGGGGTATAGCCTTGTTTGCAGGTTCAAAGAAGAAGAAAATCGCAAGCAAGCCACCACCAACCGAGGAGGAAGACGAGTCCGAAGAAGAAGTTGACCGAGAGTTGACTGCCGAACTAATGAACCTAGCTCGAAGGATAGCCAAGGGACAAAAGCGAACCACGACTCGACTCAACCAAGGTAAGCCTAAAAGTTCTAATATTAGGTGTTATGAGTGTAACAGGTTTGGACATATCAAGTCCGAGTGCCCCAAGCTGAACCACCAAGCACCTAAGCACAAGAAGGCCCTCAACACGACATGGGAAGAAGCGTCATCCAAAGAAGACGAAGACCACGTCTTCATGGCGAAATCAATTGAGTCGGACACGGAGACCGAGCCTGAACTTGAGTCAGAACCTGAGGATGACTCGGACTACGAAGCTACCTTCAAGTCAAGCCACGGATACGCATCCGGTTCAAAAGATACCCTTAAAGTAAGTCGAACTTTATTTAATACTTTACATAATACGGTTAGGTTTTTGTCTAGGAAGTTAGCTAAGTCCGAGTCCAAGGTCGAGACCCTTGTTGAGGAGGTTAAACTCCTCAAACACGAGGTCTCCCTAACCTCTTCGACTAGTCGAGTTCAAGAGAAGGACTCAACTCGAGTTGAAAAGCTCGAAGTTGAGAACTCTCTCTTGAAAAGTCAAGTCAAAGATCTTAGGAACACGTTGGAAAGGTTCACTTCGGGATCCAAAGGACTTGACCTCCTACTTGGATCTCAAAGGGCCGTGTACAACAAGGCTGGACTAGGATTTAACTCAAACACGACTAATAGGTCGTATATGTCGATTGTAAGTCGACATAGGAAACATGTCCAAGCATGGGTCCCTAAGAACCTTTTGATTTCAACTCTAGGATCCAACCCGTACTGGATTCCCAAGGACCAAATCCACTATGTGGATAGACCGAACCGATTCAACGGTCTAGGGGGAGCCAGTACAAAACATGTTTGTGCTTTAACTTAGAAATTGCATGTTTTAACTTAGAATGTTTGTGCTTTAACTTAGAAATTGCATGCTTTAACTTAGAAAGTTTGTACTTTAAAACTTGTGAACTCACTTAGAACATGAACATAATCAACTTCGAAAAGATTGAGCCTCGGGGAGCCTCTTTTCAAAAACATAACCAACTAAAATTCTTCGAAAAGATTGAGCCTCGGGGAGCCTCTTTTCAAAAATAACCAGTTAGACTAGGAAATAATCTTAGGTGAGTCAAGTCATCATTTTCTTGAACATGGCTTTGTCTAAGGAAGTGGTCGATGATCCGATAAAAGAAGGCCCATGTGCCTTGCCACGACCTGGAAGTCATGATCTTGAAAAGGTAAACTTGACAAGCCTAGGGTCAAATCCAAATCTAACATAAAATTACTTGAACCTAAATACACTTAATCAACTTAATTGGAAATCATCTCACAAAAAACACATAAGTATAACATGCTTGATCATATAGACACAGGTGAGATGACCTAGGTTTAACAACTTACAACCAATTTTTTTTTAAAAAAAAATCTAACATCCAATCCAACCACCTTGTGTGTAAGATCAATGGATGTTGGACAGCGGTTGCTCCCGACACATGACCGGGGATCAACTCAAATTCACAAAGCTTCGATTCAAATGACAAGGATCGATAGCTTTTGGGAATAACGGCAAGCTCAAAATCATCGGATTAGGTGATATCGAGCTTAACTCGAATTTTATTATTAAAAATGTATTACTTGTAGAGAATTTCGAATATAACCTGCTTAGCATAAGCCAATTATGTTACAATAACTATAAGGTCGTATTTTTAGAAAATGAATGTGTAATTAAAACAAATAAAACAGCTAAAACAATACTCAAAGGAACTAGGACAAATAACATTTATACAATTAACTTAACCAAATCCTCAGCCAAATGTCTTATGACACAGGAAGAGGAATCATGGTTGTGGCACCGACGACTCGGTCACTCGCACCCAAGACTCGTCCACAAGATGAGTCAGAGTGGCTTAGTCAGAGGCTTACCCAACCTCAACAACTTGGTTAATAAAATCTGTAATGCTTGTCAACAAGGAAAACAACCTAGGACACAACACAAGTTAACTAACCAAGAACAAACCTCAAGTGTACTTGAGCTCCTGTATATGGATCTATTCGATTCACATGGAGCCAAGTCACTCAATAGAAGTCAATATTGCTTAGTCATAATTGACGACTACTCCAGGTTTACCTGGGTTAGGTTCATCAAACATAAAAATGATACCCTAGATCAATTAATCAATCTATTCAAATTAATCGAGAATCAAAAAGACCTTAAGGTTAAAAGACTTAGAAGCGATCATGGTGGTGAATTCGAAAATCAAAGGTTCACCGACTTCTATAACCTAAACGGATACCACCATGAATTCTCTTGCCCTAGGACCCCTCAACAAAATGGCCTAGTGGAGCGGAAAAACCGAACTCTACAAGAAGCCGCTAGGACCATGTTGAACGAATACGACCTACCCGATAGGTTTTGGGCAGAAGCCGTGAGTACGACATGCTATGTCCAAAATAGGATCCTTATGGTAAAAAGGCACCTTAAGACCTCATACGAGATTTATCACGATAAAGTACCCAACATCAAGTACTTTAGGGTATTTGGGTGTAAGGTACATATCCTAAACACTAAGGATTACCTAGGGAAATTTACATCCAAAACCACGACCGGAATCTTTCTAGGATACTCGACTACAAGTCGAGCTTATAGAGTATATAACTACGACACCCTTAGAGTCGAGGAGACTATCAATGTAGTATTTGATGAAGGACATGAACCTACAAAACCCCCAGCAACCCCAATTAGCGAGCCGATTCATACTAGACCTAACTCTGATCCGGAGATCAAGTCTAGTGTTAATCCTAACCTAAGTCAACCAAATCACTCTATTGATCAAGTGATAGATGACTCCAACCAAACTAGTGTTCAACCGAGTCATCCTATGGATCAAGTTGTAGACTCAAACCCAAATCCAACTAGGACTCAAACGAATCATCCTATCGACCAAGTGATAGGAGATCCTAATCTAGGAGTTCGAACTAGAGCATCCTATAGGAACCTTAGTCAAATTTCCTTAATTTCAAAGATAGAACCCAAATCAATTGAACAAGCTCTTCTTGATCCCGATTGGATTATTGCAATGCAAGAAGAGCTAGCTCAATTTACTAGGAATGAAGTGTGGGAATTAGTACCACCACCTAAAGACAAAATGATAATTGGAACAAGGTGGGTGTTTCGAAATAAGCTTGATGATAAAGGTGAAGTAGTTAGAAACAAGGCTAGGTTAGTCGCCAAAGGGTTTAGTCAAGTCGAAGGATTAGATTACGACGAAACCTATGCCCCAGTAGCTAGACTCGAATCCATTCGAATGTTGCTAGCTTATGCCGCACATCGAGGATTTAAGTTGTTTCAAATGGATGTTAAGTCAGCATTCCTAAATGGATACATTAAAGAAGAAGTTTATGTTAGCCAACCCCCCGGATTCAAAAATCTAGATAAACCCGACCATGTTCTAAAACTTAAGAAAGCTCTCTATGGACTTAAACAAGCTCCTCGAGCTTGGTACGAGAGACTTTCAATCCATCTTAAGTCAAAAGGGTTTAACCAAGGCTTAGTTGACCCAACTCTCTTCGTAAAAACCTTAGGCAAAGAAATATTAATAGCTCAAATTTACATAGACGATATAATTTTTGGAACCTCTAACTCAGCCTTACTAAACGAGTTCGTTTTACTCATGGAAAGTGAGTTCGAAATGAACTTGGTAGGCGAGTTAAGTTTCTTTTTAGGTCTACAAATTAAACAAACTAAGGATGGTATATACCTATATCAACAGAAATACACTAAGGAGTTAATTAAAAGATTTGGAATGCAAGACGCTAAGATAATAAACACCCTAATGGCGATTAATGTTAACATAGGAGAAGACCCTGAAAGTAAGTCCATTGACTTAAAGTACTATAGGAGCACGATAGGAAGTCTCCTATACTTAATCATGATCGACGACATCCTATTCGCAGTAAGTATGTGCGCCAGGTTTCAAACCTGTGCTAAGGAGTCTCACCTAACCCTAGTTAAGCATATCCTTAGATATCTTAAGGGTACACTTAACGTTGGTATTTGGTACCCTAGATCTACGGAGTTCGAACTAATCGGCTACTTCGATTCGGATTATGCCAGTAGTAAGCTCGATAGAAAAAGTACGAGTGGTTGTTGTCAACTTCTCGGCTCGAGTCTAGTAAGTTGGTTCAGTAGGAAGCAACACTGTGTCGCTTTATCTACCACCGAAGCCGAATACATCGCGATGGGTGAGTGTGTCACGCAGCTTCTTTGGATGAAGCACACCCTCCGCGACTTTAAGTTAGACTTTACGAATACTAAACTTCATGTAGATAACATTAGTTTAATTAATCTTACAAAGAATCCGATATGTCACTCTAGGACCAAACATATAGAGGTCAAACACCATTTCATTCGAGAACATGTGGCCAACGGAGCAATACAACTCGAATACGCCGAATCGAAGTCTAACTTGGCAGACCTATTTACTAAACCCCTACCCGAAGCCGAATTTAGTCTATTAAGACGAAAATTGGGCATGTGCGTAATAGAATAGGAACTTGCAAATTATATTTTCTTACTACTATTTCTTAAAATTTTCATTTTTATGGAACTAGCATAGGACATACCTTAGATATCATGCACCTATAGATTTAAGGAGCCAGTACATCTCACAACATATAGGACTAATGTGTTTGTGTACTTAGCCACGTAGATGGGCGTGAGATGTTAGGACCTTACTCCTGGTTCCAGATGTAGAGCTAGTGCATCGCTATGAGCCACGGAGTATAATCATACATACTAACCGACTCTGACCTGGACTGGTTGATCTTTCATATCAATCAAGTCAAATATGAGTCGAACATTTTATAGATGAGCTTATTTTCAGTATATTTTTTTTATAAAAAATGGGGAACATGCTTGGACTTTAAATTTAACACTTATTTTGTTTTCCACACACCCCTTACTCTTTTCGATATACGGCAAAAGGGGGAGAAAAAGGCCAAAGTTAAGGGGTCAAAATTAAAGTTAAGGGGTCAAATTTTTTTTAACTCTTACTTCATATTTAAACCAAAAGTTAAAACTTAGTTAACTTTTAACAAAAGGCCAAAGAATTCTTAACTTAAACTTATTTTTTAAGCTTTATACCGTTAATATTTTACTTAAGGGGGAGAAAGGGCTTAACTAAAACGTTTTACTAAGGCCAACTTTAAGTAATGTTAATTACTTAAAGCAACCCTCAAGGGGGAGGATTAAGGTCTTTCTTCAAGACTCACCCTCGGTCATGGGGGAGGTTTCTTCAAGGGGGAGTACTTGAAGAAAATTCTTACTACTCCAACTTAATCTTCATATTTTTTTTGTTGCTCATGCACATTATTATTCTTCATGCTTGCTATTTACTTAACTTTGTATGTGGGTTTGCCATAAATCAAAAAGGGGGAGATTGTTGGTGCAGTAGGCACCTAAGTCGAACCTAAGTTTTGATTATAGAAAACGATACAAAGTTAAGCATATATTGTTATCTCATGAGCTAAATCAAGTGTGCAGAAAAGCCTCAACGCTGGAGCCGAAGGCTAGCGACACCCGGAGGAAGCCGCGGTGGTCGGGCGACACTCAAGAGACTTCGGAGGGAGCCGAAGGAATTGAGTGGAAGGCCGGAAGCAAAAGCAACATGTAAAGTATCGAGGTAAGCTCGAGTGAGTAAAGTGAAGTGAGGTCGTGTCCTTTGTACGGGGATGTCCTTAGGCGACGATCCGACCCAAGACTTCCCATGGAAGGTCTATGTTGAGATCGAACGGCAAGTGGCCGTCGAATTCACTTATATTTTGAGCTAAATCTTCATTGTAGTCAAAAATCCTAGCCATCAGTTCAACCGGCCAGTTCAGCGGGCGATTCAAGCCGGCAGTTCAACCGGTGGTCAAAAATCAGCCTCGAGGAGTCAAGCTTTATCACCATTTTTCAAGGAGTTTTGTGCCCAATTCCTATTGGTTGAAGACCCATTCGATGAGGGGCTTAAAGGCTATAAAAGGAGGGCTTGTCCTAGGGTTTTTCATCAATTAAAAAGCTTCCAAGTGCTTTCGATACGCTCCGACTCTCCGACATCCCTACGACGAAGCGCTGCCGAGACGACGACTAGAGCTTCAACCTCCAACCTTTAAAGTCGTCGGTAACGAAAGTTCTAAATTGTATTTCAGTTTATTTCTTTTAGTAAAGCTTTAAATCATATCAAGGAGAGGGGGAGTGTCCCTCTACCTTGAGTCTTTATCGAGTTTTGTATTCGTTTAACTCCTATCTCCAACGAGGAGGAGTTTGGTTAGTATTTTGCCCTCCGTACGTGGTCAAGGACCACTAGGGCCTTGGAGTAGTAGCCGTAGGCTACGAACCAAGTAAAAACCCTCGTGTTTTTATTTATTTATTGTTATCTTTCCGCTGCGTTTTATTCGTACCTTAACGAATGATTATGAAAAAGTTTTTATCGCTATTCACCCCCCCCCCTCTAGCGAACCGCATCGATCCAACAATAAGTCCAATGGTTGGCGGCGTAAAGTCCAAGCGGAGTCTTGGCGGCGTAAGTCCAATGTGCCTTGGCGGTGTAGACATCGTTAGCATGACATAGCCGATGAAAGCACCTGAAGGTTAGCGCGATGGATGAACAAGTCATGGATGACTTGGAGGGATCCGAGAGGCGTGAGGCTGATGGAGGTGGCTAGAAGGCTTAGGTCTAGGCTAAGGGTGGTCTAGCAAGTATGGGGGCATCATACTTGGATTAAAACCTCATGTTTGAGGTTGGCAGTCGACTGACATTATGGTCAGTTCGACTGCTGTGAGTCGACTAGAGTTCGACTGCCGGTTTAGAGCTAAAATGGCTCTGGCAGTCGACTGCTCATTGGAGCAGTCGACTGATGTCGACAGCAGTCGACTGCTAGTTCAGCCGCGAGCACAGAATGCTCCGTAGCCGACTGGGCAGTCGACTACGCGGCTGGCAGTCGACTGCCAAGAGATCCGTTGGAGTTTTTCCAGCGTGGATCGACCCGTTGTCTCACGATAACTTGATGACATCGATCATTGGTGACTTATGGCGGTCGGATCGATCGGTGGAAATCGGCCGTTAAAGAGGAGCTCGTTGAGGATTTCGGAATTGGTTCTTTGGGAGCTTTAGTGAGGCGATTTGAAGGCGATTTGCAGGTGCATTTTAGGGTCCTTCAAGCTCATCCAAGCAACCAACAAGCAAGCACTCAAAAACCCTAGATTGTAAAGTGTTATTTACATTTGCTTGTATTTTCGTATATTACTTTTGTAATCTATTGTACGAGGTTTCTCCACCTCCGACGTGTTGTCGAGGAGGAGTTTATTGTGCTTAGTGGTGTTTGGCATCGCTAGGGTTCGTACGAACCCAATCCATGGAGTAGGAACTGTTCGGTTCCGAACCACGTTATATTCTCGTGTCATTATTTTTGTGATTGTGTTTTGTGTTATTGCCTTTATTATTATTATTCCGCTGCGCTAACACGATTTGTAGACGCAATCATGATTAAATTCCATCAACGAACGGTAACGCGCTATTCACCCCCCTCTAGCATCCAATCGATCCCCAACAAGTGGTATCAGAGCGAGGCCGCTCTTGAAATTTAACAACTAAGGGAGCACGCTAGAGGGTGAAGATAGAAGTCCAAGAACAATTAGGTTTGGACATCAACACACCGGTGCCCTACACTCAATACAGACGAGAAGGCTTCAATTCTTGGAAGAGAAGAATTGAAGATTTTATTATGATGAGAGATTTTGAGGAATGGTCCATTTTGATGGATGGATTTGAATATCCAAGAGGACCAAGAGGTGGATTCCTCAAAAAGAAGAGATGGACCGAAGAGCAAGTCCAAGCATCCGAGAAAAATGATAAGGTGATAAAATTTTTAATTGATTTAATGCCTAACAATATCTTGTGTATGTTAGGTAATTATGTAGATGCCAAGGAGCTATGTAGCCAAGTGGCAAAGCTCCATGAAAATTTATCATCGGTCCAAGAAGAAGAAGAAGAGGAGTGCTCACCCTCTCAAGCTCAAGCAAGCACATCGCCATATAAAGAGCTTGAGGAGTCAGAAGTTGATAAGGAGTCAACTTCTGCATCGGTGGAGGAAGTGGAAGAAGCATCCACCTCAAGGATTGAGGGAGAGGAGAGAACTTCCACACCGAAACATCAAGAAGAAGCTTCGACATCCGGTCAAGATGAAGAAGCTCAAAATCCGATTCCGGCACCTACAACCACCCTAGGTAACTCAAGCATGTTAATTAATAATAAAATTCATATAATATGCTTTGAGTGTAGGGAATCCGGACACTACAAGAGTAAGTGTCCAAAAAGGGTCAAGAAGGCTCAACCGGCTCCAAAAGTCAAGGATGTCGGTGCCCCAAGTCAAAAGAGAAAGGAGCATATCATATGCTTCAAGTGTAACTCAAAGGGGCATTACCGGAGTCAATGCCCTAAGGGGAAGAAGAAGGGGCAAGAAGGAGCATTACAAGTAGGGGGAGCTTCTATAGCTAACCCTAAGGTATATTTAAACAATGTTTGTTCTTTAAATTCTAGTCAAAAGCATGCTAGGAATAATTTTAATAGTCTTGCTATTTATCATAAAGAGCATGCTAGAAATAGAGAATTTTGTTTAGGAGCCAAAAATATCTACCTTTCAAAGAAGGAGAAATTTGGGACTAATGTCCCTAAAAAAACTCTTCCTAAGGAAAGCATTAAGAAAATAGAAAACCACTTAGGCATTAACCCTAAGAAGGGTAGGCATATGCCTAAAGAAAATGGTAATGCCCAAAAACTTAATCAAAAATAAATTGGGCAATTAGAGTTGGAAAATCAAGTCTTGAGATCAAGACTTGTAAAATTAGAGAAGATCCTTAGGATTATGCAAAATCAATTTAAAGGGTCAAGTGATCAAAAATCTAGGTCTAGGAGTCAAAGTCAAAGACCTAGAAATCAAGAACCATTCAAGGGTAAGCCTAAGCCCAAAAAGACCTACCATAGTGTTCCATTTGACTATGGAACTAAATCTAGGTCTAGGAAGACCGAGGTCAATAGGGAAGTCATCCCTAAGGTTGACCAAGGTGTGTGCCTAGTGGATAGGGTTTCAAGGAAACCTAGGTAAGTCACTAAGAAGGTTACAAGGGGAGTCACCCCTAGAGTTAACCATGGCAAGACCCAAATGACCAAGGCTTCTAAGCCTAGGAGGGTCATTAGAAGGGTATTTAGGGAGGTCATCCCTAAGAAATATCTAGTAAACCCTAGGAGCTCAAATAGGTTTTGGGTTCCTAAGAGCGTGATTGATTCACGCTAGATGGGTTTAGGGTGTGTCAACCTTGATTGGGTGGGTAGTTAACTCAACCATGATAAAGGTGACACTTTAGGTTATTTTCAAGATTATGGTTACCTTGGAAATACATTTGAGCTTTAATCCTAAAAGATTTTAGGATGTGCCAATATTATTTGAGAAGTTTTGATAAAATAATCAAATTGGCACATTTTAGGTTTAGAGGTCATAGTGTGTCATTTTGAGTTTTTGGCACATTAGGAAGAAAAGTGAAAATATGGCAAAATATATTTAATTATATCAAATGTCAATTAATATTAAAATTTAGGTATTATTATACTTATACATTTTATATGTCATGCTTTGTTTGTCATATAACATGTCATGACATCATATTTATTTATATCATTTATATGTCATGATCATGTTTTAGGATTAAGGATTAATATCATGTGTTTTTAGATTTCATATTATGCCATGACATCATGATTATGAGCATGTGCTTATTTATATCATCATTAATGCCATAATCATTCATGCATTTGATTAAAATTGAGTTAAGGATAATTGGCATGACTTGAAGTCCCATTTATAAGGGAATCAAGTAGAGTTGCCTTAGAAAATGCATGAAACCCTAGATTAGGGAGAACAAAACTCACATCTCACATTACATTGACATGTATGTGTATTTATACACCCTAGATACATGTGAGATGCTAGGATATGAGTTGAGTTCAAGGTGCATAGTTTTTGCATCTAGATGAACTAAAACTCATCTTATTTCAATTGTGGATCATTGGGAAAGCTTTTGTACAAGTCATGTACATAGAGCCCAAGGAATATGATCCAAAATAAGGTTTTAAAAACATTTTAAAATCATTTTAAAAAATCTTGGTGAAGCCTATCTTTTGATAGCAATCACCATTGATGAGATTGATACAAAGTGAGCTAAAACTTTAAAGTTTCTATTCACTTTTGAATTTTGTATCAATTTCGATATTTTATGGGTAAAATATTTTTCTATCATTTTTCACCCATTGTATTGGTCATAGGTATTATACGTATCAAATTTCATGATTTTTTGAATTACGTATAATTATTTATGCTTTTCCAAATCTCATTTCTGATAACTGAAAATCAAGATTTTGATTATCGATCAGCTTCTTAGTGGTAGTCGATCGATAAGGTGTGATCGATTGATTCTGTAGTAGTCGATTGCTGTCGATTTCGGGAAAACTACTTTTTTTTAGCCCGTGTTCAGCTGCGGTTAAGGTCCCTAACCACTCCTAACCCTAGGATATGCTTTGGAAAACATTATAAAGGGTGAAAATCCATTGGATATGGATTTGGAGAGGTGTTAGGTCAAAGTATCAAATTTAAGGGTGGAAGAGTTCATGTTTGAACTTAGAATCTTAATTTTGATGGTTTAGAGTTCCTATTGACTTAGGGATTTCCCAAAGACATTGTTGGTGCAATGGTCAAGGGGGAGCAAGCCTTTAAGGGGAGGTATCCATCATGGGATGATGGATGTGTTTTTTTTTCTCTTATTGAAGGGGAGAAGTTATTGGAAAAAAGACATCAATTGGGAAAATTGATGAGTTTTTGAGAAACCCAATTTGGAAATTGGGAGAGAGTATAGGATTGTCTCTCTTGAGTGATATGGGACTTATCACTAGGAAGATGGTAGGCATCCTAGGTATTTTTGGACCAAGGGGGAGATTGTAAGATCTCATTGGGACATGAGACATTGACCTCCTTAGAGAGAAGACCTTTTTGATGTTAGTCAAAAAGGGGGAGAAGTATTGGGAGAGTGTTTGGGATTACTAATTTGGGATAATTGGTAAGGAAATTTGAGTTAGTGGCCTAACTCAAGGTTTATTTTGTCAAACATCAAAAAGGGAGAGATTGTTGGTGCAATCGGCCCAGGTCACGATTGACCAGACTCGAGTTTGACTCGAGTGATGTTTTGATGTTTGACAAAGTGGTTTGACATAGTATGTTTGACATTGATGTCGGTTAATATTTTGGGGAGATTATTTATACAATCGACCCAGGTTATAATTGACCAGACTCGAGTTTGACTCGAGGGAGATTTTGATGGTTGACTAGGGTTGACCATGTGATTATGGAAAAGTCCAAGCATTGGTCTTGGCAAGGTAAAGTCCAAGTCATGGGTACTTGGCATGGAAAGTCCAAGTGGGACACTTGGCATTTGGGAAAGCCCAAGCATGGGTCTTGGCAATGTAAAGTCCAAGCATAAGTCTTGGCAAGGTAAAGTCCAAGTCATGGGTACTTGCCATGAAAAGTCCAAGCATGGGTCTTAGTATGGAAAGTCCAACATGGGTTGGCAAGGGAAAGTCCAAGCTTGAGTTTTGGCATTTGAGAAGTCCAAAGGGTTTGATATTGGCAGCGTAAAGTCCAAGGGTGAAGTCTTGGCAGCATAAGTCCAATGGTTGGTGGCGTAAAGTCCAAGCGGAGTCTTGGCGGCGTAAGTCCAATGTGCCTTGGCGGTGTAGACACCGTTAGCATGACATAGCCGATGGAAGCACCTGAAGGCTAGCGCGATGGATAAACAAGTCATGGATGACTTGGAGGGATCCGAGAGTCGTGAGGCTGATGGAGGTGGCTAGAAGGCTTAGGTCTAGGCTAAGGGTGGTCTAGCAAGTATGGGGGCACCATACTTGGGTTAAAACCTCATGTTTAAGGTTGGTAGTCGACTGGCATTATGGCCGGTTCGACTGTCGTGAGTCGACTAGAGTTCAACTGCCGGTTTAGAGCTAAAATGTCTCTGGCAGTCGACTGCAAAGGTACGACAGTCGACTGCAAGTTTAGCCGTGAGAACAGAATGCTCCGTAGCCAACTGGGCAGTCGACTACGCGGCTGGCAGTCGATTGCCAAGAGATCCGTTGGAGTTTTTCCAGTGTGGATCAACCCGTTGTCTCACGACAACAGCGGCATCAGTCGACTGGTGACTTATGGCAGTCGACTGATCGGTGGAAATCCAGCCTGATGTAGGTTAAAAAGAGGAGCTCGTGGAGGATTTCGAAATTGGTTCTTTTAGAGCTTTGGTGAGGCAATTTAAAGGTGATTTGCAAGTGCATTTCAGGGTCCTTCAAGCTCATCCAAGCAACCGACAAGCAAGCGCTCAAAAACCCTAGATTGTAAAGTGTTCTTTACATTTCCTTGTATTTTGCTTGTATTTTCGTATATTACTTTTGTAATCTATTGTACGAGGTTTCTCCACCTCCGGCGTGTTATCGAGAAGGAGTTTATTGTGCTTAGTTGTGTTTGTGGCATCGCTAGGGTTCGTACGAACCCAATCCGTGGAGTAGGAACCGTTCGGTTCCGAACCACATTATATTCTCGTGTCATTGTGTTTGTGATTGTGTTTTGTGTTATTGCCTTTATTATTATTATTCCGCTGCGCTAACACGATTTGTAGACGCAATCATGATCAAATTCCATCAACGAACGGTAACGCGCTTTTCACCCCCCCCCCCCTCTAGCGTCCAATCGATCCCCAACACCCTCTTCATGATCCAAAGCCCCCTTTTTATATTCATCCCATGAATATGAAAGGTTTCATCCAACCGTTGGTTTTTCCTCTTCATGATTAATCCATATTAATCATGCATGAAAAGAGGTTTCATCCAACCCTTGATTTTCCCTCTTCAATGCATGATTAATCCATATTAATCATGCATGATGAATTCATACCATTCAAATTGATTTGAGTCCAACTCAATTCGGCCATTTAATTTGAGTCTAACTCAAATTCAACCCTTTCAATGAATCTAATTCAATGTCTAATGGTTCATTTAATCAAACTAAAATGAACCTCATCTCCAAAACATGTTCTTTATGTGTGACCCTATAGGTTTTTGTAATGTTGGTAATGTCTCTAAATCACTTTAGACACATAAGCAATTTGCGGCATCTAGCAATGCATCATTGTTACCCAAGTTATGAAAATGTCAAGATACGACAAAAACCTTTTGTGACTATTATCTTGTATGACCTTATCCTTCTATCCTTGATATCTAGATTGATCAATGAAGCATAGACCGTGTCATCCTCTTATCAATCTTTGTGTTTCTTGATCTCTAAGTATACTCACTCAAACAAATGAGCTCAATATCTCATATTGACTCATTTGATCATGGTCATGTATTTCGTGATCCTACTCTATCAAAAGGCCTAAAGATATCACTCCCGTCATATGGGAGGGATATATCCCATCTACATCACTCACATCCCTCCGTATAATTTGTTACATACCCAGTGATTACCTTTATAGTCCACCCTGTTACGGGTGACGTTTGATGATGTCAAAGTACATAACTCCTTATGTAGGGAACCGTAGTGATTTCATGTCTAAGGACTATTCATACTAATAGTCACATGAGAAAGTTTATGACACTCATATAACAATCCATGAAACTTTGTCATGGCGGGTCAATTCAGTATATATTCTCTAATATATACTCATGTGTCAACGTGATATCACATATCCATGACCTGTGAGATCAAATCATTAATTGACCAAATGCTAGTCTCAATGCATTAATATTGCTCTTGTATATTAATACTTGACTAGGAATATTTAATAATAGTGTTCTCCACAGCTTCTCACAATCAATTCTACCAATTGATATGTTGTAGATAAGAACCTACCTTCTAAGGCATTATTATATGTATTCAGCTGGCACAAGTATGAAGTGAATATAATAACCAAACTTTGCCTTTATTAATGAAGTATGATACATATGATTCCTAATCAATCATCCCATGATTGGCACTAAGGGTTGACACTAATAATCTCCCACTAGCACTAGTGTCAGTCACTGTAATCTCTAAGACCCAGTGACCTAGTATGACCATCATGCTTCCTCTGAGCCAAATCCTTGGTCAAGGGATCTGTAATGTTAGCATCAGTATCTACTCTGCATAACCGCACTGTTAGTGAAAACCCTAGAGTCAATCATGTGATGAATGTTGTATGGATTTTATTGTATCATATTCCTATTTATAAAGGCATGGTTATTATATTTACTTGTATTGGTGCCAAATAACTAAATATAATAATGTCCTTTAGTAATAGGTTCTTATCTATATCAATCGATTGGTTGAATCGATAATGAGATGATATAGAGAACACTACTCTTAATCATTCCTAGTCGAGTATTAACATTCAGGGACAATGTTAATGCGTAGAGACTAGCATGTAGGTCAACACGATGACTTGATCTCACAAGTCATGGATATGAGATATCAAGTTGACACATGAGTATGCATTGAAGAATGTATACTGAATGATCCATCATGAGAAAGTATCATGGATCGTTATATGAGTGTCATATACTTTCTCATGTGACTATTAGTATGACTATTAGTCCTTAGACCTGAAGTCACCATGGTTCCCTACATAAGGAGTTGCATACTTTGGCTTCGTCAAACGTCACCCGTAAATGGGTGGACTATAAAGGCAATTACTGGGTATGTAACAAATTATGCAGAGAGATGTGAGTGATGTAGATGGGATCTATCCCTCCTATATGACGGGGGTGATATCGATATTCTTGATAGAGTGAGACCACGAAGTGCATGACCATGCCCAAATGAGTCAATATGAGATATTGAGCTCATTTGATTAGAGTAAGTCTACTTGGAGTTCAAGATATAGATTGTACCGAGGATGACATGGTATATGCCTCGATTGGTCAATCTAGATGTCAAGGATAGAGGGACATTGTCACATATTGTGAGAGTCACAATTAGTAGTCACAAAGGTGATGTTAGAGCTCAACATTCTTGTAACTTGGGTAACAATGATGTGTTGCTAGATACCGCTCATTGCTAATGTTCCTAAATCGGTTTAGGGACATTGCCAACGTTACAAGAACCTATAGGGTCACACACATAAGGGAAATTAGATGGAGATTAGGTTCATATGATAAACCATGAGAATTAGGTTCATGGGATGAACCAAATTGGATTAAGAGTAATCCGAATTAGACTAATTGAGTTGGACTCAATTTAATTCAAGTGTTGAATGAGTCTAATTTAGATTTGATTCATCAAATCAATTTAAATTAATGAATAGAGATTCATTAAATTAAATTGACTTGAATCAAATGGTTGGATTTGATCAACCATGGGAGATAAGAGGTCAAGTTTGACTTGACTTGAGAGGGAAGATGAAAGGTCAAGTTTGACTTGACCAAATGTCATGTCATGATGATGACTTGGAATGGCCGGGTCCACATCATCATTGACTTAGCATGTGGTGCCACCTCATGAGGGAGACCAAGAGCCATTGGCTCTTGGAGGAATTACATGCATGCATGTAACCTCCCAAGCCTTGAAGTGGCCGACCACTCCATTAGATAGGGTATTCATTTTTGTGAGTTACACAACTTCATCTTCTTCTTTGGATCATCTTCCTCTCAAGCTTGCTCTCCCATCCCTCTCTTTGGCCGAACCATCCATAGGGTGCTAGCACACTCAAGGGTGTATTTTCTCCACCTATTGCTTGTGTGGATACCAATAGAGGAGTGTGCACTTGACGCTCTTGAGTTCCGGCGAAGCTTTTGGACGAGCGAGATTTGCGAAGAGCGTCGCATCGAGGGTAATGATCTCACCTTTTAGGTCTAAGGTAGATCTAGGGTTTTTAGTAAACACATACATGTTATAGTTTTAATACATCTTCACACGGATCCGTGGCCGGACTTCCGGGGTTTTCGCAACGCAAAAAGCGGTTTTTGCGGCTCGGAAAGTCCAACAGTGGTATCAGAGCCACGTGTGAAGCATGTATGTGTTTCGGTTTTGTAGTTTTTATATTAGATATAAAAAATTACAGATTTTTATGTTTCTGTAAATTTCCTATTTTTATAGAATTTTTGGGTATTTTTCTCGAAGAATCGAAGCAACGAGTGTTGGGACACTTGTAGGCTTCAACCATCGAGAAAAACTCTCTGAAACGGCGAGTTCTCGCTTTAGATTTTTGGGACAATGACTTAAGTCGCTGTAGGATCATAGTAGGGACAGTCGCAAAATTTATTTTGCGAGTATGGGCGCTGCCCCTATCCCCAAAAGGGGCCTTGTCCCGCGATCGTGCCCGGAAACCACTTAGCGGGATCGTTACGGAGAGGTGACTCATAAAATTGAAAATAAAAATAGGAAAAATTATAAAAATTTTCTGTAAAATACATAATTTATAATTATGTATAATTCTGTGATGGTCATGGCTCAAGAACTCCAATGTAATTGGACTCAATGTGTTGTAATTCATAATACAACCTGCGTGCCATTTTTTGTGGTTGTGCGTGTTGTATAGTGTATGCGACCTGCGCGTCGTACCTCTTCTTTTAAAATTCTAGTTGTAAATAGTTTTAGACTCGAATGTAACTCGAGTTTCATATTTGTAATGTACAAAATGGAGCGGTGGAAAGTCCACTTGTAGATGAAGTTACGAGAAGGGTGCCGACGACACATGACGGTCAAAGGAAGCGGTTGGAGAAGCCGCTAGCCCTAGGTTGACCGTCCGATCTTCTCATTGGCTTGAGAAGATCGTAGTAGGGTCATGACCACATCACAGTGGATTTTATATATATATATATATATATATATATATATATATATATATATATTTGATTTTGCTTGTATGTATGAGATACATGCTAGTAGAATAATGCTTGTATGTATATGATGCATGCTAGTAGAATAATGCTTGTATGTATATATGCATGCTAGTAATGTGGTTTGACCACATCCATAACTCGATTCTACAAAATTCCTATAATTCAGTGGGAGCATCATTTGATTAAAGGCCTAATTAAATGATAAAAGGAATATGATATTAATTCTCTGCATTGTATGTTGTAGATTACTATGTCGACAAACACGAACACTCTCTCTCTGCGTTCTGTCCGTGAGAAGGAGAAGCTCAATGGAGCAAATTTCCTGGACTGGTACAGGAATTTGAGAATTGTTCTCACCCAAGAAAGGAAGTTGTACGTCTTGGAGCAACCCATTCCGGAGGCACCTCCTACCACTGCCTCGCGAGCTGACAAAGATGCTTATAAGAAGCATCAAGATGATGCATTAGATGTGTCATGTCTAATGCTCACGACCATGAACTCTGAGCTTCAGAAGCAACACGAGTTCATGAATGCTTATGATATGGTTGAACATCTTCGTCAATTATATCAAGGACAAGCAAGACACGAGAGATATAAAGTCTCTAAGGCACTGTTTGGTTCCAAAATGCAAGATGGGACTCCCGTAGGTCCATATGTACTCAAGATGATTGGGTACGTAGAAAACCTACAAAGGCTCGGATTCCCACTTGGCCAAGAGTTGGCCACTGACCTGATCTTGCAATCTTTGCCACAAGCCTACAATCAATTTGTCATGAATTATAACATGAATGAAATTGATAAGCCGCTGCCTGAGATGCTCAGTATGTTGAGAACTGTTGAGCTTAACCTTAAGAAGGGAAAATCTGACACCATTTTGATGGTGCAAAAGAAGAAAGGCAAGGGCAAGCCTAAAGGTAAAGGAAAGTCCCAAGCCAAGGGCAAAGGCAAAGAACTTAAACCCAAAGGAGGGGTGGCCAAGGAAGGGGCTTGCTTCCATTGCAAGGAAGCTAGACACTGGAAGCGTAACTGCAAAGCTTACCTGGAAGATCTTAAGAAGAAGAGAAGTGAGACTTCTACTTCAGGTATAAATGTTATAGAAGTCAAACTATCTATTTCTTCATCATGGGTATTAGATACCGGATGTGCATCTCACATTTGTACCAATGTGCAGGCGCTGAGAAATAGCAGGGCATTGACAAAGGGTGAGGTGGACCTACGAGTAGGCAATCGAGCAAGAGTTGATGTTGTTGCTGTAGGAACTTATGATATATCTCTGCCCTCTGGGCTTGTATTAGAATTAGATGAATGTTGTTATGTGCCTGCCTTAACTAAGAACATAATTTCAATTTCTTGTTTGGACAAGAAAAGATTTACATTTATAATAAAAAACAAATGTTGTTCAGTTTATTTAAATGATATGTTCTATTGTAGTGCACCTCTAATGAACGGACTCTACTTTCTAGACTTAGAGAGCCCTATCTATAACATAGGTACCAAAAGGTTCAAGTCAAATGAGTTGAACCAAACCTATCTCTGGCATTGTCGCTTAGGTCACATAAATGAGAGTCACTTATCTCAGCTCCATAAGGATGGACTGCTAGACTCATTTGATTTAGAATCATATGAGACATGCGAGTCTTGACTTTTAGGCAAGATGACCAAGACTCCCTTTAGTGGACACAGCGAAAGAGCAACTGATTTGTTAGAACTTATACATAGTGATGTATGTGGCCCTTTCAATGTTGCTGCTAGAGGTGGTTACAGGTACTTCATTACATTTACTGATGACTTCAGTAGATATGGTTATGTGTATCTTATGACACATAAATCAGAATCCTTTGAAAAGTTCAAAGAATTCAAGAATGAAGTACAAAACCAGCTTTGCAAGAGTATTAAGATACTTCAATCATATCGAGGTGGTGAATACCTTAGCCATGAGTTTCGTGACTATCTAGCTGAGTGTGGGATTATATCCCAACTCACTCCTCCTGGAACACCACAGTGGAATGATGTATCCGAAAGGAGGAATCGTACCCTATTAGATATGGTACGATCTATGATGAGTCACACAGATCTTCATATATCCTTTTGGGGATATGCTCTAGACACAGCAGCCTTTACCCTTAATCGTGTACCATCCAAGGCTATAATAAAGACACCATATACGATATGGACAGGGAGAAATCCCAAGATGTCCCACACTTGGAATGGTGTATCCGAAAGGAGGAATCGTACCCTATTAGATATGGTACGATTTATGATGAGTCACACAGATCTTCATATATCCTTTTGGGGATATGCTCTAGACACAGCAGCCTTTACCCTTAATCGTGTACCATCCAAGGCTATAATAAAGACACCATATACGATATGGACAGGGAGAAATCCCAAGATGTCCCACACAGTGGAATGGTGTATCCGAAAGGAGGAATCGTAGCCTATTAGATATGGTATGATCTATGATGAGTCACACAGATCTTCATATATCCTTTTGAGGATATGCTCTAGACACAGCAGCCTTTACCCTTAATCATGTACCATCCAAGGCTATAATAAAGATACCATATACGATATGGACAGTGGAATGGTGTATCCGAAAGGGGCCTTATTACGGAGAGGTGACTCATAAAATTGAAAAAAAATAGGAAAAATTATAGAAATTTTCTGTAAAATACATAATTTAGAATTATATATAATTCAGTGATGGTCATGGCCCAAGAACTCCAATGTGATTGGACTCAATGTGTTGTAATTCATAATACGGCCTGCGTGCTATTTTTTGTGGTTATGCGTGTTGTATAGTGTATGCGACCTGCGCATCGTACCTCTTCTTTTGAAATTCTAGTTGTAAATAGTTTTAGACTCGAATGTAACTCGAGTTTCATATTTATAATGTACAAAATGGAGCGGTGGAAAGTCCATTTGTAGACGAAGTTACGAGAAGGGTGCCGACGATACATGGTGGTCAAAGGAAGCGCTTGGAGAAGCCGCTAGCCTTAGGTTGACCGTCCAATCTTCTCATTGGCTTGAGAAGATCGTAGTAGGGCCATGAACACATCATAGTTGATTATATATATATATTTGATTTTGCTTGTATGTATGAGATGCATGCTAGTAGAATAATGCTTGTATGTATATGATGCATGCTAGAATAATGTATGTATGTATGTGATGCATGCTAATATAGGATAATAAAGGCCTTAATGCATATATGATACACATTATGATTAGATTAGATCTTAATCGAATCAACTCGTAAATGCCTACCAGGCGATCATTTGTAGTTGTTGAATCTGCCAAAGCAAAGCAACGCATATTATCTTGGTAGGGTGCGGAGGGACAATCTTGGTCCCGCCTATCACTGCTTGGGTTAGAGTAAGCTCAATTAGATTGAGTAAAACTAGTTAAATCAATTGGATCGAGTAGAACTATAGGCATATTCCAATCGTTGGAAAGATAGGATAAGATCGCATTTACACTAAATCTTGGGCAATTTAGCCAAAGCTAACTCAAGGTCTTTTGTAAATGTGGGTCTTGATCCTATAAACAAGAGTTGCATAGAGATGTAATCAGTAATGTGTTACCCACCGATCGTACTAAGTCTTGGGCGATTTAGCCAAGCTAACTCAAGGCTTAGTATGATGTGGATCTTGTCCCGCAAGAATTATAGCTAGTTTGTATGAATCTAGTAATGTGGTTTGACCACATCCATAACTCGATTCTACAAAATTCCTATAATTCAGTGGGAGTATCATTTGATTAAAGGCCTAATTAAATGATAAAAGGAATATGATATTAATTCTCTGCATTGTATGTTGTAGATTATTATGTCGACAAACACGAACACTCTCTCTCTGCGTTCTGTCCTTGAGAAGGACAAGCTCAATGGATCAAATTTCCTGGACTGGTACAGGAATCTGAGAATTGTTCTCACCCAAGAAAGGAAGTTGTACGTCTTGGAGCAGCCCATTCCGGAGGCACCTCCTGCCACTGCCTCGCGAGCTGACAAAGATGCTTAATTACAAGAAGCATCAAGATGATGCATTAGATGTGTCATGTCTAATGCTCACGACCATGAACTCTGAGCTTCAGAAGCAACATGAGTTCATGAATGCTTATGATATGGTTGAACATCTTCGTCAACTATATCAAGGACAAGCAAGGCACGAGAGATATGAAGTCTCTAAGGCACTGTTTGGTTCCAAAATGCAAGATGGGACTCCCGTAGGTCCATATGTACTCAAGATGATTGGGTACGTAGAAAACCTACAAAGGCTCGGATTCCCATTTGGCCAAGAGCTGGCCACTGACCTAATCTTGCAATCTTTGCCACAAGCCTACAATCAATTTGTCATGAATTATAACATGAATGAAATTGATAAGCCGCTGCCTGAGATGCTCAGCATGTTGAGAACTGCTGAGCTTAACCTTAAGAAGGGAAAATCTGACACCATTTTGATGGTGCAAAATAAGAAAGGCAAGGGCAAGCCTAAAGGTAAGGGAAAGTCCCAAGCCAAGGGCAAAGGCAAAGAACTTAAACCCAAAGGAGGGGTGGCCAAGGAAGGGGCTTGTTTCCATTGCAAGGAAGCTAGACACTGGAAGCGTAACTGCAAAGCTTATTTGGAAGATCTTAAGAAGAAGAGAAGTGAGACTTCTACTTCAGGTATAAATGTTATAAAAGTCAATCTATCTATTTCTTCATCATGGGTATTAGATACCGAATGTGCATCTCACATTTGTACCAATGTGCAGGAGCTGAGAAATAGCAGGGCATTGACAAAGGGCGAGGTGGACCTACGAGTAGGCAATGGATCAAGAGTTGCTGTTGTTGCTGTAGGAACTTATGATATATCTCTGCCCTCTGGGCTTGTACTAGAATTAGATGAATGTTGTTATGTGTCTGCCTTAACTAAGAACATAATTTCAATTTCTTATTTGGACAAGAAAGGATTTACATTTATAATAAAGAACAAATGTTGTTCAGTTTATTTAAATGATATGTTCTATTGTAGTGCACCTCTAATGAACGGACTCTACTTTCTAGACTTAGAGAGCCCTATCTATAACATAGGTACCAAAAGGTTCAAGTCAAATGAGTTGAACCAAACCTATCTCTGGCATTGTTGCTTAGGTCACATAAATGAGAGTCGCTTATCTCAGCTCCATAAGGATGGACTGCTAGACTCATTTGATTTAGAATCATATGAGACATGCGAGTCTTGCCTTTTAGGCAAGATGACCAAGACTCCCTTTAGTGGACACAGCGAAAGAGCAACTGATTTGTTAGGAATTATACATAGTAATTGTTAGTGCAATCGGCCCAGGTCACGATTGACCAGGACTTGAGTTTGACTCGAGTGATGTTTTGATGTTCGACAAAAATATATGACAATATAATTGTCATGGGAAAGTCCAAGTCTTGGGTACTTGGCATGGACACTTGGCATTTGGTAAAGTCCAAGCATGGGTCTTGGCAATGTAAAGTCCAACATGGGTTGGAAAGGAAAGTCCAACATGGGTTGGCAAGGGAAAGTCCAAGCTTGAGTCTTGGCATTTGAGAAGTCCAAGGGTTTGATATTGGCGGCGTAAAGTCCAAGCGAGATTCTTGGCGGCATAAGTCCAATGGTTGGCGGCGTAAAGTCCAAGCGGAGTCTTGGCGGCATAAGTCCAATGTGCCTTGGCGGTGTAGACACCGTTAGCATGACATAGCCGATGGAATCACCTGAAGGCTAGCGCGATGGATGAACAAGTCATGGATGACTTGGAGGGATCCGAGAGGCGTGAGGCTGATGGAGGTGGCTAGAAGGCTTAGGTCTAGGCTAAGGGTGGTCTAGCAAGTATGGGGGAACCATACTTGGGTTAAAACCTCATGTTTGAGGTGTGTCAGTCGACTGGTGTCATGTGGCAGTCGATTGAATCGAGTCAACTAGGGTTTGACTGCGGGTTATGGCCTAGCATTCAATTTGCGAGTTAGGCGATCAGCGATGGCTCGGCGGTCGGTGATCGTAATCGATCGGCCCGGTTCTCGAAATCGCCCGCGAGAATGGAGTCGAGACTCGACTGGTCGGGTGAGGACTCCATCAGTCGACTGATGGTCACAATCAGTCGACTGATGAAGGTTCCGTTGGACTTATCCAGCGTGGATCTAGCCGTTGTCTCACGACAACAGTGGCATCTGTCGACTGATGGTCCCGATCAGTCGACTGATCGACTTTTTCCAGCACAGGTTGAAGCTATATATAGAGCTCGTGATGGAGGAAAAACTATCGGTTTCTTGAGGGTTTTGGAGTGCTTTGCTGTTGCAAATCAGGGTCTCCAAGGTGATTTCCAGCAACCAAGCAATCAAGCAATCCAAAGGCAATTGTAAAGTAGTTTTCTTTACTTGCATTGTATTTCATTATTGTAATTGCTTGTATTAGTATCTTATTATTGTAAGATTACTTGTAAGGGGTTTCTCCACCTTCGACTTGTGTCGAGAAGGAGTATTTGTGATCAGTGAGTGCGTGTGAATCACTAGAGCTCTTTATAGCTCGATCCGTGGAGTAGGAACCGTGCGGTTCCGAACCACGTTACATACTCGTGTTCGTATGTGATTGTCTATTTCGTTATTGTATTATTTCTATTTCCGCTACGCACTAACGAGTTTTGTAGAGACGATCGCGAACGAATTCCATCTACGTACGGTCAAGCGCTATTCACCCCCTCTAGCCATTCCAATATTCCTAACAAGTGGTATCAGAGCCCGGGGCTCTTCTACGGATTAACAACCCAGAGTCAAGAAGCTAGAGGGAAGAATATGGAATTTGAGGAAAGATTGGGTGACGACGTCAACATCCCACCTTCCTTCAACCGTGAACATTTTGCGTATTGGAAAGGTAGGATGGAATATTTTCTAATGACGAATATAGAAAATTGGTTTGCCGTGACTATAGGTTTTGATGCTCCGAGAGGAGAAAACAGCGAAATCCTCAAGATGAAGAGATGGACCGAGGAGCAACGGGAAAAATTCAAGACAACCGTTAAGGTAACAAAAATGTTGATTGATTTGATACCTAACGATATTTTGTCCAGATTAGGAAGCTATAGGGATGCCAAAGAGTTGTGGAACAAGTTGATCAAGTTCCACGACAATCCCGAATCGGTCCAAGAAGACTTGGAAGAGGAGGAGACCGAAGAAGAATCATCATCATCCTCACAAGAAAGTGAGGAGTCAACTTCCGGGTCGAAAGAGGTGGAGGAAGTGGAAGAAGCATCCACCTCAAGGATTGAGGGGGAGGAGAGAACCTTCATACCGGAACATCGAGAAGAAGAAGCTTCGACATCCGATCAAGATGAAGAAGCCCAAAGTTCAATTCCGGTCTCCACCACCATCGGTAACTCAAACACCTCAATTCAAAATAAAAATAACATTATGTATTTTGAGTGTAGGAAATTTGGGCATTATAAGAGTAAGTGCCCAAAGAAAGTCAAGAAAGCTCCTCCGGCGCCTAAAAGTCAACAAAAGTCAATGGACGCCGGTTCCCCAAGTATCAAGAGCAAGGAGCACATCATATGCTTCAAATGCAATGCAAAAGGACATTATAGGAATCAATGTCCTAGGGGGAAGAAGAAGACCCAAGAGGGAGCTACACATGTAGGGGGAGCTTCCAAAGCTAACCCTAAGGTATATTTTAATAATGCATCCTTTTTAGTTAATAGGCAAAAGCATGCTAAGGGTTTCAATTATCTTGCTATTTATCATAAAGAGCATGCTAGAAATAACAAACATATTTGTTTAGGAGCTAAGAGTGTTCACTTAGGAAATAAGAAGAAATTTGGGACTAATGTCCCTAAAAATATATTACCTAAGGAAAGCATTAAGAAAATAGGAGAACATCTAGGCTTTAATGCTAAGAAATCTAGACATATGCCTAGAAATAAAAATATCTCAAGAGAAAATGAAAAATCAAAAATTGAGATATTAGAAAAGGAAAATCAAGCCTTGAGATCAAGGCTTGAAAAACTTGAAAAGACCCTTAAGGTTATGCAAAATCAAATGCAAGGGTCAATTAGTCAAACTTCTAGGTCAAGAAGTCAAAGTCAACATCTAGGATCTAAAAGTCAAAAGTCATCCAAGGGCAAGAAGGGTTCGGGTCACAAACCTAAGCCTAAGGTGGCTTATCATTGTGTTCCATTTGACTATAGAACACTAACTAGGTCTAGGAAGACCAAGGTCAATAGGGAAGTCATCCCTAGAGTTGACCATGGTGTGTGCCTAGTGGCTAGGGTTTCTAGGAAACCTAGGGAAGCCACTAAGAAGGTTACAAGGGGAGTCACCCCTAGAGTTAACCATGGCAAAACCAAAATGACCAAGGCTTCTAAGCCTAGAAGGGTCATTAGGAAGGTATCTAGGGAGGTTATCCCTAAGGAGTACCTAATTAACCCTAGGAGTTCAAATCGGTTTTGGGTTCCTAAGAGCGTGATTGAGTCGCGCTAGATGGGTTAGGGTGTGCCAACCTTAAATGGATGGGTAGTTAACTCAACCATGGCAAAGGTGGCACTTTAGGTTATTTTCAAGGTTATGGATACCTTGGAAATAGGGTTGAATCATAATCCTAAAAGTTTTTAGGATATGCCAATAATTTTTGAGAAGTTTGATAAAATGATTAAATTGGCACAATTTAGGTTTAGAGGTTAGTGTGCCAGTTTGGATTTTTGGCACACTTGAGAGAAAAATAGAAATATAGCAAAATATAATTAATTATATGAAATGGCAATTAATATTAAAATTTAGGTATTACTATACCTATATATTTTATATGCCATGCTTTGTTTGCCATATAACATGTCATGACATCATGCCTAGTTCTATGATTTTATATGTCATGTTCATGTTTAGGATTAAGATTTCAAATGTCATGAGTTTTAGTTTATATCATATATCATGACATCATGTACATTGGCCATGTTTTAATTTTTGCTATCATTATGCCATGATCATTTCATGCATTAATGTGATTGAAATTGATTTAAGGACAATGGCATGACTTGGAGTCCCATTTATAAGGGAATCAAGTAGAGTTGCTTTAGGAAAATGCATGAAACCCTAGATTAGGGAGAACAAAACCCACATCTCACATCACATTGACATGTATGTGTATTTATACACCATAGATACATGTGAGATGCTAGGATATGAGTTAAGTTCAAGGTGCATAGTTTTTGCATCTAGATGAACTAAAACTCATCTAATTTCAATTGTGGATCATTGGGAAAGCTTGTGTACAAGTCATGTACATAGAGCCCAAGAAATATGATCCAAAATAAGGTTTTGAAAACATTTTAAAATCATTTTGAAAAATCTTGGTGAAGTTTATCTTTTGATAGCAATCACCATTGATGAAGTTGATACAAAATAGGGCCAAAACATTGAAAATTTCAATGGTTTTGGGTTTTGTATCAAATTCACTATTTTATGGGTAAAATAATTTTAAAATATTTTTCACCCATTGTATGTGTCATAAGTATTATACGTATGAACTTTCAGGATTTTTCGATAAACGTATAATTATTTATGAATTTCTAAAACTCGATTCTGATAACTGAAATTCAGAAATTTCAGTTATCGATCACGCCTGAGTGGCGGATCGATGAGTGTGAAGTTGATCGGTGACAGAGTCAACTGCCAAGGCTGATTTCGGGAAAACTAGGTTTGGTTAGCCCGTGTTCAGCCATGGTAAAGGTCCCTAACCACTCCTAACCCTAGGATATGCTTTGGGAAGCATGATGAAGGGTGAAAATCCATTGGATATGGATTAGGAAAGGTGTTTAGGGTTTGTATCAATGTTAAGGTGTTGGAAAGTTCAATGTTGAATTTCTAACCTTAATTTTGATGGTTTAGAGTTCTTATTGGCTTAGGGACTGCCCAAAAACATTGTTGGTGCAATGGTCAAGGGGGAGCAAGCCTTTAGGGGGAGGTATCCATCTTGGGATGATGGATGTGTTTTTCTCCTTGAAGAGGAGAAGTTATTGGGAGAATATGACATCAATTGGGAAATTAATGGGACTTTTGAGAAACCCAATTTGGAAATTGGGAGAGTAAATGGGATTGTCTCTCTTGAGTGATATTGGACTTATCACTAGGAAGATGGTAGGCATCCTAAGTATTTTTGGACCAAGGGGGAGATTGTAAGATCTCATTGGGACATGAGACATTAACCTCCTTGGAGAGAAGACCTTTTTGATGTTAGTCAAAAAGGGGGAGAATGTTTGGGAGAGAACATTTGGAGAGTATTTACCAATTTGGGATAATTGGTAAGGGATTTGAGTTAGTGTTCTAACTCAATAATGTGTTTGGTTTTTGTCAAACATCAAAAAGGGAGAGATTGTTGGTGCAATCGACCCAGGTCACGATTGACCAGGACTTGAGTTTGACTCGAGTGATGTTTTGATGTTCGACAAAAATATATGACAATGTAATTGTCATGGGAAAGTCCAAGTCTTGGGTACTTGGCATGGACACTTGGCATTTGGGAAAGTCCAAGCATGGGTCTTGGCAATGTAAAGTCTAACATGGGTTGGCAAGGAAAGTCCAATATGGGTTGGCAAGGGAAAGTCCAAGCTTGAGTCTTGGCATTTGAGAAGTCCAAGGGTTTGATATTGGCGGCGTAAAGTCCAAGCGAGAGTCTTGGCGACATAAGTCCAATGGTTGGCGACGTAAAGTCCAAGCGGAGTCTTGGCAGCGTAAGTCCAATGTGCCTTGGCGGTGTAGACACCGTTAGCATGACATAGCCGATGGAAGCACCTGAAGGCTAGTGCGATGGATGAACAAGTCATGGATGACTTGGAGGGATCTGAGAGGCGTGAGGCTGATGGAGGTGGCTAGAAGGCTTAGGTCTAGGCTAAAGGTGGTCTAGCAAGTATGGGGGAACCATACTTGGGTTAAAACCTCATGTTTGAGGTGTGCTAGTCGACTGGTGTCATGTGGCAGTCGATTGAATCGAGTCAACTAGGGTTTGACTGCGGGTTATGGTCTAGCGATCGCCGGAGTTAGGCGGATCGTGATGCTCAGCGATCGACGTCGATGTAATCGACTGGTGCTCGAGAAATCGGCCACAGAATGGAGTCGAGACTCGACTGGTCGAGTGAGGACTCCATCAATCGACTGATGGTCACAATCAGTCGACTGATGAAGGTTCCATTGGACTTATCCAGCGTGGATCTAGCCGTTGTCTCACGACAACAGTGGCATCAGTCGACTGATGGTCCCAATCAGTCGACTGATCGACTTTTTCCAGCACAGGTTGAAGCTATATATGGAGCTCGTGATCGAGGAAAAACTATCGGTTTCTTGAGGGTTTTGGAGCGATTTGCTGTTGCAAATCAGGGTCTCCAAGGTGATTTCAAGCAACCAAGCAATCAAGCAATCCAAAGGCAATTGTAAAGTAGTTTTCTTTACTTGCATTGTATTTCATTATTGTAATTGCTTGTATTAGTATCTTATTGTTGTAAGATTACTTGTAAGGGGTTTCTCCACCTCCGACTTGTGTCGAGAAGGAGTATTTGTGATCAGTGAGTGTGTGTGCTGTTAGGGCAATCTCTTGCCGTGATATGGTTTTGATGGTGTGGCAAAGGGTTTAAGTTAGTTTGATATGTTGATATGATATGTGCGTTGAAGTCGTGCAGGACTTAGTAATTCGCACATGGAGCCGTGGCAAGTTTCACATCTCATGACTCGTGCCTTGAGTCGGTGAAGGATAGCTTTGCGGAAGCCGTGCGCTTGGAGCATCCGAGGGACCGCCGGACGAGAAGCTTGGAGTGAAGCCGGAGGAAGTAGACTTCGAGGCAAGAGACGCGAAGGAGCATTGCAGAGCCGTGCACCTGATGCTGCTGAGGGACGTGGCCGAGAACGAAGAGAACTTCGAAGGCGAAGGACTCTGAGAAATGAGAGTGAGCGATTGTAACTCGGGGAAGGGTAGCTCTTAGGTGAAACTTGTCCATTTGGCCAAGTGTCGGATGGGTTTTCCCGACACCCGGCCGCCATGTCATGGCGGATCGGCGCCCGAGTCGAGTGAGTTCGGCCGGTATCACGATTGGCCGCCGGATTGTGGCGCCGATCGGCCGCATCGTGGCGATCATTGCCAAGACCATCGATCGGCCTGAAAAGCGGCGATCGGAGTAGATAAAGGTTCGACCCGCAGATTCGTAGCCGAGGCGGTCGACTACGGAGGTTAGCCCTCTATAAAAGAGAGGGTGTAAGCCTTTGAGAGGCTAATGCTCATACTCAAAACGATCTTCCTAGTGCCCCACAAGCTCTAAACTCTTCTTACTCGCTTTTACTCTATTCTATTGTAAGAAGAGTGATCTTGGTTGTAAAGGTTACCTCCACCTAGCTTGGTGCAAAGGAGAGACCATTTAGTGGATTGGTTTAACGGAGTGATTCACCTAGGACGAATCGGGGACCGTGGATTAGCGGCGTAGCCGTGAACCACGTTATACCATCGTGTTAGCGTTTGTTTTATTGTTTGTCTTTTGCTTTGTATTTGTATATTCCGCTTGCGCTAATCTTTTGTAGATGAGCAATTTACGACGCCCAACGTCACGAGGCTATTCACCCCCTCTAGCCGCCATATCGATCCCTACAAGTGGTATCGAGGCCGAGAAAGCTTGTCGAGGACTAACGCCACAACAAGCAACTTTTAAAATGGCGGCTCCAACATCCATCCTCCGAAGTTTGAAGGAGAATTCGCAGTGGAAGAAGCGAATGGAGGTATTTTCAAACGGATTTTGATATAATGATTACAATGGAATCCGGTTTCGTTTTGCCTAGGGATGAAGAGGGGAAGCCAATAGAGAAATCTAGGTGGACCAAGAGGCAAAGAGAGGAGCACCTTGCAAACTCCAAAGCCAAGCACCATCTCTACAATGTGCTCCCTCAACAAGAGATCAACCGGATCAGAGAATGTGCTAGCGCCAAAGAGATGTGGGAGAAGCTTATAGAACTCCATGAAGGCACATCCGAGGCCAAGCTAGCAAGGAGAGACCTCCTCCGCTCCCAACTATCCAATATAAAACTAGAAAAGGGAGAAAAGGTAACCTCACTACACTCTAGGTTTAAAGAAATTTTAATTGGGCTAACAAGTGTAGGTGAGAAGCTATCAAACCGGGATATGGTAATGAAGGCCATAGATGCCTTTCCCCGGTCCTCCAAGTGGAGCTCCATGGTGGATTCGTTCTACATCTCCAAGAACTTGGAAGTAAGTACCTTGGAGGAATTTTTCTCAACAATGGAGCTCCACGAAACTAGGCTTGAGGGAATACAAGAGGAGCCTAAAATTCAACCCTCAAGAGGAGTAGCATTATTGGCAAGTAAGGGGAAGAAGAAGATGGAAATCCCCTCCTCCTCCGATGACGAAGCGTCTTCCTCCTCCTCCATGGATAGCACCGAAGAAGCCTATATGGTAAGGAGGGTAAGACGTGCATTTAAGAATTTTAGATTTGATAAATCTAATGATAGGATGAGAAGACCAAGGGGGAAGGTCATATGCTATAATTGCCAAGGAGAGGGACATATAAGGGACAATTGTCCCCTCCTAAACAAAAGCAAAGAAGAGAAGAAAAAGAAAGAAGAGAAGAGGAAGAAGAAGAAGGGGAGCAAGAGAAAGGAAGAAGAAAAGAAGGCAAAAGAAAAGGGGAAGGCCAAAGCATTCAAGGCCAAGACATGGGATGATCCATCCTCATCCTCCTCCTCATCATCGGATGAGGAGAATGTTTTTGTCACCAATTTGGCCTTGATGGCCTTTGATGACTTGGATTGCTCTTCCTCCGAAGATGAAGGTTCAAGCTCAAATGGGGAGAGCTCAAATGAAGGGGGAGCCTCCACATCCTCCTCATCCGAAGAAGAAGAGGACATGGAAACTATGGTAACAAATCTAACCCCTAAGAAAATAGTTTCCATGGTTTCTAGCTTAACTAGAGATTTATTTAGAGCTAAGAAGAAAAACAAAAGCATGCTAGATCAAATTAAGGACCTAGAACAAAAATTAGAAAAAGCATGCTTAAATGAAAATGAAAATATTTCTTCTAGCTTAGTTGATGCATGCTCACATGATTATATGCCTTTAAATGTTAATGATGCATGCATAGAGGAAAATAGGGCATTAAGGGAAAAGGTAGATTATTTAACCAAAGCCCTAGAGAAATTCACTATTGGCTCCAACACCTTAAATATGATCTTAGGGAGCCAAAGAGCTAGTTTCAACAAGAAAGGCCTAGGATACAAAGAAAAGAAAAATGAAAAAGCCTACAAATGTCTTATAGCTAGGGGACAAGATAAAAAGAAAGTAATTGCTAGGAAATGGATCCCCAAGGAGTATTTAGTGAACCCAATAGGAAAGAATCTATTTTGGGTTCCAAAATCCATCCTTAAGGGTTAGAATAACCCTAGGGTAGTCAACCATATGAACTTGACCTATATCATATTTTGGTTGACTTAGGATGACGGGACAACATTTTTTAGATAGTGTTGGGTGATGATAACGTGCCCATAAATAGGTAATAATGCTTAAATCATGATGATTGATGTAATTCCTATGTATGTTTTAAATCATGATTTATAATTTTGATATTTGGCATGTTATCATGAGAAATAGGTTTAAATCATGCTTTAGGTGATAATTTGTTTATTATCATCGTATAATACCTAATGCATGACTATTATTTGATGGATACATGAGTTTCATGATCATAATGTAGAATTGATTGATATATGTCATTATGATCATGTAGAATGTTAGGTTGATACTTAACCATAATAGAATTGCATGAATATATGGGTTAAGTATATACAAATACCCCCTAGGATACATCTCACACTCACTATAGGCTAACTTGATTGCAAACTTAGCATGGGTGAGATATTAGGATGATACAAATGTCCACTAATGCCTATGGCATTTAGATGGGCATTTAAAGTATCAAAATAGCAATAATAGACCAATCATGGGGAAGGCTTATGTTTAATTCATAGACATATTGCCCAAAGATCATGGTTGGATATTTCATATGTTTTCAAAACAATTTCTTACCTTAAAATATATGTATTCATGTTTTGAAACAATTGGATGCAAAACTAGGTAGCTAACTTGATACTAGAATGATCAAAAACCTAGTGGTTTTTAGAACTTTTGGATTTTTGGCAAAAACAAGAAAATATAATGAGTTTTCATGAAAAACTATTTTTCCTTGATAGATATACTTAATAGAAATATGTTCCCCAAATTTCATGATTTTTCAAATTTTCTGGAATTTATAATGCATTTCTGAAATTCGTCCAGAAAATCAGAAATTTGGATTCCTTTGTGCCAGTCGACTGCCATACTGATAGCAGTCGACTGATGGCCTGTAAATCAGAACATTGAAGGCCGAATTCAGTTTGTAAACCTACAACAAGTTGTAGAAATATACTTGATGCCATCAACAAGTGGTACCCAATTTTAAATCAACTTGTCATATTTTTCCCTCCATTATACTTGATGCCATGAGCTTATAACTTAGTGTTAATCTTTTTGATGGTGTCAAAGGGGGAGAAATAAGTATGTTTAAGTTAATCACTTTAGGGGGAGAAATATATTGTAGGGGGAGAAATATATGATAGGGGGAGAAAATGGATTAAGGGGGAGTTGCATGTTGCTATATCTTGTTTATCTTTACATGCTTTCTTACCTTAGAATTTATATCAAATATTTTTACCTAACTTAAACGGATTGCCACACATCAAAAAGGGGGAGATTGTTAGGGCAATCTCTTGCCGTGATATGGTTTTGATGGTGTGGCAAAGGGTTTAAGTTAGTTTGATATGTTGATATGATATGTGCGTTGAAGTCGTGCAGGACTTAGTAATTCGCACATGGAGCCGTGGCAAGTTTCACATCTCATGACTCGTGCCTTGAGTCGGTGAAGGATAGCTTTGCGGAAGCCGTGCGCTTGGAGCATCCGAGGGACCGCCGGACGAGAAGCTTGGAGTGAAGCCGGAGGAAGTAGACTTCGAGGCAAGAGACGCGAAGGAGCATTGCAGCCGTGCGCTGATCGCCGAGGGGCGTGGCGAACGAAGAGAACTTCAAGGTGAAGGACTCAGAAATGAGTGAGCGATTGTAACCGGGAAGGGTAGCTCTTAGGTGAAACTTGGCCATTTGGCCAAGTGTCGGATGGGTTTTCGACACGATCGCCATGTCATGGCGATCGCGCGTCGAGTGAGTTCGACCGGTATACGATCGATCGGATTGTGGCGCGATCGGCATCGCCCATCGTGGGCGGTCATTGCCAAGACCATCGATCGGCTACGGCGGCGATCAGTAGTAGATAAGGGTTGGCCGAGAACCATTCGTAGCCGATGGGAAGTCGACTACGAGGCGATGATGAGGTCCATCGATCGCCAAGAGTTCCGTTGGACTACAGCGGTCGGGATCCGGCGTGTTCGGAGGCCGTTGTAGTGATGCGATCGCCAAAGGCGTGATCGTGATGGCGGAAAACGGGAAGAAGTTAGCCCTCTCTATAAAAAGAGAGGGTGTGAGCCTTTGAGAGGCCAATGCTCATACTCAAAATGATCTTCCTAGTGCCCCACAAGCTCTAAACTCTTCTTACTCGCTTTTACTCTATTCTATTGTAAGAAGAGTGATCTTGGTTGTAAAGGTTACCTCCACCTAGCTTGGTGCAAAGGAGAGACCATTTAGTGGATTGGTTTAACTGAGTGATTCACCGAGGACGAATCGGGGACCGTGGATTAGCGGCGTAGCCGTGAACCACGTTATACCATCGTGTTAGCGTTTGTTTTATTGTTTGTCTTTTGCTTTGTATTTGTATATTCCGCTTGCGCTAATCTTTTGTAGACGAGCAATTTACGACGTCCAACGTACGAGGGCTATTCACCCCCCTCTAGCCGGCCATATCGATCCCCTACATGTGCATCACTAGAGCTCTTTAGAGCTCGATCCGTGGAGTAGAAACCGTGCGGTTCCGAACCACGTTACATACTCGTGTTCGTATGTGATTGTCTATTTCGTTATTGTATTATTTCTATTTCCGCTGCGCACTAACGAGTTTTGTAGAGACGATCGCGAACGAATTCCATCTACGTACGGTCAAACGCTATTCACCCCCCTCTAGCCATTCCAATATTCCTAACAGTAATGTATGTGGCCCTTTCAATGTTGTTGCTAGAGGTGGTTACAGGTACTTCATTACATTTACTGATGACTTTAGTAGATATGGTTATGTGTATCTTATGACACATAAATCAGAATCCTTTGAAAAGTTCGAAGAATTCAAGAATGAAGTACAAAACCAGCTTGGCAAGAGTATTAAGATACTTCAATCAGATCGAGGTGGTGAATACCTTAGCCATGAGTTTCGTGACTATTTAGTTGAGTGTGGGATTCTATCCCAACTCACTCCTCCTGGAACACCACAGTGGAATGGTGTATCCGAAAGGAGGAATCGTACCCTATTAGATATGGTACTATCTATGATGAGTCACACAGATCTTCATATATCCTTTTGGGGATATGCTCTAGACACAGCAGCCTTTACCCTTAACCGTGTACCATCCAAGGCTATAATAAAGACACCATATACGATATAGACAGGGAGAAATCCCAAGATGTCTTTCATGAGGATTTGGGGTTGTGAGGCTTACGTTCGACGTCAAGTCTCAGACAAACTGGGACCCAAATCCGATAGGTGCTATTTTGTTGGATATCCCAAGGATTCAAAAGGATATTACTTCTACATTCCCAGTCAGCACAAAGTGTTTGTGGCAAAGACTGGGGTTTTTCTAGAAAGGGATTTTGTTTCTAGAAAAACTAGTGGGAGTATGTTCGATCTTGAAGAAATTCAAGATAAGGACCATAGCACTGAGGCCTTGATGGAGGTTGAACAGGAACCACAAAGTATTGTAGCTGATGAGATTGTTGCACAAAGAGTTGTGGAACAACCACCTGTTCATGTAGACCTACCTCTTCGCAGGTCTTATAGGGTACGTCGTCAGCCTGAGAGATACTCATTTCTCTTGTCTGACCATGATGACGTTATGCTCATTGAGAATGAGCCTACCTCCTATCAGGAAGCTGTGATGAGCCCAGATTCTGAGAAATGGCTAGAGGCCATAAGATCCGAGATGGAATCCATGTACACCAACCAAGTATGGACTTTGGTTGATCCACCTGAAGGGGTCAAACCCATTGGGTGTAAGTGGGTCTTTAGGAGAAAGACTGACATGGATGGACTTACGCATACCTATAAGGGTTGATTGGTGGCTAATGGTTTCAAGCAAATTCATGGTATTGACTATGATGAAACCTTTTCTCCAGTGGCGATGTTTAAGTCCATTCGGATCTTGCTTGCTATTACAGCATATCACGATTATGAGATCTGGAAGATGGATGTCAAAATGGCATTTCTGAATGAAAACTCACTCGAGGATGTGTACATGACACAACCTGAGGGTTTTGAAGATCCACAGCATACTGGGAAAGTATGCAAGCTGCAAAGGTCCATTTATGGGCTAAAGCAAGCCTCTCGGAGCTGGAATCTTCGATTTGATGATGCGATCAAACAATTTGGTTTCATCAAGAATGAAGATGAACCCTGTGTCTACAAAAGGGTTAATGAGAATACAGTTGTCTTCCTTGTATTGTATGTGGATGACATACTGCTCATTGGGAATGACATCCCTTCGCTACAGTCTGTGAAGACTTGGCTGGGGACGTGCTTCTCAATGAAGGACTTAGGTGAAGCAGCCTGTATTCTAGGCATCAAGATCTATAGAGATTGATCTAAGAGATTGCTTGGCCTAAGTCAGAGTATATACATTGACATGGTATTACTACGGTTTGCCATGCATAATTCCAAGAAGGGACTTCTGCCGATGTCACATGGTGTGAGTCTTTCGAAGACTTAAAGTCCCTCTTCTAGAGAGGTGAGAGACCGCATGGATAAGATCACTTACGCATCTGCTATAGGATCTATCATGTATGCCATGTTGTGTACTCGTCCTGATGTCTCATATGCTTTGAGCATGACGAGTAGATACCAGTCAGATCCAGGTGAGTGTCACTAGATAACAGTCAAGAATATTCTTAAGTACTTGAGAATGACTAAAGAATATTTCTTGATATTTGGAGGTGATGAGGTGCTAGCTGTAAAGGGTTACAGCGATGCTAGCTTCCAAACTAACCAGGATGATTATAGATCGCAGTCAGGGTTCGTGTTTTGCTTGAATGGTGGCGCTGTGAGCGGGAAGATTTCGAAGCAGGAGACAATTGTTGATTCTACAACAGAAGCCGAGTATATTGTTGCATCTGAGGCAGCAAAGGAGGTAGTATGGATCCGCAAGTTCATTACTGAGCTTGGGGTGGTTCCTAGCATAGCAGATCCCATAGAGCTCTATTGTGACAACAATGGAGCGATTGCACAGGCTAAGGAACCTCGCTCACACCAGCGGACCAAACACATACTATGGCCCTTCCATCTCATTCGAGAGATTATCGATAGAGGAGATGTGAAGATTTGCAAAGTACCCACAGAGGCTAACATCGCAGTGTTGGGTTTCCGGCACCGCGGCGTGTGTGTGTTCGATCATGTTTCGTAAACATGTGCACAGCGGAAGCAATTAAAAATAATAAATCTATATTTATTACAACACACACAACACACGCATGCATATTACAACAAGTGTAGACATAACCGTAAATTAAAATTTGCAATAAAAGAAAATTATCTACGTTATACCTTCCGTATGACGTGTAGCGGGAACGGCATCAACCGGAACGATCCTCGTAAGAATCGTCTCTATCCGTATCCACGCTGAGCTCCTCGGGATGACTTCGCTAAGTCACGAGCTTCGTCTTCGTACGGGTTACTAGCCTCGTGTTGAAGACGACGTGATCGAGAGATGATCATGATCCGAATCCAAATTCGGATCCTAAAATGAGTTCTCAAAACTCGCTTCTCCGGAGAGGTATTCGTCAACCGTTTGACGAATCCTTCGTCCCCCACCTCAGAGGATTACCAGAGATCAAATCTCCGGTAAGTTAGCCGCTGTTGGAGCACTAACCGTCGTCCAAACGACGCTCCGACAACAAAGAAACAAGCTGTCCAGAAAAAACTGGACAGCTTTTGGTGGAGGAATAGAGGCCGGCTAAGGAAAGATGGAAGCTCACCTTATCACCGAACCCAAAGGAGATCGCCGGAGGTTCTCCGGCTGAAGCTTGGACGCCGGCAAAGACTTGGACGGCTGCACACAAGCTGGGCGGTGGCAGCTTTAGGTGTTGGCGCCGAATAGGAGAGGGAGGGGGTTTGGGCGGCCAAAACTTGATTAGCCTTAGGGTTAGGGTTTAAGCCCTATTTTATAGAGAACTAATTCTCTTAATGGTTAATGGATCATATCCATAAAGCCCGTTAACCCGCTCCATTAAGATAAGTTAAAATAAACCAAACCATGATGGTTTATTTTAAGTTAAAACGAACCGAACCAACCTTTGGTTCATTCGTTTAATATAAACCAAACCCTTTGGTTTATTCTCATCCATTGGATTAGAATCAAACCATTTTGGTCCATCCATTATGTCTTCATAAGACACGGCCCATCCACGCTTCCATTGCGACTGAAACAATTTCATGCTCGCTTTATGTTTGGTCCAACCAAACATAGTTTCTCTCGATCTGAGAATCTCATTCTCAAGCTCGTTTTAAATCCTTTGGATTACACTCGTTGTGCGTGTGACCAAATAGGTTCTCGGTTTATGTTGGCCGTCTATAATTAACCATTAATTATAGAATGATCATGAGTGGCACCTAGTAGTACATCATGATCCCCAATTAACCAAAAGATCAGCGAGTTGATCCGAACTATTTCTCAAACCCTTGGCTCGAATGATTCGTGCCCCATTCCCTTCACTCATCTTATACCCACTTGGTTCAGGACATGGTCTATTGTGTCAGTCCCCACTAGGCTGACTACGTCACACCTAGCCCAAGTATCATTTCCTCGTCCTACGGATTCTAGTTACTCCACATGTATCAAAGAGTACCTTACTCTAAACATGTAATGCTTTGGCCAAAGACTTTAGTAACAATCCGACGAGAGGCCATGGGTATACATCTCCTCGCAAGGAGTGGTGAATCCTTTATAGGCTATTCAAACACCTTCAATCACTTCGACTTATACCCAATCATCCCGGGTCCACATCTCCTCAGAGATGTTTGCTTAAGATGTTAAAGCATAAGTCTCCATGATCAAGATGACTTGAATACCGCAAGTCAAAGGAACATCGCACTTAAGCCACAGTAAGAACTTCATTGACATATCTATATATGCAGAGAACCATATGAAGTCTTACGGCTGGTCACTCCAATGAACTAGTTACCATAACTAGCATCCACGATTAACTCCGGACATCATAATGTCTCCAGCCAGTGAGAATCAGCTGCTTGGATACACCAAGGAGTATACCTCGTGCTAGTCTCGACAGAATTGATAGTGTCCAAATCCATCAATTCATCGACTAGGGATAATTCTGATACATCATAATTACACATGTAGAGATACTCACTAGTTGTGATCCAATCACAAATTCTCTCATGCTGTGAATCGTATCGTGGACATTCAGTAAATGAGTTTAAGATCTAATCAAATACATTAAACATGTATACTCAAATAGTGAATCTTCATTTATCATATAAATGGTTCATACATAAGGCGATTGCCTTAGGACATCTCTCATATATTACTAACACGCAGATCCCTTGACTAAGGCTTCGGCACACAAAAAGCATGATGGTCACACTAGGTCATTGGGTATTAGATATTACGGTGATTGGCACTAGTGCTAGTGGGAGATTGTTAGTGAAAGCCCTAGAGCCAATCATGTGATGATTGTTGTATGGACTTTATTGTATCATATTCCTATTTATAAAGGCATGGTTATATATTTACTTGTATTGGTGCCAAATAACTAACTATAATAATGTCCTTGAGTAGTAGGTTCTTATCTATATCAATCGATTGGTTGAATCGATAATGAGATAATATAGAGAACACTACTCTTAATCATTCCTAGTCGAGTATTAACATTCAGGGACAATGTTAATGCGTAGAGACTAGCATGTAGGTCAACACGATGACTTGATCTCACAAGTCATGGATATGAGATATCAAGTTGACACATGGTATGCATTGGAGAATGTATACTGAATGACCCGCCATGAGAAAGTATCATGGATCGTTATATGAGTGTCATATACTTTCTCATGTGGCTATTAGTATGACTATTAGTCCTTAGACCTGAAGTCACCATGGTTCCCTACATAAGGAGTTGCATACTTTGGCTTCGTCAAACGTCACCCGTAAATGGGTGGACTATAAAGGCGATTACTGGGTATGTAACAAATTATGCGGAGAGATGTGAGTGATGTAGATGGGATCTATCCCTCCTATATGACGGGGGTGACATCGATATTCTTGATAGAGTGAGACCACGAAGTGCATGGTAATGCCCAAATAAGTCAATATGAGATATTGAGCTCATTTGATTAGAGTGAGTCTACTTCGAGTTCAAGATATAGATTGTACCGAGGATGACACGGTCTATGCCTCGATTGGTCAATCTAGATGTCAAGGATAGAGGGACATTGTCACATATTGTGAGAGTCACAATTAGTAGTCACAAAGGTGATGTTGGAGCTCAACATTCTTGTAACTTGGGTAGCAATGATGTGTTGCTAGATACCGCTCATTGTTTATGTTCCTAAATCGGTTTAGGGACATTGCCAACGTTACAAGAACCTATAGGGTCACACACATAAGGGCAATTAGATTGAGATTAGGTTCATATGATGAATCATGAGGATTAGGTTCATGGGATGAACCAAATTGGATTAAGAGTAATCGTAATTAGACTAATTGAGTTGGACTCAATTTGATTCATCAAATCAATTTAAATTAATGAATAGAGATTCATTAAATTAAATTGACTTGAATTAAATGGTTGGATTTGATTAACCATGGGAGATAAGAGGTCAAGTTTGACTTGACTTGAGAGGGAAGATGAAAGGTCAAGTTTGACTTGACCAAATGTCATGTCATGATGATGACTTGGCATGGCCGGCCAATGATGATGTTCCACATCATCATTGACTTAGCATGTGGTACCACCTCATGAGGGAGACCAAGAGCCATTGGCTCTTGGAGGAGTTACATGCATGCATGTAACCTCCCAAGCCTTGAAGTGGCCAGCCACTCCATTAGATGGGGTATTCATTTTTGTGAGTTACACAACTTCATCTTCTTCCTTGGATCATCTTCCTCTCAAGCTTGCTCTCCCATCCCTCTCTTTGGCCGAACCATCCATAGGGTGCTAGCACACTCAAGGGTGTGTTTTCTCCACCTATTTCTTGTGTGGATACCAATAGAGGAGTGTGCACTTGACGCTCTTGAGTTCCGGCGAAGCTTTTGGACGAGCGAGATTTGCGAAGGGCGTCGCATCGAGGGTAATGATCTCACCTTCTAGGTCTAAGGTAGATCTAGGGTTTTTAGTAAATACATACATGTTATAGTTTTAATACATCTTCGCACGGATCCGTGGCCAGACTTCCGGGGTTTTCGCAATGCAAAAAGCGGTTTTTGTGGCTCGGAAAGTCCAACAGTGGTATCAGAGCCACGTGCGAAGCATGTATGTGTTTCGGTTTTGTAGTTTTCATATTAGATATAAAAAATTACAGATTTTTATATTTCTGTAAATTTCCTATTTTTATATAATTTTTGGGTATTTTTCTCGAAGAGTCGAAGCAACGAGTGTTGGGACACTTGTAGGCTTCAACCATCGAGAAAAACTCTCTGAAACGACGAGTTCTCGCTTTAGGTTTTTGGGATAGCGACTTAAGTCGCTGTAGGATCATAGTAGGGACACTCAAAAAGTTTATTTTGCGAGTATGGGCGCTGCCCCTATCCCTGAAAGGGGCCTTGTCCTGCGATCGCGCCCGGAAACCGCTTAGCGGGATCGTTACGGAGAGGTGACTCATAAAATTGAAAAAAATTGGAAAAATTATAGAAATTTTCTGTAAAATACATAATTTAGAATTATGTATAATTCTGTGATGGTCATGGCCCAGGAACTCTAATGTGATTGGACTCAATGTGTTGTAATTCATAATACGGCCTGCGTGCTGTTTTTTGTTGTTATGCATGTTGTATAGTGTATGCGACCTGCGCATCGTACCTCTTCTTTTAAAATTCTAGTTGTAAATAGTTTTAGACTCGAATGTAACTCGAGTTTCATATTTGTAATGTATAAAATGGAGCGGTGGAAAGTCCACTTGTAGACGAAGTTACGAGAAGGGTGCCGACGACACATGGTGGTCAAAGGAAGCGCTTGGAGAAGCCGCTAGCCCTAGGTTGACCGTCCAATCTTCTCATTGGCTTGAGAAGATCGTAGTAGGGCCATGACCACATCATAGTTGATTATATATATATATATATATATATATATATATATATATATATATATATATATATATATATATATATTTGATTTTGCTTGTATGTATGAGATGCATGCTAGTAGAATAATGCTTGTATGTATATGATGCATGCTAGGATAATTTTCTTGTATGTATATGATGCATGCTAGAATAATGTATGTATGTATGTGATGCATGCTAATATAGGATAATAAAGGCCTTAATGCGTATATGATACACATTATGATTAGATTAGATCCTAATCGAATCAACTCGTAAATGCCTACCAGGCGATCATTTGTAGTTGTTGAATCTGCCAAAGCAGAGCAACACATATTATCTTGGTAGGGTGCGGAGGGACAATCTTGGTCCCGCCTATCACAGCTTGGGTTAGAGTAAGCGCAATTAGATTGAGTAAAACTAGTTAACTCAATTGGATCGAGTAGAACTATAGGCATATTCCAATCGTTGGAAAGATAGGATAAGATCGCATTTACACTAAATCTTGGGCGATTTAGCCAAAGCTAACTCAAGGTCTTTTGTAAATGTGGGTCTTAATCCTATAAACAAGAGTTGCATCGAGATGTAATCAGTAATGTGTTACCCACCGATCGTACTAAGTCTTGGGCGATTTAGCCAAAGCTAACTCAAGGCTTAGTATGATGTGGATCTTGTCCCGCAAGAATTATAGCTAGTTTGTATGAATCTAGTAATGTGGTTTGACCACATCCATAACTCGATTCTACAAAATTCCTATAATTCAGTGGGAGCATCATTTGATTAAAGGCCTAATTAAATGATAAAAGGAATATAATATTAATTCTCTGCATTGTATGTTGTAGATTACTATATCGACAAACACGAACACTCTCTCTCTGCGTTCTGTCCTTGAGAAGGACAAGCTCAATGAAGCAAATTTCGTGGACTGGTACAAGAATCTGAGAATTGTTCTCACCCAAGAAAGGAAGTTGTACGTCCTAGAGCAGCCCATTCCGGAGGCACCTCCTGCCACTGCCTCGCGAGCTGACAAAGATGCTTAATTACAAGAAGCATCAAGATGATGCATTAGATGTGTCATGTCTAATGCTCACGACCATGAACTCTGAGCTTCAGAAGCAACACGAGTTCATGAATGCTTATGATATGGTTGAACATCTTCGTCAACTATATCAAGGACAAGCAAGGCACGAGAGATATGAAGTCTCTAAGGCATTGTTTGGTTCCAAAATGCAAGATGGGACTCCCGTAGGTCCATATGTACTCAAGATGATTGGGTACGTAGAAAACCTACAAAGGCTCGGATTCCCACTTGGCCAAGAGCTGGCCACTGACCTGATCTAGCAATCTTTTTCACAAGCCTACAATCAATTTGTCATGAATTATAACATGAATGAAATTGATAAGTCGCTGCCTGAGATGCTCAGCATGTTGAGAACTGTTGAGCTTAACCTTAAGAAGGGAAAATCTGACACCATTTTGATGGTGCAAAATAAGAAAGGCAAGGGCAAGCCTAAAGGTAAGGGAAAGTCCAAAGCCAAGGGCAAAGGCAAAGAACTTAAACCCAAAGGAGGGGTGGCCAAGGAAGGGGTTTGTTTCCATTGCAAGGAAGCTAGACACTGGAAGAGTAACTGCAAAGCTTACCTGGAAGATCTTAAGAAGAAGAGAAGTGAGACTTCTACTTCAGGTATAAATGTTATAGAAGTCAATCTATCTATTTCTTCATCATGGGTATTAGATACCGGATGTGCATCTCACATTTATACCAATGTGCAGGAGCTGAGAAATAGCAGGGCATTGACAAAGGGTGAGGTGGACCTACGAGTAGGCAATGGAGCAAGAGTTGCTGTTGTTGCTGTAGGAACTTATGATATATCTCTACCCTCTGGGCTTGTACTAGAATTAGATGAATGTTGTTATGTGTCTGCCTTAACTAAGAACATAATTTCAATTTCTTATTTAGACAATGAAGGATTTACATTTATAATAAAGAACAAATGTTGTTCAGTTTATTTAAATGATATGTTCTATTGTAGTGCACCTTTAATGAACGGACTCTACTTTCTAGACTTAGAGAGCCCTATCTATAACATAAGTACCAAAAGTTTCAAGTCAAATGACTTGAACCAAACCTATCTCTGGCATTGTCGCTTAGGTCACATAAATGAGAGTCGCTTATCTCAGCTCTATAAGGATGGACTGCTAGACTCATTTGATTTAGAATCATATGAGACATGCGAGTCTTGCCTTTTAGGCAAGATGACCAAGACTCCCTTTAGTGGACACAGCAAAAGAGCAACTAATTTGTTAGGACTTATACATAGTAATGTATGTGGCCCTTTCAATGTTGCTGCTAGAGGTGGTTACAGGTACTTCATTACATTTACTGATGACTTTAGTAGATATGGTTATGTGTATCTTATGACACATAAATCAGAATCCTTTGAAAAGTTCAAAGAATTTAAGAATGAAGTACAAAACCAGCTTGGCAAGAGTATTAAGATACTTCAATCATATCGAGGTGGTGAATACCTTAGCCATGAGTTTTGTGACCATCTAGTTGAGTGTGGGATTCTATCCCAACTCACTCCTCCTGGAACACCACAGTGGAATGGTGTATCCGAAAGGAGGAATCGTACCCTATTAGATATGGTACAATCTATGATGAGTCACACAGATCTTCATATATCCTTTTGGGGATATGCTCTAGACACAGCAGCCTTTACCCTTAACCGTGTACCATCCAAGGCTATAATAAAGACACCATATACGATATGGACAGGGAGAAATCCCAAGATGTCTTTCATGAAGATTTGGGGTTGTGAGGCTTACGTTCGACGTCAAGTCTCAGACAAACTGGGACCCAAATCCGATAGGTGCTATTTTGTTGGATATTCCAAGGATACAAAGGAATATTACTTCTACATTCCCAGTCAGCACAAAGTGTTTGTGGCAAAGACTGGGGTTTTTCTAGAAAGGGATTTTGTTTCTAGAAAAACTAGTGGGAGTATGTTCGATCTTGAAGAAATTCAAGATAAGGCCCATAGAACTGAGGCCTTGATGGAGGTTGAACATGAACCACAAAGTGTTGTAGCTGATGAGATTGTTGAACAAAGAGTTGTGGAACAACCACCTGTTCATGTAGACCTACCTCTTCGCAGGTCTGATAGGGTACGTCGTCAGCCTGAGAGATACTCATTTCTCTTGTCTGACCATGATGACATTATGCTCATTGAGAATGAGCCTACCTCCTATCAGGAAGCTATGATGAGCCCAGATTCTGAGAAATGTCTAGAGGCCATAAGATCCGAGATGGAATCCATATACACCAATCGAGTATGGACTTTGGTTGATCCACCTGAAGGGGTCAAACCCATTGGGTGTAAGTTGGTCTTTAGGAGAAATACTGACATGGATGGACTTACGCATACCTATAAGGGTCGATTGGTGGCTAATGGTTTCAAGAAAATTCATGGTATTGACTATGATGAAACCTTTTCTCCAGTGGCGATGTTTAAGTCCATTCGGATCTTGCTTGCTATTGTAGCATATCACGATTATGAGATCTGGCAGATGGATGTCAAAATCACATTTCTAAATGAAAACTTACTCGAGGATGTGTACATGACACAACCTGAGGGTTTTGAAGATCCACAGCATACTGGGAAAGTATGCAAGCTGCAAAGGTCCATTTATGGGCTAAAGCAAGCCTCTCGAAGCTGGAATCTTCGATTTGATGATGCGATCAAACAATTTGGTTTCATCAAGAATGAAGATGAACCCTGTGTCTACAAAAGGGTTAATGAGAATACAGTTGTCTTCCTTGTATTGTATGTGGATGACATACTGCTCATTGGGAATGACATCCCTTCGCTACAGTCTGTGAAGACTTGGCTGGGGACGTGCTTCTCAATAAAGGACTTAGGTGAAGCAGCCTGTATTCTAGGCATCAAGATCTATAGAGATAGATCTAAGAGATTGCTTGGCCTAAGTCAAAGTACATATATTGACACGGTATTACTACGGCTTGCCATGCATAATTCCAAGAAGGGACTTCTGCCGATGTCATATGGTGTGAGTCTTTCGAAGACTTAAAGTCCCTCTTCTAGAGAGGTGAGAGACCGCATGGATAAGATCCCTTACGCATCTGCTATAGGATCTATCATGTACGCCATGTTGTGTACTCGTCCTGATGTCTCATATGCTTTGAGCATGACGAGTAGATACCAGTCAAATCCAGGTGAGCGTCACTAGATAGCAGTCAAGAATATTCTTAAGTACTTGAGAATGACTAAAGAATATTTCTTGATATTTAGAGGTGATGAGGTGCTAGCTGTAAAGGGTTACAGCGATGCCAGCTTCCAAACTGACCAGGATGATTATAGATCGCAGTCAGGGTTCGTGTTTTGCTTGAATGGTGGCGCTGTGAGCTAGAAGAGTTGGAAGCAGGACACAGTTGTTGATTCTATAACAGAAGCAGAGTATATTGTTGCATCTGAGGCAGCAAAGGAGGCAGTTTGGATCCGCAAGTTCATTACTAAGCTTGGGGTGGTTCCTAGCATAGCAGATCCCATAGAGCTCTATTGTGACAACAATAGAGCGATTGCACAGGCTAAGGAACCTCGCTCACACCAGCGGACCAAACACATACTACGGCGCTTCCATCTCATTCGAGAGATTATCGATAGACGAGATGTGAAGATTTGCAAAGTACCCACAGAGGCTAACATCGCAGATCCCTTGACCAAGGCTTTGGCATAGAAAAAGCATTATGGGCACACTAGGTCATTGGGTATTAGATATTACGGTGATTGGCACTAGTGCTAGTGGGAGATTGTTAGTGAAAGCCCTTGAGCCAATCATGTGATGATTGTTGTATGGACTTTATTGTATCATATTCATATTTATAAAGACATGGTTATATATTTACTTGTATTGGTGCCAAATAACTAACTATAATAATGTCCTTGAGTAGTAGGTTCTTATCTATATCAATCGATTGGTTGAATCGATAATGAGATGATATAGAGAACACTACTCTTAATCATTCCTAGTCGAGTATTAACATTCAGGGACAATGTTAATGCATAGAGACTAGCATGTAGGTCAACACGATGACTTGATCTCACAAGTCATGAATATGAGATATCAAGTTGACACATGGGTATGCATTGGAGAATGTATACTGAATGATCCGCCATGAGAAAGTATCATGGATCGTTATATGAGTGTCATATACTTTCTCATGTGGCTATTAGTATGACTATTAGTCCTTAGACCTGAAGTCACCATGGTTCCCTACATAAGGAGTTGCATACTTTGGCTTCGTCAAACGTCACCCGTAAATGGGTGGACTATAAAGGCGATTACTGGGTATGTAACAAATTATGCGTAGAGATGTGAGTGATGTAGATTGGATCTATCCCTCCTATATGACGGGGGTGACATCGATATTCTTGATAGAGTGAGACCACGAAGTGCATGGTCATGCCCAAATCAGTCAATATGAGATATTGAGCTCATTTGATTAGAGTGAGTCTACTTCGAGTTCAAGATATAGATTGTACCGAGGATGACATAGTCTATGCCTCAATTGGTCAATCTAGATATCAAAGATAGAGGGACATTGTCACATATTGTGAGAGTCACAATTAGTAGTCACAAAGGTGATGTTGGAGCTCAACATTCTTGTAACTTGGGTAGCAATGATGTGTTACTAGATACCGCTCATTGCTTATGTTCCTAAATCGATTTAGGGACATTACCAACGTTACAAGAACCTATAGGGTCACACACATAAGGGCAATTAGATGGAGATTAGGTTCATATGATGAACCATGAGGATTAGGTTCATGGGATGAACCAAATTGGATTAAGAGTAATCCTAATTAGACTAATTGAGTTGGACTCAATTTGATTCAAGTGTTGAATGAGTCTAATTTAGATTTGATTCCTCAAATCAATTTAAATTAATGAATAGAGATTCATTAAATTAAATTGACTTGAATTAAATGGTTGGATTTGATCAACCATGGGAGATAAGAGGTCAAGTTTGACTTGACTTGAGAGGGAAGATGAAAGGTCAAGTTTGACTAGACCAAATGTCATGTCATGATGATGACTTGTCATGGACAGCCAATGATGATGCTCCACATCATCATTGACTTAGCATGTGGTGCCACCTCATGAGGGAAACCAAGAGTAATTGGCTCTTGGAGGAGTTACATGCATGCATGTAACCTCCCAAGCCTTGAAGTGGCCGGCCACTCCATTAGAGGGGGTATTCATTTTTGTGAGTTACACAACTTCATCTTTTTTCCTTGGATCATCTTCCTCTCAAGCTTGCTCTCCTATCCCTCTCTTTGGCCGAACCATCCATAGGGTGCTAGCACACTCAAGGGTGTGTTTTCTCCACCTATTGCTTGTGTGGATACCAATAGAGGAGTATGCACTTGACGCTCTTGAGTTCCGGCGAACCTTTTGGACGAGCGGGATTTTCGAAGGGCATCGCATCGAGGGTAATGATCTCACCTTCTAGGTATAAGGTAGATCTAGGGTTTTTAGTAAACACATACATGTTTTAGTTTTAATACATCTTCGCACGGATTCGTGGCCGGACTTCCGGGGTTTCCACAACGTAAAATGCGGTTTTTGCGGCTCGGAAAGTCCAACACGCACATCTACTCTATCGATGATCTCTCGAATGAGGTGATATTGTCGTAGTATATGTTTGGAATGTTGATGAGAATGAGGTTCCTTAGCATGTGTTATAACTCTGTTGTTGTCACAATAAAGCTCTATATGGCTCACAATGCTAGGAACTACACTAAGCTCAGAAATAAACTTCTTGATCCAAACAACCTTTTTTGTCACATCTGAAGCAGCAATATACTCAGCCTCTGTAATAGAATCCGCGACTGTGTCTTCCTTTGAGCTCTTTCAACTCACAACACCACCATTTAAACAAAAGACATACCTTGACTGTGATCTATAATCGTCCTTATCCGTTTGGAAGCTAGCATCGCTGTAACCCTTTACAATGAGCTCCTCATTGCCTCCAAATATCAAGAAATATTCTTTAGTTCTTCTCAAGTACTTAAGAATGTTCTTGACGACTGTCCAGTGATTGTCACCTGGATCTGACTGGTACCTGCTCGTCATGCTTAAAGCATACGAGACATCAGGACGAGTGCATATGATGGCGTACATAATAGATTCTATAGCAAATGAATAAGGGATCTGATCCATATATTCCCTTTCTTCCTTAGAAGAAGGGCATTGAGCCTTCGAAATTGTGACATTAGCAGAAATCCCTTCTTGGAATTCTTCTTGACAAAACATTTAAGCACCTTGTCAATGTATGCACTTTGACTTAAGCCAAACAATCTCTTAGATCTATCTCTATAGATCTTAATGCCTAAAATGTAGGCTGCTTCACCTAAGTCCTTCATTGAGAAACAATTCCCAAGCCAAGTCTTCACAGACTGCAGCATAAGGATGTCGTTTCCAATGAGAAGTATGTCATCAACATACAAGATAAGAAATATAACTATGCTCCCACTAACCTCTTGTAGACACAGTGTTCATCTTCATTCTTGATGAAACCAAACTTTTTGATCGCATCATCAAATCGAAGATTCTAGCTTCTAGATGCTTGCTTTAAACCATAAATGGACCTTTGCAGCTTGCATACCTTGCCAGCATACTTTGGATCTACAAAACCCTCAAGTTGTGTCATATACACATCCTCGAAGAGGTTTCCATTCAGAAATGCAGTTTTGACATCCATTTGCCAAATCTCATAATCGTGGTGAGCTGCAATAGCAAGCATGATCTGAATGGACTTAATCATCACAATTAGTGAAAAGGTTTTATCATAGTCAATACCATGAATCTGATTGAAATCTTTAGCTACCAATCGCCCTTTATAGGTATGCATAAGACCATCCATGTCAATCTTTCTCTTAAAGACTCACTTACACCCAATGGGTTTGACCCCTTCAGGTGGATCAACCAAAGTTCATACTTGGTTAGTGTACATGGATTCCATTTCGGACCTCATGGCCTCTAGCCATTTCTCAGAATCTGAGCTCATCACAGCTTCTGATAGGATGTAGGCTCGTTCAACTCAACAAGCATAACGTCATCATTGACAGACAAGAGAAATGAATATCTCTCAAGCTGATGACTTATCCTATCAGACTTGGGAAGAGGTTGGTCTACTTGAACAGGTTGTTGCTCCACAACTTCTTGTGCAACGATGTCATCATCCATAACACTTTGTGGTGTCTGTTCAATTTCCATCTTAGTGCTATCTTTATCTTGAATTTCTTCAAGATGTATTTTACTCCCACTAGTTCTTCTAGAAATAAACTCTCTTTCTAGAAATACTCCATTTCTAGTGACAGACACTTTGCATTATGTGGGATTGTAGAAGTAATATCCTTTCGTTTCCTTAGGATATCTTACAAAGTAGCACTTGTCTGATTTGGAGCCTAGTTTGTCGGAGACTTGATGTCGAACATAAGCCTCACAACCCCAAATCTTCATAAAAGATATCTTGGGACTCTTCCCAGTCTATATCGCATATGGTATCTTTATGACTACCTTAGATGGGACGCGATTAAGTGTGAAAGCAACCGTCTCTAAAGTATATCCACAGAAGAAAGAAGGAAGATTTGTGTGACTCATCATGGATCGTACCATATATAATAATGTACTATTTCTCCTTTCTGATACACCATTCCACTATGGTGTTCCAGGTGGAGTGAGTTGAGATCTAATCCCAAACTCAACGAGATAGTCACAAAAATCTTGGCTAAGTAATTCCCCACCTCGATCTGATCGAAGCACTTTAATACTCTTACCAAATTGGTTTTGTACTTCATTCTTGAATTATTTGAACTTTTCAAAGGATTCAGATTTATGTCTCATAAGATACACATATCCATATCTATATAAATCATCAGTAAAAGTAATGAAGTACTGATAGCCTCCTCTAGCTGCTACATTGAAAGGCCCACATACATCAGTATGTATGAGTTCTAACAAATTAGTAGCTCGTTCGCTAGGTCCACTAAATGGAGTCTTGGTCATCTTGCCTAGAAGACAAGATTTGCATGTCTCATATGATTCAAAATCAAATGAGTCCAGTAATCCATCCTTATGGAGCTGAGATATGTGACTTGTAGTGTCGTTCGGTGACTACTAGAGGGGGGTCAATAGCGATTCATAGTTGGATGGAGGAATTCATTGCGTTCTTGCTACAAATGATTAGTGTGCAGTGGAAATAAAGCGATAACAAGATACAAACACGCAAACACAATAATATAACGTAGTTCCAATGGTTCCTACTCCATGGATCGGGCTCAAATTGTAGGACCGTTGGCGTCGCTAGAAGGGGGAATGAATAGCGATGCTCGTCTCTTCGATTTTTCATGCTTGTCTATAGTTGTTAGTACGCAGTGGAAACACGAATACAAGTACAGAAAACACAACAAGCATAACACAAAGAATTTAGGTGGTTCGGAACCCAAGTTCCTACTCCACGGTTGAGCCCTAGTTGGCTCAAGTGATACACACCACAACTAAAATACTTCTTCTCGATGACACACTGGAGGTGGAGAAACCTCTTAATACAAATTTTCAGATATTTTCTCGAAACTTACAGCAGTAGGAAATGAAGAAGAGCAGATTACAAGAGTTGCAGTGAAAACAAGCGTCCTCCTTCTTTTCAGAATCGTTGATTGCCTCTAAGGATGATCAAAGCTTGGAGGATCAAGGAACTCTCGCTAGAGTAATCGCTTCCAAGGTTGTAGTGAGAAGTAACAACTTTCTTAAGGAAAAATAGCTGTGTAAACCTTTTAAATCAAGCCTGATTAGAGCTTTTCTGACCCGTACAGTCGAGTCGCCTCGACTGGCACATTAACTCGCATTTAATGATGGTTCCAATGGTAAGTTTTCCACCATAATTAGAATTATTTATCCGTTGAAACATTGGTCCAGTCGAGGCACTGGTCCATCGCCTCAATTGGTAGGCTTCTATTTCAACCGAACAGAGCAACAGTCGAGCTTGCAGTCGACAGGCCCTTGCGTTTGTTCAATTGAACCAAAGCTCCAGTCGAAGTGTCGCCTCGACTGTTGTAGGTTTTTTCTTCGAACACACAAGCCCCAGTCAAGATGCTAATTGACTACGGCTTGCTTCTGCTCGTGAGAAACAACCCCAGTCGAGGTGCCACCTCGACTTCTACGGTCTTCTCAGCGCTTTGCAAGCCAATTGAGGCGACGCCTCGACTGATGGGGTAATCAGTCGAGGTGCTGCCTCGACCACTGCCTTGACTATTGACCATTTCAACTTGTCTAGAGTTGAAACCACACATAAGAACGGTTCTATCATGTACCCTTTACCTGATGCCTGTGAACCACTGTTCATAGGTCTTCCGTGCCAAGAATTGCTTCCAGGACTTCGTACCAAGACTCCTTGTCTGGGTCTTCATGCCAAGACTCCTCGTCCGGGTCTTCACTTGCCAGGACTCCTCGTCCGGATCTTCACATGCCAGGACTCCTCGTCCGGGTCTTCACTCGCCAAGACTCCTCGTTCAGGTCTTCACTTGTCAGGACTCCTCGTCCGGGTCTTCACTAGCCAGGACTCCTCGTCCTACAAGAAACTTCCTGAAAATACATCTCAACCAAAACGCATGAGATAACACATAATTATCACCTTAACTTACACCCTTGTCAAACATCAAAACATCATTTGGGCCTGATTGCACCAACACAAATGAGCCCTAGCGATGCCAATTACACACCACTACTCAAATAGCTCCTTCTCAGAATAATCCGGAGGTGGATAAACCTCATACAAGTACTTACAACAATAAGAATAAAATACAAGCAATTATAAATGAAATACAACAAGAGAAGTAAAGAACGCTTTATAAAAACTCTTTTGGATGCTTGCTTGTTGATTACCTTGGACTAGCCTTGAAGACCCTGATTTGCAACAGCAAATCGCTCTAAATCGTTCAAGAAAATCGGTGCCAAAACCTTCCCTTCGTGCTCCTTTTAAACCTACAACTCAGGCTGATTTTTGCCTATCAGTCAACTGCTCGGGACCATCAGTCGACTGATGCCACTATTGTCGTGAGACAACGGCTCGATCCACGTTGGAAAAAATCCAACGAATAGACCATCAGTCGACTGATCATGCCCATCAGTCGACTGATGGCTCAATCGGTTGAGTTGTCGACGCGATCACTCGATTGGAGAACCTTCTGTGGCCGAAATCCCGGCCATCACGATCGTCGCTTGCCCTTGCGGACCGAGGCCATCGATCATTGTCTAATCGGCGATCGACTACTAGGCCAACTTCCAGTAGTCAAACCTTAGTCAACTCCCACCAATCGACTGACCCTAGGTCCCAGTGGATTGATACACCTCAAACATGAGGTTTTAATCCAAGTATGGTGCCCCCATACTTGCTAGACCACCTATAGCCTAGACCTAAGCCTTCTAGCCACCTTCGTTAGCCTCGCGCCTATCGGATCCCTCCAAGTCATCCATGACTTGTTCATCCATATGCTAGCCTTCAGGTGCTTCCATCGACTATTATCATGCTAACGGTGTCTACACCGCCAAGGCACATTGGACTTACGCTACCAAGACTCCGCTTGGACTTTACGCCACCAACCATTGGACTTATACTGTCAAGACTCCACCCTTGGACTTTACACCGCCAATATTCCCCTTGGACTTCTCAAATGCCAAGACTCAAACCTGGACTTTCCCTTACCAATCTATGTTGGACTTTCCATGCCAAGACCCATGCTTGGACTTTCCATGCCAAGTACTCAAGACTTGGACTTTCTCAATGCCAAGTGTCCCATTTGGACTTTCCATGATAATGGTCAAACCATCGTCAAACATCAAATACTAACCTAGGTCGATTGCATCAGCAATCTCCCCAACACATGTCAGACATCCATGTCAAACATCAAAACACTACTCGGGTCAAACTCGAGTCTTGTCAATCGTGACCTGGGCCAATTGCACCAACAATCTCCCCCTTTTTTATGTTTGACAAAAACACCCTTGAGTTAGGCCCCTAACTCAAATTCCCTTACGAATTATCCCAAATTGGTAATTCCATACATTCTCCCCCTTTTTGACATACATCAAAAAGGTTCTCCCCAAGAAGGTCAATGTCTCATATCCCAATGAGATCTTACAATCTCTCCCTTTGTCCAAAAACCTCTACGATGCCTACAATCTTCCTAGTGATAAGTCTCATATCACTCAAGAGAGGCACTCCTATGAAGTCTCCCAATTTCCAAATTGGGTATCTTAAAATCCCATTTTTCCCCCTCATGAGGAAAAATAACATCCATCATCCCATGATGGATACCTCCCCCTAAAGGCTTGCTCCCCCTAGACCATTGCACCAACAATGTCCTTGGAAAGTCCCTAAGCCAATAGGAACTCTAAACCATCAAAAATAAGGTTAAAAATTCAACATTGAATTTTCCCACACCTTAAATTTGATACATCACTCTAACAACTCTCCTAATCCATATCCAATGGATTTTCACCCTTTACAATGCTTCCCAAAGTATATCCTAGGGTTAGGAGTGGTTAGGGAACCCTAACATAGCTGAAATTGGGCTAAACAAACCTTGTTTTCTTGAAATCAGCTCTGGCAGTCGACTTTTACATAAATCATTAATCGACACACACATCGATCTCGCCATTAGCTATTGTTCGGTGATAAGCAAAAAATCAGAATTTCAGTTGTCAGAAATGGTTTTTAAAAATGCGTAAGTAAATATACGTATTTCAAAAATCTTTGAAACTTTATACGCACATTACTTACATGGAATAGAATGGGTGAAAAATGTTTGAAAAATATTTTATCCATAAAATAGTGAGTTTGATACAAAGTTTAAAAATGATACAAAACTTCATGTTTTGAGCTCACTTTGTATCGACATCATCAATGGTGATTGCTATCAAAAGACAGACTTCACCAAGGTTTTCTAAAATGTTTTTGAAAACCTATATTGGATCATGATCAATGGGCTCAATGCACATGACTTTCACATTAGCTTTCCTCATGATCCATCACTAATATAAGATGAGTTTGAGTTCATCTAGATGCAAAAACTATGCACCTTGAACTTAACTCATATCTTAGCATCTCACATGTATCTAGGGTATATAAATATACATACATGTTAATGTGATGTGAGATGTGGGTTTTGTTCATCCTAATCTAGGGTTTCATGCATTTTCTAAGGCAACCCTACTTGATTCCCTTATACATGAGACTTCAAGTCATGTCATAGTCCTTAAATCAATTTTAATCAAATTAAATGCATGAATGATCATGGCATAAATGATAACATGATTAAACATGGCCAACGATCATGATGTCATGTCATATGATATAATCCAAATATACATGACATTAAAAACTAATCCTAAACATACTCATGACATTTTAAATAATTAAAAGTAGATATGATGTCATGACATGTTATATGGCAAACAAAGCATGCAAGTAAAATGTATAGATATAATAATACCTAAATTTTAATATTTGTTGTCATTTGTTATAATTAGTCCATTTTGTCATATTACTACTAAGCCCTCAAGTGTGCCAAAAACCCAAAATGATACACTATGACTCTAAGACCTAAATTGTGTCAATTTGATCAATTTATCAACTTCCATAAATAATATTGGCACATCCTAAAATCTTTTAGGATTTAAATTCAAACATATTTCCAAGGTATCCATAACCTTGAAAATAACCTAAAGTGTCACCTTTATCATGGTTAGGTTAACTATCCATCAATTTAAAGTTGGCACACCTAATCCCATCTAGCGTGAATCGATCACGCTCCTAGGAACCCAATACCTATTGGAGCTCCTTGGGTTTACTAGGTATTCCTTAGGGATAACCTCCCTAGATACCCTCCTAATAACTCTTCTAGGCTTGGTAGCCTTGGTCATTTGGGTCTTGCCTAGGTTAACTCTAGGGGTGACTCCCCTTATAACCATCTTAGTGACCTCCCTAGGTTTCCTTGAAACCCTAGCCACTAGGCACCTACCTTGGTTACCCTTAGGGATGACTTCCCTAGTAACCTTGGCTTTTCTAGACCTAGTTTGAGTTCCATAATCAAATGGAACATTGTGATAGGTCTTTTTGGGCTTAAGCTTGCCCTTGGATGGTTCTTATTTCCTAGGTCTTTGACTTTGACTTCTAGAACCTAGGCTTTGACTATTTGACCCTTGCATTTGATTTTGTATATTTCTAAGGATCTTTTCAAGTTTCTCAAGCCTTGACCTCAAGGCTTGGTTCTCTAACTCCGATTTCTTTAATTTGGTGGGCCCATTGTTTATTTGATTATTTTTTCCATTCCTAGGCATATGTCTAGAATTCTTTGGATTAAGGCCTAGATGATCTTCTATTTTCTTAATAGATTCCCTAGGTAAGGTTTTTCTAGGGACATTAGTCCCAAATTTCTCCTTATCGCTAAAATGGGCACTCTTAGCACTTAGACAATAAAATCTATTATTTCTAACATGCTCTTTATGATAGATAGCAAGATTGCTAACATTATTTCTAGCATGCTTTTGATGACTAAATGAAGAAGAACCATACTTAAAAGTTACCTTAGGGTTTGCCTTAGCTCCCCCTACATGTGTACCTCCCTCTTGAGTCTTTTTCCTTCCCTTGGGGCATTGACTCCGGTAGTGTCCCTTTTGGTGGCACTTGAAGCACACTATAAGCTCCTTGCCCTTCATGGTTGAGGCTCCGGTCTCCTTGACTTTTGGCACCGGTGGAGCTTTCTTGACCCTTTTAGGATACTTACTCTTGTAGTGTCCTTGCTCCCTACACTCAAAACATATTATATGATTTTTAATTTTGACTACAATGTTTGAGTTACCTAAGGTGGTGGTGGCCGGAATGGATTCTTCATCTCTCCCGGAGGTAAACGACCCTTCTTCTTGCTCCGGCATGGAAGGTGATATCTCCTCCCCCTCAATCCTAGAGGTGGAGGCTTCTTCCAACTCTACCGCTTCTTCCTTCTTGGATGTTGACTCCTCTTCAACTTCCGAATCCCCACTTTCTTGTGAGGATGTGCTAGCTTCTTCGGCCTCTTCCTCTTATGCCGAGTGAGACTCCTCATGGAACCTTGCCAACTTGCTTCATAGCTCCTTGGCATTCATATAATCCCCTAGCTTGCACAAAATGTCATTAGGGATCAGATCAATAAAAATTTAACTATCTTGTTGTTTTTCTCGAACCCTTGGAGTTGTTCCTCATTCCATCTCTTCATCTTGAGGAATCTGTAGGGTCGATGTGGTGGCCGGCTAGAGGGGGGTGAATAGCCCTCTATCGTCGTATGGTAGAATTTACTCGTTCTTGCGTGCTTGTCTACAATTGTCGTTAATATACGCAGCGGAATAACAATAGAAATAACAACAATAAACAATCACACACAAGACACGACAATATACGTGGTTCGGAATCGAATGGTTCCTACTCCACGGGAGAGCTCACCGAGCTCTAGTTATGCGCACGACACTAACTAAACCACTCCTTCTCGACAACACGTCGGAGGTGGAGAAACCTCTCACAAGCAATTACACTAAGTAATAAAATACAAGCAATACAAAGGCAAATACGAAATACACGTAAAGAACACTTTACAACGCTTGCTTTGAACCCTTTGCTTGTATCTTGCTTTAGATGGCTCTTGAAGGTCTGGAATGCAGCAGCAATTCCCCTCCAATAGCTTCCTTAAAGTCTTGGCGAAATCCTCCCTCTTGAGCTCCTTTTATAACCTGCATCAAGCTGATTTCGCGCGCATCAGTCGACTGCCAAAAGGCCCCAGTCGACTGCCCCTGTAGCCGTTGTCTCACAACGGCCAGATCCACGTTGGACAAGTTCTAATGGATCACCTACCAGTCGACTGATCATGCCCATCAGTCGACTGGTGACCTAGTAGTCGACTGTCCAATCGGCTATGGAGCGTTCTGTGCTCGCAACATTCGCATCAGTCAATTGCCATCCCTCGGCAGTCAACTGCTGTCGATATCGGTCAACTGCCAATCCATGACAATCGACTGCCAGCCACAAAACTACAGTCTAACACCAGTCGAACCCTAGTCAACTTGGATCAGTTGAACCGGCACCTATGCCAGTCGACTACTGTCGGGCAAAACCTCAAACACCAAGTTGTTTGAGCATCCGATCGTCGGGTAAACCCTCAAACATCAAATTTGAGCCTCTGACACTCAATCTTAGCCTCTTGGCCAAGTCCACCTTATCCCTTATTGAGTTCCCCACCGAAGCTTTCTTCCCTCGGCCTATGTCCCTCGGATGTGCCAAGCTCACGACTTCGCAACGCCATCCTTCGCGTCTCATGCTCTCGAAGTATGCTTCCCTTGGGGCTCACTCCATTCGCTCCCCGTCCGGTGGTCCCTCGAATGCACCAAGCGCACGGCTTCGCAATGTCATCCTTCACCGACTCAAGGACCCCGAGCCTAGTGAACTTGCCAAGTTCTCAAGACTTCCCACATGCACCAAGCGCACGGCTTCGCAATGCATTGGATTTTTCCACACCAAGCCCTATGCTTGGATTTTCCATGCCAACTCCATGTTGGGCTTTCCCACACCAAGCTCCATACTTGGATTTTCCATGCCAACTCCATGTTGGACTTTCCATGACAATCCCATGTCATGAGTTTTGTCTATTATCAAAATACTGCTCGAGTCAACTTGGGTCGATTGCACCAACAATCTCCCCCTTTTTGATGATTGAAAAAACTACCTTCTCAAGTCTACCAATTCTCCCATATTGGCAATTCTCATATCCCAATGAGAATCCAACGAACCCTAATTGGTAACTTGGTAACTTCTCCCCCTTTTTGACATTACATCAAAAAGGTTCTCTATCCCAATGAGATCTTACAATCTCTCCCTTGGAGAAACACATGCCTACAATCTTTCTAGTGATCCCATATCACATAAGAGAGGCAACCCAATTTTCCTCCCATGAGGAAATACACATCCATCTTCCCATGATGGATACCTCCCCCTAGAGGCTTGCTCCCCCTTGACCATTGCACCAACAATGTCCTTGGAGAGTCCCTAAGCCAATAGGAACATTTAACCAATCAAAATTAAGGCAAAGTTCAACAATGAACTCTCATCCATCTTAAAATTGATACTCTCCCTAAACTCTTCTCCTAATCCATGTCCAATGGATTTTCACCCTTTCTAATGCTCTCCCAAGCAAATCCTAGGGTTAGGAGTGGTTAGGGGACCTTAACCTAGCTGAACATGGGCCTAACTAACAAGGTTTACCCGAAATCAGCTTGGGCAATGATCAATTCAAAATCACTACCACCCCCATCACGGTCACACCCCATCACCTACTGGACACCATATGATCGATAATCGATTTGAAGTCAATTTGAATGACTTTCTGAAATTCATAAGTAAATATACATAAGTTTAAAAATCTTGAAATTTAGTATGTATATTACTTATCATTAACACTATGGGTGAAAAATATTTGAAAATTATTTTACCCACTAAATTAAGAGATTGATACAAAGTTCAAAAGTTAAGAAAAGCTTCAATATTGAGCCCTCTTTGTATCATCCCATTCAATGGAGATAGCTATCAAAAGATAGGCTTCACCAGGGTTTTTCAAAATGGTTTCAAAAAGTTTTTAAACCCTTTGATTCCTTTCTTCTAAACATCTCACTTGTATCTAGATGTGTAAAACACATACAAGTTAAGTTTTTAGTGAGATGTGGGGTTTTGATCTTTAATGGTCTCATGCATATTTCTAGGCAATATTATTTGATTCCCATCAAATCATGCCATAGTCCTTAATTTCATTTTATTTTATGCATGATATGATTATGGCATAGATATGATATAGATGAAAGCATATGTCAAAATCATGATGTCATGGCATGTGAAAGAAATCTAAGCATACATGACATCTAAAAATAATTCTAAATATGATCATGACATTTTTATAGATAAAAATGAAAATGATGTCATGACATGGCAAGGCAAATAAATCATGGCAAGTAAAATGTACTAAGGTATAAAATACCTAAGGGTTGAATCCAAATTGTCACTTCTAGGGTTAAATCCATTTTGCCTAAAAGCCATTTTTCCCCCTTAGTGTGCCAAAAACCCAAAATGGCACACCAATACTTCTAGGACCTAATTGTGCCAATTTAATCATTTTTCAACTTCTTAAGCACATTGGCACATCCTAATGTGTCAACTCACCATGGCTAGGTTAACCACCCATCCACTTAGGGTTGACACACCCTAACTCATCTAGCGTGAATCGATCACACTCCTAGAAACCCAATACCTATTGGAGCTCCTTGGGTTAACAAGGTATTCACTAGGGATAACTTCCCTAGATACCTTCCTAATGACCCTTTTTCGCTTTGAAGTCATAGTCTTTTGGGTCTTTCCTAGGTCAACTCTAGAGGTAACTCCCCCAATGACCTTCCTAGTGGCTTTCTTAGATTTTCTTAAGTCCTTAGCCACTAATCAAATACCATGGCTAGTCTTAGGGATAACTTCCCTATTAGCCTTGGGTTTTCTAGACCTAGAAATTGTTCCATAATTAAATGAAACATTATGATATGTCTTCTTGGGCTTAGGTTTGTGACCCAAACCTTCCTTGCCCTTAGACCGTTTTTGAAACCTAGGTCTTGACTTTTGGGCATTTGACCCTAGAATTGAATTTTCTATGATTCTAAAGGTTTCCTCCATTTTCTTACGTCTTGACCTCAAGACTTGATTTTCCACCTCTAATCTTCCCAATTTTGAATTTTCATCCTTTCTTTGGGAAGGACTCTTTCTAGGCATATGCCTAGATTTCTTGGGGTTAACATCCAAATTTTCTTCAATTCTCCTAATGGACTCCTTTGGTAAAATATTTCTAGAATTATGAGTCCTAGGTTTGTCCTTAGTTACATGAACATGCTTGGCACCTAGGAAAAATTATTTATTTCTACTAGCATGCTTTTCATTAATAATAGAAAGAGAGCTAAAATAGTTTTTAGCATGCTTTTTAACTTTAGGAATTGAAGGTGCATAATTTAAATTTACCTTAGGGTTAGCTTTGGAAGCTCCCCCTACATGAGATACACCTTCTTGCCCTTTCTTCCTCCCCCTAGGGCATTTGCTTTGGTAGTGCCCCTTTTGATTGCATTTAAAGCACACAATGTACTCTTTGCTTCTAGTTGTGGGGACTCCGACATCCTTTGACTTTGGGTTGACTTTTGGTGTCGATGCCTTTTCCTTAGTCAATTTAGGGCATTTGCTCTTGTAATGCCCTTTCTCCCTACACTCAAAGCATATTATATGATTTTTATTTAAAATAATAACACTTGAGTTACCTAGGGAGGTGGAGGATTCTTCTTCTTGATCTTCACTTCTCCCAGATGTGGATGTTTCTTGTTCTTGCTCCAGGATGAAAGATTGCCTCTCCTCCCCCTCAATGCTAGAGGTGGAGGTTTCCACCAAATCATCCACATCTTCGAATGTGGATGGCAATTCTTCCACGGCATTCTCCTCCACTTGTGCCAATTTGGGATTCTTGTGGAATTCAACCACCTTATTCCACAAATCCTTTGCATCCCTAAAATTTCCTAGCCTAGACCAAATATGGTTAGGAATCAAATCACTAAGTAATTTAATTACCTCGAGATTTGTCTTGAATTCCTTCATTTGGTCCTTGGTCAATCTTGATTTTTCTAGTGGCTTGTTTTCTTTGTCCCTAGGCACTTCAAAACCATTTTCAATGATTAACATGGAATCAAAATTGGTTTCGAAGTATACCTCCATCTTTTTCTTCCACCAAGCAAAATCTCCATCGAATTTCGGTGGATGGATGTTATAACCGGCCATCTTGTAGTGCTTGTATTGGCGGTTAGTCCTCGATAAGCGTCTTGGCTCTGATACCACTTGTAGGGTCGATGTGGTGGCCGGCTAGAGGGGGTGAATATTCCCCTATCGTCGTATGGTGGAATTTACTCGTTCTTGCATGCTTGTCTACAATTGTCGTTAATATACGCAGCGGAATAACAAAAGAAATAACAACAATAAACAATCACACACAAGACACGGCAATATACGTGGTTCGGAACCGAATGGTTCCTACTCCACGGGCGAGCTCACCAAGCTCTAGTTATGCGCACGGCACTAACTAAACCACTCCTTCTCGACAACACGTCAGAGGTGGAGTAACCTCTCACAAGCAATTACACTAAGTAATAAAATACAAGCAATACAAAGACAAATACGAAATACACGTAAAGAACACTTTACAACGCTTGCTTTGAACCCTTTGCTTGTAGCTTGATTTGGATGGCGCTTGAAGGTCTGGAATGTAGCAGCAATTCCTCTCCAATAGCTTCCTTAAAGTCTTGGCAAAATCCTCCCTCTTGAGCTCCTTTTATAACCTGCATCAAGCTAATTTCGCACGCATCAGTCGACTGCCAAAAGGCCCCAGTCGACTGCCCCTGTAGCCATTGTCTCACAACGGTCAGATCCACGTTGAAAAAGTTCCAACGGATCATCTACCAGTCGACTGATCATGCCCATCAATCGACTGGTGGCCTAGTAGTCGACTGCCCAGTCGGCTACGGAGCGTTCTGTTCTCGCGACATTCCCATCAGTCGACTGCCACCCCTCGGTAATCGACTGCTATCGACATCAGTCGACTGCCAATCCATGGCAGTCGACTGCCAGCCATAAAACTACAGTCTAACGCCAGTCGAACCCTAGTCGACTTGGATCAGTCGAACCGGTACCTATGCTAGTCGACTATTGTCGGGCAAAACCTCAAACACCAAGTTGTTTGAGCATCCGACCATCGGGTAAACCTTCAAACATCAAGTTTGAGCCTCCGACACTCAGTCTTAGCCACTTGGCCAAGTCCACCTTATCCCTCATGGAGTTCCCCACCGAAGCTATCTTCCCTCGGCCTAGTCACTCGGATGCGCCAAGCGCACGGCTTCGCAACGCCATCCTTCGCGTCTCATGCCCTCGAAGTATGCTTCCCTTGGGCCTCACTCCATTCGCTCCCCGTCCGACAGTCCCTCGGATGCACCAAGCGCATGGCTTCGCAATGTCATCCTTCACCAACTCAAGGACCCCGAGCCTAGTGAACTTGCCAAGTTCTCAAGACTTCCCACATGCACCAAGCACACGGCTTCGCAATGCATTAGATTTTTCCACACCAAGCCCCATGCTTGGATTTTCCATGCCAACTCCATGTTGGGCTTTCCCACACCAAGCTCCATGCTTGGATTTTCCATGCCAACTTCATGTTGGACTTTCCATGACAATCCCATGTCATGAGTTTTGTCTATCATCAAAATACTGCTTGAGTCAAACTCGAGTCAACCTGGGTCGATTGCACCAACAGAATCCTCCCTTTGGCCCTCTTGGATATTCAAATCCTTCCATTAGGGCGGACCACTCCTCAAGGTCCCTCATCATCAAGAAGTCTTTGATTCTTGCATTCCATTGCCTATATCCTTCTTGTCCATAGAAATTGTAAGGCACCGGTGTGTTGATATCTCATCCAAGTGTTTCTTCAAATTCCATCTTCTTCCTCTTCACCCTCTAGCGTCTTTTGCTCCCGGCGATTAGTCCGTAGAAGAGCCCCGGGCTCTGATACCAATTGTAGGGTCGTTCGGTGACTGCTAGAGGGGGGTGAATAGTGATTCGTCGTTGGATGGAGGAATTCGTTGCATGCTTGCTACAAATGATTAGTGTGCAGTAGAAATAAAGCAATAATAATATACAAACACATAAACACAATAATATTGTTGGGATGTATACTGAAAGCCTTGCTCTTTTATATGAACATCTTTATTTTGAAATAAGAATCACATGATCATTGTTTGCACTTTATATTTATGATATATGTGCATATTGTCTAATACTTTACATTGTAGACAACATGGTGCTTGGGTGTGGCACAGAAGATCATGTTATCAGTCCCTTGTAGAGTATAAGTAGAGGCTCACAACCAAGATGGTTTTGGACAAACCATTGGGATGGTTGTAGTGTAGCTTGGTATTGTTTTGTCTTGAACATAAAGTTACACTAGTACACTTAGGTGTATTGAGCAGGACCGACATAGAGGTGATTCAATTTATTGCTGACTACATAATTGAATCGGACCTCGGATATTATGTTGTACATGCTCTTAATCCCGATATAATAACAGGCACATGTACTTAATACTTATTTCTTTGATTTACCAGAGGGTGAGATTTCTATGGATTAAATCAATATGCCCGGTAAGTTGGGAAATGATATTATTTACATGGTGTGCCATTGATTATAGGAGGAAACCGTGTCCTATGTATTAGGTTGATGATGTCCCCTTGAGGAGCTCATAAGGTTCATCATGTAAACCCTGCAGGTTGACTTAGTCAACATGATGATAAGGTTGAGTGGTACTACTCGAGGATTTAGATGTTAATTAATTGATGGTCAGTAAATCAATTAATTTACGGACATTCGATATCTTAAACACGGGGAGATGGATGTACAAATAATATATGGAGCCCATATTAATTTATGGGGGTTGGTGAGGTAGTTCAATGATGATCCTCTAGTGGAATGGAACATCATTGATGGATCAAGTTTGTGTGGTTCCGATCCATCGGGTGGCCAAGACCCAACTCCTCCTCATGGTCCCTATCGTAGCCTAATATAAACCTCATGAAGTCTAGATTAAATGATGGAAAACAAATCTCTAGATCCGACGGTTGAGATTAAATCTCTAGATCCGACGGTTGGGATTAAAACCCTAGAACCGACGGTTGAGATTAAATCTCTAGATCCGACGGTTGAGATTAAAACCCTAGAACCGACGGTGGAGATTAAACCAAGGCCTAAACCTAACTCTATATATAAGGGAGCATGGGTTGGGCGGCAAAAAAAGTTTTTTTTTTGGATGATGGAAATTAGGGTTTAGCCTCTCTTTGCTTGGGCGGCAAGAAACCCTAAGGAGGAAACCCTAATTAGGGTTTGGCTCCTTGGGTTGGGCGGCCATGGTGAGGAAAGGAGAGTGGGCGGCAACTTGTGGAAGAGTTCTTCTTCTTCCTAGGGAAGGTGGCCGGTTCTAGATCTCCTCCTTCCACCATGGTTGGGCGGCAAGAAATAGGAAGAGGCTAGGGTTAGGGTTTAGTCCATGATGGTGGGCGGCAACCCTTCTTCCTCCTTCCTCCTTGGTTTGGCCGGCGCCCAAGCTTCACCCTTCTTTCTATGGATTAGGTTGGTTTGGGAAATTAGGGTTTGCCCTTCCATTAGTGGGCGGCAAGAAACCCTAGAGTTTTCCTTTCCTTGGTTGGGCGGCTAGGTTATGGAGGGGAAAGTGGGCGGCAACTATAGGAGAGGATATCTTCTTCTTCCTAGAGTGTTGCCGGCTCCTAGATCTTTTCCCTCTACCTTGGTCGGCGCTCAACCTATTCCTCTCATCCTCTTCTTGTTCTCTTTGGACCGGCGGCAAACATCATGCTTGGAGCTTGATGGTTGGTCCTAGATAAGAGATGAGTTTTGTTTCCATTTTGTTCTCTCTATTCTTGGGGTCGGCGGCATCAATCCTTTGTGGATTGGTGGTTGGCTCAAGCAAGAAGGGAAAGAGAGTTCTTCTTTCTTTGGATTGAAGAAGATCTAGGATGCTTCAACTTGTGGAGGATCTTCGCCCACACGAAGTCTACAAGGAGGTTAGGACATACGATAGAAGATCAAGAGGTATAAAAGTTTTATAACTTTTATTATCGTTCTTTGCATGTTCTTATTGATATGCTAGCTTATGTTCTTTATGTTAGTATATGTTGATTATACTAGTTTACATTTGTATGTATTTGTATAATCATGGACCCCGAAGATAAACACAAAAACCGGCGATCCGTCCGTCGTCTCTTCCACGGCTAACCGACTAGAAGAGTTGTGTTGCTTGAACAACTAGTTTGTTCAAGCGATCGCTCATTTTGTTAGCACGACGACATTTTGGTTGTGCTTAGGAAACTCATCCCATCCGGATTAGTTTTTCATTGGTGAAAATTTTAATCCGGGGACATGGGAGCCAATGAGCCTCCGAGGAATAGCACGTTGCCAACAAATGGTATCAGAGCCACGGTTTCCGGTTTTGTGTGTTTTGGATTCGGTTACTTTCACGCACTTATCATATATTGTGTATACCGGATAATAGTAGGATGTGCGTAGGCTAACTTTTTGGTTGCAGGCATAAGATCCAACTATTATGGCTATATATGTGTGTATGTGATTGCATGTGTGTGTGATTGTATATTATTTGAATCCTCGGGGTTGACGAGGCTAAATTAGTATTTAATTTTTGTAATTGAATATGGCATTGTTTAGTCACTCTTTATTTTATTTTACTTTCGATCTAGATTTCATGTACACTCCCTCGTGGAGTATAGGATCGATGGATGTAAAATAAAATAGGTTTTATTCTCGGCTCGGATCTCCGGTTGGCTCGTACATGGCGTAGGAGGAGCGGACGAGGTGGTGACACGACGGGACGCATATTGGAGAACAATGCCATAATAGTTGGAAAAATTCTGATTTTTCCATATTTATTGCTGATTTGTTTTATATGCATGTTGTGTGTGCTTGAAAATTCCTCATTTTCAATTTACTAAGTGGGAGAGGGATATTTTAATTAATTTCCGCGGCCTCCATTACAATTTGACGTGTGATGCAACAAACTTGCATGTCGGCTCTGAGTGCCTTCCTCCCTGCGGATGAGTTTGTTTGCGGATCACTAGGTCAAATAATGGTTATAGGAAATTATCTAGGAGTGTGTGTACTTCCACAATGGTAAGGCACATAATCCAAAATAATTCCCTTAGTACCATGTAATGGTGCACACTTAGATGCAAATAAAAAGTAGTTTTATTTGTAGGGACAAAGAGGAACCAACTATTAATTTTATTTGTCAAAAGTAAGGTTGACAAGATAATAAAATTAATGATTTAAACCTCCTCTTACAAATGTAGAATTCGTATACGTCCACACTATCGTGGCATGCGATATTCTCGGTGTTTGAGGTGTTGGTTGATTTCAAAATTTTATTGTTTGAGGAATCAATAATTTTTATTGAAATCTACAGTAATAATAAGCATGTTATGTGTGCTTGAAAATTCCTCATTTTTAATTTACTAAGTGGGAGAGGGATATTTTAATTAATTCACGCGGCCTCCATTACAATTTGACGTGTGATGCAACAAACTTGCGTGTCGGCTCTGAGTGCCTTCCTCCCTGCGGATGAGTTTGTTTGCGGATCACTAGGTCAAATAATGGTTATAGGAAATTATCTAGAAGCGTGTGTACTTCCACAGCGGTAAGGCACATAATCCGAAATAATTCCCTTAGTATCGTGTAATGGTACACACTTAGATGCAAATATAAAGTATCCACCTCATTGGAGTCACTGCTTTTATTTGTAGGGCCAAAGAGGAACCAACTATTAATTTTATTTGTCAAAAAGTAAGGTTGACAAGATAATAAAATTAATGGGTAAAACCTCCTCTTACAAATGAAGAATTCGTATACGTCCACACTGCGTGGCATGCGATATTCTCGGTGTTTTGAGGTGTTGGTTGATTTCAAAATTTTATTGTTTGAGGAATCAATAATTTTTTGAAATCTAAAGTAATGATCTATGTGATTCTTAGGACTTTCAAAATTGACTTCCAGTCCACTTACTGTGAGACTAAAGGAAATAAACTTACTGTATCCAAATAATGTTGATTGGAAAAGATTCTAGATATTGTCTTATCTGCTAAGGAGTACAAGTATGCGCTCTTCAAATAGTGTCCTCAAGCCATCATTGCTCAAAAAGGGTTTCTACTTCTAAGCCGAAAGGCAAGAAGAAGAAGAAACAAGGTGGAGCAAAGATGGTGGGAGGATCGAAGAAGCCGAAAGGCAAGTACTTCACTTGCAAGCAGGATGGACATTGGAAGAAGGACTATCCCAATCCAAAATAGAACAAAGGTATATCTTTTGGACCAGTCATTGAAACATGATTAGCGGTGATATCTACCAGCACCTGGTGAGTTGATACGGGAGCCACTAATCATGTCTGCAACAATTTGCAGGGGTTCCAGGAAACCCGATGACTAGCTAAAGGGGAGATTACCATTTACTTGGGCAATGCCATGATGGTGGCGACTATTGCAGTGGGAGAAGTTTTATTTATCTCTTGAGAATAATAAAAATTTGGTTCTGGAAAATTCCCTTTATGTACCTTTATTTAGAAAGAATTTAGTTTCGGTTTCTAAATTATTATGGATAGATATTCTATTTCTTTTAATGACAGAGTTGTTATAAAAGGAATAGGGAGAATATCTATTCAGGTACATTGAAAGGAAATTTGAACCAAAACCTCCCACAATGCAAATTGAAGTTAATAACTCATCTTCTAATTCCAATAAGAGAAAAGAACCTTCGAAGATGAACCAAACATATCTTTGGCTTCTTAGGCTTGGTCACATTAACCTAAGCAGAATTCAAAGGTTGAAAGCTGATGGACCTTTGGGTTCATTAGTGGTGGAGGATCTCCCAACCTACGAATCTTGCTTGGAGGGTAAGATGACCAAGAGGCCTTTTTAAGGCCAAGGGGTATAGAGCCAAAGATGTGTTAGAAATGGTTCATTCTGATTTGTGTGGTCCTATGACTATCTAGGCAAGAGGTGGTCTTGAATATTTCATCTCTTTTATAGACAATTATTCAAGATATGGATGACACTACGATCTGATCGTGGTGGTGAGAACCTCTTGGGAGAGTTTAGGAACTACTTATCAGAGGTTGGGATTCAATCCCAATTGACTGCACCTGGCACACACCAGCAGAACGGTGTAGTAGAGCGAAGGAATAGGACTCTTATGGAGATGATTAGATCGATGATGAGTTATTCTGACTTGTTTTATAGTCCTAGAGATCAAAGAGTGATCGTTAACAGGAATGCCAGATTTCTAGAGGAAGACTATGTGATAAGCCACAAGCCCAAGAGTAAAATTGTTCTGGGGGAGTTAAAAGGGGAAGTCACTTCTTTAGTACCACCGGTACAAGAGGATATACCACATGTCACTGCACCGCGTGTCACAAAAGGATACACAGATGATACCTCATCGTAGTGGGAGGGTTGTTAGATAGCATCTTAGATTCATGTTTTTGGGTGATTCTTCTGATTTGGTCCCTAGCAAACATGAACCTGATCCCTAGACATACGACGAGACAATCCAAGATATAGATACAGCATCTTGGCAAAGTGCAATGAATACTGAGATTGAATCCATGGATTCAAGTCAGGTTTGGGAGCTCTTATGCATAGCAGCTCATATGGATTATGAGGTGTGACATATGGATGTCAAGACAGCTTTCCTTAATGGAAGTCTTGAGGAAAACATCCAAATGAAGCGACCAGAGGGATTCATTGCTAAGGGCAAAGAGCATCTTGTATGTAAGTTTAATCGGTCCATTTATGGATTGAAGCAAGCTTCGAGGTCTTGGAACATCCGCTTTGAGGAGGTAAATCCAGACTTATGGATTTATTCAAAGTCCGGATGAGTCTTGTGTATACAAGAGGTGTGACGGAAACGTAGTGGTATTTCTTGTACTATACGTAGATGACATTTTGGTAGTTGGCAACAATATCAGAGTGTTATCAGACGTAAGGGTATGGTTGTCCAAACAGTTTTGAAGGACTTAGGAGAAGTGGGACACATCCTTGGGATCAAGGTTAGTGTGCTAATCCCAAGCTTCATACATAGACACAATCTTGATCGTTTTAGCATGCAGAACTCCAAGAAAGGTTTTCTACCTTTTTGGCATGGAGTACCTTTATCTAAAGAGATGTGTCCCAACATCAAAGAAGATAGAGGAGATGAAGGCGGTTCCTTATGCTTCTGTAGTAGGAAGCCTCATGTATGCGATGCTGTGTACGAGACTAGATATCTGCTTTGTCGTGGACATGGTCAGCAGATATCAGAGTAATCCAGGACAGGGACATTGGACTGCTGTAAAGCATATATTGTAGTGCCTGAGAAGGACTGGGGATTATATGCTAGTTTACCGGGCAGACCAATTACTCCCTGTAGGTTGCATGGATTGCGATTTCCAATCATATAGGGATAACAGTAAGTCTACCTCAGGTTTTGTGTTTACTTTAGGAGGTGGAGCCATTGTATGGAGGAGTGCCCAGCAGAAATGCGTGGCGGACTCCACCATGGAAGCTGAGTATGTGGCAGCCTGTGAGGCGGCCAAAGAAGCTGAGTGGCTCAGGAACTTTCTGATGGACTTGGATGTGATTCCTGGTTTGCCCAAAACTATCACAATTTATTGTGATAATAATGGTGCAGTTGCAAACTCGAAGGAACCACGAGCCCATAAGGCTAGTGAACACATAGAGTGCGAGTACCACCTGATACGAGAAATCGTAAAGGAGGTAGAAGTTGTTGTCGCCTAGATTGCATCAGAGGATGACCTGGTAGACCCTTTTCACTAAGGCCCTTCTAGCGAGAGCTTTGATAGGCATGTGGAAGGAAGGGGAATCAGATGTATGGCAGTGTGATGACAGCATAGTCTTTTAGTATAAGTGGGAGATTGTTGGGATGTATACTGAAAGCCTTGCTCTTTTATATGAACATCTTTATTTTGAAATAAGAATCACATGATCATTGTTTGCACTTTATATTTATGATATATGTGCATATTGTCTAATACTTTACATTGTAGACAACATGGTGCTTGGGTGTGGCACAGAAGATCATGTTATCAGTCCCTTGTAGAGTATAAGTAGAGGCTCACAACCAAGATGGTTTTGGACAAACCATTGGGATGGTTGTAGTGTAGCTTGGTATTGTTTTGTCTTGAACATAAAGTTACACTAGTACACTTAGGGTGAGCAGACATAGAGGTGATTCAATTTATTGCTGACTACATAATTGAATCGGACCTCGGATATTATGTTGTACATGCTCTTAATCCCGATATAATAACGGGCACATGTACTTAATACTTATTTCTTTGATTTACCAGAGGGTGAGATTTCTATGAATTAAATCAATATGCTCGGTAAGTTGGGAAATGATATTATTTACATGGTGTGTCGTTGATTATAGGAGGAAACCGTGTCCTATGTATTAGGTTGATGATGTCCCCTTGAGGAGCTCATAAGGTTCATCATGTAAACCCTGCAGGTTGACTTAGTCAACATGATGATAAGGTTGAGTGGTACTACTCGAGGATTTAGATGTTAATTAATTGATGGTCAGTAAATCAATTAATTTACGGACATTCGATATCTTAAACACGGGGAGATGGATGTACAAATAATATATGGAGCCCATATTAATTTATGGGGGTTGGTGAGGTAGTTCGATGATGATCCTCTAGTGGAATGGAACATCATTGATGGATCAAGTTTGTGTGGTTCCGATCCATCGGGTGGCCAAGACCCAACTCCTCCTCATGGTCCCTATCGTAGCCTAATATAAACCTCATGAAGTCTGGATCAAATGATGGAAAACAAATCTCTAGATCCGACGGTTGAGATTAAATCTCTAGATCCGACGGTTGGGATTAAAACCCTAGAACCGATGGTTGAGATTAAATCTCTAGATCCGACGGTTGAGATTAAAACCCTAGAACCAACGGTGGAGATTAAACCAAGGCCTAAACCTAACTCTATATATAAGGGAGCATGGGTTGGGCGGCAAAAAAAAAAAGTTTTGATGGATGATAGAAATTAGGGTTTAGCCTCTCTTTGCTTGGGCGGCAAGAAACCCTAAGGAGGAAACCCTAATTAGGGTTTGGCTCCTTGGGTTGGGCGGCCATGGTGAGGAAAGGAGAGTGGGTGGCAACTTGTGGAAGAGTTCTTCTTCTTCCTAGGGAAGGTGGCCAGTTCTAGATCTCCTCCTTCCACCATGGTTGGGCGGCAAGAAATAGGAAGAGGCTAGGGTTAGGGTTTAGTCCATGATGGTGGGCGGCAACCCTTCTTCCTCCTTCCTCCTTGGTTTGGCCGGCGCCCAAGCTTCACCCTTCTTTCTATGGATTAGGTTGGTTTGGGAAATTAGGGTTTTCCCTTCCATTAGTGGGCAGCAAGAAACCCTAGAGTTTTCCTTTCCTTGGTTGGGCGGCTAGGTTATGGAGGGGAAAGTGGGCGGCAACTATAGGAGAGGATATCTTCTTCTTCTTCCTAGGGTGTTGCCAGCTCCTAGATCTTTTCCCTCTACCTTGGTCGGCGCTCAACCTATTCCTCTCATCCTCTTCTTATTCTCTTTGGACCGGTGGCAAACATCATGCTTGGAGCTTGATGGTTGGTCCTAGATAAGAGATGAGTTTTGTTTCCATTTTGTTCTCTCTATTCTTAGGGTCGGCGGCATCAATCCTTTGTGGATTGGTGGTTGGCTCAAGCAAGAAGGGAAAGAGAGTTCTTCTTTCTTTGGATTGAAGAAGATCTAGGATGCTTCAACTTGTAGAGGATCTTCGCCCACACGAAGTCTACAAGGAGGTTAGGACATACGATAGAAGATCAAGAGGTATAAAAGTTTTATAACTTTTATTATCATTCTTTGCATGTTCTTATTGATATGCTAGCTTATGTTCTTTATGTTAGTATATGTTGATTATACTAGTTTACATTTGTATGTATTTGTATAATCATGGACCCCGAAGATAAACATAAAAACCGGCGATCCGTCCGTCGTCTCTTCCGCGGCTAACCGACTAGAAGAGTTGTGTTGCTTGAACAACTAGTTTGTTCAAGAGATCGCTCATGTTGTTAGCACGACGACATTTTGGTTGTGCTTAGGGAACTCATCCCATCCGGATTAGTTTTTCATTGGTGAAAATTTTAATCCGGGGACATGGGAGCCAATGAGCCTCTGAGGAATAGTACGTTGCCAACAAATATAACGTAGTTCGGAACCGAATGATTCCTACTCTACGGATCAGGCTGAAATGAGCCCTAGCGATGTCAATCACACACCACTACTCAAATAGCTCCTTCTCGAAACAATCTGAAGGTGGAGAAACCTCGTACAAGTATTCTTACAAAAAACAAGAATGAAATACAAGAAATTATAAATGAAATACAACAAGAGAAGTAAAGAACACTTTACAAAAACTCTTTTGGATACTTTCTTGTTGATTGCCTTGGACTAGCCTTGAAGACCCTGATTTGCAAGAACAAATCGCTCCAAATCGTCCAAGAAAATTGGTGCCAAAACCTTCCCTTCGTGCTCCTTTCAAACTTGCAACTCGGGCTGATTTTCGTCTATCAGTCGATTGCTTGGGACCATCAATCGACTGATGCCACTATTGTCGTGAGACAACGGCTCGATCCACGCTGGAAAAATCTAACGGATAGATCATCAGTCGACTGATCATGCCCATCAGTCGACTGATGGCTCAATCAGTCGAGTGGTTGACGCGATCACTCGACTGAAGAACCTTCTGTGGTAGAAATCCCGACCATCACCAATCACGCCCTTGAAGTCGATCACGAGGCCATCACGATCGCTTAATGCCGGGCAATGACTTCTAGGCCAACTTCCAGCAGTCAAACCTAGTCGACTCCCACCAGTCGACTGATCCTATGTCCCAGTTGACTGATACACCTCAAACATGAGATTTTAACCCAAGTATGGTGCCCCCATACTTGCTAGACAACCCGTAGCCTAGACCTAAGCCTTCTAACCACCTCCGTCAGCCTCGCGCCTATCGGATCCCTCCAAGTCATCCATGATGTTCATTCATATGCTAGCCTTTAGGTGCTTTTATCGGCTATTGTCATGCTAACGGTGTCTACACCGCCAAGGCACATTGGACTTACGTTGCCAAGACTCCGCTTGGACTTTACGCCGCCAACCATTGGACTTATGCTGCCAAGACTCCACCCTTGGACTTTACGTCGCCAATATTACCCTTGGACTTCTTAAATGCCAAGACTCAAGCTTGGACTTTCCCTTGCCAACCCATGTTGGACTTTCCATGCCAAGACCCATGCTTGGACTTTCCATGCCAAGTACTCAAGACTTGGACTTTCCCAATGCCAAGTGTCCCACTTGGACTTTCCATGACAGTGGTCAAACCATCGTTAAACATCAAATACTAACCTGGGTTGATTGCATCAGTAATCTCCCCAACACATGTCAGACATCAATGTCAGACATCCATGTCAAACATCAAAACACTACTCGAGTCAAACTCGAGTCTGGTCAATCATGACCTGGGCCGATTGCACCAACATGACTCTCATTTACGTGACCCAGGCGACAATGCCAGAGATATATTTGGTTTAGATCATTTGATTTGAACCATTTAGTATTTATGTTATAGATTGGGGTTTCAAGATCTAGAAGGTAGAGACCATTCACAAGGTGTGCACTACAAAAAAATATATCATTTAAATAAATGGAACAACACTTGTCCTTTATTACTGAAGGTCGAAGCTTCGCTTCCTTTTTCAACTTGGTCGCTTGTGCATGGCGATCCTATCTACGTCTCCAGATTAAAAAAAATTAATCCTTGACGAAGACGGATTACCCAAGCAACCGATCCATCATCGTGCTATTTGATTCGAGTGGTCTCTTGAACAAACTTGTTGTTCAAGCAACCTAACTCTTTTCCTCGATTAGCTGCGGAATAGTTGATGTACGAATCACAGGTTTTTGTGTTTATCTTCGGGGTCCAAGTAAATTAGCCACATACAATTACATACAAATTGCATAGAACAAGAAAGAAACTTAAACAAGAATTATACCTCTTGGTCTTCTATTGTATGACCTATCCTCCTCTTGAATGTTGTATGGGCAACGATCCTCCAAGAGTTGAAACTTCCTAGATCTCGTTCTTCCCTTCCTTGTTCGCTACGAACAAAGGGAAGAATACTCAACACTTATCCTATCTAGCCCCGACCACCAAGCCACCAAACTTGTTGTTTCCGTCGGCCAAGGAGAGGATGAAGGAATTGGTGCTGGCCCTCTCCAATGGAAAGGAACCGCTGGCTCTAAGGAAAGGAAGAGGAGGTGGAAGCACCGGCCAAGTTAGGAAGAAGGAGAACAAAACCTAAGCTTCCAACTTTGTTGCCGCCGGCCCTAGAAGGAGCAAACCCTAGCAACCAATGCTTGCCGCCCCAAACCCTAGCACAACTCCAAAACCCTAGAAGCCTTGCCGCCCAACTCCAAAAACCCTAGCACTTGGATATCTCATCCAAGCCTCTTCCAACCTCTATTTATATATCTAGGCCAAACCTCCATTAATCGTGTCCGTTGGATCTAGGTTTCATGAGGATTTTAATAGGCTACAATAGGGACCATGAGGAGGAGTTGGATCTTGGCCACCCAATGGTTCCGGCCCACATAAAATCCGATCCATTAATGATAATTCATTCCACTAGAGGATTATCATTGATCTACCTCACCAACCCCCATAAATAAATATGGGCTCCATATATTAATTGTACAAATGTCTCCCCATGTTTAAGATATCGAATGTTCGTCAATTAATTAATTTATTGACAATTAATTAATCAACATCTAACTTCATGAGTAGTACCACTCAACCTTATCATCATGCCGGACCAAGTCCACCTGTAGGGTTTACATGATGATCCTTATGAGCTCCTCAAGGGGACATCATCATCCTAATACATAGGACACGGTTTCCTCCTATAATCAATGACACACCATGTAAATAATATTATTTTCCAACTTACCAAGCCTATCGATTTAATCTATAAATCTCGCTCATTGGTAAATCAAAGAAATAAATACTAAGTACATATGCCCGTTATTATATCGGGATTAAGAGCATGTACACCATAATATCTGAGGTCTGATTCAATTATATAGTCAGCAATAAATTGAATCACCTCTAAGTCAGTCCAGCTCAATACACACAAAGTGTACTAGTGTAATTCTATGGTCAAGACAAACCAATACCAAATTACACTACAACTATACCAATGGTTTGTCCAAAACCATCTCGGTTGTGAGCCTTTACTTATACTCTACAAGGAACTGATAACATGCTCTTCCGTGTGACACCACACATCATGTTATCTACAATGTAATGTATTAAATAATATGCATAACCATAAATATGCAAACAATGATCATGTGATTCTTATTTCAAAAATAAAAATGTTCATATAAAGAATAGACTTTTCAGTATACATCCCAACAATCTCCCACTTATACTAAAAGACTATGTTGTCCTCATACTGCCATACATCTTCTCATTCCCTCCACATGCCTATCAAAAGCTCTTACTAGAAGGGTCTTAATGAAAGGATCTGCCAAGTTATCCTCTGATGCAATCTTGGCGACAGCAACTTCTACCCGCTTTACGATCTCTCGTATCAAGTGGTACTTGCGCTCTATGTGTTTACTTGCCTTATGGACTCATGGTTCCTTCGAGTTTGCAACTGCACCACTATTATTACAATAAATTGTGATAGTTCTGGGCAAACTAGGAATCACATCCAACTCCATCAAGAAGTTTCTGAGTCATACAACTTCTTTGGCTACCTCAGAGGCTGTCACATACAAAGCTTCCATGGTGGAGTCCGCTACGCATTTCTGCTTGACACTTTTCCATACAATGGCTCCACCTCCCAAAGTAAACACAAAACCTGAGGTAGACTTACTGTTATCCCTATCTGATTGCAAGTTGGAATCTGTGTAACCCATAGGGAGTAATTGATCTGCCTAGTATACCAGCATATAATCCCTAGTCCTTCTCAGGTACTTCAATATATGCTTTACCACAGTCCAATGTCCTTATCTTGGATTACTCTGAAATCTGCTAACCATGCCCACGGCAAAGCAGATATCCAGCCTCGTACATAACATAGCATACATGAGGCTTCCTACCGCTGAAGCATAAGGAACTGCCTTCATCTCCTCTATCTCCTTAGATGTTCTAGGACATATCTCTTTAGATAAAGGTACTCCATACCTAAAAGGTAGAAAACCTTTCTTGGAGTTCTGCATGCTAAAATGAGCCAAAATGGTATATATGTATGAAGCTTGAGATAAGCACAACATCCTTTTCCTGCAATCCCTTATAACCTTGATCCCAAGGATGTGTCCCACTTCTCTCATGTCCTTCATATCAAACTGTTTGGACAACCATACTCTTATGTCTGATAACACTTTGACATTGTTGTCAATTAACAAAATGTCATCTACGTATAGTACAAGAAATATCACTACGTTTCCGTCACATTTCTTGTATACAAAAGACTCATCCGGACTTTGAATAAATCCATAAGACTAGATTACCTCATCAAAGCGGATGTTCCAAGATCTCGAAGCTTGCTTCAATCCATAAATGGATCGATTAAGCTTGCACACAAGATACTCTTTTCCCTTTGCAATGAATCCCTCTAGTTGCACCATATAGATGTTTTCCTCAAGACTTCCATTAAGGAAAGTTGTCTTGACATCCATCTGCCACACCTCATAATTCATATGAGCATCAATAGATAAGAGAATCCGGATAGACTTAAGCATGGCTACCGGCGAAAAGGTCTCCTCATAATCGATACCCTCTTCTGAGTATACCCTTTCACAACAAGCCTTGCTTTGAAGGTCTCAACCTTCCCGTCTATTACTCTCTTTCTTTTGTAGATCCACTTGCATTCAATGGTTTTGACACCATTAGGTGGTTCTACTAGCTCCCAAACCTGATTTGAATCCATAGATTCTATCTCAGAATTCATTGCACTTTGCCAAGATACCACCTCTTTATCTTGGATTGCCTCGTCATATGTCCAGAGATCAGGTTCATGTTCGCTAGGGACCAAATCAGAAGATTCTCCCAAGAACAAGTATCTATCAGGCTGTCTAACAACCCTTCCACTACAATGAGGTATCACCTGTGTATCCTCTGTGACATGCGGTGCAGTCACTTATGGTATATCCTCTTGAATCGGTGGTACTGAAGTAGTGAATTCCCCTCTCAATTCCTCCAGAACAACCTTACTCATGGGCTTGTGGTTCATCACATAGTCTTCCTCTAAAAATATGGCGTTCGTGCTAACAATCACCCTATGATCTCTAGGACTATAAAACAAACCACCTTTCGCTCCTCTAGGATAGCCTAAAACATGCGCACTTCTGTATGAGATTCCAACTTACCAGCATCTGCCTTCAGAACATGTGCTGGACTCCCCCAAATCCAAATATGTCTCAGACTAGGCTTTCGCCCAGTCCACAATTCTGTGGGAGTAGAAGGCACTGATTTAGATGGTACCAAGTTCAGAATATATAATGTCGTATCTAGAGCATACCCTCAGAACGAATCTGATAACTCAGAATAACTCATCATCGATCTAACTATCTCCATAAGAGTCCTATTCCTTCGCTCTGCTACACCATTCTACTGGGGTGTGCCAGGTGCAAACAATTGGGATTGAATCTCAGCCTCTGATAAGTAATTCCTAAACTCTCCCAAGAGGTACTCACCACCACGATCAGATCGTAGTGTCTTGATACTTTTACCTTGACGTTTTTCCATATCAGCCTTGAATTCTTTGAACCTGTCAAAGCATTCAGACTTGTGGCGCATCAAGTAAATGTATCTATATCTTGAATAATTGTCTATAAAAGAGATGAAATATTCAAAATCACCTCTAGCCTGGATAGACATAGGACCACACAAATCAGAATGAACCAATTCCAACACATCTTTTGCTCTATATCCCTTGGCCTTAAAAGGCCTCTTGGTCATTTTACCTTCCAAGCAAGATTCGCAATTTGGAAAATCTTCCACCACTAATGAACCCAAAGGTCCATCAGCTATCAACCTTTAAATTCTACTCAGGTTAATATGACCTAACCTTAGATACCAAAGATACGTTTGGTTCATTTTCGAAGGTTCTTTTCTCTTATTAAATTTAGAAGATGAGTTATTTACTTCTATTTGCATCGTGGGAGCTTTTGGTTCAAGTGTATATAAATTGCCTACCAACGCACCAGAACAGATAATCTCCCTATTCCTTTTTATAACAACTCTATCATTAAAAGAAATAAAATATCCATCCAAAAACAATTTAGAAACTGAAATTAAATTCTTTCTAAATAAAGGTACATAAAGGCAATTTCTCAGAACCAAAGTTTTATTCCTATAAAAAGATAAATAAACATCTCTCACTGCAATAGTCGCCACCTTCGTAGCATCGCCCAAGTAAATGGTAATCTCCCCCTCAACTAGTTGTCTAGTTTCCTGGAACCCCTGCAAAGTATTGCAGACATGATCCGTGGCTCCCGTATCTACACACCAGGTGTCAGTAGATAACACCGCTAAACATGTTTCAATGACTAAACCAAAGGATATACCTTTGTTCTGCTTCCGGTTGGGGCAGTCCTTCTTCCAATGTCCAGTCTGCTTGCAAGTGAAGCACTTGCCTTTCGGCTTCTTCACTCCTCCCTAAGATCCTCCCACCACCTTTGCTCCACCTTGTTTCTTCTTCTTCTTGCCTTTCGTCTTAGAAGTAGAAACCATCTGAGCAACCATGGCCTGAGCCTGAGCACTCTGACGAAAAAGTCTCTCTGTCGCTTGGAATTCTGTCAGAAGCTCCGCCAACGAATACAAACTCTTGTTCATGTTGTAGTTCAGGCGAAACTGCTCAAAACTCCTAGGTAGAGATTGGAGAATGATATTGACCTAGGTTTCCCCATCGATCTCAGCTCCAAGGACTTTTAGTTCATTCAAATGAGCCATCATCTTAGAACATGATCCCTCACAGGTATTCCCTCAACCATGGTGGTCGTCATCAAGTTCTTCATGGCTTCCTGCCTAGCAACCTGATTCTGATGTCCGAAAAGTTCCTTGAGATTGAGCATCATGTCATAAGCAGTAGGCATGGCTTGATGCTGATGTTGCAATACATTTGACATAGAAGCCAAAATGTAACACCGCGCCATCTCATCAGCCTTTATCCACTTCTTATAACTCTCTTTCTCCTTTTCCCCAGAATCATCCGTAGGCTTAGGAGGACACTCTTCGAGAAGTACATACTTGTACTCCTCAACAGTCAAGACTATCCAGATTCCTTTTCCAATCCACATAGTTAGGTCCAGTAAGTTTATTTTCCTTTAGTATCACAGCAAGTGGGTTGAAAGTCATTTTTAAAAAACCTAAGAATCACATAGATCAAAATATTAGATTTCAAAAATTTATTGATTCCTCAAACAATAAAATTTTAAAATCAACCAACACCTCAAAACACCGAGAATATTGTATGCCACGATAGTATGGACGTATACGAATTCTACATTTGTAATAGGAGATTTTACCCATTAATTTTATTATCCTGTCAACCTTACTTTTTGACAAATAAAGTTAATAGTTGGTTCCTCTTCGGGCCTACAAATAAAAGCAGTGACTCCGATGGGGAGGATACTCCTATTTGCATCTAAGTGTTCACCATTACCCGATACTAAGACAATTATCTCAGATTATGTGTCTTCCGATGGGGAAGTACATACGCTCCTAAATAATTTCCTATAACTATATTTGACCTTGTGATCCATAAAACAAACTCATCCAATGGGGAGGAAGGCACTCAGAGTCGACACGCAAGTTTGTTTGCATCACATGTCAAATTGTAATGGAGGTCATAGGAATTTTTAAAAAAATATCCCTCCCACTTAGTAATTTAAAATGAGGAATTTTCCTAGCACACAACATGCATATCAAACAAGAAGCAATAAATATGAAAAAATATTTTCCAACTATTATGACTTTTGTTTTCCAATATGCCTCCCGTCGTGTCACCATCTCGTCCGCTGCTCCATATACCATGTACAAGCCATCCAGAGATCCAAGTCGAGAATAATTAATTTAATTTACATCCATCGATCCTATCCTCCACAAAGGAGTGTATTTGAAATATAGATCGAAAGTAAACTAAAATAAAAGAGTGGCTAAACAATGTCGTACTTAATTACAAGAAATAAATACTAGCCTCGTCAACCCCGAGGATTCAAATAATATTACAATTACACAGATCCAATCACATACACACACATATAGCCATAATAGTTGGATCTTATGCCTGCAATGAAAAAGTTAGCCTACACATATCCTACTATCATCCGACACATACAATATATGATAAGTACATAAAAGTAACCGAATCCTAAACACATAAAACTGGAAACCATGGCTCTGATACCACTTGAAGGTCGAAGCTTCGCTTCCCTTTTCAACTTGATCGCTTGTGCATGGCGATCCTATCTAAGTCCTCGGATTAAAAAAAATAATCCTTGATGAAGACGGATTACCCAAGCAAACAATCCATCATCGTGCTATTCGATTCGAGTGGTCTCTTGAACAAACTTGTTGTTCAAGCAACCTAACTCTTTTTCTCTGTTAGTCGCGGAATAGATAATGTACGGATCGCTGGTTTTTGGGTTTATCTTCGGGGTCCAAGTAAATTAGCCACATACAATTACATACAAATTGCATAGAACAAGAAAGAAACTTAAACAAGAATTATACCTCTTGGTCTTCTATTGTATGACCTATCCTCCTCTTAAACGTTGTGTGGGCAACGATCCTCCAAGAGTTGAAACTTTCTAGATCTCGTTCTTCCCTTCCTTGTTCTCTCCGAACAAAGGGAAGAATACTCAACACTTCTTCTCCTATCAAGTGCCGACCACCAAGCCACCAAACTTGTTGTTGCCGCCGGCCAAGGAGAGGATGAAGGAATTGGCGTCGACCCTCTCCAATGGAAAGGAACCGTCGGATCTAAGAAAAGGAAGAGGAGGTGGAAGCACTGGCCAAAGCTTGAGGGAAGAAGTCGCTGGCCAAGTTAGGAAGAAGGAGAACAAAACCTAAGCTTCCAACTTTGTTGCTGCCAACCCTAGGAGGAGCAAACCCTAGCAACCAATGCTTGCCACCCCAAACCCTATCACAACTCCAAAACCCTAGAAGACTTGCCGCCCAACTCCAAAAACCCTAGCACTTAGATATCTCGCCCAAGCCTCTTCCAACCTCTATTTATAGATCTAGGCCAAACCTCCATTTAATCGTGTCCATTGGATCTAGGTTTCATGAGGATTTTAATAGGCTACAATAGGGACCATGAGGAGGAGTTGGATCTTGGCCACCCAATGGATCTGGCCCAGATAAAATCTGATCCATTAATGATAATTCATTCCACTAGAGGATTATCATTGATATACCTCACCAACCCCCATAAATAAATATGGGCTCTATATATTAATTGTACAAATGTCTCCCCGTGTTTAAGATATCGAATGTCCGTCAATTAATTAATCAACATCTAACTCCATGAATAGTACCACTTAACTTTATCATCATGCCGGACTAAGTCCACCTGCAGGGTTTACATGATGATCCTTATGAGCTCCTCAAGGGGACATCATCATCCTAATACATTAGACACAATTTCCTCCTATAATCAACGGCACACCATGTAAATAATATCATTTCCCAACTTACCGAGCCTATCGATTTAATCTATAAATTTCGCCCATTGGTAAATCAAAGAAATAAATACTAAGTACATGTGCCCATTATTATATCGGGATTAAGAGCATGTACACCATAATATCCGAGGTCTGATTCAATTATGTAGTCAGCAATAAATTGAATCACCTCTAAGTCGGTCCAGCTCAATACACATAAAGTGTACTAGTGTAATTCTATGGTCAAGATAAACCAATACCAAATTACACTACAACCATACCAATGGTTTGTCCAAAACCATCTCGGTTGTGAGCCTCTACTTATACTCTACAAGGAACTGATAAGATGATCTTCCTGTGACACCACACACCATGTTATCTACAATGTAATGTATCAGACAATATGCATAACCATAAATATACAAACAATGATCATGTGATTCTTATTTCAAAAATAAAAATGTTCATACAAAGAATAGACTTTTCAGTATACATCCCCCCAACAATTACAAATGAGAAACCTTTCTTGTCTAAACAAGAAACAGAGATAATGTGTTTAGTCAAGGCAGGCACATAACAACATTCTTCTAGTTCTAAGATAAGCCCAGTGGGCAAAGATAAGGAATATGTACCTACAGCGATGGAGACAACTTTTGCTCCATTGCCTACCCGTAGGTCCACTTCGCTCTTTGTCAATGATCTAGTCTTTCGAAGGCCCTGTACATTGGTACAAATGTGATAAGCACAGCCAGTATCTAATACCCAAGAAGACGAGATAGATAAATTGACTTTGATAACATATATACTTGAGGCAGAAGTCTCACTTCTCTTCCTTTTCATCTCTTCCAGGTATAGCATGCAGTTTCTCTTCCATTGTCCAGTCTCACCGCAATGGAAGCATTCCCCTTCCTTAGACACCCCTCCTTTAGGTTTCAATGCATTTGCCTTGCCTTTGCCTTTGGCTTGGGTCTTACCCTTACCTTTAGGCTTCTGCTTGCCTTTGCTTTTGTTCACCATCAAAATGGTACTAGACTTTGCCTTCTTAAGGTTGAGTTTGGCAGTTCACAACATGCTCAACATCGCAGGTAAAGGCTTGTCAATTTCATTCATGTTGTAATTCATGACAAATTGATTGTAACCTTTTGGCAGTGACTGCAGAACAAGGTCAGTGGCCAGCTCTTTGCCTAATGGAAATCTCAATCTCTTTAGGTTCTCAACGTACCCAATCATCTTGAGTACATGAGTGCCTACGGGAGTTCTTTCTTGCATCTTGTATTGAAACAAGGCCTTTGATACTGTTGGGATGTATACTGAAAAGTTTATCTTTTGTATGAACATCTTTATTTTTGAAATAAGAATCACATGATCATTGTTTGCATATTTATGGTTATGCATTTTGTCTAATACATTACATTGTAGATAACATGGTGTGTAGTGTCACACAGGAGATCATGTTATCAGTTCCTTGTAAAGTATAAGTAAAGGCTCACAAGCGAGATGGTTTTGGACAAACCATTGGTATGGTTGTAGTGTGATTTGGTATTGGTTTATCTTGACCATAGAATTACATTAGTACACTTTGTGTGTATTGAGCAGGATCGACTTAGAGGTGATTCGATTTATTGCTGACTACATAATTGAATTGGAACTCGGATATTATGGTGTACATGCTCTTAATCTCGATATAATAACGGGCACATATACTTAGTATTTATTTCTTTGATTTACCAATGGGAGAGATTTATAGAGTAAATCGATAGGCTCAGTAAGTTGGGAAATAATATTATTTACATGGTGTGTCATTGATTATAAGAGGAAATTGTATCCTATATATTAGGATGATGATGTCCCCTTGAGGAGCTCATAAGGTTCATCATGTAAACCCTGCAGGTGGACTTAGTCCGGCATGATGATAAGGTTGAGTGGAACTACTCATGGAGTTAGATGTTGATTAATTAATTGTCAGTAAATTAATTAATTGACGGACATTCGAGATCTTAAACACGGGGAGATATTTGTCCAATTAATATATGGAGCTCATATTAATTTATGGGGGTTGGTGAGGTAGATCGATGATAATCCTCTAGTGGAATGGATTATCATTAATGGATCGGACTTTATGTAGGCTTGATCCATTGGGTGGCCAAGATCCAATACCTCCTCATGGTCCCTATTGTAGCCTATTAAAACCCTCATGAAGCCTAGATCCAATGATGGAAAATGAAACTCTAGATTCAACGGTGGAGGTTAAATCTCTAGATCCGACGGTGGAGATTAAATCTCTAGATTCGACGATTGAGATTAAATCTCTAGATCCGACGGTGGAGATTAAAAGGAGGCTCAAGCCTAACTCTATAAATAAGGGCTTAGGGCTTGGGCGTGGAGATCATAAGACAAGGGTTAGGGTTTTGGACTTGGCTTGAGAGGAGAGGTGGGTGGCAACCCTAGGATTTCCTCTTCCTGTTGGGCGGCGGCAACTAATTCTAGGGTTTGGGGCTCCTCTTGGCCGGCAACATCTCAACCACCCTCTCTCTCTCTAGATCGGCAGAAACTCCTCCCTCTCTCTCTCTCTCTCTAGGTTGGCCAGCGGCAACCTTTCTTCAAGGTTGACAAGCGCTCCTACATCCACTCATTGGCCGGCGGCAACATCAAGCTTGGAGCTGAAGGTTTTGTGGAACCGAAGCTCTGTACCACTTGAAGGTAGAAAACTTCGCTTCCCACTTCAACTCGGTCGCTTGTTCATGGCGATCCCGTCTACGTCCCCGGATAAAAAAAAAATTATTCTTGACAAAGATGGATTACCCAAGCAACCGTTCCGTCGTCGTGCTATTCGATTAGAGTGGTCACTTGAACAAACTTGTTATTCAAGCAACTAACCTCTATTCTATGATTAGCTGCAGAATAGACGATGTACGGATCGCCGATTTTTGTGTTTGTATTCGGGGTCCAAGTAAATTAGCCACATACCATACATACAATATACAAAGAAACAAAAGGAAAGCAAAACAAGAATTATACCTCTTATTTACCTCAAGGTCTTCTATCGTATGTCCTATCCTCATCTTGGACGTTGTGTGGGCAACGATCTTCCAAGAGTTGAAGCCTCCTAGATCACGTTCTTCCCTTCTTTGCTCGCTCCGAACAAAGGGAAGAATAGAACAAAGCTCTTCTTCCTATCTAGAACCGGCCACCAAGTCAATGGACTTGATGTTGCCGTCGGCCAAGGAGGAGAAAAGGATCGTCGACCAACCTTGAAGAGAGGTTGCCGCCGAACAAAGGAGAGGAGAAAGCACCGGCCAAAGCTTGAGGGAGAGAGTCACCGGCCAAGGAAAGGAGGAGAAGAAGAAAACCTAAGCCTCCCTTCTTGTTGCCGCCAGCCCTAGGACGAGCAAACCTTAGCAAGCTTGCCGCCCCAAACCCTAACCCTAGAAGCCTTGTCGCCCAGCCAAAACCTAAGATCCCTTGTGTATGCTTGCCGCCCACCCCTTAAGCCTCCTTTTATAGAGCTAGGATTAAGCCTCCTTTTAATCTCAACCGTCGGATCTAGGGATTTAATCTCAACCGTCAGATCTAAAGATTTAATCTCCACTGTTGGATCTAGAGATTTAATCTCCACCTTCGGAACTAGAGTTTCATTTTCCATCATCGGATCTAGGCTCCATGAGTGTTTTAATAGGCTACAATAGGGACCATGAGAAGGAGTTGGATCTTGGCCACCTAATGGATCAAGCCCATATAAAGTCTGATCCATTAATGATAATCCATTCCACTAGAGGATTATCATTGATCTACCTCACCAACCCCCATAAATTAATATGGGCTCCATATATTATTTGTACATATATCTCCCCGTGTTTAAGATCTCGAATGTTCATCGATTAATTAATTTATTGACAATTAATTAATCAACATCTAACTCCATGAGTAGTACCACTCAACCTTATCATCATGTCAGACCAAGTCCACCTGCAGGGTTTACATGATGATCCTTATGAGCTCCTCAAGGGGACATCATCATCCTAATATATAGGACTCGGTTTCCTCCTATAATCAACGATACACCATATAAATAATATCATTTCTCAACTTACCGAGCCTATCGATTTACTCTATAAATCTCACCCATTGGTAAATCAAAGAAATGAATACTAAGTATATATGCCCGTTATTATATCGAGATTAAGAGCATGTACAACATAATATCTGAGGTCCGATTCAATTATGTAGTCAGCAATAAATTAAATCACCTCTAAGTCGGTCCAACTCAATACACACAAAGTGTACTAGTGTAATTCTATGGTCAAGACAAATCAATACCAAATCACACCACAACCATACCAATGGTTTGTCCAAAACCATCTCGGTTGTGAGCCTTATACTTTACAAGGAACTGATAACATGATCTCCCATGTGACACTACACACCATGTTATCTACAATATAATGTATTAGACAATATGTATAACCATAAATATGCAAACAATGATCATGTGATTCTTATTTCAAAAATAATGATGTTCATACAAAAGATAGACTTTTTAGTATACATTCCAACAATCTCCCACTTATACTAAAAGACTATGCTGTCCTCATACTGTCATACATCTGATTCTCATTCCCTCCACATGCCTATCAAAAGCTCTCGCTGGAAGGGCCTTAGTGAAAGGATCTGCTAGGCTATCCTCTGATGCAATCTTTGCCACAGCAACTTCTCCTCGCTTTATGATTTCTCGTATCAGGTGGTACTTGCACTCTATGTGTTTACTTGCCTTATGGGCTCGTGGTTCCTTCGAGTTTTTAACTGCACCACTATTATCACAATAAATTGTGATAGTTCTGGACAAATCAGGAATCACTTCCAAGTCCATCAAGAAGTTCCTGAGCCACACAGCTTCTTTGGCTGCCTCAGAGGCTGCCACACACTCAGCTTCCATGGTAGAGTCCGCCATGCATTTCTACTTGACACTCCTCCATACAATGGCTCCACCTCCCAAAGTAAACACAAAACCTGAGATAGACTTACTATTATCCCTATCTGATTAGAAGTCGAAATCTGTGTAACCCACAGGGAGTAATTGGTCTGCCTGATAAACTAGTATATAATCCCTAGTCCTTCTCAGGTACTTCAATATATGCTTTACCGTAGTCCAATGTCCCTATCCTAGATTACTCTGATATTTGCTGACCATGCCCACGGCAAAGCAGATATCCGATCTCGTACATAGCATATCATACATGAGGCTTCCTACTGCCAAAGCATAAGGAACCGCCTTCATCTCCTCTATCTCCTTAGATGTTCTAGGACACATCTCCTTAGATAAAGGAACTCCATGCCTGAAAGGTAGAAAACCATTCTTGGAGTTCTGCATGCTAAAACAATCCATAATGGTGTCTATGTATGAAGCTTGAGATAAGCACAACATATTTTTCCTATGATCCCTTATAACCTTGATCCCAAGGATGTGTCCCACTTCTTCCAAGTCCTTCATATCAAACTATTTGGACAATCATACCCTTACGTCCGATAACACCTTGACATTGTTGCCAATTAACAAAATGTCATCTACGTATAGTACAAAAAATACCACTACATTTCCGTCACATCTCTTGTATACACAAGACTCATCCAGACTTTGAATAAATCCATAAGACTAGATTACCTCATCAAAGCGGATGTTCCAAGATCTCGAAGTTTGCTTCAATCCATAAATGGACCGATTAAGCTTGCACACAAGATGCTCTTTTCCCTTTGTAATGAATCCCTCTGGTTGCTTCATATAGATGTTCTCCTCAAGACTTCCATTAAGGAAAGCTGTCTTGACATCCATCTGCCACACTTCATAATCCATATGAGCAGCAATACATAAGAGAATCAGAATAAACTTAAGCATGGCTACCGGCGAAAAGGTATCATCATAATCGATGCCCTCTTTCTGAGTATACCCCTTCGCAACAAGCCTCGCTTTGAAGGTCACAACCTTCCCGTCTATTCCTCTCTTTCTTTTGAAGATCCACTTGCATCCAATGACTTTTACACCATTGGGTGGTTCTACTAGCTCTCAGACCTGATTTGAATCCATAGATTCTATCTCAGAATTCATCGCACTTTGCCAAGATACCGCATCTTTATCTTGGATCGCCTCGTCATATGTCCAGGGATCAGGTTCATGTTCACTAGGAACCAAATCAGAAGATTCTCCCAAGAACAAGTATTTATCAGGCTGTCTAACAACCCTCCCACTACGACGAGGTATCACCTGTGTATCCTCTGTGACACGCGGTGCAGTGACTTGTGATATATCGCCTTGTACCGGTGGTATTGAAGCAGTGACTTCCCCTCTTAATTCCTCCAGAACAATCTTACTCATGGATTTGTGGTTCATCACATAGTCTTCTTCTAGAAATCTGGCGTTCGTACTGACGATCACCCTCTAATCTCTAGGACTATAAAACAAACCACCTTTCGTTCCTCTAGGATAGCCAACGAACATGCGCACTTCTGCATGAGGTTCCAACTTACCAGTATCTGCCTTCAGCACATGTGCTGGACTCCCCTAAATTCGAATATGTCTCAAACTAGGCTTTTGCCCAGTCCACAATTCTGTGAGAGTAGAAGGCACTGATTTAGATGGTATCAAGTTCAGAATATACACTGTCGTATCTAGAGCATATCCCCAGAATGAATCTAACAACTCAGAATAACTCATCATCGATCTACCATCTCCATAAGAGTCCTATTCCTTTGCTCCTCTACACCATTCTGCTGGGGTGTGCCAGGTGCAGACAATTGGGATTGAATCGCAGCCTCTGATAAGTAATTCCTAAACTCTCTCAAGAGGTATTCACCACCACGATCAGATCGTAGTGTCTTGATACTTTTATCTTGACATTTCTCCACATCAGCTTTGAATTCTTTGAACTTATCAAAGCATTCAGACTTGCGGCGCATCAAGTAAATGTATCCATATCTTGAATAATCATCTATGAAAGAGACGAAATATTCAAAACCACCTCTTGCCTGGATATACATAGGACCATACAAATCAGAATGAACCAATTCCAACACATCTTTGGCTCTATACCCCATGGTCTTAAAAGTCCTCTTGGTCATTTTACCTTCCAAGCAAGATTCGCAGGTTTGGAAATCTTTCACCACTAATGAACCCAGAGGTCCATCAGCTATCAACCTTTGAATTCTGCTTAGGTTATTATGACCTAGCCTTAGATGCCAAAGATATGTTTGGTTCATCTTCGAAGGTTCTTTTCTCTTATTAGAATTAGAAGATGAGTTATTTACTTCTATTTGCATCATGGGAGCCTTTCACTACAACAAAAAATCGAATAGACAACGGTGATAAACCATTATCTATTAGCCAAAAAATCTGTGGTTAATTGACCCGTTGTGGAAAGTGGTTCGGGCAAAGACAACGGTGAAAAACCGTTGTAGATTTAAGGAAAAGACAACGGTGAAAAACTGTTGTCTATTGGTAAAAAAATCCGTGGTAAATCGACCCATTGTGAAAAGTGGTTCGGGCAAAGACAACGGTGAAAAACCGTTGTCGTTTCAAAGAAAAGACAACGGTTTTTAACCGTTGTCTTTGACCAAACCACTATTCACAACGGGGCGATTTACCATGGATTTTTTTGCCAATAGACAACGGATTTTCACCGTTGTCTTTTCCTTAAATCTACAACGGGTTTTCACCGTTGTCTTTGACCGACCCTCGATTTACCACGGTTTTTTTTGCTCATAGACAACGGTTTTTCAGCGTTGTCATTTCTCAACGATTACTCTATAACATAATAAACCGTTGTAGATTTATAGTGTTGCATTTTTAATATAAATCATACAACATCAAAAAGAATTATAGAAAACACATATATACACTCTCACTTGTAGCAATGTAAAGTACAAGGTCACATTACATTTTAAATGATCACTTTTACCGATATATATTAAAAAGTACTGTGGCAAAACAACTACACATCATATGCACCAAAAGTATTTGCATAGCAAAACACTCAGACTAGTCCTTCGCGGGGAAGAATTGATTAAAGATAGTATCAGAGCAGGGAGAACTCCAGTCAAGACCAGAACCAAAAGATGTATGTACATGCACTTAAATCTCTCCTAATCATCAGATATGTGATCTTGTATGCAATCAGCCCACTCCGAACGTACCTCATCAATTTCCTTTGCACCTATCACAGAATTTGCGAACTGCATGTGAAAAAATGAAAATGTAATTAAACGCTATGGTATCAATAAGAAAATTTGAAAATATATCTAATATTACTATTGATCGTAGGGAAGACTTGTCAAAGGATGCGGCGCCTTCAATTATCTCTCTCATATATCGTAAAACAAAATACCCGCATTGAGCTCCATCCGGTTGAAGGGGAACCTGTGATGGAAAAAAATTATAGTAGTTATTCTGATAGTAAAATTTGATACATAAATTATACACGACATAAAAAAAGTTGGAATAAGGGAAAAAAAAATTGGCATTTAATTTCAATTGTCATTAACAGCAAAGTGAGATTTATCTGATTTTAATAGAATAACTAATGACAAGATCTAGAGCAAAGAAGAAGATTTGCATATTTCTTTTAATGATTTAGTAAAAGTTATGACAGGCCTACACAACCTTTGCTTACATTGAAGTAATAATAAATTTGTAATAAGAATTTACTTTTACGATAGTCCTACACAACTTTTATCATTTATTTTTTTTCCTCTTGCAGGAGAATACAGGATGTAAACGGTTTACATGATCTTTCCCGAAATTCCTTGTGCCATAAAGTCACCTGATCACATGATGATTTTCAAGCTGGATTATTTTTTAAAAAATGCAACAATTAAGAGTGATAGTGAGAAAATTATTGCAATGCAAATTAGAAGGGTACTACCAGTATCGCAAGAAATTCAGAAGACAATGTCAATTTGCTCCAGAACACAATGTCGATTGGCAAAACACTCCAGAATATATTAGAGTAAGTAGGCCGATCAGAGCACAATGTCAATTTAGCCACAGTAAAGAAGTAGATCTAGGAAAAACAAAATGTCGGGGAGGAGGTCAGATTAGGTTATGCTTAACAAAAAATAAGGAATTTGTAGATCTAACTTGAACTAATTTGATACCCACCTCAGCCAATTCCAAAATAGATCGGAGTTATCTGAAGATTATCAAAATGCCTACCATGAAAATATTCATCGGTCTGTGTGGATTTCATAAGCAGCCAGATTCTACAATCTCTCTTGCTAGAATCATTTACTGCCAATTAAGTCAGGCCCTTGTCTCAGTTGATCAGCTTATCCATGAGAAAGAATCCGAGGAAAGTAAATTTCATCATCTTTGAAGCAGTTATGGAAGAAAAGGAACATGGAAGAAAAAAAGCGAGAAGGAATAAGACTTTCTTTTCCGCCTATAATTGAGGGCCTTGAGAATGAAAGAAAATTAAGAAGAAGAGCCTGAGTGCAAGAATGAAAGGCTCGAGTTGAACTAGGAAAAGTTAATTCTTCACCGTAGAAGCATGTGAAAAGTCGGAAAGTGAGAGGAAAACAAGGAAAATGATTGAACAATTTGTGGTCGATGATTAAAGAAATCGGTGATGACAAGGTCAAGTAGAAGAACCAAGCAGTGAGTCCAGAAGGCACGTGAAGAGCTGGACGAGGAGAGACAAATTCTTCTTCTCTTCATATTGAGCCAAATATCAATATGAAGAGAAGAATGCAGCTGTTGACCAATTGAGGTGCCAGCTTGAGGCATTTCTAGTAACTAAAAGAACAAAAGAAACAGAAAATGAGCCATGGAATCTGATTTGTGACGTGGAAAATGATATCCCAACACAAATGGTGCACCGAAGCAGGAGCAGTAGCCTAGGTAAGCTAATTGTGGACAATAAAGATCTAGATGAAGAAAACTGCCTGGTGTAAAACATACCTTGATTATTTCCCACAAAGGGTGTTTCTTCCCATGCTTGCCAATCTCTGTGTTGAACAATTTCAAGGCCCTTCATAAAATCATAAAAGATTATAGACTTTTAGTGCATATAGTATATATAAAAAAATTATAATAAATATTGACAATATTTTGCTACTAAAACTTACATCTTCACAACATTCTTCCAAGTCTCATCACGATTACGATCGAGAGGATCCAACAACGAAACAACCTCTTTGTGAGGATCGATGATATCAAAATCCAATGGAAACTACATATATACACAATAGTAATGCATGTAATTAAGCAAGTGTTTATCAAAGTAAAAAAATTAGCATTCCACCTCTATTTTACACACCCTATGTTAACTGGAACCAAAACTAGTTGGTTTGGTGGTGTGCCATTCAACCTAGCTGCCAAACCAAGGGCCCTCTTATCAACTAATGTGAAGTGACACCCAACAACATATGGATCCACAAATCTAAACCTCTCCAGCTTATTTTCCTCCTTCATCTTTTTATATAAATGCCTACCATTTAAACATACAACAAAATGCATAAGACCATGATAAATAAAACTCATAAATCAATAGTCAAAGTATTAGTACATGAAAACAATATACGTACCATATGTACACAACTATGCAATTGTATGAAATTGGTGCCAAGTTGCAGAAAGGAATGATGTCTTGAAGGCAAACACTGGCTTCGAACTTACCACCAAATACATCATACTCCAACATAAATTTCATAGACTGGTGATCATGAAGAGCACGCTTGCAATAACAATACAACAGCCATAGTGATCTAGGCATATTTGATGATCGCATCAATAATGATTGCACATTTGGTGATTGCAATCGATGCTTCCTTTTACAGTCAGTTTTTTCCTTGACCTTCTAGTTTATGAAAACATATACTTGTTAGGCACTTGTATAGCTAAATTTAAATTGATTGTAGCATTTGAAGAATCTTGTGTTTGCATCAAGTGTCTGGCTAAGCTACATGTGATCCGATAGCATCACCAATGCTTTGACACGAGGTTGGAATTGGCAAAGGCGGTTTCATCCAATGCTTCATCAACCATTACGAAACAATGGTTCGTATGCTTACTTGGATCACCATTAAGATGCTCATCATCTCCCCCAATATTAACAATTGTACCAAAAGCTACATGGATGCCAGATTCCACACTCAATGCAACTAATTGACCCTTGTAAGACAAAACATAATGCTTGTATAAAAATAAATGTATTTAAATTGGACATTTCAATGATATCATTAAAGATTAAAGATACCTGTAAAGGCTCAGCCTCGTTAATAAACTCCACATCGGCATCACTGTCTGCTTTCATCTCATTTGATAGACCATGATCATAGTTAAACTCATTTTCCTGCAAGGTTGGAGGAAACTTCACACTACAATTTCCCTTCTCATCATTCTCAATCTCGCATTTGCCATTTTTGAAAACCATTGCTTCTAACTTGTTTATCCGATCCTCCTGCTCTAAAATTTTTTTATGTTGCTCCAACAACATATTTTGTTGATCATTAAATACAGCTTGCTGAACGTGAGACCCCCATTTTGACAAGCCAAAGTATGTACTTGGAGTGACGTAAGCTCCAACTGCCCTTATACGCCCACCATGTTCCTTAGATTCAAGTGCAACTGTTAGAATGTCTTGTGTTGGTTCACCAAGCATTAACTTTCCCTCCCTCTTTTGTAAGATACCATCATCCTGCAATGCACAAAAACATATATTGACTAATATTTGGATGGGAACTATTAACATAACAAGCCAAAATCTAAAACATTTACTTACAATTTTTGAGGTTGTTGCCTTCAGTTGATCACCAACAAACTCCCCTTCTTTATTGAGTCGGCCTTTCTTCCAAAGGATAGCTCGGTTGATTTCATTATCAGTAGATAATTCATCCTTCTAATAACAATAACAAATGAATCAATATTATTTAAATACCTCTTCGTTAAGGTATCAAATTTATTGTAAGTGATAATTAAATATTACTTACTATTTCTTCAGCTAGGCGTGCATATCCTTTGCGAGAAAGTCGATGGGGGTATTTGTTTTGGGCTCTCCTTTCCTATTGTTTCTCAATAAACAAGACAAAAATGCATTACCAATCACAATATTCTATTAAGAGTTCATTATTTGAGACATGAGATTTAAAAATCTTACTTTAAATTCATTAGACAAACGACTTATTACGAACTTGCTCCATATGTCTGCTGGAATATTTGATCCTGGAGGTGGCATATGCAACTTCTCTAGAGTTTTGCAATTGGGATAAATATAGTTTTGAGTGAGACTGCTTTTCCATTGGTGCCACTTATCATTTGCCGGGCTCAAACATCCCTTTTTCCAAGCAACATCAACCTTGTACGCCAACTACAAATCCATAAAAAAATGGATAAACATCAAATGTTAATAAACACAAAAAAAAGTATTAGTTTATATTTGAAGAATAAAAGTATGGTCATTTATATTTACATTCACGGCTTCCCACACACGCTCCTTGATGTCAATAGGAACATGCTTCCAAGTATTGTAAGTTATTGGTACTTTCTCTCGAACAATCTGGCCAAGTGAACTTTGCATTTTAACTGCATTTTCCCCAATAGGCTGTCCCAGATTATTGAATTCAACTTTCAGTATAATGCCCTTATTCCTTAGCCTTGAAATATTGTCCATATGTGTAGGACCTCTACTCATTTTGTTTGATTGGGTGGCAGTGGAATCCTGTGTGCAGCCAACATTGTCCTCGTCTAATAAATCAGTGCCAATTTTTTCCTTACCCTTTTCAAGTTTTGTACCTCCTTGTTTGCTTTGATTTTTTGTGATAGAGTTGACAACCTATTAATCACAAAATCTGCACTTTGCAAATATAAGGTAAATATCATAAATTACTGATGGAGATAACAACAAAAATTAAACTTGCAACTTCTGTCTTGTGTGAGTTGACAACAAAAAATTCAGCTTTAGATTAATATAATCTACAATTGGCATGCTTAGTATCCTTATATAAAAGTTCATGAACAGAACTCATATACAAATAAGCAAGTTTATTTTCAACAGGAATATAATCATGTTGCAGTCCACACGTAGCTGAGCTTGCTAAAATATGTGCAAATATTAAGAAAAACAAATAACAAGTAAGCAACACAAAGTTGAAATTCTTACAATCTCCTGTAAGGGTTGATAAATTTGGAGGTGCAGCGACTATCACAAAGGATCAAACTGACATTTCATTATTGTGTTGCAAAATTATCTGACATATAAAGCAGTATCATTTACCAAACCAGATTTGATGCCGGTGTGGTAAACCATCATCAAATTTATGGGATAAAGAGTATCATTTACAGATAACAGATAATAGATAATAGACAAAGTAGTATCATCTACCAAAATAGAAATAATCGAGTGACAAATAAAATAAAGCAATCCCATAAGATATAGCAAATTTATGGGAAAAAAATATAATTCCAATCCAAAGTAACACAAGGTGACACAAAGACAAACCAAAACATTAACGTAGGATTTAAATTTAAATATAATTTCCACACTAAGGTAAAACATCATCAACCCAAGTTCCGTCACAATCTTCACGCATGCACGGTGGTTCATTGTCATCTAATTCATCAACATCCATTATTGGGAGCCCTCGGGAAAAACATTGATAGTTGGTTGCAGTTTCTTCCAAATTATCACCAATAATATTTTCAAAGTAGTCTCTACTAGGAGTTGCAAGTGCAACAGACCATGTGGGATCTTCAGGGTCTTCAAGGTAAAAAACTTGTTTCGCTTGACTACCTAAGATGAATGAATCAGATTTAAACCCTATCCTTTTGAGGTTTACTAATGTGAAACCATGTTCATCTACTTTAATACCACTATTATTATAAACCCAACTACATTTAAACACTGGAATTCGATAGAGATGGTAATCGAGCTCCCATATTTCATCAATAACGCCATAGAATACCATGTCTGACACAATTGGATTCCTATCCTTTGCGCTAGAAAGTTGCATAGTCTTTGCAACTAAGCTTACTCCAGAATTTTGCACTACCCGCACGTCATCACGCTCTTTTGTGTGATAAGTAACCCCAGCAATTAAATATGCAGAATACTTGAATACTCGCGTGCTAGGTCCATGCGCCAACCACTTTAATTGTTCAGAGATTTGATGTGTCGAATGGTTAATTGCATTTGCAACCTATAAATTGCAAAATGCAAAAGTTGAATTATATATTAATCTTCATAAATTATAAATACCCCCATTAATTTGCATGTAACTTACAGTATCACGCAACCACGGAATAAAAGTCCTATTGTGCTCATCTTGTAACCACTTTTTTGACTTTGCTTTCTGATGAAATGTTGCCTTCAAATGAGCCATGTGTAGTTCTTTGTTGAAAACGATTAGATACTAGAATTTAATGTGTCATTTGAAAGTAGCAATGAGTTAGAGAAATTACTCGATATATGGCTCTATCTCATCATTATTTTCTAATACGTGATTTATGTGCTTGCTCCTACTCCTCATGATTGGTGGAGTGCACTCGATCTCGTGATAAAGGTCCGTAAACTCCAATTGACGCATTCCTTGTTGGGATGCCAATAGTGTGCACATTAAGCAGTAGTCCGAGCAAAATTATAGAGCCTCCTCAAAGAATATAACATTCGGCTATACAACCTTGGGTCGATTTGCGATTTGCACATAACCTTTCAATGTTTTCATGAATCTTTCAAATGGGTACATCCATCTATACCAAACTGGTCCACACAATTTAACCTCACGTCATGAGGTGAATAAATAAATGGAGCATGACATCAAAAAATGAAGGAGGAAAATATTTTTCAAGTAAGCACAATGTTGTCACAATATCTCTTTGCATATCATCTAACTTCGAGACATCTATCACTTTGCTACACAACTTGTTGAAGAAAAAGCACAATCGAGTGATAGTATATCTAACATGTTTGGGTAAGACACCACGAATGGCAACTGGAAGTAATCAAGCATCAAAGTGTGACAATCGTGTGATTTCATACCAAAAAGTTGCAATTCCTTCATTGATACAAGGCTTCTAATATTGGATGAATAACCTATAGGAACCTTCATTCCCAACAAGGAGCTACAAAATTTCCTTTTCTCATCTTTACTTAATGTATAACATGCACTGGGCAAAAGTTTTCTTTTCCCCCTCCTTTGGTGCCAATTCCAACCTGACATTCATATCCACAAGGCCTAGGCGTGCTGCTAATCCATCTTTTGTTTTCCCTGGAATGCCAAGTAATGTGCCGACCAAGCTTTCACATTTATTTTTCTCGATGTGCATCACATCAAGAACATGTCGGACATGTAGATGCTCCCAATATGCAAGTTCGAAGAATATTGATTTCTTCTTCCAATATGGATGACTACCATCCTCTGATGCTTGAAGTTTTCTGTTCATTTTTCCCCAACGACAATTAATTTTATTAACTGTTTTGGAAATATCACGACCACTCAATGGTCTCAGTGCAATGTTAAAGTCTTGCTTCCCATCAAATGCTTTCTTTTGCCTTCGATAAGGATGGTTCTCAGGAAGAAACCTTCTATGGCCTATGAATGACATTTTTCTACTATGTTTCAATCTTTTTGCACATGTGTTTTCACCACAGATAGGACATGCATTTTATCCTTTCACGCGACATCCAGAAAGGTTTCCATATGTCGGAAAGTCATTAATTGTCCATAATAAGACTACCTTAAGGGTGAATCTTTCTTGTCGATATGCATCATATGCTTCAATACCTTCTTCCCATAACTGCTTTAAGTCATCAATCAAAGGTGCTAGGTAAACATCAATATCATTCCCTGGCTGTTTAGGACCCGATATCAATAAAGTAAGCATCATAAATTTTCTCGTCATACACAAAAATGGAGGAAGATTGTAAGTGATCAACAAAACTGGCCAACAACTATACGTAGAACTCATCAATCTATGTGGGTTTATTCCATCTGCCGATATGGCCAATCTCAAATTTCTTGGCTCATAAGCAAAATCTGGCCACTTATGGTCGACTACCTTCCAATTGGGTGAATCTGCTGGATGACGCAAATAACCATCACAAGTTCTACTATCAGCATGCCAGGTTAACACCTTAGAGGTTTCTTGGTTTCTAAACATTTTTTGAAATCTTGGAATAGGTGGAAAGTACCAGAGGACCTTTGCAGGAATTCCTTCATTTACTTTTGAATTCTTGCATATCTTCCATCTTGAAAACCCACAAGTAGGACAATTGATACAATCTGTGTATTCCTTCCGATATAAGATACAATCATTAGGACATGCATGTATTTTTTTCATATTCCATACCCAATACAGCCAAGGATTTCTTCGCAGCATACACTGATAAAGGCAATTCATTACCATCTGGAAGCATTTCTCCCAACAAAGAAAGAATGTCTGTGAATCCTTTATCGCTCCAACTATATTTGGCTTTCAAGTTATACAATTTAACAATGGCAGATAACTTTGTAAATTTTGTACATCCAGGATATAAAGGTTTCTCAACATCATGGAGTAGGTTATTGAATGTAGTTGGATTCTCATCATATTCATATGTCGCATTTACCATATCTACAAGCTTCTTATCAAAGAAATTGTTTCACCTTGTTGGCCTTGTTCACTATCATTCATTAAGTTGGTAAATGAGGTTTTTCTCCATGCCATATCCACACTCGTATGTTAAATCCATACCATTACTTCTTAAATGAGCCCTTGTGGCACATGGACAAGATATTGCATTAGAATGAAGGAATACTCAGGTGATAATCTATCCTTGAACATCCATTCTTTGTCCATTCTAGTGCATAAAAACATTAAATGACAATTAAATAAACCTTCATAATACTTAACACCACTAGATCATTAATAAAGCAGCAGTAGATGCTTCAATGTATCAAACTTATATTTCCAGGATAAGAAGGTAATATGAAGTAACTTAAATTTGTATATGATCTAGCTGTCCACCTAAGCTAAAGTTAGAAAGTACAAACAAAGCAGTTGTTCAGTGAATAAAATATAAATTTAAGTAGAAACTAACGATAAATACAGACAAAGCAGCTGTTCAGTGAATTAAATATAAATTTCAGGGGTTGGAAGGTACTATAAAGTAAAAAATTTAAACTAAATTTATAAACATACATTTTATATTATAGAATACCGAGAGAATGGCTTCTAGAATAGATAAATACGATGTACAAACGATGATATAAGGTGAATAATCTTCATGAAGAATAAGGTTGGAACATAACTGGATTTTCTGTATGCGCAGATACCGGATTATCTGTGACAATGAGATTAAGGTTCAATGGATAGAAACAATCCAACTCAAACCTTCTTAACCAATAAAGGTTTGAAGGCACAACATGATAACCCTAAACCAAGAGTTTATGACGCTGAACCTGTTGGGACGGAATCAGGACGCTGAACGATGGACGAAGGTCGACGGACGGAGGTCGAGCAATGGCCGATGGAAAAGGAAGAGAACGAACAGAGGGCGACCAACCGTGAGAATGCGGCGTGGAAGAAGATGGGATGGACGAGCGCGCAACGGAGAACGGGGGAGGTTTTTTGGGAAGTAGAAACCGCGGAGGTTTTCGGAAAGTAAGAACGGCAAAGAAGTTTAGGGAAGATTTATTTAACCTAACAAATTTTTAAATATATATAACAACTTTTAAAAAAAATATTGTTGTAAATATTGTTTAAAAAATATATATATACTTTTAAATATATTGTTGTAAACGTATATATTTATAATTTTTTTAAAAAAAAACTTATTTCCAATAATTTAAAAAAAATAGTATTAATAATTAAAAAAATAATTTCACCGTTGTATTATAATAATAAAATAGTATTAATAGTATTATAAACTTTTAAAATTTTATTGACAACGGTTTAAAACCGTTGTAATATTATCACAACGACAACAAAAAAATTCTCATTGACAACGGTTGATTGCACCGTTGTCCCAACTGTTGTTGAGATAAAAAAAAACCTTAAAGACAACAGTTCTGGAAAACCGTTGTAAAATGTGTTGTTGATTTAAAAAAAAATGCTCAACGACAACGGATACTGTCAAACCGTTGTCTTTTATGTTATATGGGCGCTCAAAGACAACGGTTTTGTCAAAAACCGTTGTCTTTTAACAAAAAGACAACGATTTCCCCTAAAACCGTTGTCTTTGAGGTGTTGTCTTTTAGCATTTTTGTTGTAGTGTTTGGTTCAAGGGTATATAAATTTCTTATCAATGCACCAGAACAGATAATCACCCTATTCTTTTTTATAACAACTCCGTCATTAAAAGAAATAGAATATCCATCCATAAATAATTTAGAAACCAAAATCAAATTCTTTCTAAATAAAGGTACATAAAGGCAATTTTTCAGAACCAAAACTTTATTTCTCTCAAAAGACAAATAAACATCTCCCACTACAACAGCCGCCACCTTCGTAGCATCGCCCAAGTAAACGGTAATCTCCCCCTCAGCTAGTTGTCTAGTTTCCTGGAACCCCTGCAAAGTATTGCAGACATGATCAGTGGCTCCCGTATCTACACACTAGGCGCTGGTAGATAACACCGCTAAACATGTTTCAACGACTAGACCAAAAGATATACCTTTGTTCTGCTTTCGGTTGGGGCAGTCCTTCTTCCAATGTCCAGTCTGCTTGCAAGTGAAGCACTTGCCTTTCGGCTTCTTCACTCCTTCCTGAGATCCTCCCGCCACCTTTGTCGCACCTTATTTCTTCTTCTTTTTGCCTTTCGGCTTAGAAGTAGAAACCTTTTTGGCAACCATGGTCTGAGCCTGAGCACTCTGACGAAAAAGCCCCTCTGTCGCCTAGAGTTCTGTTAGAAGCTCCGCCAACGAATACAACCTCTTGTTCATGTTGTAATTTAGGCGAAACTGCTCAAAACTCCTAGGTAGAGACTAGAGAATGATATCGACCTGGGTTTCCCCATCGATCTCACCTCCAAGGACTTCTAGCTCATTCAAATGAGCCATCATATTGAGAACATGATTCCTCACGGGTGTTCCCTCGATCATGGTGGTCGTCATCAAGTTCCTCATGGCTTCCTGCCTCGCAGCCCAATTCTGGTGTCCGAAAAGCTCTTTGAGATTAAGCATCATGTCATAAGCAGTGGGCATAGCTTGATGCTGATGTTACAATACATTTGACATAGAAGCCAAAATGTAACACCACGCCATCTCATCAGCCTTTATCCACTTCTTATAACTCTCCTTCTCCTTTTCCCCAGAATCATCCGCAGGCTTAGGAGGACACTCTTCGAAGAGTACATATTTGTACTCCTTAGCAGTCAAGACAATATCAAGATTCCTCTTCCAATCAACATAATTGGGTCCAGTAAATTTATTTTCTTTCAGTATCACAGCAAGCGGGTTGAAAGTCATGTTTGAAAAACCTAAGAATCACATAGATCAAAATATTAGATTTTAAAAAATTATTGATTCTTCAAACAATAAAATTTTAAAATCAACCAATACCTTAAAACACCGAGAATATCGTATGCCACGATAGTGTGGACGTATACGAATTCTACATTTGTAAGAGGAGGTTTTGCCCATTAATTTTACTATCTTGTCAACCTAACTTTTTGACAAATAAAATTAATAGTTAGTTTCTCTTCGGCCCTACAAATAAAAGCAGCGACTCTGATGGGGAAGATACTCCTATTTGCATCTAAGTGTTCACCATTACTCGGTACCAAGATAATTATCTCGGATTATGTGCCTTCCGATGGGGAAGTACACACGCTACTAAATAATTTCCTATAACCATATTCGACCCTGTGATCCACAAATAAACTCATCCGATGGGGAGGAAGGCACTCAAAGCCGACGCGCAAGTTTGTTTGCATCACATGTCAAATCATAATGGAGGCTGTGGGAATTTTAAAAAATATCCCTCTCCCACTAAGTAATTTAAAGTTGAGGAATTCTTCTAGCACACGACATGCATATCAAACAAGAAGCAATAAATATGAAAAAAATATTTTCCAACTATTATGGTTTTTGTTCTCCAATATGCCTCCCGTCGTATCGTCATCTTGTCCGCTCCTCCCTACGCCATGTACAAGCCATTCGGAGATCCGAGCCGAGAATAATTATTCTAATTTACATCCATCGATCCTATACTCCATGAAGGAGTGTACATGATATCTATATCGAAAGTAAACTAAAATAAAAAGAGTGGCTAAACAATGTTGTACTTAATTACAAAAATTAAATACTAGCCTCGTCAACCCCGAGGATTCAAATAATATACACACATACAATCACATACACACACATATGGCCATAATAGTTGGATCATATGTCTGCAACCAAAAAGTTAATCTACGCACATCCTACTATTATTCGGCACATATAATATATGAAAAGTGCATAAAAGTAACCGAATCCTAAACACACAAAACCGAAAACTGTGGCTCTAATACCACTTGAAGGTGGAAGCTTCGCTTCCCACTTCAACTCGGTCGCTTATGCATGGCGATCCCATCTACGTCCCCGGATTAAAAAAAAATTAATCCTAGACAAAGAGGGATTATCCAAGCAACCGATCCATTGTCGTGCTATTCGAATAGAGTGGTCACTTGAACAAACTTGTTGTTCAAGTAACCTACCTCTTTTCTTCTTTTTTTTTTATGAAAGGTAAATATATATATCATCAAGAAAAGCACCATCGTACAAAATCCCATAACGCATTCTCATGTCATGTCTGACGATGTGTCAGATCTGAGATGCATCGTGGGTCCAAAGATGGAGGGGTGTACATGTGCTCTCATGGGTACCTTGGCTCTCATGCATACTAGCTCACTCATGGGTACATGATCTCCTCATACGTGGCTGAACACCCTGTAGCTTCCACGTTCCCTTTGCCCATGCCTGTTATCCCTCTGTGCCCATCATCATGGGTACGTGAACTCATGGGTACATGAAATCAGCACATACGGTTGCGCGTCCTGCTGCATCCACATTCCCTTTGTCCATGCCTGCTATCCTTCCGTGTCAGATGTTTATCACTTTTGGCAAGTGACCAGCCATCAACGGTTTTGTCGTGTCTTTACCGTAGCCGTTCACTACGGACTAGATAGGCCATTCAGGTTGGCCTATTCATCTTTCCTAGGCTTATTGGCCAAGCCTCAGCCATAAACGGATTTAGGATGTCTTTACCGTAGTCGTTTGCTACGGACTAGATAGACCATTGGTGGTGGGCCTATTCACCATAAACCTTTTTTTTTCTTTTTTTGCAAGTGACCATTGTTACGGATTCTAGATTTGTGGCAAGAAGTGCCCTGTATAAGGATTTCCAGGCAATACATGCCCCGACACAGAATCGCCTAGACTCTCGACCGCTCGGCTGGTGAAGCCTCCGAAGCACCCATTGTGCATCTTGAAACTACTCTGGCCTTGGAAAGAAACCACTCCTCAAAACTACCCCGCATTGAGAGTGCCACATTCTTGGTGCATGTAACGCCTGTAATACCACTCAAAACCGCCTGCTTGGGAGAGTCCCCTTCCTCAGGCAAAACCTCTCGAGTAGGAGTGAATCCACCTCAGAACTTCATCCTTCCTTGTCGCTTGGTTGTGAAACCACCTCGCAAACACTCCTTTGGAAAACCACCGGAGAAAAGCTCCAAGCACTAAACCACTCAGATCAATCCACTCGAAACCCTCCCCGAAAACCACCCTGGAGGATTGCTCCTTGTACGAAAACACTCTGGAAAGAAACCACCTGGAAACCCGCCGTGGAAGTCGCTCCTTGCACAAAACCACTCTGAATAAACCGCCCTGGAAACACTCCTTGTTCAAAACCGCTCTGGAAAACCACCCTGGAAAAGGTCTCCTTGTATCAAACCGCTCTGGATTGAAAAACCTCCCTAGAAAATCGCCCTGGAAAACCGTCCTGGACCAAAGCTCCTTTCCGAAACCACTCTGGAGTGAAAACCACTCTGATTCTCTGGAAAATTGCCCTAGAAATCGCTCCTTGCACAAAAACCGCTCTGAAAATACCGCCCTAGAGACACTCCTTGTTCAAAACCGCTCTGGAAAATACTGCCCTGGAACCCGTACTGAAGTTGGGCAACCCACCAAAACTACCTGCGCAAAATAGCCCTGGGGCAATACCACCCTGGGAGTCTGCTCTATGCGCAAAACCACTCTGATTCTCTGGAAAATTGCCCTGGAAATCGCTCCTTGCACAAAAACCGCTTTGAAAATACCGCCCTGGAGACACTCCTTGTTTAAAACCACTCTGGAAAATACCGCTCGAACCCAAGATCAAGTTGGGCAACCCACAAAACCGCCTCGGAGGTTCCACTTTGCAAAAACCACCCCGGCAATACCGCCTCGATTGCTCGATTTTTTTGGAAGGATTTCCAGGGCAAGAGATGCCCTGATAGAGGGTTTCCAGGGCATGAAGTGCCCTGATATGAGGATTTCCAGGGCGAGACGTGCCCTGATCAGTGAGTATACGAAGAAAAGAAAAGAAACAAAGGAAAGAACCAGAAAAGAAAAAAAAAACCAATTGCCCTTCATGTTATACTAGGTGGGAATTGGATCCTTTTGCTTTCCGCTACTCTGAAAACATGTATTTGGATCTTCTTGAATATCAAATCTTCATCAAATCTTTCTCCTTCAAATCTACATGTGTTTCGGGTTCTCCATATTAGGTGGATCATCCCTGCCATGCCAAGGTGCCGGAGTCGGTTCATGTCAGTGGCCCCTCAGATCGCTCAAAATTCAGAGCATGTGGCAGTACGTGCTCATTTCTGCCCTCATCTTCAGCCATCGTCGGACTCGCCCCCATAATTGCTTGATCGGTCTACATTAGAAGAACATATGATCCATTGTCTCTTCCTCTTGGCCACAGAATATACATTGCTTGTCCTCTAAAAAATCCTGTCTTGCTCGCACAGGGAGTTTACTCTTGGCCAGCATCCACAGGGCGAAAGCATGACTTGGTTGTATGTCCTTATGCCATACCGCATGTTCTCATGGCTTCATTTCCCCTATATCCCGAAAAAAATCATATGCACTTTGTGTTCCTTTTTTGTTTTGCCTGAACCAGGATGTAAGTAGCTGCTCTGCTTGTTCCAGATGGCCCACCGAACTTAGTATTTTGTCCTTGATGTAGATTAGCTTTAATGAGGGGTGAGTCCTTGTGTTTGCTTCTCCATTCTATATTCCCCACCACCATGTATGTATGTGTGATGCACCCATCTAATCCATAATGTATCCTCCTTGTGGAGGACCGAGGTAAGACATTTGCATACGAGAGTTGTTTTTGGGCCAAACTTTTATCCGCCTCGTCGGTGTCTATGAGAGCACTATAATCTGAAATTCTCAGTTTTTGATGCAATAGGAACTCCCAGATACTGTAAGGCATGTGTCCTTCCCGAAACCTGATGGCCAAGAATCTCTCCTTGATTGTTGCATGAACTCCTGAAATATGTTAGATTTTGCCATATTCGATTCAAATCGCCATTCTAGCAACCGCGATAGGCACTCCATTAGCACCTTGACCGTTGATTCATCCCCACGCCCCAGAGTAGCAAGTCATCTCAGATAGACTAAATGTGCTATCCGTAGTTCTCCACACTTAGGTGGAAATGGAAATCGACCGCTAGTTCTTTTCGCTAGTAGTCCGGATAAATACTCCATGCACATGCCAAAGAGATAGGGGATAGGGATCGCCTGCCTCGAGTCCTCTACATCCCGCAAAGTAGCCATGTATGTTTCCATTGATAACTCATCGAGAAAGAAGTGGTAGTGACACACTCCTTAATCCACGCTACAACTGTCAGAAATCAGAAGTACTGTGAGGACATCCTGAAGAAATTCCCAGTTCACAAAATCAAATGCCTTTTGCAGGTCCACCTTTAGTATACATCTCGGAGAAATTCTTTTCCTAGTGTAACTTCGCATTAATTCCTGAGCCAGGTGAATGTTATCCGATATGCAACGTCCCTTAACAAATGCAGTTTGTGCCGGATCCAGGAGGTGATCTGTGATTTCTGCAATTCTGCTAGCTAAGATTTTACTGATTATTTTGTAGACCACTGAACAGCAAGAGATAGGTCTGTAATCCTGAACTTTACTCGCATGAGGTGACTTGGGTACCAGAGCAATTAGGGTGTGATTCCACGATTTGAGTAGCTGACCATTCTGAAAAAATTCCGTGATAGCAGTCACTACATCATGTTTGAAAGTGTCCCATGAGTGCTTGAAAAACTTTGAGTTGTATCCGTCTGGTCTTGGAGCTTTGAGATCCCCGATTCCAAATAGTGCACCTTTGATTTCATCTTCTGTTGGAAACCGGACCATTCTTAATTGTTGTACCTCTGTTAGCTTCCTTCCAAACTCCATGCAGGCATCTTGATATTGTGCTCTGCTTCCTTGCTCTCCCAACTGCTCCTGAAAGTAATGCAGGAACTCTCCCACTACTTCCTCATGCGAGCTCGTACGCTCCCCACTATTCTTTTCAATTGTTGTTACCTCCCTTCTCTTATTGTTTCTTTTTACCAGTGCATGAAAATAAGAATTGTTTCTGTCAACACCCCACAGGTATTCATGTTTGGCACGCTGCAAACAGAATAAGTATTCTGCTCGTTCTAAAGCCTCCACCTTCTTCCTCGTGAGTAAGTACTCATCTTCCATCCGTCCTTCTACAAACCCTTGTTGTTGCATCTCATCTAATTGTTTTTTGCCAAGTTTGACTCGCTCCTGGATGTGCTGATAGTGCAGTTTGTTGAGCTGCCTGAGATGAACTTTTAATTTTTTGAGCTTCTTCGATTAGCCGCGGAATAGACGATGTACGGATCGCCGATTTTTGTATTTATTTTCGGGGTCCAAGTAAATTAGCGACATATAATTGTAAACAATTATATACATAATACAAAAGAACACTAATCAAAGTAAACAAGCTTATACCTCTTGTTATACATCTTGATCTTCTATTGTATATCCTTCCTCCTTTTGGACATCGTGTGAGTGACGATCTTCCAAAAGTCGAAGCCTCCTAGATCACGATCTTCCTTTCCTTGCTTGCTCCGAACAAAAGGAAGAATAAAACAAAACTCCTTCTCCTATCTAGAACCGACCACCAAGCTCCTGTTGGGATATATACTGAAAAGTCTATCTTTTGTATGAACATCTTTATTTTTGAAATAAGAATCACATAATCATTGTTTGCATATTTATGGTTATGCATATTGTCTAATACATTACATTGTAGATAACGTGGTGTGTAGTGTCACACGGGAGATCATGTTATCAGTTCCTTGTAAAGTATAAGTAAAGGCTCACAACTGAGATAATTTTGGACAAACCATTGGTATGGTTGTGGTGTGATTTGGTATTGGTTTGTCTTGACCATAGAATTACACTAGTACACTTTGTGTGTATTGAGCAGGACCGACTTAGAGGTGATTCGATTTATTGCTGACTACATAATTGAATCGGACCTCAGATATTATGTTGTACGTGCTCTTAATCCCGATATAATAATGGGCACATGTACTTAGTATTTATTTCTTTGATTTACCAATGGGCGAGATTTATAGATTAAATCGATAGGCTCGGTAAGTTGGGAAATGATATTATTTAAATGGTGTGTCATTGATTCTAGGAGGAAACCGTGTCCTATATATTAGGATGATGATGTCCCCTTGAAAAGCTCATAAGATTCATCATGTAAACCCTGCAGATGGACTTGGTCCGGCATGATGATAAGGTTGAGTGGTACTACTCATGGAGTTAGATGTTGATTAATTAATTGTCAGTAAATTAATTAATTGATGAACATTCGAGATCTTAAATACTGGGAGATATTTGTACAATTAATATATGGAGCCCATATTAATTTATGGGGGTTGGTGACGTAGATCAATAATAATCCTCTAGTGGAATGGATTATCATTAATGGATCGGACTTTATGTAGGCTTGATCCATTGGGTGGCCAAGATTCAACTCCTCCTTGTTAGGGCAATCTCTTGCCATGATTAAGTTTTGATGTGTGCGGCAAAGGGTTTAAGTTAGTTTGTTATGTTGATTTGATATGTGCGTTGAAGTCATGCAGGACTTAGTAATTCGCACATGGAGCCATGGTGAGTTTCACATCTCATGACTCTGTCCTTGAGTCGGTGAAGGATTGCTTTGCGGAAGCCGTGCGCTTAGATCATCAGAGGGACCGCCGGACGAGAAGCTTGGAGTGAAGCCGGAGGAAGTAGACTTCGAGGCAAGAGACGCGAAGGAGCATTGCAGAGTCGTGCGCCTGATGTTGCCGAGGGACGTGGCCGCGAACGAAGAGAATTTCGAAGGCGAGGGACTCCGAGGGATGAGAGTGAGCGAATGTAACCCGGGAAGGGGTAGTAGTTCGTAGGTGAAACTTGGCCATTTGGCTAAGTGTCGGATGGGATTTCCTAACACCAGTCGACTGCCATGGAATGGCAGTCGACTGCTCTGAGTCGATGGTTCGATCGACTGGTCTAATGTGGCTGGATCAAGTTGATCAGTCGACTGCCGGCAACGGTCAGTCGACTGATGGCTTGATCAGTCGACTGACAAGGGACATCAGTCGACTGATGGCACTGTTCATGGGCACAGAATGGCGTCGACCTCGTTGAGGACTCGACTGATCGAGCACCAGTCGACTGATGGTAATATCAGTCGACTGATGCCAGTACCGTTGGATGAAATCCAATGTGGAAAGCGGTCATTATTGGGCAACGGCTATAGGACCAGTCGACTGATCGAGGGCATCAGTCGACTGATCCTGTGTTAATAGGTAGAAACCCTCTTCCTCTATAAAAAAGAAGGGGATGGGGCTTTGGGAGGTTAATGCTTATGCTATAATACTCTCCCAAAGTTCCCTAAAGCTTTCCATCCTCTTACTTGAGCTTATTTCCATTATATTTGTAAGAGGAGTGTTTTTGTGTAAAGAGGTTACCTCCACCTAGCTTTGTGCAAAGGAGAGATCAAGTGGATAGATTGCGGAGTGATTCACCATGGACGAATCGGACCGTGGATTAGCGGCGTAGCCGTTAACCACGTTACATCTCGGTGTTTGTATTGTTTGTTTATCTTTTGCTTTGTCTTTATTTATATTTGCATATTCCACTTGCGCTAATGTTTTGTAGACGAGCAAAATACGACATCCAACGAACGAGGGCTATTCACCCCCCCTCTAGCCGGCCGTTTCGATCTCCCAACAAGTGGTATCAGAGCGAGGTTGCTTGTCACCGGACTAACCGCCGCAACAAGCTCTTCATCAAAAGATGGCCGGCTCGAACATTCATCCGCCGAAGTTCGAAGGGGAATTCGCTTGGTGGAAGAAGCGAATGGAGGTATTTTTTGAAACGGATTTTGATATTATGGTTACAATGGAATCCGGTTTTGTTTTGCCTAGGGATGAAGAGGGGAAGCCAATAGAGAAGTCAAGGTGGACCAAGAGGCAAAGAGAGGAGCACCTTGCAAACTCAAAAGCCAAGCACCATCTATACAATGTGCTTACTCAACAAGAAATAAATAGAATTGGAGATTGCCTATGTGCCAAGGAGATGTGGGAGAAGCTAGTAGAGCTTCATGAAGGCACTTCGGAGGCTAAACTTGCAAGGAGAGATCTCCTCCGCTCCCAATTATCCAACATAAAATTAGAAAAGGGAGAAAAGGTAACTTCATTGCATTGTAGGTTTAAAGAGATTTTAATTGTGTTGGGAGTATGGGGAATACAATCAAAGTCCCACATTGGTAAGACATGGAAAAGATCATGTGCTTATAAGAAAAAAGATATCTCCATTGGTATGAGGCCTTTTGGGTAAAAGCCCAAAAACAAAACCATGAGGGCTTGGGCCCAAAGTGGACAATATCATACCATTGTGGAGATATATGGATCTTATATGCACTAACAATTGGTATCAGAGCCATGGTCCATGTCAAGCCATGAACCTCGAACGAAGGAAGTTGAGCTCCCACGTCCGGATCAAGAGAACCAGACATCAGGAAGGAAGTCTAGTTGGGTCGGGGGGACCGAACAACTGGCAGGAAGTCCTGGTGGGTTGAAGATCGGACATCAAGCAGAGAAAATCCTTCGAGGAGGGATAGGCTTGAGGGGGGGCCCAATGTGGTCCTTCGTTTGAGGGGGGGATTGTTGGGAGTATGGGGAATACAATCAAAGTCCCACATTGGTAAGACATGGAAAAGATCATGTGCTTATAAGAAAAAAGATATCTCCATTGGTATGAGGCCTTTTGGGTAAAAGCCCAAAAACAAAACCATGAGGGCTTGGGCCCAAAGTGGACAATATCATACCATTGTGGAGATATGTGGATCTTATATGCACTAACAAATTGGGCTAACAAGTGTAGGTGAAAATCTCTCCAACCGGGATATGATAATGAAAGTCATAGATGCTTTTCCCTGATCATCCAAGTGGAGTTCAATGGTGGACTCATTTTATATTTCAAATAAATCTAGAGGTAAGTACTCTAGATGAATTTTTCTCCACTATGGAATTACATGAATCTAGGCTTGAAGGAATACAAGAAGAGTCAAGAATCCAACCTTCAATAGGAGTAGCATTATTGGCAAACAAGGGTAAGAAGAAGATAGAGATCCCCTCCTCCTCCGATGATGAAGCCTCTTCCTCTTCCTCCATGGATAGCACGGAAGAAGCATATATGGTAAGGAGGGTAAGGCGTGCTTTAAAAGATTTTCGATTTAATAAATCCAATGATAGGAGTAGAAGACCAAGGGGGAAAGTCATATGCTACAATTGCCAAGGAGAGGGACATATAAGGGATAATTACCCCCTCCTAAACAAGAGCAAGGAAGAGAAGAAAAAGAAAGAAGAAAAGAGGAAGAAGAAGGGGAGCAAGAGAAAGGAAGAAGAAAAGAAGGCAAAAGAAAAAGGGAAGGCCATGGCATTCAAAGCAAAGACATGGGATGACCTTGCTTCCTCATCCTCATCCGATGAAGAAGAGAATGTCTACTCCAACCTTGCATTGATGGCTTTCGATGACTTGGATTGCTCCTCCACCGAAAATGAAGAATCAAGCTCAAGTGGAGAGAGCTCAAGTGAAGGGGGAGCCTCTACATCCTCATCCGAAGAAGAGGATTTGGTAAGTGAGGTAACAAATCTACCCCCTAAGCAAATTATGTCTATGATTTCTAGCCTCACTAAGGACTTATTTAGAGCCAAGAAAAAGAACAAAAGCATGCTTGACCAAATTAAGGAATTAGAGCAAAAATTAGAAAAAGCATGTTTTGATGATAATGATGATGATGCATGCTCACACGATAACTATATGTCATTTAATGTTAGTGATGCATGTATAGATGAAAATAGGGCTTTAAGGGAAAAGGTAGATTATTTGACAAAAGCCCTATAAAAATTCACTATAGGCTCCAACACATTGAACATGATCATAGGGAGCCAAAGAGCAAGCTTTAACAAGAAAGGCCTAGGATACAAAGAAAAGAAAAATGAAAAGGCCTACAAATGCCTAATTGCTAGGGGACAAGATAAGAAGAAATTAATAGCTAGGAAATGGATTCCTAAGGAGTATCTAGTGAACCCCATAGGCAAGAACTTATTTTGGGTTCCAAAATCCATCCTTAAGGGTTAGAAAACCCCTAGGGTAGTCAACCATATGCAATTGACCTATATCATATTTTGGTTGACTTAGGATGGCGGGACAACATTTTGAAATAGTGTTAGGTGATGATAACGTGCCTATAAATAGATAATAATGCTTAAATCATGATAATTAATGAAATTGCTATGAATGTTTGCAATCATGATTTATGATTTTGAAATTTGGCACATCATCATGAGAAATAGGATTTAAATCATGCCTTAGGTGATATTTGCTTATTATCATGATATAATACCTAATGCATGATAACAATTCAATGAATACATGTATTTAATGATCATAATGTGTAATTCATTCATATATGTCATTATGATCATGTGGATTGTTAGGGTGATACTTAACCTTGATAGAATTGTATGAATATAATGGTTAAGTGTATACAAATACCCCCTAGGATGCATCTCACAATCACCATAGGCTACTTTGATTAAAAACTTAGCATGGGTGAGATGTTAGGATGATACAAATGTCCACTAATGCCTATGGCATTTAGATGGTCATTTAAAGTATCAAAATAGCAATAATAGACCAATCATGGGGAAGGCTTATGTTTAATTCATAGACATATTGCCCAAAGATCATGGTTGGATATTTCATATGTTTTCAAAACAATTTCTTAATCTAAAATCTATGTATTCATGTTTTGAAACAATTGGAACCAAAACTAGGTGGTAAACTTGATACTAGAATGATCAAAAACCTAGTGGTTTTTAAAGCTTTTGGATTTTTGGCAAATCTCAGAAAATATAATGATTTTTCATAAAAAAAAATATTTTTCATTGATTGATATACTTAAAAGAAACGTGTTCCCCAAATTTCATGATTTTTCGAATTTTTTGGAATTTTTATTGCATTTCTGAATTTCACCCCGAAAAATCAGAATTTCTGAAAACAGTGTGTCAGTCGACTGGTAGTCTGAACCAATCGACTGGTGGCCTGATATTCCGAAAAGTAAAGGCTAATTTCAGTTATTAAACCAATTTTTGGTATTTTCCTTCTATTAGACTTGATGCCATGAGTTTATAATTTAGTGTTAATCTTTTTGATGGTGTCAAAGGGGGAGAAATGATTATGTTTAAGTAAATTATGATAGGGGGAGAGAGAGTTTCATGGATTAAGGGGGAGTTGCATGTTGTTATATCATGTTTATGTTTACATGCTTTCTCTCCTTAGAAATTTTTATCAAATGTTCTTATCTAACTTAAAAGAATTGCCACACATCAAAAAGGGGGAGATTGTTAGGGCAATCTCTTGCCATGATTAGGTTTTGATGTGTGTGGCAAAGGGTTTAAGTTAGTTTGTTATGTTGATTTGATATGTGCGTTGAAGTCGTGCAGGACTTAGTAATTCACACATGGAGTCGTGGCGAGTTTCACATCTCATGACTCGGTCCTTGAGTCGGTGAAGGATTGCTTTGCGGAAGCCGTGCGCTTGGAGCATCCGAGGGACCACCGGATGAGAAGCTTGGAGTGAAGCCGGAGGAAGTAGACTTCGAGGCAAGAGACACGAAGGAGCATTGCAGAGCCGTGTGCCTGATGCTGCCGAGGGACGTAGCCGCAAACGAAGAGAACTTCGAAGGCGAGGGACTCCGAGGGATGAGAGTGAACGAATGTAACCCGGGAAGGGGTAGTAGTTCGTAGGTGAAACTTGGCCATTTGGCTAAGTGTCGGATGGGATTTCCCGACACCAGTCGACTGCCATGGAATGGCAGTCGACTGCTCTAAGTCGATGGTTCGATCGACTTGTCTAATTTGGTTGGAAAAGAATGGTCAATCGATGAGTTTGATCACCGATCGACAAGGGACGCTACGATCGATGGCACCGCGGCACGGGCACAGAATGGAGTCGACCTCATTGAGGACTCGACTGATCGAGCACCAGTCAACTGATGGTAATATCAGTCGACTGATACCAGTACCGTTGGATGAAATCCAACATGGAAAGAGATCGTTATTGGGCAACGGCTACAGGACCAGTCGACTGATCGAGGGCATCAGTCGACTGATCCTGTGTCAATGGGAAGAAACCCTCTTCCTCTATAAAAAGGAAGGGGATGGGGCTTTGGGAGGTTAATGCTTATGCTCTAATACTCTCCCAAAGTTCCCTAAAGCTTTCCATCCTCTTACTTGAGCTTATTTCCATTATATTTGTAAGAGGAGTGTTTTTGTGTAAAGAGGTTACCTCCACCTAGCTTTGTGCAAAGGAGAGATCTAGTGGATAGATTGCGGAGTGATTCACCGTGGACGAATCGGACCGTGGATTAGCGGCGTAGTCGTGAACCACGTTACATCTCGGTGTTTGTATTGTTTGTTTATCTTTTGCTTTGTCTTTATTTATATTTGCATATTCCACTTGCGCTAACGTTTTGTAGACGAGCAAAATACGACATCCAATGAACGAGGGCTATTCACCCCCCTCTAGCCGGCCGTTTCGATCTCCCAACACTCCTCATGGTCCCTATTGTAGCCTATTAAAACCCTCATGAAGCCTAGATCCGATTATGGAAAATGAAACTCTAGATCCAATAGTGGAGGTTAAATATCTAGATCCGACGGTGGAGATTAAATCTCTAGATCCGACGGTTGAGATTAAAAGGAGGCTCAAGCCTAACTCTATAAATAAGGGCTTCGGGCTTGGGCATGGAGATCATAAGACAAGGGTTAGGGTTTTGGAGTTGGCTTGAGAGGAGAGGTGGGCGGCAACCATAGGGTTTCTTCTTCCTATTGGGCGGCAGCAACTAATTCTAGGGTTTGGGGCTCCTCTTGGTCGGCGGCATCTCAACCACCCTCTCTCTCTCTCTAGATCGGCGGCAACTCCTCCCTCTCTCTCTCTCTAGGTTGGTCGGCGGCAACCTTTCTTCAAGGTTGGCCGGTGCTCCTACATCCACTCCTTGGCCGGCGGCAACATCAAGCTTGGAGCTTGGTGGTCGGTTCTAGATAGGAGGAGCTTTGTTTTATTCTTCCTTTTGTTCGGAGCGAGCAAGGAAAGGAAGATCATCATCTAGGAGGCTTCGACTTTTGGAAGATCATCGCTCACACGACGTCCAAAAGGAGGAAGGACATACAATAGAAGATCAAGAGGTATAAGCTTGTTTACTTTGATTAGTGTTTTTTTGTATTATGTATATAATTGTTTAGAATTATATGTGGCTAATTTACTTGGACCCCGAAAATAAACACAAAAATTGGCGATTCGTACATCGTCTATTCCGTGGTTAATCGAATAAAAGAGGTAGGTTACTTGAACAACAAGTTTGTTCAAGTGACCACTCTATTCGAATAGCACGACGATGGATCGGTTGCTTGGGTAATCCCTTTTTGTCTAGGATTAAATTTTTTTTAATCCGGGGACGTAAATGGGATCGCCATGAACAAGCGACCAAGTTAAAGTGGGAAGCGAAGCTTCCACCTTCAGATACTTTGTATCTCTCGTGCCTTACTTGTCCCTAATATAGTTGTTTCAGATGCTCAACCATACCATAGGCATCCATGTTCTCTTGTTGCTTCTGAAGCTCAGAGTTCATGGTGGCAAGCATAAGGCATGACACATCCAGTGCGTCATCTTGATGCTTCTTATAAGCATCCCTGTCAGTATGAGTGGTCATAGGGGTTGGTGGTTCAAGAATGGACTGCTCTAAGACATATAGTTTGCGTTCTTGCTTGAGGACTATCCTCAAGTTCCTGTACCAGTCCAGGAAATTAGGTCCAATGAGCTTGTCCTTATCAAGGACAGATCGTAGAGAGAGAGTGTTCGATGTATTTGATGACATGATTATCTACAATACAAAAATGCATAAATGTATCATATTTCAATCATTTAATTAGACCTTTAACTAAATGATTCTCCCACTAGTAACAAAGTGGGACAAGATCCATATTATACCGCATCTTGAGTTAGCTTTGGCTAATCGCCCAAGACTCGTATAAGTTAGGTAGGTAACTTGTATCAATTACATATAATGTAACTCTTGTATATCTATATGAACAACATTATTTGTTCATTATGCCCATCGCATGAGATATCTTTCTAAATTACCACTCATCTTGAGTTAGCTTTGGCTAATCACCTAAGATTTGTATAATGTAGGTAGATGTCCCGTATGAGCTATGCCTCTAAATTCATCAATCTAATAGAGAGAGCTTAGTTAAGTCAAACCCAAGGTTTAATAGGTGGACATCTCAATTGTCCTGTCGCACTTTATCGAGGTAAATCGAGTCACTTTTCTTTGGCAAATGCACTACGATTGAACAAGGTAATAGTAAGTATTAAACTTTGGTAGGCATATAATAAGTGACCTAATTGTGTGACAACTAACTACGCATGCATCACATATACAAGCATCACATGCATCACATATACAAACATCACATGCATCACATATACATAATATATATCAACATATAAGTTTAAACGTGACATGGTTATAGCCCGAATCTACAATCTCCTCAAGCCAATGAGAAGAGTGATGGGTCAACCTAGGGGTACCATCTTCTCCAAGTGCATCCTTTGGTTGTTATGTGTCGTCGACATCCTTCTTGTAACTTCATCCTCCAATGGACTTTCCACTCATCATTTTGTACATTACAAAATAAGAATACTCGAGTTACATTCAAGTCTAGATCTATTTTACACTTAGAAAAATAGGGAGGCATGACTCACAGGTCGTATTATGAATTACAACATTCACACACAACACAACCATAATCACATTGGGGTTAAGGGCCATAACCATACACCATGGCATACATCGTTCACATAGATCTATGATGTGCAAATTTTATTATGATTCTATGCACGACTTATAAGCTGCTACGACACGGTGGTCCCGCTAGCCGATTAGCGGGCGGGGTCAAGGGGCAGCGCCCCTTGCGAAGTTTGCAGGGGCTTCGCCCCGGAGTAAAATCTTATTTTAACAACTCTTTGAATGAGTCGCTACCCTTATTCCATCATAATAAACCCGAGACCCTTTCTTGCCACTATTCGTAGCAATTTTAGGTGATAGATCCGAACGACAAACATGCTTGTTCGATCAACAAATATGTCATGCATATCTTGTTGCACAAAATACCCAAACAATCATGAATGCACTCATAATAAACTTCTTAAACAAAATTTTATATCACATATAAAATGACTATGACGATCTTTATGTATGATCTTTCGCAAGTGGCTCTGATACCACTATTAGGAATCCTATACGATAAACAATAAAATCGCAACGGAAAAAGGATCCCTTGAGCGATCCATGCGAAAGAAAACTCATACAAAGTATAGATCAAAAGCCCTATCCTATAGGGTATACCTTTTATGTGTGCCCTTTGTCTATCCCGTTCGTCCACGGTTCGCCGAATCTCTTGCACGTTCAAGCATACGTGCCTCTATGGTATCCACACGAATACTCTTTTGGAGAAAGGTTGTGCTAGCAACACCACAAAAGAGAGCTAGGCCAAGAAAGGATTTTGGCCAAGAAGAAGAAGAAGGGGAAAAACAAAGGCAATCTCCACTAGCCCTCTTCATGATCCAAAGCCCCCTTTTTATATTCATCCCATGAATATGAAAGGTTTCATCCAACCCTTGATTTTCCCTCTTCAATGCATGATTAATCCATATTAATCATGCATGAAAAGAGGTTTCATCCAACCCTTGATTTTTCCTCTTCAATGCATGATTAATCCACATTAATCATGCATGATGAATTCATACCATTCAAATTGATTTGAGTCCAACTCAATTCGGCCATTTAATTTAAGTCTAACTCAAATCCAGCCCTTTGAATGAATCCAATTCAATGCCTAATGGTTCATTTAGTAAAACTAAAATGAACCTCATCTCCAAAACAACATGTTTTTTTTGTGCGATCCTATAGGTTTTCGTAATGTTGGCAATGTCTCTAAACCACTTTAGACACATAAGCAATGAGCGGTATCTAACAATGCATCATTGCTACCCAAGTTAAGAAAATGTTAAGATACAACAAAAACCTTTCTGTGACTATTATCTTATATGACCTTATCCTTCTATCCTCGATATCTAGATTGATCAATGAGGCATAGACGGTGTCATCCTCTTATCAATCTTTGTGTTTCTTGATCTCCAAGTAGACTCACTCAAATAAATGAGCTCAATATCTCATATTGACTCATTTGAGCATGGTCATACATTTCATGGTCCTACTCTATCAAGAGACCTAAAGATATCACTCCCGTCATATGGGAGGGATAGATTCCATCTATATCACTCACATCCCTGCGTATAATTTGTTATATACCCAGTGATCACCTTTATAGTCCACCCTGTTACGAGTAACGTGAAGGGTTTTTCCCCATAAGCTCTCCCACTAATTGTAGGGTTTAGCTTATCGAGTCCGTGAGGGGAAGCTTCGCTTCCCACTTCACCTCGGTCGTTTGATCATGGTGATCCCTTCGATGTCCCCGGATTAAAAATTTAATCCTAGACAAAAGGGATTGCCCAAACAACCAAGCCATCGTCGTGCTATTCGTTTAGAGAGGTCACTTGAACAAACTAGTTGTTCAAGCGACCATCCTCTATTCTACAAGTAGCCGCGGAATAGACGATGTCCGGATCGCCGGTTTTTGTGTTTATGCTCGGGATCCAAGTTTTATTTAGCCATATGCAAATTTATATCATGCTCATAAATGAAAAACAAATACAAACATGTAACATATAAAAATTAGAGAATCGATATACCTCTCGATCTTCTAATGTATGTCTTTCCTCCTTTTGGACGTCGTGTGGGCGACGCTCTACCAAAAGTCGAAGCTCCTAGATCACAAATCTTCCTTCCTTGCTCATCCAAAGCAAGAGGAAGAATAGAAACAAGGCTCATCTCCTTCCTATAGCCAATCAACAAGCAACAAAAGAAATGCTTGTCGTCGGCCAACAAGGAGAAGGAGATAATGGTGGAAACTGGCCAAGACACCAAGGGAAAGTCCTATATCTTATTTCCACCACCTAAGGAGAAGGAGAAGGGGTCTTTGGATGCTGCCCAAGGGCTGGGATAGAGCTGTGGGCGCCGGCCACCAAAGGATGAAGAAGAAAGAAACCTTCCTTATTTGGTGCCACCCAAGCATCCTAAATCCTAAGCCTCCAAACCCTAATCCTAGCTCTCCTTATGGCCGGCCATGGAAGTGGGGAAGAAGATTAGGATGAGATCAATCCAAGGCAGAGGAAAGATGGAGGAACCGGCCACACCTTGGGAAGAAGAAGAAAAACTCCTCCCAATGTTGCCGCCCACCCATGACTCCCAAAACCCTAGCCACCAAACCCAATCCTAAACCAACTAGGATTCCTAGCCTCCAAAGGAAGCAAACCCTAATCCCCTTAAGTCATGCTCTTAGATGAAAGGGAGAATGTTGAACGCCGGCCAAAACCAAGGAGAGTAGAGGGAAGAAAGGTGTCGGCCACCATAAGGAAGAAGAAGAAGAAGAAGCATCTTTCCTTAATTGTGGCCACCCAAAACCCTAAATCTCCAAAGCCCTTGCCGCCCAACCTAAGCCCCCTTTTCTCTTCCATATGTTGCTGCCCACCTTAAGCCAATATTTATAGAGTTAGGCTTAAGGTTTGATTTAATCTCCTCCATTGATTCTAGGAATTTAATCTCAACCGTCGGATCTAGAGATTTAATCTCAACCGTCGGATCTAAAGATTTAATCTCCACCTTTGGATCTAGAGTTTTGTTTCTATCCTTTGGATCTAAGCTTCATGAGGTGTTAATAGGCTACATTAGGGACCATGAGGAGGAGTTGGATCTTGGCCACCCATGGATCAAGCCCACATAAAGTCCGATCAACTAATGATAATCCAATCCACTAAAGGATCATCATTGATCTACCTCACCAACCCCCGTATGATAATATGGGCTCCATATATTATTTGTACATTTTCTCCCCGTGTTTAAGATCTCGAATGTCCATCAATTAATTAATTTACTAACCATTAATTAATCAACATCTAACTCCTTGAGTAGTACCACTCAACCTTTTCATCATGCCGGACCAAGTCCACCTGCAGGGTTTACATGATGAACCTTATGAGCTCCTCAAGGGGACATCATCATCCTAATATATAGGACACAGTTTCCTCCTATAATCAACGGCACACCATATAAATAATATCATCTCCCAACTTACCGAGCCTATCGATTTAATCTATAAATCTCGTCCATTGGTAAATCAAAGAGATGCCTACTAAGTATATGTGGTCGTTATTATATCGGGATTAAGAGCATGTACTAAATAATATCTGAGGTCCGATTCGATAATGTAGTCAGCAATAAATTGAATCACCTCTAAGTCGGTCCTGCTCAATACACACAAAGTACACTAGTGTGATTCTATGGTCAAGACAAACCAATACCAAATCACACTACAACCATTCCGATGGTTTGTCCAAAGTCATCTCGGTTGTGAGCCTTTACTTATACTTTATAAGGAGCCGATAACATGATCTCCCGTGTGACACCACACACCATGTTATCTACAATGTAATGTATTAGACAATATTTCATAATCATATAAATATGCAAACAATGATCATGTGATTCTTATTTCAAAAATAAAGATGTTCATACAAAAGATAGACTTTTCAGTATACATCCCTACAATCTCCCACTTATACTAAAAGACTATGTTGTCCTCTTACTGCCTTACATCTGATTCCCCTTCCCTCCTCATGCCTATCAAAGCTCTCGCTAGAATGGCCTTAGTGAAAGGGTCTACCAGGTCATTCTCTGATGCAATCTAGGCAATAGCAACTTCTACCTCCTTTACGATTTATCGTATCAAGTGGTACTTGCGCTCTATGCATTTACTTACCTTATGGGCTCGTGGTTCCTTCAAGTTTGCAACTGCACCATTATTATCACAATAAATTGTGATAGTTCTGGGCAAACCAGGAATCACATCCAAGTCCATCAGGAAGTTCCTGAGCCACACAGCTTCTTTGGCCGCCTCATAGGCCGTCACATACTCAGCTTCCATGGTGGAGTCCACCACGCATTTCTGCTTGACACTCCTCCATACAATGGCTCCACCTCCAGAAGTAAACACAAAACCTGAGGTAGACTTACTGTTATCCCTATCAGATTGGAAGTCGGAATCCGTGTAACCCACAGGGAGTAATTGGTCTGCTCAGTAAACCAGCATATAATCCCTAGTCCTTCTCAGGTACTTTAATATATGCTTTACCGCAGTCCAATGTCCCTGTCCAGGATTACTTTGATATCTGCTGACCATGCCCATGGAAAAGCAGATATCTGGTCTCGTACAGAGCATCGCATACATGAGGCTTCCTACTGCTGAAGCATAAGGAACCGCCTTCATCTCCTCTATCTCCTCAGATGATCTAGGACACATCTCTTTAGATAAAGGAACTCCATGCCTGAAAGGTAGAAAACCCTTCTTGGAGTTCTGCATGCTAAAATGCTCCATAATCATGTCTATGTATGAAGCTTGGGATAAGCACAACATCCTTTTCCTGGGATCTCTTATAACCTTGATCCCAAGGATGTGTCCCACCTCCCCTAAGTCCTTCATATCAAACTGTTTGGACAACCATACCCTTACGTCCGATAACACCTTGATATTGTTGTCAATCAATAAAATATCATCTACGTATAGTACAAGAAATACCGCTACGTTTACGTCACATCTCTTGTATACACAAGACTCATCCGGACTTTGAATAAATCCATAAGACTGATTTACCTCATCAAAGCGGATGTTCCAAGACCTCGAAGTTTGCTTCAATCCATAAATGGACCGATTAAGCTTACATACAAGATGCTCTTTGCCCTTAGCAATGAATCCCTATGGTTGCTTCATATAGATGTTTTCCTCAAGACTTCCATTAAGGAAAGCTGTCTTGACATCCATGTGCCACACCTCATAATCCATATGAGCTGCTATGCAGAAGAGCTCCCAGACCTGACTTGAATCCATAGATTCAATCTTAGTATTCATTGCACTTTGCCAAGATGTTGCATCTATATCTTGGATTGCCTCGTCGTATGTCCAGGGATCAGGTTCATGTTTGCTAGGGACCAAATCAGAAGATTCACCCAAGAACATAAATCAGTCAGGCTGTCTCACAACCCTCCCACTACGATGAGGTATCACATGTGTATCCTCTGTGACATGCGGTACAGTAACATGTGGTATATCTTCTTATGTCGGTGGTACTAAAGAAGTGACTTCCCCTTTTAATTCCTCCAGAACAATTTTACTCTTGGGCTTGTGGCTTATCACATAGTCTTCCTCTAGAAATCTGACGTTTGTGCTAACGATCATCCTCTGATCTCTAGGACTATAAAATAAACCACCCTTCGTTCCTCTAGGATAGCTAACGAACAAGCGTATTTCTGTAGAGGTTCCAACTTACCAGCATCTGCCTTCAGCACATGTGTTGGACTCTCCATTATCCGAATATGTCTTATACTAGGCTTTCGCCCAGTCCACAATTCTGTGGGAGTAGAAGGCACTGACTTAGATGGAACCAAGTTCAGAATGTACACCGCCATATCCAAAGCATTTCCCCAAAACAAATCTGGTAAGTCAGAATAACTCATCATCGATCTAACCATCTTCATAAGAGTCATATTCCTTCGCTCTGCTATACCATTCTGCTGGGGTGTGTTAGGTGCAGTCAATTGGGATTGAATCCCAGCCTCTGATAAGTAGTTCCTAAACTCTCCTAAGAGGTACTCACCACCACGATCAGATCGTAGTGTCATCCATATCTTGAATAATCGTCTATGAAAGAGACGAAATACTCAAGACCACCTCTTGCCTGGATAGTCATAGGACCACACGAATCAGAATGAACCAATTCTAACACATCTTTGGCTCTTTACCACTTGGCCTTAAAAGGCCTCTTGGTCATCTTACCCTTCAAGCAAGATTCACAGGTTTGGAGATCCTCCACCACTAATGAACCCAAAGGTCCATCAGCTATCAACCTTTGAATTCTGCTTAGGTTAATGTGACCAAGCCTAAGATGCCAAAGATATGTTTGGTTCATCTTTGAAGGTTCTTTTCTCTTATTGAAATTAGAAGATGAGTTATTAACTTCAATTTGCATCGTGGGAGGTTTTGGTTCAGATGTATACAAATTTCCTATCAATGTACCTGAACAGATATTCTCCCTATTCCTTTTTATACAAGCTCTGTCATTAAAAGAAATAGAATATCCATCCATAAATAATTTAGAAACTGAAACTAAGTTCTTTCTAAATAAAGGTACATAAAGGAAATTTTCCAGAACCTAAGTTTTATTTTTTCTCAAGAGATAAATAAAACTTCTCCCACTGCAATAGTCGCCACCTTCATGACATTGGCCAAGTAAATGGTAATCTCCCCTTTAGCTTATCATCGGGTTTCCTGGAACCCCTGCAAAGTATTGCAGACATGATCAGTGGTTCCCGTATCTACACACCAGGTGCCGGTAGATAACACCGCTAACCATGTTTCAACGACTAGACCAAAAGATATTATCTTTGTTCTGCTTTGGATTGGGACAGTCCTTCTTCCAATGTCCATCCTGCTTGCAAGTGAAGTACTTGCCTTTCGGCTTCTTCACTCCTCCCTGAGAGCCTCCCTCCACCTTTGCTTCACCTTGTTTCTTCTTCTTCTTGCCTTTCGGCTTAGAAGTAGAAACCTTCTGAGCAACGATGGCCTGAGGACACTCTTTGAAGAGTGCATACTTGTACTCCTTAGAAGATAAGACAATATCTGGATTCTTTTCCAATCAACATTATTTGGGTACAGTAAGTTTATTTCCTTTAGTATCATAGTAAGTTGACTGAAAGTCATTTTTGAAAATCCTAAGAATAACATAGATCATTACTGTAGATTTCAAAAAATTATTGATTCCTCAAACAATAAAATTTTAAAATCAACCAACACCTCTAAACACCAAGAATATTGCATGCCACGATCGTGTGGACGTATACGAATTCTACATTTGTAAGAGGAGGTTTTACCCATTAATTTTACTATCTTGTCAACCTAACTTTTTTACAAGTAAAATTAATAGTTGGTTTCTCTTCGACCCTACAAATAAAAGCAGTGACTCCGATGGGGAGGATACTTATATTTGTATCTAAGTGTTCACCATTACTTGGTACCAAGGTAATTATCTCGGGTTATATGCCTTACGATGGGCAAGTACACACACTCCTTAATAATTTCCTATAACCATATTCGACCTTGTGATCCGCAAATAAACTCATCCGATGGGGAGGAAGGCACTCAGAGCCGACGCGCAAGTTTGCTTGCATCACATGTCAAATCGTAATGGAGGCCGTGGGAATTTATAAAAATATCTCTCTCCCACTTAGTAATTTGAAAATGAGGAATTTTCTAGGCTACGACATGCATATCAAAAAATAAGCAATAAATATGAAAAATAAATTATTTTCCAACTATTATGGCTTTTGTCTTCAATATGTCTCCCGTCGCATCGCCTTCTCGTCCACTCCTCCTACGACATGTACGAGCCATCCGGAGATCTGAGCCGAGACTAAAACCAATTTTAATTTATATCCATCGATCCTATACTCCATGAGGGAGTGTACATGAAATCTAGATCGAAAGTAAACTAAAATAAAGAGTGGCTAAACAATGTCGTATCTAATTTACAAAAATTAAATACTAGCCTCGTCAACCCCGAGGATTCAACAAAATAAATATTTACACACATACAATCACATACACACATATGGCTATAATAGTCGGATCTTATGTCTGCAACCAAAGAGTTAAACTACGCATATCCTACTATTATCCGGCACATATAATATATGAAAAAGTACATAAAAATTAACCGAATCCAAAATACACAAAACTGGAAACCTTGGCTCTGATACCAATTGAAGGGTTTTGCACCGGAAGCTCTCCCACTAATTGTAGGGTTTAGCTTATCGAGTCCGTGAGGGGAAGCTTCGCTTCCCACTTCACCTCGGTCGTTTGATCATGGCGATCCCTTCGATGTCCCCGGATTAAAAATTTAATCCTAGACAAAAGGGATTGCCCAAACAACCAAGCCATCGTCGTGCTATTCGTTTAGAGAGGTCACTTGAACAAACTAGTTGTTCAAGCGACCATCCTCTATTCTACGAGTAGCCACGGAATAGACGATGTCCGGTTCGCCGGTTTTTGTGTTTATGCTCAGGATCCAAGTTTTATTTAGCCATATACAAATTTATATCATGCTCATAAATGAAAAACAAATACAAACATGTAACATATAAAAATTAGAGAATCGATATACCTCTCAATCTTCTAATGTATGTCCTTCCTTTTTTCGGACGTCGTGTGGGCGACGCTCTACCAAAAGTCGAAGCTCTTAGATCACAAATCTTCCTTCTTTGCTCATCCAAAGCAAGAGGAAGAAGAGAAACAAGGATCATCTCCTTCCTATAGCCAACCAACAAGCAACAAAAGAAATGCTTATCGCCGGCCAACAAGGAGAAGGAGATAATGGTGGAAACCGGCCAAGACACCAAGGGAAAGCCCTATATCTTGTTTCCACCACCTAAGGAGAAAGAGAAGGGGTCTTTGGATGCTGCCCAAGGGCTGGGATAGAGCTGTGGGCGCTGGCCACCAAAGGATGAAGAAGAAAGAAACCTTCCTTATTTGGTGCCACCCAAGCCTCCTAAACCCTAAGCCTCCAAACCCTAATCCTAGCTCTCCTTATGGTCGGCCATGGAAGTGGGGAAGAAGATTAGGATGAGCTCAAGCCAAGGTAGAGGGAAGATGGAGGAACCGACCACACCTTGGGAAGAAGAAGAAAAACTCCTCCCAATGTTGCCGCCCACCCATGACTCCCAAAACCCTAGCCACCAAACCCAATCCTAAACCAACTAGGATTCCTAGCATCCAAAGGAAGCAAACCCTAATCCCCTTAAGCCATGCTCTTAGATGAAAGGGAGAATGTTGGACGCCGGCCAAAACCAAGGAGAGTAGAGGGAAGACAGGTGCCGACCACCATAAGGAAGAAGAAGAAGAAGAAGCATCTTTCCTTAATTGTGGCCACCCAGAACCCTAAATCTCCAAAGCCCTTGCCGCCCAACCTAAGCCCCCTTTTCTCTTCCATATGTTGCCGCCCACCTTAAGCCAATATTTATAGAGTTAGGCTTAAGGTTTGATTTAATCTCCTCCATTGGTTCTAGGGATTTAATCTCAACCGTCGGATCTAGAGATTTAATCTCAACCGTCGGATCTAGAGATTTAATCTCCACCTTTGGATCTAGAGTTTTGTTTCTATCCTTTGGATCTAAGCTTCATGAGGTGTTAATAGGCTACATTAGGGACCATGAGGAGTTGGATCTTGGCCACCCATGGATCAAGCCCACATAAAGTCCAATCCACTAAAGTATCATCATTGATCTACCTCACCAACCCCCATATGATAAATATGGGCTCCATATATTATTTGTACATTTTCTCCCCGTGTTTAAGATCTCAAATGTCCGTCGATTAATTAATTTACTAACCATTAATTAATCAACATCTAACTCCTTGAGTAGTACCACTTGTTGGTGCAATCGGCCCAGGTCACGATTGACCAGGACTCGAGTTTGACTCGAGTGATGTTTTGATGTTCGACAAAAACATATGACAATGTAATCGTCATGGGAAAGTCCAAGTCTTGGGTACTTGGCATGGAAAGTCCAAGTTGGACACTTGGCATTTGGGAAAGTCCAACATGGGTTGGCAAGGAAAGTCCAAGCATGGTCTTGGCATGAAAAGTCCAACATGGGTTGGCAAGGAAAGTCCAAGCATGGTCTTGGCATGGAAAGTCCAACATGGGTTGGCAAGGGAAAGTCCAAGCTTGAGTCTTGGCATTTGAGAAGTCCAAGGGTTTGATATTGGCGGCGTAAAGTCCAAGCGGGAGTCTTGGCAGCATAAGTCCAATGGTTGGCGGCGTAAAGTCCAAGCGGAGTCTTGGCGGCGTAAGTCCAAAGTGCCTTGGCGGTGTAGACACCATTAGCATGACATAGCCGATGGAAGCACCTGAAGGCTAGCGCGATGGATGAACAAGTCATGGATGACTTGGAGGTATCCGAGAGGCGTGAGGCTGATGGAGGTGGCTAGAAGGCTTAGGTCTAGGCTAAGGGTGGTCTAGCAAGTATGGGGGAACCATACTTGGGTTAAAACCTCATGTTTGAGGTGTGCCGATGACCGGTGCCATGTGGCGATCGATCGGATCGAGTCAACTAGGGTTTGATCGCGGAAGTAGCCTAGCGCCGATCGTCACCGCGGCGCCGATCGATGGATGAGCGATCGATCGATTATGTTATCACGATCGATGCTCGAATTTTCGCCACGTATGGAGTCTCACTCGATCGCCGAGATGAGCGTCGGTGATGCTCATCGATCGATGGTCATGATCAGTCGACTGATGTCCTAGCCGTTGGATTTTTCCAGCGTGGATTACACCGTTGTCTCATTAAGAATAGCAGTGATCACATCGATGGTCCCAAGCGTCGATCGATCAACCTTTTCCAATCTATATAAGGAGCTCGTGATGGAGGAAAAGATAGCAATTTTCTTGAGCGAAATTGAAGGGGGAAGTTGGTGCTTTCCAGTCCTTCAAAGCTAGTTCAAGGCAATCAAAGATCAAGCAATCCAAAGCTCTTGTAAAGTGTTTTTCCTTTACTTGCATTTGTATTTCATATTGTATTTTCTTGTATTTACTTGTTTATTGTTGTAAACATTTGTACGAGTTTTCTCCGCCTCCGACTTGTTGTCGAGAAGGAGTTTATTGATTAGTGGTGTTTGTGGCATCGCTAGGGTTCGTACGAACCCGATCCGTGGAGTAGGAACCGTGTGGTTCCGAACCACGTTATATCATTGTGTTAGCGTGATTGTATATTTCGTTATTGATTTCATTATCTATATTCCGCTGCGCTAACGAAATTGTAGAAACAAACGCGAAAGAATTCCATTGACGCTATTCACCCCCCTCTAGCCATTCCAATATTCTTAACAAGTGGTATCAGAGCCCAGGGCTCTTCTACGGATTAACAACCCGGAGTCAAGAAGCTAGAGGGAAGAATATGGAATTTGAGGAAAGATTGGGTGGCGACGTCAACATCCCACCTTCCTTCAACCGCGAACATTTTGCGTATTGGAAAGGTAGGATGGAATATTTTCTAATGACGAATATAGAAAATTGGTTTGCCGTGACTATAGGTTTTGATGCTCCGAGAGGAGAAAACGGCGAAATCCTCAAGATGAAGAGATGGACCGAGGAGCAACGGGAAAAATTCAAGACAACCGTTAAGGTAACAAAAATGTTGATTGATTTGATACCTAACGATATTTTGTCCAGATTAGGAAGCTATAGGGATGCCAAGGAGTTGTGGAACAAGTTGATCAAGTTCCACGATAATCCCGAATCCATCCAAGAAGACTTGGAAGAGGAGGAGACCGAAGAAGAATCATCATCATCCTCACAAGAAAGTGAGGAATCAACTTCTGGGTCGGAAGAGGTGGAGGAAGTGGAAGAAGTATCCACCTCAAGGATTGAGGGGGAGGAGAGAACCTTCATACCGGAACATCGAGAAGAAGAAGCTTCAACATCCGGTCAAGATGAAGAAGCCCAAAGTCCAATTCCGGTCTCCACCACCATCGGTAACTCAAACACCTCAATTCAAAATAAAAATAACATTATGTGTTTTGAGTGTAGGAAATTTGGGCATTATAAGAGTAAGTGCCCAAAGAAAGTCAAGAAAGCTCCTCCGGCGCCTAAAAGTCAACAAAAGTCAACGGACGCATATCAAGAGTAAGGAGCACATCATATGCTTCAAATGCAATGCAAAAGGACATTATAGGAATCAATGTCCTAGGGGAAGCAAAAAGACCAAAGAAGGAGCATCACAAGTAGGGGGAGCCACTAAGGAAAACCCTAAGGTACATTTAAATAATGCTCCGTCCAATTTAAATGTTAAAAAGCATGCTAGAACTAATTTTAGCAATTTTGCTATGTATCATAAAGAGCATGCTAGAAATAACAAACATATTTGTTTAGAAGCTAAGAATGTTCACCTTAAGAATAAGGAGAAATTTGGGACTAATGTCCCTAGAAAAATCATACCTAGGGAATCTATTAAGAAAATACAAGAACATCTAGGTTTTAACTCTAAATGGACTAGGCATATGCCTAGGAAGTACAATGCCCATTGTTTAAATCAAAATTCTAAAATTGGGCAATTAGAAAAAGAAAATCAAGTCTTGAGGTCAAGGCTTGAAAAACTTGAAAAGACCCTTAACATTATGCAAAATCAATTTAAAGGGTCTAATGGTCAAACTCCTAGGTCAAGAAGTCAAAGTCAACATCTAGGACCTAAGAGTCAAAAGTCAACCAAGGGCAAGAATGGTTTGGGTCACAAACCTAAGTCCAAGGTGACTTATCATAGTGTTCCATTTGACTATGGAACATTAACTAGGTCTAGAAAGACCAAGGTCAATGGGGAAGTCATCCCTAGAGTTGACCAAGGTTTGTGCCTAGTGGCCAAGGTTTCAAAGAAACCTAGGGTGGCCACTAAGAAGGTTGTTAGGAAGGCAATTCCTAAGGTTAACCTAGGCAAGACCAATATGACCAAGGCTAATAAGCCTAGGAAAGTCATTAGGAAGGTATCTAGGGAGGTTATCCCTAAGGAATACCTAATTAACCCTAGGAGCTCAAATCGGTTTTGGGTTCCTAAGAGCGTGATTGACTCACGCTAGGTGGATTTAGGATGTGCCAATGCTAATTGAGAAGTTTGATAAAATGATCAAAATTGGCACAATCTAGATTTAGATATCATAGTGTGTAACTTTGATTGTTGGCACACTTCAAGAGTTCGTGTAAAAGTAACATCAAGAGCGATACTCAAGTGTCACACAACTTGATGTCTTGTACTCACCATGCTTCATATGTTTTGCCATATGTTTGCATGGAAGGAATGTTTAGGATGGATTGCATCTCACAAAACAAGTCTTTTACCTTGATTGTGTATTTTAACACTTAGAAAGGGTGAGATGTTAGGATTTGGAAATCATTGAATGTTAATGTTTGCAAAAATGGAATAAAACATTAAAAATACATTAACAAATATATGAATATAAGTATAACATCAATACATTCGATATACAAGATAAACATGATAAAATGGAACCAATTAGATGAAGAAATCGAGATTTTCAGAATTTCAGAACTGGAAATCAGATATCAGTCGACTGATACAGTTATCAGTCGACTGATAACACTGTAGAACGATACGATACGATCATCAGTCGAGTGTTAGCTTCATGACTCGACTGAACATCACCAATCGATGAGATACATCACGATCGATAGATCGCTCACCGAGGCCGAGGGTCATCCCGAGTGCTCGATAAGGCCGAGTGATGTGACATCGATCGATCGATGAGCAACATCGATCGACTAATGCTCTTGAGCACGCCACGTAAGGTTCAGCAATCGATTGCCGAGCCGGATCACGATCGCCGCCGTAAACCCGTAATAAAGTGATCGATCGATGCTCCACATCGATCAGCATCACGATTTTATAACGCCGAACCACTAGGGTTCGACGTCTTCACGCGACGTGACTCCAGTTTCTTCTTCTCCTCTCCGATCGCTCTTCTTCTCCGACCAAGTCTTCCGGCCGTGCCAACCGCCCAAAGTGTTAGGTTTGATAGATAACCCTCTCCTCTTCCATTTTTTCACTTGTTTCGAGCCCTAGTTCACATGTTTTAGGGTGTATTTTTCTTTGTTCCGATTAGGGTTCCAAGGCCCGAGTTCTCCGTGAGTTTTCCAAATGACCCCAAAGAACATCTGAGTTTTCTCTCCGGCCACACCTTCAAATGGCGCCTAAGTAACAATTTTTACCCAAGCCCTAATTTTCATTTCCGTTATAACTTAGGTTTATCTAATCATGTATTATTGCCCTTGCATGTCATATCATACATTGCATTCATAATAGGAGAGCCCGTAGGAACGATCCACCTGAGGGTGAATCTCGATTGTACCAACCAATGTTGGTTAGGTACATCGACAGGGATTTTTTCAACCGTCATTGTAGTGATGTCATGGAGTTAATTTCATACTATAGTCTCATGAAAGTCGTCCTATGCACCCATCCTATTAACGACGACCTTCTTAAGGAATTTTATCAAAACCTAAAGAAAGTGGATGACGGACCTACTTACACTACTCGCATTGCAAAACGCGAGTTAGAGTTCACTCCTACGATACTGCAGGAGTTTCTCGAGTGTAAGCCCTCAGATGACACTTTATATCCTACCATGGATTTCCCTTTACCAGAGCCCTTTGCTCATATCTCTATGGAGTCCATGCATGAGCACATTTTTGGTTATCCTCGTCCACCAAAACTTATTTCCTATCATCGAAGTTATCAGACTGACAATGTCCTTTACAAGGTCATTGTTGGGTGTTTTCTTCCCATTTTCACTCAGGGTCTGGCCAAGATTCGGTCTCCCCATCTCTTTCTACTATACGTCATGCATCATAGGTTAGATATTAACTTTGCATTAAACATGTTCCACTGCATTGTGCATTTCATTTCCTCTGTACAAGGGAAAGTGCATATGCCTTTTGGTCATATCATTACCGCATGGTTAGAGTCCATAGGCGTCAACATCCACAGGGGTTCTCTGAGAGCGTTATCGGAGGTGTACGACTGTATATCAGTTCATAACTTCTCGTTAGCAAAGCTACGGATGGGGCCTGACCAGATGGAGTTGGCACCACGACCACCACCCAGGGCACGCAGAGAGCATCCTCCAGTACCCAAAGATGCAGCAGAGGACTACGAGGATGTAGACGCCGCTGATGAGGACGATCAGATGCCTGCAGATGCATCAGCGGCGGGTCCATCAGATGATCGTCGTGGCCGGCTGGAGTCCAGATTTCAAGACTATCAGCAGTCGGTTGATGCTAGGCTGTTAGAGTTATTGGCAGGCTAGGCATCCTTCGGCGCACATCTGGATCGGATGGAGGAGTCCCAGAGCCGCATCGAGCAATGTCAGCTCGATATGTTAGAGATGATGCGGGCCTGGACCCTGAGTCAGCAGCCTCCTCCACCTCCACCTCCTGCAGACGATTAGATATTTAGGATGTTAGATTTTCTTTTGTTGTCAGTTTCTGTAGTGAGATTGAGCATAGCCAATCTCGATTTTGAATGTAAAAGACTAAAATTTTTAAGTTAAATGAAATTTTTTGTTTATGAAAATCTTGTGTGTTTGGATGAGTACTTGTATGATTGTATTGCTTATGAAAGTTGATATATCATGACATGAAATTGCATCCTATCATATACCATGTCATGTCATTGTTTAGAGCTATTTTAGATGTCATGTGTTCTTAAATTTCATCTTATGCCATGACATCATGATTATGAGCATATGCTTATTTATATCATTTCTAATGCCATAATCATTCATGCATTTAAGGCAATTGGTTGAAATTGATTTAAGGACTATGGCATGACTTGAAGTCTCATTTATAAGGGAATCAAGTAGGGTTGCCTAGGAAATGCATGAAACCCTAGATAAAGTGAATCCAAACCCACATCTCACATCATATTGACATGTATGTGTATTTATACATCCTAGATACATGTGAGATGCTAGGATAATAAGTTAGGTTCAAGGTGCATGGGTAGTGCATCTAGATGAACTCAAACTTATTCTAATTATCACCAAGAATCATAAGGAAAGCTAATATACAAGCTATGTTATTTAGCCAATAAATTATGGTTCAAAATAAGCTTTCAAAAACATTTTAAAATCATTTTGAAAAACCTTGGTGAAGTCTATCTTTTGATAGCAATCACCATTGATAAGATTGATACAAAGTGAGCTTAAACTTTAAAGTTTTTAATCACTTTTGGATTTTGTATCAATCTCCTATTTCGATGGTAAAAATATTTTTCCAAAATTTTTCACTGATTGTATGTGTTATAAGTATTATATGTACCAAATTTTGTGATTTTTCGATATACGTATAATTAGTTGTGATTTTCTGAAATTCAACTCTGATAATCAAATTCGAAATTTGATTATCGATCGCCATTGGTGGCCGATCGATGGAGTGTCGATCGATCGATTTCTGAATCACTCATCGTAGTTCGATTTGTAAACAAGATTGTTTAACCCGATTTCAGCTACGGTTATGGTCCCTAATCACTCCTAACCCTAGGATATGCTTTGGGAAGCATTATAAAGGGTGAAAATCCATTGGATATGGATTAGCAGAAGTGTTTAGGGTTTGTATCAATTTTAAGGTGTTGGAAAGTTCAATATTGAATTTCTAATCTTAATTTTGATGGTTTAGAGTTCCTATTAGTTTAGGGACTGCCCAAGGACATTGTTGGTGCAATGATCAAGGGGGAGCAAGCCTTTAGGGGGAGGTATCCATCTTGGGATGATGGATGTGTTTTTTTCTCCTTGAAGAGGAGAAGTTATTGGGAGAATATCACATCAATTGGGAAATTGATGGGACTTTTAAGAGACCCAATTTGGAAATTGGGAGAGTAAATGGGATTGCCTCTCTTGAGTGATATTGGACTTATCACTAGGAAGATGGTAGGCATCCTAAGTATTGTTGGACCAAGGGGGAGATTGTAAGATCTCATTGGGACATGAGACATTGACCTCCTTGGAGAGAAAACCTTTTTGATGTTAGTCAAAAAGGGGGAGAATGTTTGGGGGAGAACATTTGGAGAGTATTTACCAATTTGGGATAATTGGTAAGGGATTTGAGTTAGTGTTCTAACTCAATAATTTGTTTGGTTTTTGTCAAACATCAAAAAGGGGGAGATTGTTGGTGCAATCGGCCCAGGTCACGATTGACCAGGACTCGAGTTTGACTCGAGTGATGTTTTGATGTTCGACAAAAACATATGACAATGTAATCATCATGGGAAAGTCCAAGTCTTGGGTACTTAGCATGGAAAGTCCAAGTTGGACACTTGGCATTTGGGAAAGTCCAAGCATGGGTCTTGGCAATGTAAAGTCCAACGTGGGTTGGCAAGGAAAGTCCAAGCATGGTCTTGGCATGAAAAGTCCAACATGGGTTGGCAAGGAAAGTCCAAGCATGGTCTTGGCATGGAAAGTCCAACATGGGTTGGCAAGGGAAAGTCCAAGCTTGAGTCTTGGTATTTGAGAAGTCCAAGGGTTTGATATTGGCGGCGTAAAGTCCAAGCGAGAGTCTTGGCAGCATAAGTCCAATGGTTGGCGGCGTAAAGTCCAAGCGGAGTCTTGGCGGCGTAAGTCCAAAGTGCCTTGGCGGTGTAGACACCGTTAGCATGACATAGCCGATGGAAGCACCTGAAGGCTAGTGCGATGGATGAACAAGTCATGGATGACTTGGAGGGATCCGAGAGGCGTGAGGCTGATGGAGGTGGCTAGAAGGCTTAGGTCTAGGCTAAGGGTGGTCTAGCAAGTATGGGGGAACCATACTTGGGTTAAAACCTCATGTTTGAGGTGTGTCAGTCGACTGGTGCCATGTGGCAGTCGACTGGACCGAGTCAACTAGGGTTTGACTGCGGGAAGTGGCCTAGCAATGATCGCCATCGCATGCAATGATCGATGGATGAGTAGTCGATCGATTATGTTATCGGATCGATGCTCGGATTTTCGCCACGAATGGAGTCTCACTCGATCGCTAAGATGAGAGCATGAGTGATGGCTCATCACCGATCGATGTCCTAGCCGCTGGATTTTTCCAGTGGATTACACCGCTGTCTCATAGCAATAGTGTGATCGGCCGATCGATGGTCCCCAATGATCGATCAACCTTTTCCAAAGACAAAGATATAAGGAGCTCGTGATGGAGGAAAAGATAGCGATTTTCTTGAGCGAAATTGAAGGGGGAAGTTAGTGCTTTCCAGTCCTTCAAAGCTAGTTCAAGGCAATCAAAGATCAAGCAATCCAAAGCTCTTGTAAAGTGTTTTTCCTTTACTTGCATTTGTATTTCATATTGTATTTGTTTGTATTTACTTGTTTATTGTTGTAAACATTTGTACGAGGTTTCTCCGCCTCCGACTTGTTGTCGAGAAGGAGTTTATTGATTAGTAGTGTTTGTGGCATCGCTTGGGTTCGTACGAACCCGATCCATGGAGTAGGAACCGTGTGGTTCCGAACCACGTTATATCATTGTGTTAGCATGATTGTATATTTCGTTATTACTTTCATTATCTATATTCTGCTGCGCTAACGAAATTGTAGAAACAAACGCGAAAGAATTCCATTGACGCTATTCACCCCCCCTCTAGCCATTCCAATATTCTTAACACCACTCAACCTTTTCATCATGCCGGACCAAGTCCACCTGCAGGGTTTACATGATGAACCTTATGAGCTCCTCAAGGGGACATCATCATCCTAATATATAGGATACGGTTTCCTCCTATAATCAACGGCACACCATATAAATAATATCATCTTCCAACTTATCGAGCCTATCGATTTAATCTATAAATCTCGCCCATTGGTAAATCAAAGAGATGACTACTAAGTATATGTGCCCGTTATTATATCGGGATTAAGAGCATGTACTAAATAATATCTGAGGTCCGATTCGATTATATAGTAAGCAATAAATCGAATCACCTCTAAGTCGTTCCTGCTCAATACACACAAAGTGCACTAGTGTGATTCTATGGTCAAGACAAACCAATACCAAATCACACTACAACCATTCCGATGGTTTGTCCAAAGTCATCTCGGTTGTGAGCCTTTACTTATACTTTACAAGGAGCCGATAACATGATCTCCCGTGTGACACCACACACCATGTTATCTACAATGTAATGTATTAGACAATATTGCATAATCATATAAATATGCAAACAATGATCATGTGATTCTTATTTCAAAAATAAAGATATTCATACAAAAGATAGACTTTTCAGTATACATCCCTACATGACGCTTGATGATGCCAAAGTACATAACTCCTTATGTAGGAAACCGTAGTGATTTCAGGTCTAAGGACTATTCATACTAATAGTCACATGAGAAAGTTTATGACAATCATATAACAATCCATGAAACTTTCTCATGGCGGGTCAATTCAGGATATATTCTCTAATATATACTCATGTGTCAACGTGATATCACATATCCATGACCTATGAGATCAAATCATCAATTGACCTACATGCTAGTCTCAATGCATTAATATTGCCCTTGTATATTAATACTTAACTAGGAATATTTAAGAATAGTGTTTTCCACAGCTTCTCACAATCAATTCTACCAATTGATATGTTATAGATAAGAACCTACCTTCTAGGGCATTATTATATTTATTCAGTTGGCACAAGTATGAAGTGAATATAATAACTAAACTTTGCCTTTATTAATGAAGTATGATACATATGATCCCTAATCAATCATCCTATGATTGGCACTAAGGGCTGACACTAGCACCCAATACCAAAAGCTCTAACATGGCCCTCAAACTTACTTTGAGGTAAGGCCTTAGTTAAAGGGTTCGCTAAGTTCCTTTCAGTGGGAATCTTCTCGATTTGTATCTTTTTCCTATTGATGATCTCCCTGATCATATGATAGCGGTGAAGCATGTTGGGATGTATACTGAAAAGTCTATTCTTTGTATGAACATCTTTATTTTTGAAATAAGAATAACATGATCATTATTTGCATATTTATGGTTATGCATATTGTCTGATACATTACATTGTAGATAACATGGTGTGTGGTGTCACACGGAAGATCATGTTATCAGTTCCTTGTAGAGTATAAGTAGAGGCTCACAACCGAGATAGTTTTGGACAAACTATTGGTATGGTTGTAGTGTAATTTGGTATTGGTTTTTCTTTACCATAAAATTACACGAGTACACTTTATGTGTATTGAGCAGGACCGACTTAGAGGTGATTCAATTTATTATTGATTATATAATTGAATCGGACCTCGGATATTATGGTGTACATGCTCTTAATCCCGATATAATAACGGGCACATGTACTTTGTATTTATTTCTTTGATTTACCAATGGGCAAGATTTATAGATTAAATCGATAGACTCGGTAAATTAGGAAATGATATTATTTACATGGTGTGTCATTGATTATAGGAGGAAGTCGTGTCCTATGTATTAGGATGATGATGTCCCCTTGAGGAGCTCATAAGGATCATCATGTAAACCCTGCAGGTGGACTTGGTCCACATGATGATGAGGTTGAATGGTACTACTCATGGAGTTAGATGTTGATTAATTAATTGTCAGTAAATTAATTAATTGACGGACATTCAATATCTTAAACACGGGGAGACATTTTTACAATTAATATATGGAGCCCATATTTATTTATGGGAGTTGGTGAGGTAGATCATTGATAATCCTCTAGTGGAATGGATTATCATTAATGGATCGGATTTTATGTGGGCTAGATCCATTGGGTGGCCAAGAACCAACTCCTCCTCATGGTCCCTATTGTAGCCTATTAAAACCCTCATAAAACCTAGATCCAACGGACACAATTAAAAGGAGGTTTGGGCAAAATCTATAAATAGGAGGCAGAGGCTTGGGCGGCATGATAGAATTGGAATTCTAGGGTTTGCTCTTTGGCTTGGGCGGCAACTAATCATTGGAGATTAGGGTTTGCTTCCAAAGGGGTTGGGCGGCTAGGGTTTGGAGAGGTTTTGGGCGGCAACAAGTGGAAGTTTTTCCTCTCTTCCTAAGGTTTAGCCGGCGCCCATATCTCTTCTTCTTTCTCTCTTGGCCGACGCCCATATCTCTTCCTCTTCCTATATTTCTTTTTGGCCGGTGGCAAGAGTTGGGGTTCTTCCTTTGGAGCTTTTGTTAGTAATATATGAGAGATGTCCTAAGGCAATCGCCTTATGTATGAACCATTTATATGATAAATGAAGATTCACTATTTGAGTATACATGTTTTATGTATTTGATTGGATCTTAAACTCATTTACTGAATGTCCACGATACGATTCACAGCATGAGAGAATTTGTGATTGGATCACAACTAGTGAGTATCTCTACATGTGTAATTGTGATGTATCGGAATTATCCCTAGTCGATGAATTGATGGATCTGGACACCATCAATTCTGTTGAGACTAGCACGAGGTATACTCCTTGGTGTATCCAAGCAGCTGATTCTCACTGGCTGGAGACATAGTGATGTCCGGAGTTAATCGTGGATGCTAGTTATGGTAACTAGTTCATTGGAGTGACCAGCCGTAAGACTTCATATGGTTCTCTGCATATAAAGATATGTCAATGAAGTTCTTACTGTGGCTTAAGTGCGATGTTCCTTTGACTTGCGGTATTCAAGTCATCTTGATCATGGAGACTTATGCTTTGACATCTTAAGCAAACATCTCTAAGGAGATGTGGACCCGGGATGATTGGGTATAAGTCAAGTGATCAAGGTGTTTGAATAGCCTATAAAGGATTCACCACTCCTTGCGAGGAGATGTATACCCATGGCCTCTCGTCGGATTGTTACTAAAGTCTTTGGCCAAAGCATTACATGTTTAGAGTAAGGTACTCTTCGATACATGTGGAGTAACTAGAATCCGTCGGACGAGGAAATGACACTTGGGCTAGGTGTGACGTAGTCAGCCTAGTGGGGACTGACACAATAGACCATGTCCTGAACCAAGTGGGTATAAGATGAGTGAAGGGAATGGGGCACGATTCATTCGAAATTTCTTTGAAGGGTTTAAATAGTTCGATCAGCGGTTGATCTTTTCGGTTAATTGGGGATCATGATGTACTACTAGGTGCCACTCATGATCGTTCTATAATTAATGGTTAATTATAGACGGCCAACATAAACCGAGAACCTATTTGGTCACACGCGACAACGAGTGTAATCCAAAGGATTTAAAGCGAGCTTGAGAATGGGATTCTCGCATCGAGAGAAACTATGTTTGGTTGGACCAAACATAAAGCGAGCATGAAATTGTTTCATGAATGGAAGCATGGATGGGCAGTGTCTTATGAAGACATAATGGATGGACCAAAATGGTTTGGTTCTAATCCAATGGATGAGAATAAACCAAAGGGTTTGGTTTATATTAAACGAATGAACCAAAGGTTGGTTCGGTTCGTTTTAACTTAAAATAAACCATCATGGTTTGGTTTATTTTAACTTATCTTAATGGAGCGGGTTAACGGGCTTTATGGATATGATCCATTAACCATTAAGAGAATTAGTTCTCTATAAAAGTGGGCTTAAGGGATTGTTAAACCCTAACTAATCCAATCATCCAAACCCTAGCCGCCAACACATTGTTGCGCCCGACCTTGTGGTGCCGCCAGCCCATAGCTCCTCCAACCGCGCCCGTATATGCTTCCTTCCTCCTCGCCAGCGTCGAGCTGCTGCCGGAAGAGTTCGCGATCCTCCTTAGGTTTGGCATCAAGGTGAGCACTTGGCTTCCTTTGTTGGCGGCGCGCTATCTCCTCCACCAAGCTGTCCAGTTTTTCTGGACAGCTTTTCTCCTCTCGTCGGGCGTCGTTTGGGCGGACGGTTGTTAGTGCTCTGACAGCGGCTAACATACCGGGGATTTGATCTCCGGTAATCCTCTGAGGTGGAGGATGAAGGATTCGTCAAACGGTTGACGAATACCTCTCCGGAGAAGCGAGTTTTGAGAACTCGTTTTGGATCCGAATTTGGATTCGGATCGTGATCATCTCTCGATCACGTCGTCTTCAACACGAGGCTAGTAACCCGTACGAAGACGAAGCTCGTGACTTAGCGAAGTCATCCCGAGGAGCTCGGCGTGGATACGGATAGAGACGATTCTTACGAGGATCGTTCCGGTTGATGTCGTTCCCGCTACACGTCATACGGAAGGTATAACGTAGTTTAATTTCCTTTTATTGCAATTTTAATTTACGGTTATGTCTACACTTGTTGTAATAGCATGCGTGTGTTGTGTGTGTTGTAATAAATAGGAGTATTTATTATTTTTATTGCTTCCGCTGTGCTCATGTTTACGAAACATGATCGAACACACACACGCCGCGGTGCCGGAAACCCAACAGCTTTTGGTCGGTGCCCAAATTTCCTCTTCCTCTCCTTGGCCAGCGGCAAGGATCAAGCTAGGAGCTTGGTGGTCAGCTCTAGATAGGAGAAGAATTGTTTGGTTATCTTCCTTTGTTCGGAGCGAACAAGGAAAGGAAGATATGCGATCTAAAAGGTTTCAACTCTTGGAGGATCGTTGCCCACACAACGTTCAAGAGGAGGATAGGTCATACAATAGAAGATTAAGAGGTATACAAGAGGTATAATCTTGTTTATTTTGATTTAGTTCTTTTGTATAATACATGTGGATAATTTACTTGGACCCCGAAGATTAACACAAAAACCGGCGATCCGTATATCATCTATTCCACGGCTAATCGAGGAAAAGAGTTAGGTTGCTTGAACAACAAGTTTGTTCAAGAGATCACTCGAATCGAATAGCACGATGATGCATCGATTGCTTGGGTAATCCGTCTTCATCAAGGATTAATTTTTTTAATCCGGGAACATAGATAGGATCGTCATGCACGAGCGACCGAAGCGGGAAGTAATTCCCTACAAAGCACATGTTTAGATCGTTGATGAGACCACATTAAGTTCAAAGATGAACTTTTTGATCCAAATCGCTTCCTTTGCTACTTCCAAAGCTGCAATGTATTCTACCTCAGTGATAGAATCTGCTATAGTGTCTTGCTTGAAACTTTTCCAACTTATTGCGCCTCCATTCAAGGTGAATATATACCCAGACGGAGACTTGAAATCATCCTTGTCTATTTGAAAGCTGGCATCCGTATACCCGTGTATTATCATATCACCTTCTCCATATATTAGGAATACATCCTTAGTTCTTCTTAAATACTTAAGAATTATCTTAACAGTCACCCAATGATCCTTTTCTGGATCAGACTGGTATTTTCTCCTGACACTCAGAGCATACGATACATCAGGCCTTGTACATAACATAGCATACTTGATAGATCCTATTGCAGATGCATAGGGGATCTTACTCATTCAAATCCTCTCGTCTTCTGTGTGCAGACACATAAACTTCGAAAGGTGTATCCCATGCCTGATGGGAAGGAAACCTTTCTTGGATTCCGACATGCTGAACCTCTTTAGCACTCGATCTATATATGTAGACTGCGAAAGACCAAGCAACCGTTTCGATCTATCTCTATAGATCTTAATCCTGAGGATGTAGGTCACTTCTCCCAAGTCTTTCATGGAGAATATTTTAGATAACCAAATTTTGACTAATTGTAAGATAGATATATCGTTTCCTATAAGTAATATGTCATCAACATACAACACTAGGAACACGACTGCACTCCCACTAACCTTCTTGTACACACAAGGTTCGTTTGGATTTTATGAGAAATCAAATCTTTTGATTGTCTCATCAAAACGGATATTCCGGCTCCAGGATGCTTGCTTTAGTCCATATATGGACCGTCGAAGTTTGCATACCTTGGTTTTATCAACCGATGTGAAACCCTCAGGTTATATCATATACACATCCTCGAGTAGGTTTCCATTAAGGAAAGTCGTTTTCACATCAATATGTCATATCTCATAATCATAATGAGTCGCTATGGCCAGGAGCATCCGAATGGATTTAAGCATAGCTACTGGTGAATAGGTCTCATCATAATCAACACCTTGTTTTTGACGATAGTCTTTTGCCACTAATCTAGCCTTATAGGTAATCACATTACCATCCATGTCGGTTTTCTTCTTGAAAACCCACTTGCACCCTATAGGCTTTATGCCTTCAGGTGGGTCCACCAAGTTCCAAACTTGATTTTCATACATAGAATCCATTTCCGACTTCATGGCATCAAGTCATTTGTCCCTTTCTGAACTTTTCAGAACCTCTTCATAACTGGTAGGCTCCTCATCATCAATGAGTAATACGTCGTTCGATTCACTTACGAGAAATTCATATCTCTCAAGAATATTGCATGTTCTACGAGATTTATGAAGATGTGGTGTCACAATAGGTTCAGCTGATAGCTCAACACTATGAGTTATCGGTTGTGGTGCTTTACCAGGTATCTCATTAATGTCTATTGGAGTCTCTTGAACCTCCTAAAGTTCAACATCACTCCCACTGTTTTCTTGCAAGAGAAACTCATTCTCTAGAAACACAGCATGTCTTGAAACAAATACCTTTTGTTCCATAGGATGATAGAATTGGTAACCCCTCATTTTCTTAGGGTATCCAATAAATAGACATTTATCAGACTTAGCATTCAATTTGTCTGATATAGTCCGCTTCACATAAGCAGGACAACTCTATATCTTCAAGTAAGATAAATGAGGTTTCTTACTATTCCATATCTCATATGGAGTAGTAGAGACTACCTTGGTCGGGACTCTGTTTAGCAAGTAAACAACTGTCTGAAGTGCATAGCCCCAAAAGGACTTGGGAAGATTCGCGTGATTCATCATCGACTTGACCATGTCTAACAAGTTCCAATTTCGCCTCTCAGATACACCATTAAGCTGTGGTGTATACGGCGGAGTCCATTGAGACAATATACCATTGTCCCTCAAATAATCTAGAAACTTTTGACTCAAGTATTCACCACCTCAATCTGATCGAAGTATTTTAATACTCTTGCTAAGTTGTTTCTCTACTTCATTTATGAATTCTTTAAACCTTTCAAAGGCTTCAGACTTGTGTTTCATCAAGAACACATACTCAAACCGTGAGTGATCATCAGTGAAGGTAATGAAGTAGCTATAGCCTCCTAGAGCATGAGTTGACATAGGTTCGTATACATCAATATGTATTAGACCAAGCAACTCTCCCACAGGTTCATCTTTTCCAGTAAAAGGTAACTTGGTCATCTTGCCCTTTAAGCATGATTTGCATGTATCGTATGAATCTAATTCAAACGATTCTAAAATTTCACATCGGTGTAATTCGGACATGTGTTTCTTGCTCATATGGCCAAGACGACAATGTCACATGTAAGAGTCTAATTGATTATCTTTTCGAGAACGTTTGTTTCTCACTTCGATATTGAAAATGTCACTGGATATGTCCAACGTATAAATACCATTGCTTAAAGTTTCAGTCTCATAAAGAACGTCATTCAAAGTTATGTAACAACAATTGTTACTAAAAGTCAAATGATATACATTTCTATTTAAGCAGGAAATAGAAACAATGTTCTTTATTAATGAAGGAACATAATAGCAATTTTTCAATTCTAAGACAAGTCATGTAGGGAGCTTCAACAAATATGTTCCGATGGTGACCACAGCAACCTTTGCTCTATTGCTAGCTCACAAATTTGATTCTCCCTTGATGAGTCTTCTTCTATTTCTTAGCCCTTGTATATCATTACATATATATGAGCAATACCCAGTATCCAATACCCAAGTGTATGAGGAAATAGAATGGCAATCAATAACGAAGATACTTGAAGAGGATGGGGCATCGGATGTCTTCTTCTTCTTCACGGACTCAAGAAAAATCTTGCAGTTTCTTCACCAATGGCCCTCCTTGCCACAATGATGGCAAGTACCCTTTTGAGCTGGTTCTGCCTTCTTAGCCTTCTTCTTCCCCTTACATTGTTCCATTGATTTTCTCTTAGAATCTTTCTTTGAGGAATCAACTAATAGTACCGTCTTCTCCTCATGCTTCACAGAAGGCTCCATAGTCTTCAGCATGTTGAGGAGCTCAGTAATGGTGGTTTCAAATTTGTTGATCTGGTAGTTCATCACAAACTGTGAGTAACTCTTCAGCAAACAATGTAGAAATAAGTCAATACTTAATTCATGATCCATCACAAACCCGAGTGTCGCTAGTCGCTCGATGTACCCATTCATCTTTAGCACAAATTTCACCACAGATGTACCTTCTTTCATCTTAGAGGTGAAGAGGAGCTTGGAGACTTCGAACCTTTTGGATCTCGCTTGCTCTTCAAACAGCTCATGAAGATGAAAGACTATGGTATTAGCATCCATATGCTCATGTTGCTTTTGAAGCTCGGGTACTATCGCCGCTAGCATGATGTAACTTGCCAACTCAGAATCATTCACATGTTTTTGATAGGCCAACAATTGGTTCGGAGTTGCATCATCCATAGGAAAAGTGGGAAGAGGCTCTTCGAGGACATACGTAAGCTTTTCCGCCTTGAGAATAATTCTCAGGTTTCTAAGCCAGTCCAAGAAGTTTGGCCCAGTCAATTTATTCGAATCCAAAATAGAGCGCAAGTTTATAGATATCATGATCAAGTGATTAACCTAGATATACAAATCGAGCATATATGAGAAAGATGATTTTAAAATGCAACAACATACATTTATTAAATCCCATTCATTTTTCGAATTAGTAAAACCATTAAAATCAATTCGGGAGATCGTAGGTCCATCTCCAAATGGGTTGATATCCAACATAGATAAGAACAACCTTGGAGAGAGTCCAAGAAGTCATTCTTAGCTACGATGGTAGGTATCAAGCATATCAATTACATATCACATATATGCAACTATCACAATGTGCTATCAACTAATTGAATGTTCACATATACATTGGGTTATTAATGCATTAACAAGTATGCATCATATGCATAGCACCCAACTTCACCTCCCTTCACATCGACCTTAGAGAGAGTCCAACAAACCGATGCTCTAAGTTAAAGTCGACCCATTAATTGCAAAATAGTTTTAATATGGTTAGAGCGCATTCAACCAATTAGTCAGGCTTGCAGAGAGTCCAACAACCCAAACTAATGATTGACCTCTGACTCTTACCATATTAGTAATAAACTATTTCAATGGTTTGAACATGTTCAGGTTTAAGCTAGGCTTGGAGAGAGTCCAACAACCCAAATAAAAAACGGAACTCTGGTTCTAACCATATTAATAGAAGGTGTAGGCTTTTAATATTGTGTAAGAGTTTTAATATCTCATCCTCTTTGCATGCAAATAACTATTATCTACATGGCATGACACACATGACATACATCTATATGTCACGACACACATGGCATAATGATATGCATCTAATGCAATTACATGGCATACAATTATGGCAAGTACAAATAGTTTCTTTATTTGTCATAACTAATTTTGGAAATAAAATATGTTTGAGATTTGATTTCTCAAATCAAATCTTGATTAAATTAGAAAATAAATTTCCAAATCTAATCACATATTTTATTTATGAAAAATATTAATTAAGGAAATTCAAATTTAATTTAGGAAATAAATTTCCTAAATTGTAATTTCCTAATCACAATAGAAAATTTCTAATTTGAATTTCTTTACTAATTAAAATTTACATAATTATTTCTAAACTTTCCAAAAGTAAAAAATTTCTAAAATTACAATAATGACTATTGTAAAATAATTTTACGATTATGTCGGAACACAGTCGGGCTCTGATACCACTGTTGGGTTTCCCTGGCACCGACGTGGGTGTGTGTTCAAACACATTTCGTAAACATGCACACAGTGGAAGCAAAAATAAGTAATAAACTAATTTATTACATCACACACACCACATGCATGCAGGATACAATAAGTGTAGACATAATCGTATATTTAAAATTTTTGCAATAAAGGAAACTTTATGTCTAAGTATACCTGACGAATCACATGTAACAAGAATTGCATCAACCATAGTGACCCTCGCTAGTATTGCCTCTATCCATATCCATGTCGAGTATCGTCGGGATAGCTTCACAAGCTACAAGCCTCGTCTTGACGAGAAATACTAGTCTCACGTCGAAGACGTTGTGATCCGAGAGACGATCACAAAACAAGTTACACGAACTTGTTTCCTCGGAAGTGCCGACGGCTACAAGGTGCTTTGCCAAACAAATTGGTCGGCGACAGCATGGTGGCCGGCTGGGTGTTGTTGGCCGGCGGCTGGGTGTTGTGGGTCGGTGGTTGGGGCTGCTGGCCGGTGGTGGTGGGCTGGCCGGTGGCTGGAGCTTGGTCGGCAGCAGCCTAAGGGTGGGCGGCAACCCTTGGAGTGGGCGACGCAAGAGAGGAGGAGAAGAGAGGAGGTGGCTAGGGCTTTCGCAAAACCTTAATACATCCAAAAGTCATCAACGAAAAAACCCTGAACCCTCTATCTTATAGAGAGCGTGTTTCTTGACCATCAAGAAACCTTCTCCTAGCGGTTATTGGTTCATAACCAAAAACCCAAAACCCGCTCTAATAACTTAAGTTAAAATAAACCAAACCGTGTTGGTCTATTTTAAGTTAAAATGAACCGAACTAACTTTGGTTCATTCGTTTAAAACAAACAAAACCCCTTTGGTTTATTTTCCACCATTGGCTTAGAACCAAACCGATTTGGTTCATCCATCATGTCTTCATAAGACTCGGCCCATCCATGCTTCCGATGCGACTGAAACAATTTCATACTCGCTCCATGTTTGGTCCAACCAAACCAAGTCTCTCTCGATCTGAGAATCTCATTCTCAAACTCGTTTTAAATCCTTCAAATTACACTCATAGTGCATGTGACCAAATAGGTTCCCGATTTATGTTGGCCATCTATAATTAACCATTAATTATAGAACGATCATGAGTGGCACCTAGTAGTACATCATGATCCCTAATTAATCGAAAATTCAACGGTTGATCCCAGAATATCTTCTGAAACTTTTTAGCAGCTATAGTGAATTGTGCCTCATTCCCTTCACTCATCTTATACCCACTTAGTTCAGGACATGGTCTATAGTGTCAGTCCCCACTAGGCTGACTACGTCACACATAGCCCAAGTATTTACTTCTTCGTCCTGCAGATTCTAGTTACTGTACATGTATCCAAGAGTACCATACTCTAAACATGTAATGCTTTGGCCAAAGACTTTAGTAACAACTCGACGAGAGGTCATAAGATATACATCTTCTCGCAAGGAGTGGTGAATCCTCTGTTGGCTACTCAAACACCTTCGAGCACTTCGACTTATATCCAATCATCCCAGGTCCACATCTCCTCGGAGATGCTTACTTAAGATGTCAAAGCATAAGTCTCCATGACCAAGATGACTTGAATACCTCAAGTCGAAGGAATATCACACTTAAGCTGCAGTAAGGACTTCATTGATATATCTGTATATGCAGAGAACCATATGAAGTCTTACAGCTGGTCACTCCAATGAACTGGTTACCATAACTAGCATCCACGATCAACTCCGAACATCCCAATGTCTCCAGCTAGTGAGAAATAGCTGCTTGGATAAACCAAAGAGTATACCTCGTGCTAGTCTTAACAGAATCGATGGCGTCCATATGCATCAATTCATTGACTAAGGATCATTCCAATACATCACAATTACACATGTAGAGAAACTCACTAGTTGTGATCCAATCACAAATTCTCTCATGCAATGAATCGTATTGCGGACATCCAGTAAATGAGTTTAAGATCCAATCAAATACATGAAAACACGTATACTCAAATAGTGAATCTTCATTTATCAAATAAATAGAACAGTCATAAGGCGATTGCCTTATGACACCTCTCATATATAACTAACAGGCTTCACCTTTCAAAGTCTATGTGTCCCCGCACAGAAGACGAGAGGATTTGCATGAATAAGATTTTTTATGCTTCTGCAATATGATTTAATATGTATGTTATGTTATGTACAAGGCCTGACTTATCATATGCTCTGAGTGTCACGAGTAGACACCAGTCTGATCCAGGAATGGATCATTGGATTATTGTCAAGGCAATCCTTAAGTACTTGAGAAGAACTAAGGATATGTTCTTAGTATATGAAGAAGGTGATATGGTTACACGCGGGTATATGGATGCCAGCTTCCAGACCGATAAGGATGACTCCAAGTCACAGTTTGGGTACATGTTCAAACTGAATGGTGGTGCAGTGAGTTGAAAAAGTTCCAAACAAGACACAGTTGTCGATTCTACCACAGAGGCAGAATACATTGCAACTTCTGAAGCATCAAGGGAGGCAATTTGGATCAAGAAGTTCATCTCCGAACTTGGGGTGGTTCTGTCCATTGTTGAAGCATTACTAGTTTACTGCGACAACACTGAAGCTATCACACAGGCAAAGTAACCCAGGTCTCACCAATGATCTAAACACGTGCTTCGACGATATCATCTGATCAGAGAAATTATCAGTAGGAAAGAAATACAAATCGAGAAAATTCCCACAAAAATGAACTTAGCGGATCCTTTGACAAAGGATCTATCACAAAGTAAGTTTGAGAGTCACGTCAAGGACTATGGTATTGGATACTGTGGAGATTGGCTTTAGGCCAAGTGGGAGTCTGTTATATTTGAGAGTTGTTCTAAAGCAATCGCCTTATGGTTGTACTATTTATTTGATAAATAAAGATTCACCTTTTGAATGCACATGTCATATGTGTTTGATTAGATCTTAAACTCATTTATTGAATGTCCGCGATACGATTCATAGCATGAGAGAACTTGTGATTGGATCACAACTAGTGAGTATCTCTACATGTGTAATTATGAATGTATTGAAATAATCCCTAGTCGATGAACTGATGAGTTCAGACATCATCGATTCTGGGAGACTAGCATGAGTTATACTCCTTGGTTTATCCAAGCAGCTACTCCTCACTGGTTCGGGACATTGAGATGTCGAGAGTTAAACGTGGATGCTAGTTATGGTAACTAGTTCATTGGAGTGACCTGCTGTAAGACTTCACATGATTCTTTGCATATAAGATATGTCAGTGAAGCTCTTACTGCAGCTCGAGTGTGAATTTCCTTCGACTTGAGGTATTCAAGTCATCATGGTCATGGAGACTCATATTTTGACATCTTAGTCGATACATCTCTATGGAGGTGTGGGTACGGGATGATTGGATACAAGTCAAAGTGCCCAAAGGTGATTGAATATCCAACAAAGGATTTATTACTCCTTGCGAGGAGATGTATACCCTATGGTCATTCATCAAGATTGTTACTCAAAGTCTTTGGCCAAAGCATTGCATGTCAAGAGTATGATACTCTTGGATACATGTCGAAGTAATTAGAATCCACTGGACGAGAAAGTAAGACTTAGGCTAGGTGTGGTGTAGTCAACCTAGTGGGGACTAACACATGATCATGTCCTAAACCAAATGGGTATAAGATGAGTGAAAGGAACGAGATACGATTCACTGTAGATGCTGAAGAGTTCGAAAATGGTTCTGAGATCAACCATTGATTTTTCGATTAATTGGGGATCATGATGTACTACTAAGTGCCACTCATAATCATTACATAATTAATGGTTAATTATAGATGACCAACATAAACCGAGAACCTATTAGGTCACGTGCACTACGAATCCTTCGAAGAGACTTAAAACGAGTTTGAGAATTGGATTCTCAAGATCGAGAGAGATCAAGTTTGGTTGGACAAAACACATGAAAAATATGGAAATATTTGTCAAGTCAGAAATACGAAAGGAGCACGTCTTAAGAAGACGGGTTGGGCCTTAAAAGGTTTAATTATAAACCGAGCCATTTGGTTTTAATTAAAAGGGTCCTCTTTTGATTAAAGGCCCAATTAGAGTTTAATGGATGAGATTAAGCCTTAATGGTTATGGGCTTTGGGATTTGATCCAATAACCTATAATTCATTAGGATTAGTGCCTATATAAAGGGTTTAAGGCTAAACCTAATAAATATAAGTCCTTAAGGCCCTCTTCCTCAACCTAGCCGAACTCTCTACCCTCTTCCTTCTTATTTGTCGCTGGCCCTTGCAAGGCTCCCTCTTGTTTAGGTTCGGCCAACTCCTCCCTAAGGAAGTGGTGAAGTCTGACCAAGTCTTCCTCAAGGTGGATTGATCATTCAGCCAAGGCTTGGAACAAAGGTTTCTTCCTTTGTGCCCTTGGCCGAACCTAGGATAATTAGAGTTTTGTGTTCCGTCGGCCATCAAGGAAATAAGGGTTGTTTCCACCTCTTTAGAGGTCGACCACTCTAGGTTTTAGGGTTGTTATTGTCACTTATTGAAGCTTTAAAAATAGCGGTTAATTCTGACACAAATCGACAACCTTACAAAGGTTGTTCGAGGAATCATTTGTGTCGCAAAACTAGTCAGCGATTGTTCTCCGATCACCCAACCTTCTTGCTTCATCTAGTAGTGAAGAGAAGGTCAAACTCGTGGCTTTAAGAAGTCGTCCCTCCAAAGATTCAATGTGGATATGAGTAGAGACGAAGCTCCGCGAGTGTCGTACGATTGATGCCTTTTCAACTCGCCATCATCCGAAAGGTATATCTAGAGTAAAATTTATTTTATTCTTGTTGTATGTAAAATTTTATTTAGCGGATATGTCCGTACGTATTGTAATCCTGCATGTGTGGGTGTGAGTGTTGTAATAATTTAGAAAATTATTACGTTTTTCTTCCGCTGCATTTGTATGTGAAACGACAAAAACACATCTACGCGTCGGTCATAACCCAACATATGGGAGGTCAGGAAGTTGGTGAGAAACTTAGTTGAAGGTTGGGCGGCAAAGTAAAAAACTCTAACTTCCTTCCATTTGGGGATGAAGAAGAAGTGGAGGTCTCAACACTTAAAGAAAGATGATAAAGACAGAAGATGATGATGACCCCGCAGAGTAGGCTAAAAGAATTAGAGATTAACTATTGTAGGGGAATACAAAAATAAGGGGATATCTCATCGAAAAGAGGAGGAATAGGGAGTCGAAGACCTCCTACCAACTGACCATGGAAGAAAGTTACAAAGTCATCCACTGGTGAGGTGTGTGGGCATCACTTTGGTGATGGGATCCGTAGTCGGTAGGAGTTGGAGATTTCAAAGGCTTTCCTAAGGGCCACTCTATCATCTTGGTCAAAGGTAGTAGGGGTGGTCTTGTACCATAGAGAGGAGCTCTCAGCCATGAAGTAAAATAAGAAGGGAAAAAGAACAAGAAAAAAGAATTGAACTTACAGGTTGTCAACGGAAGCTGAGGACACGAATGAATAGAAGGCGGTGCAAATGTGGGGGAGAGCCCTAAATCAGTATGCCCGTATAAAGGATAAGGAAGCAGCTGCGACTGTCCAATTGAAAGCCTCCGCCGTCAGATCAACCATTATGAGCTTTGAACTAGCAACCATTAGTTCGGAGATCTCCGCTATCTCAGGCATCATTTCCGAGATCTCCACTGTAACTGAGGCAATATCTAGCATCAAAGCAAAGAGGATCTTTGTCATCTCATCAACATGGATCTCCGAGATCTCTATGATTATCTTGACATGCGTAACGACGTGGCCATGCCACCGTATGGAGCGAAAGGATGACTCTAGCAGGGTTTAAAAGCGAGGAGTTGGTTTCGAGGGCATCAGTCTTGTCGTCTTAGATCTCATCATTAAAGTGGTCTGACCTTGCAAATTTCTGAGAAAAGTCTAGTCAGTCAAATTTGCACCTCCTTCAACTAGACAAGGTGGGGAGGTCTATGATGCAGGGGAGATACGCCTAGCCATGCAACATCAAAGGACAAAGTCTAGTCAATGGTCAAGCTGATATGGAACTAAAGTTTGAGCCTAGTCAAAGCAGAGCGTGAGTCAACGCAAGTTTAGCGGAGGTGAACCTAATCTTAGTTCGATAAATAGATCGGCAAGCTCTTGACTTCCGCAGTTCGAGCGGCCCGACCTCCTCAGCTCGACAAATACGACTCGACCTCCATAGCTCGATGGATACGACCCAACCTCCATAGCTCAATATATATGACCAGATCTCCACAACCCGACAGATAGATCAACACGGCAGTAGATAGATCAACACGGTCTCGACCATCCGAGCTCAACTTGACCGTGAAATGACATGTCTTTACGAACCCCTTCTAGAAGCCATGGTTCCACGATCTCCTCCATGAAGCCATGTACCCCCGTATCCACGATTTCCTCCATGATGCCACATCCCTAGGTCCCCACGATTTTCTCTAGGATCTTCTCCAAGGTGCCACATCTCCAAGATCTTTTCTCCAAGAAACCTCGATCCCACGATCTCATGATCTTTTCTAAGAGGGTATGTCTCCATGTCATACCCCCAAGATATGTCTGTCTCTTCCTATATAAGGCTAGGAGGGGGGAGGGGGACATGAGTGTTAAGGCAATCAACCCAAGTTGATCTTGGTTTTGATGTGTGTGTCAAAGAGTTTAAGTTAGGATGTTATGCTTTTGATGTGTGTGTTCAAGTTGTACAGGACTTGGTGAATCACACATGAGTAGCTTGATTAAGCAGTGACAAGTTCATCATCTCATGGCTCGGGTCCTTGAGTCAGTGAAGGATGGCACGGGGAGAATCCATGAACTTAGTGCATCGAGGGACCGCCGGATGAGGAGCAATGGAGTTGAGCCAAAGGAAGCAGACTTCAGGGCAAGACGCGAAGGATGGCACGAGGAGAAGGCATGAGCTTGGTGCATCTGAGGGATGCAGGCCGAAGGAAGATAGCTTCAATGAGAGACTCCATGGGAGATGAGAGTTGAGCGATTGTAACCCGGGACGGAGTAGTTCAAATTAGGTGAACTTGGCCAAATGGCTAAGGTCAAGTGTCAGATGATCAAACACTCAAACACTTGTGTTTGAAGTTTTACCCAACGACAGTCGATTGATATAGGTATCAGTCGACTGGTCCAAGTCGACTGTTAGTTGACTCATGTCAGCTTGGGTTTTGTGGCCTATTAGTCGACTGCCAAGGGTTGACACTCGACTAGTCCACCATCAGTCGACTGCCATAGAGGGCAGTCGACTATTATAAGTGGACATGGGCACAGAACCTCTCGTAGCTTACTAAGCAGTCGGACTGATAGCTGATCAGTCGATTATCAGTGTGAGCAGTCGACTGCTCAGTTTATCGTTGAGTTGTGATGACCGCGGATCAGGCTTGGTCAGAAGTCGTTGGAGTCAATCAACTACCACGACAGTCGACTGCTGGCATGCAGCAGTCCACTGCTACATGCCCAACGAGAAGAAAGCCCTCCTCTCTATAAAAGGAGGGCTTGGGAGCCTTGGAGAGGCTAATGCTTTCACTCCTAACATTGCTCCAAGTCTCCTAAACATTTTTACTCTCCTCTTCCCTAATTCTACCTCTATCATATTGTAAGAGGGAGAGTTTGTGTAAGAAGGTTTTCTCCACCTTGTGTTGAGCTAAAGGAGAAGTTTAGTGGAAATGTTGAGGGAGTGATCCGCTTAACGGATTATCGTGGAGTAGTGACGAAAGGCCATGAACCATGTTAAACGAATTATGTTAGCGGTGTTTTTTCATTACTTTGTTTTTAGCTTTAATTGTCTTTGCATTAGTTTTATTATCATTCCACTGCGCTAACGAACATTGTAGACAATTAAGCATGAACAATTTCCATCGAGCATCGAAAGGTTATTCATCCCCCATTCTAGTTGGGCCATCGATCCCTAACAAGTGGTATCAGAGCAAGGAACTTGTCAATGGACTCATCGCCACAACAAGCAAATCAACAATGGTCGGCATGAACATCTATCCACTGAAGTTAGAAGGAGATTCTCTTGGTGGAAGAAGAGAATGGAGGTATTTTTTGAAATTGATTTCGATATCATAATTATAATGGAAAATAGTTTTGAGATACCCAGAGATGAAGAAGGCAAGCTAATAGAAAAATCAAGATGGGCTAAGAAGCAAAAGGAGGAGCACCTAGCAAATTCAAAGGTCAAGCATCATCTCTTCAACGTGCTTCCTCAACAAGAGATAAACCAAATAGGAGAATGCTCAAGTGCCAAGGAGATATGGGAGAAGCTAATTGAGCTTCATGAAGGCACATCCAAAGCCAAGCTAGCAAGACGAGATCTTCTCTGATCTCAACTCAACAATATTAAATTGGACAAAGGAGAAAAGGTTTTGTCTTTACATTTTAGGTTCAAAGAAGTTATTAATGGTTTGTCTAGTGTAGGGGAGAAGCTATCAAATCGGGACATGATAATGAAAGCTATCGATGCATTCCCCTGATCTTCGAAATGGAGCTCCATGGTTGATTCCTTTTATATCTCAAAGAATCTAGAGGTTAGTACTTTAGAAGAATTTTTCTCAACTATGAAACTTCACGAAACTCACCTTGAAGGAATAGTTTAAGAACCAATCACTCAATCAAGGGGTGTAGCACTTGTAGCAAACAAAGGGAAGAAGAAGAAGACCACACCTTCTTCATCGGATGACGACTCACAATCTTCTATGGATACCAATGAAGAGGTGTATATGGTAAGAAGGGTAAGACGTTCTTTAAAAGGTTTTAAATTTAACAAATCTATTGGAACTTCGGTGAGCGCTAAAGGGGGGGTGAATGATGTGTTCGTTCGTCAATGGAATTCATTCGTGCTTGATCATCTACAACACTTGTTAGCGCAGCGGAATAATAATACTAACACAAATATAAAGATACAAGCACACACATACGACAAGCGATGTAACGTGGTTTGAAACCCTAGTTCCTACTCCACAGGACGAGCTCAATAACGAGCTCTAGTGATGTACACACCACTACTCAATAAACTCCTTCTCGATAACACGTCGAAGGTGAGAAAACCTCGTACAAATGATTACAATAGTAATAAAATGAAATAAAAGCAATTACAAGAAAAATAAGTAAAGAAAAATTTACATAAGATCTTTTGAATGCTTGCTTGTTTGGTTGCTTGGGCTGCATTTGAAGACCCAGAATTGCACCAGCAAATCGCTTCAAATTGCCCTAAGAACCATTGCCAAAAACCTCTCCTTCGAGCTCCTTATAAAGCTGCAACTCGAATTGATTTCCCCCTAGCAGTCGACTTCCATAAGGCCTAGTTGACTGCCAATAGTGTCGTTGTTTCACAACGACTTAATCCACGTCGGCATTCCAGCCAATGGATACACTGGCAGTCTACTATCATTCCCAACAGCCTACTGCTCAAGCCCGTAGCCGACTGCTCAATTGGCTACCGAGCGTTCTATCCTCGTGACCAAATCAGCAGCAGTCGACTGCCCTCTATGACAGTTGACTCCTCAAGGCCAGTCGACTGTCATAATATGGCAGTCGACTGCCAAGGCCATTTTCCCGTAGTCGAATGTCAGTCGACTCACGACAGTCGATTAATTATAATCCCAGTCGACTGCTTAGTGTCGACTCAGTTGCCAAGTGTCAAACACTTGACCAGTCGACTGGCCCATAATCCCAGTCGACTACTACACCTCAACCATGAGGTTTACCCTAAGAATGATGCTCTCATACTTGTTATATCACCCTTAGCCTAGACTTAAGTCTTCTATCCACCTCCATTAGCCTCACGCCTATTGGATCTCTCCAAGTTGTTGGGGATCGATTGGCCGGCTAGAGGGGGGTGAATAGCCCTCTTACGATGGATGTCGGGATTCTCTCGTCTACAAAGCGTTAGCGCAAGCGGAATATACAAATACAAATAAAGACAACACAAAAGATAGACAAGCAATACAAACACGAGATGTAACGTGGTTCACGGCTACGCCGCTAATCCACGGTCCGATTTGTCCAAGGTGAATCACTCCTCCAAATCTATCCACTAGATCTCTCCTTTGCACAAAGCTAGGTGGAGGTAACCTCTTTTACACAAGGATCACTCTTCTACAATAGAATAGAGATTAGAACAAGTAGAAGAGTAGGGAATGGTGTATGGCACTTTGGGAGAAGTTTAGAGCTCAAGCATTTTTCTCCCAAAGCCCCATCCCCTTCCTTTCTATAGAGGAAGAGGGTTTCTTCCCGTTGACACAGGATCAATCGACTGATGCCCTCGATCAGTCGACTGATCCTGTAGTCGTTGCCCAATAACAGCCACTTTCCACGTTGGATTCCATCCAACGGTATTGGCATCAGTCGACTGATCCTACCATCAGTCGACTGATGCTCGATCACCGAAAGTGCTCAATGGAGTCCCGATCTGCCATTCCCCGCGCCGATCGCCGCCAAGTACTAAACTGGTCTTATACCAGTCGATCGAACCATCGACTTAGAGCAGTCGACTGCCATGACATGGCAGTCGACTGGTGTCGGGAAAACCCATCCGACACTTGGCCAAATGACCAAGTTTCACCTAAGAACTACTCTTCCCGGGTTACAATCGCTCACTCTCATCCCTGAGTCCTCGCCTCGGTTCTTCGTTCCCACGCCCCTGATCGTGCATGGCTCTGCAATGCTCCTTCGCGTCTCTTGCCTTGAAGTCTACTTCCTCCTGCTTCACTCCAAGCTCCTCGTCCGGCGGTCCCTCGGATGCTCCAAGCACACAGCTTCCGCAAAGCTATCCTTCACCGACTCAAGGCACGAGTCATGAGATGTGAAACTCGCCACAGCTCCATGTGCGAATTACTAAGTCCTGCACGACTTCAACGCACATATCAAATCAACATAACACACTAACTTAAACCCTTTGCCACACACATCAAAACCTTATCATGGCAAGAGATTGCCCTAACAATCTCCCCCTTTTTGATGTGTGACAATTCGTTTAAGTTAGGTAAAAATATTTGATATAAATTTTGAAGGAAAGAAAGCATGTAAACATAAACATGATATAGCAATATGCAACTCCCCCTTAATCCATGAAACTCTCTCTACAAATTCTCAATTTTCTCCCCCTATCATAATTTACTTAAACATAATTATTTCTCCCCCTTTGACACCATCAAAAAGATTAACACTAAGTTATAAACCCATGGCATCAAGTCTAATAGGAGAAAATTACCAAAAATTAGTTTAAAAACTGAATTCGTCCATTACTGTTCTGATTTACAGGCCACCAGTCGACTGGTTCAGACTACCAGTCGACTGGCACAAGGTTTTCAGGAATTCCTGATTTTCAGATCGAAATTCAGAAATGTATTAAAAATTCCAAAAAATTTGAAAAATCATGAAATTTTGGGAACATATTTCTTGTAAGGTTCTTTATCAGTGAAAAATAGGTCTTTATGAAAAATCATTATATTTTCACGTATCTGCCAAAAATCCAAAAGGTTTAAAAAAACTACTAGGTTTTTGATCATGATAGTATCAAGTTTAACACCTAGTTTTGCATCCAATTGTTTCAAAACATGAATACATGTATTTTAAGGTAAGAATTTGTTTTGAAAACATATGAAATATCCAACCATGATCTTTGGGCAATATGTCTATGAATTAAACATAAGTCTTCCCCATGATTGGTCTATTATTGCTATTTTGACACTTTAAATGCCCATCTGAATGTCATAAGCATTAGTGGACATTTGTATCATCCTAACATCTCACTCATGCTAAGTTTTCAATCAAAGTAGCCTATGGTGAGTGTGAGATGCATCCTAGAGGGTATTTGTATGTACTTAACCATTATATTCATACAATTCTATCAAGGTTAAGTATCAACCTAACAATCCTCATGATCATAAAGACATATATGACTTAATTTCACATTATGATCATGAAATACATGTGTTCGCCAAACAATAATCATGCATTAGGTATAATATGATGATAATAAGCAAAGTATCACCTAAAGCATGATTTACACCTATTTCTCATGATTATGTGCCAAATATCAAAATCATAAATCATGATTACAAGCATACATAGCAATTAATCATCATGATTTAAGCATTATTAACTATTTATGGGCACGTTATCATCACCCAACACTATTAAAAATGTTGTCCCGCCATCCTAAGTCAACCAAAAATATGATATAGGTCAAGTCCATATGGTTGACTACCCTAGGGTTATCCTAACCCTTAAGGATGAATTTTGGAACCCAAAATAAGTTCTTTCCTATTGGGTTCACTAAGTATTCCTTGGGGATCCATTTCCTAGCTATTACTTTCTTCTTATCTTGTCCCCTAGCTATTAGGCATTTGTAGGCCTTTTCATTTTTCTTTTCTTTATAACCTAGGCCCTTTTTGTTAAAGCTAGCTCTTTGGCTCCCTATAATCATGTTCAAGGTGTTTGAGCCAATTGTAAACTTTTCTAGGGCTTTTGTCAAATAGTTTACCTTTTCCCTTAAATCCCTATTTTCTTCTATACATGCATCATTAACATTAAATGGCATATATTCATGTGAGCATGCATCATTTAAGCTAGAAGAAATATTATCATCATTTAAGCATGATTTTTCTAGTTTATTTTCTAAGTCCTTAATTTGATCTAGCATGCTTTTGTTCTTCTTCTTAGCTCTAAACAAATCCCTAGTTAAGCTAGAAACCATGGAAACTATTTTCTTAGGAGTTAGATTCGTTACCATAGTTTCCATGTCTTCTTCTTCTTCTTCGGATGAGGAGGATGTAGAGGCTCCCCCTTCACTTGAGCTCTCTCCACTTGAGCTTGATTCTTCATTTTCGGTGGAGGAGCAATCCAAGTCATCGAAGGCCATCAATGCAAGGTTGGAATAGACTTGTTCCTCTTCTTCAGATGAGGAGGAAGAAGCAAGGTCATCCCATGTCTTTGCTTTGAGCTTTGGCCTTCCCTTTTCTTTTGCCTTCTTCTCCTCTTCCTTCTTTCTACTCCCCTTTTTCTTCTTCTTTTCTTATTTCTTCTTCCTTTCTTCCTTGCTCTTGTTTAGGAGGGGACAATTATCCCTTATATGTCCCTCTCCTTGGCAATTGTAACAAATCACCTTTCCTCTTGGTCTTCTATTCCTATCATTTGATTTGTTAAAACGAAAACTTTTTAAAGCACGTCTTACCCTCCTTACCATACACGCTTCTTCCGTGCTATCCATGGAGGAGGATGAGGATGCTTCGTCATCGGAGGAGGAAGGGACTTCCATCTTCTTCTTCCCCTTATTTGCCATCAATGCTACTCCCCTTGAAGGTTGCATTCTAGGCTCTTCTTGTATTCCTTCAAGCCTCGTGGAGCTCCATGGTTGAGAAGAATTCCTCCAAGGTGCTCACTTCTAGGTTCTTGGAGATGTAAAATGAGTCCACCATGGAACTCCATCTTGAGGACCGGGGAAAGGCATCTATGGCCTTCATTACCATATCCCGTTTGGAGAGCCTTTCACCTACACTTGTTAGCCCAATCAAAATCTCTTTAAACCTAGAATGCAATGAAGTTACCTTTTCTCCCTTTTCTAATTTGATGTTTGATAGTTGGGAGTGGAGGAGGTCTCTTCTTGCTAGCTTAGCCTCCGAGGTACCTTCATGAAGCTCTACTAGCTTCTCCCACATCTCCTTAGCACTAGAACATTCCCCTATCCTATTGACTTCTTGTTGGGGGAGTACATTATAGAGGTGGTGCTTGGCCTTTGAATTTGCCAAATACTCCTCTCTTTGTCTTTTGCTCCATCTCGATTTCTCTAATGGCTCCCCATCTTCGTTCCTAGGCAACTCGAAACCGTTTTCCATAATTAACAATATTTCAAAATCGGTTTCGAAGAATACCTCCATTCTCTTTTTCCACCAAGAGAATTCACCGTCGAACTTCGGTGGGTGGATGTTGGAGTCGGCCATTTTTGATGTAGAGCTTGTTGCGGCGGTTAGTCCGGTGGCAAGCAACCTTGCTCTGATATCACTTGTTGGGGATCGATTGGCCAGCTAGAGGGGGGTGAATAGCCCTCTTACGATGGATGTCGGGATTCTCTCGTCTACAAAGCGTTAGCGCAAGCGGAATATACAAATACAAATAAAGACAACACAAAAGATAGACAAGCAATACAAACACGAGATGTAACGTGGTTCACGGCTACGCCGCTAATCCACGGTCCGATTCGTCCAAGGTGAATCACTCCTCCAAATCTATCCACTAGATCTCTCCTTTGCACAAAGCTAGGTGGAGGTAACCTCTTTTACACAAGGATCACTCTTCTACAATAGAATAGAGATTAGAACAAGTAGAAGAGTAGGGAATCGTGTATGGCACTTTGGGAGAAGTTTAGAGCTCAAGCATTTTTCTCCCAAAGCCCCATCCCCTTCCTTTTTATAGAGGAAGAGGGTTTCTTCCCGTTGACACAGGATCGGATCATTGATGCCCTCGATCGATCGGTGATCCGTGCCGCTTTCCACGTTGGATTCCATCCAACGGTATTGGCATCAGTCGACTGATCCTACCATCAGTCGACTGATGCTCGATCAGTCGAGTGCTCAATGAAGTCGACTCCATTCTCGCCCGCAGCAGTGCCATCGATCGATCAATTCCCGGCAATGCGCGCCAAGCACTAAACCGGTCTTATACCAGTCGATCGAACCATCGACTTAGAAGCGATCATTGCCATGACATGGCGATCGGTATGTCGAAAAAACGACACTTGGCCAAATGGCCAAGTTTCACCTAAGAGCTACCCTTCTCGGGTTACAATCGCTCACTCTCATCCCTCGGAGTCCCTCGCCATCGAAGTTCTCTTCGTTCGCGGCCACATCCCTCGGCAGCATCAGGCGCACAACTCTGCAATGCTCCTTCGCGTCTCTTGCCTTGAAGTCTACTTCCTCCGGCTTCACTCCAAGCTCCTCGTCCGGCGGTCCCTCGGATGCTCCAAGCGCACGGCTTCCGCAAAGCTATCCTTCACCGACTCAAGGCACGAGTCATGAGATGTGAAACTCGCCACAGCTCCATGTGCGAATTACTAAGTCCTGCACGACTTCAACGCACATATCAAATCAACATAACACACTAACTTAAACCCTTTGCCACACACATCAAAACCTTATCATGGCAAGAGATTGCCCTAACACAAGTCATTCATGACTTATTCATCCATACGCTAGCCTTAAGGTGCTTCCATCGACTATTGTCATGCTAAGATGGTCTACACCGCCAAGGCACATTGGACTTACGCTGTCAAGACACAGGCTTGGACTTTACGCCACCAACCATTGGACTTATGCCACCAAGACTCTACTCTTGGACTTTACGCCGCTAATATCAATCCTTGGACTTCCCAATTTCCAAGTACCCATGACTTGGACTTTCACCACCATGACTACACACTTGGACTTACGTGGCCAAGACTACACCGTTAGACTTTCCTTGCCAACCCATGTTGGACTTTCCAATTGCCAAGACTCAAGCTTGGACTTTCCCTTGCCAAGACTCATGCTTGGATTTTCCATGTCAAGTACTCAAGACTTGGACTTTACCATTACCAAGACCCATGCTTGGACTCTCCATGCCAAGTGTCCCACATGGACTTCTCCATCATATGGTCAACCCCATGTCAAACAATGGTCAACTCATCGTCAAACATCAAAACACTACTCGAGTCTGATCAATCATGACCTGGATCGATTGCACCAACAATCTCCCCCTTTTTGATGTTTGACAAAAACCAAATACCTTTGAGTTGGAACATTAACTCAAACCAATCCTTCCAATTCTACAAAATAGGAATTCCAAAATTCTCCCATCAACTCTCATCAATTCTTCCACATCAATTCTCCCCCTTTTTGACATACATCAAAAAGGCTCTCCCCAAGGGTGTCAATGTCTCATATCCCAATGAGATTTTATAATCCCTCCCTTGGTCCAAAAATATCTAGGATCCCTTCACTCTTCCTAATGATAAATCATATATCACTAAAGAGAGGCAATCCTTCAAACTCTCTCAATTCTCAAAATTCTCCCCCTCATGAGAAAGAACACATTCATCATCCCATGATGGATAACCTCCCCCTAAAGGCTTGCTCCCTCTTGACCATTACACTAATAATATCCTTGGAGAGTCCCTAAGCCAATAGGAACACTAAACTATCAAAAATTAAGGGCAAAGATTCAACATTGAACTTTCACCTCCCTTAAAATTTGATATACACCCAAACAACTCTCTTAATCCATATCCAATGGATTTTCACCCTTTATAATACTTTCCAAAGCATATCCTAGGGTTAAGAGCAGTTAGGGTAGCCTAACATAGCTGAATCATGGGCTAAATAACCTTGTTTACCCAAAATCAACTTTTGACAATCGACGCTTAAGGTCGTCATTTGCCATCCATATAGTCGATCGATTTACTTGAAATTACGAAAATCATAAGTAATTATACATAATGCAAAAAATCACAAAAATTCATATGTTTAATACTTAAGTCAATCATTATAGTGAAAAATATTTGAAAAATAAAATACCCATTAAATATGGAGATTGATATAAAAATCAAAACCATTGTTAACTTCAATATTTTGACCTATTTTGTATCATCTTCTTCAATGGTGACTTCTATCAAAAAATAGACTACACCAAGGTTTTTCAAAATGACTTTAAAATATTTTTAAAACCTTATATTGAACCATGGTCTATCGGCTTAATGCACAAGACTTGTACATAAGCTTTTCTCATGATTTATCCATGGTATAAGATGAGTTTGAGTTCATCTAGATGCAAGAACTATGCACCTTGAACTTAACTCATTTCCTAGAATCTCACATGTGTCTAGGGTATATGAAAACACACACATGTCAATGTGATATGAGATATGGGTTTTATTCATCCTAAACTAAGGTCTTATGTATTTTTCTAAGATAACACTATTTGATTCCCTTATACATGGGACTTCAAATTATGTCATAGTCCTTAAATCAGTTTTAATTAATGCATGAATGATGATTATGACATAAGTGATAGCATAAATAAGAACATGTGCCAATAATCATGATGTCATAGCATAAATCATAAACCTAAGCACTAACATGACATAAATGTTGGATTTCCCTAGCATCGAAGTGAGTATGTGTTCGAACACGTTTCGTAAACATGCACACAGCGGAAGAAAAAATAAATAACAAACTAATTTTATTACAACACACACATCACACACATGCAGGATACAACATGTGTAGACATAATCATTATTTAAAATTTTGCAATAAAAGGAAATTTATTCTAGTTATACCTGTCGTATCACGTGTAGCGGGAATGACATCAACCGTAGAGGCCCTCGCTAGAATCGCCTCTATCCGTATCCACATCGAGTATCGTCGGGATAGATTCACAAAGCCACGAGCCTCATCTTTGCAAAAGTCACTAGCCTCGAGTAGAAGACGATGTGATCCGAGAGACTATCACAATCCGAATCAAATTCGGATCTAAAAATGAGCTCCACGAACTTGCTTCTCAGAAGCAGTTTTCGTCAACCAATTGACGAAACCTTGGACCTCCACCTATGAGGATTGCCAGAGATCCAATCCCTGACAAGTAAGTCACTGTCGGAGTGCAAAATGCCGACCAAACGACCTCTCTATGAAGAAAGAAACAAGCTGTCCAAAACTGGATAGCTTGTGTTGGTGGAGAAGATAACCGGCAAAAGGCTTGGCCAGTTGCTCCTTGGTCGCCGGTGGCCAAGGGTGGTTGGCCGGAGGCTGAGGGTGGCCCAAGGGTGGTCGGCGGCTGGTGGTTGGCCGACAGCAAGGAGGTGGCAGCAACCAAGTTGGACGACAACTCCAAGTGGGCGGCAAGGGCAAGGAGGAAGAAGAAGAGGCTAGCTATTTCCAAAAATAACTCCTAGGGTTTTCAAAAATCCTAAAGCCGCATTTTTATAGAGTGCGTGTTTCTTGACCATCAAGAAACCTTCTCCTAGGAGTTATTGGTTCATAACTAAAATTTGTTAACTCACTCCAATAACTTAAGTTAAAATAAATCAAACCGTGTTGGTCTATTTTAAGTTAAAACGAACCGAACCAACTTTGGTTCATTCGTTTAAAATAAACCAAACCACTTTGGTTTATTTTCCACCATTGGATTAAAACCAAATTAATTTGGTTCATCCATCATGTCTTCATAAGACTCGGCCCATCCATGCTTCCGATGTGACTGAAACCATTTCAAACTCGCTCTTTGTTTGGTCCAACCAAACCTAGTCTCTCTCGATCTGAGAATCCTATTCTCAAACTCATTTTAAATCCTTTGGATTATGCTCGTTGTGCGTGTGACCAAATAGATTCCCGGTTAATGTTGGTCATCTATAATTAACCATTAATTATAAAACGATCATGAGTGACACCTAGTAGTACATCATAATCCCCAATTAACCAGAAAATCAACAGTTGATCCCAGAATGCTTCTGAAACCCTTCAGCAGCTATAGTAAATCGTGTCTCATTCCCTTCACTCATCTTATACCTATTTAGTTGAGGACATGGCCTATAGTGTCAGTCCCCACTAAGCTGACTACGTCACACCTAGCCCAAGTATTTACTTCCTCGTCCTGCGAATTCTAGTTACTGCACATGTATCCAAGAGTACCTTACTCTAAACATGTAATATTTTGGCCAAAGACTTTAGTAACAATCCGACGAGAGGCCAAGGGTATACATCTCCTTACAAGGAGTGGTGAATCCTTTGTAGGCTATTCAAATACCTTTGCCCACTTCGACTTATACCCAATCATCTCGAGTCCACATCTCCTCGAAGATGCTTGCTTAAGATGTCAAAGCATAAATCTTCATGACCAAGATGACTTGAATACCACAAGTCGAAAGAACATCGCACTTAAGCTGCAGTAAGAACTTCATTGACATATCCATATATGCAAAGAACCATATGAAGTCTTACAGCTAGTCACTCCAATAAACTAGTTACCATAACTAGCATCCACGATTAACTCCGGACATCCCAATGTCTCCAGCCAGTGAGGAACAACTGCTTCGATAAACCAAAGAGTACACCTCGTGCTAGTCTCAACAGAATCGATGGTGTCCGAATGCATCAATTCATCGACTAGGGATAATTTTAATACATCACAATTACACATGTAGAGATACTCACTAGTTGTGATCCAATCATAAATTCTCTCATGTTATGAATCGTATTGTGAACATTCAGTAAATGAGTTTAAGATCTAATCAAACACATGAAAACATGTATACTCAAATAGTGAATCTTTATTTATCAAATAAATGGTACAACCATGAGGCGATTGTCTTAGAACACCTCTCATATATTACCAACAATAAAAACTATCCTAAGCGTTATCATGACATATTATATGATTTCAAAAGATATGATGTCATTGTAGGGATTCTTATCGTGCTTAGAAACATTTACAAGCACTAAGCAGTGGAAAAATGAGATCCCTCCAGAGATCCATGTGAAAACTAAACTCGTTTTTGGTCGATTTTGACATATGAGAATCGTGATTACCTTCGCTGCATGCCCTTTGCAATCCCGTCAGCAACACTTGTGTACGGATCTCAGCGCGGTCAGTACATCCGTGCCTCTATGGTATTCACACGAACTGTGAAGTGGAGAAGAACCAAGCTGTGGTGCTAGCCACAAAGTTGGTTTGGCCAAGAAGGTAGAAGAAGGAGAAGAAGATCCCATGAAAATTCTATATATCAAAGCCTCATAAAAAAAACCGTTTATATTCAACCATTGAATATGAAGGGGTTTTTGACTCTTGGTTTGCTTGGAATTAATCACTTATTAATTCCACCTTAATGATCATGCAACCCCTCTTAATGGTGAGTCTCACTCGATTCGAATCTGACTTGAGTCTAACTCGAGTCAGATTCATTGGGTATACCTTGAGTCCTACTCAATTCGAATTTGACTTGAGTCTAACTCGAGTCGGATTCATTGGGTATATCTTGAGTTCTACTCATTAAGTCTAATCTACATTAGACTCACCCCGATGGCCCAATGACTTATCACATAAGTCATCTCCAACTCACATGTCCTAAGTGTGTGACCCAATAGGTTCTCATTGTTAGGATCTTTGTAATGGCTAGAGGGGGGTGATTAGCCTTTCTTTGTTTCTACAAGAATGTTAGCGGAAGGAATACAAATACAAATAAGAAAACAATGAAAGCAATGCTAACACCCGATGTACGTGGTTCGGAGATGACGCTCCTACTCCACGGTAATCCGTAAGGTGAATTAGCCCTAGCCAAGCTTCACTAAATCTCCTTTGGATGAACCAAGGTGGAGAAACCTTGTTTTACAATGCACTCCTCTTCTTTACAATGATTGAAGATTAAGACTCTAGAAGAGGAGGTTTAGAATCACACAAATACTTGGAGAAAGCTTGGTGAGCACAAGAGTATAGTTAGGAATGAGAGCACTAGCTTCACCAAGCTCCCTAAGGCCCCTTCTTATAGAAGAGGGGTTGTTTTTCCCGTTGGGCTTCGATCAGTCGACTGATGCTCATCATCAGTCGACTGCCGCCGAAGCCAATGGCTTCTGAACAAGCAAATTCGCAGAGATACGTAGCTGCAATTTCCAATGGCCAAGCGATCAGTCGACTGATCCCTCCATCAGCCGACTGATGGAGTGATCAGTCGAGTGATCATAGGCCGCAGTCGAGTGCGACTACATTCTGTGCTCATATTTGCATTGATCAGTCGACTGCCACTGTTGGTAGTCGACTGATTGCAACATCAGTCGACTGCCATCCCAAAGCGATCGATCGATGGTCGTTTCACCTGACTCGGTCGAGCACTGACGATCGGTGATATATCGTATCAGTCGACTGATACTCATCAAGTATGAGTAATTCACACTTGATTTTACACCCTAGACCTAGACTCAACCTTCTAGCTCCTCATTAAGCCTTGTGCCTCCAGGATCCCTCCGAGTCCGCGACTTGTTCATCCTTTGCGCTTTGCTTCCAAGAGCTTCCTTCGGTTTCGTCATATCTTGGGTTGCCAAATGCTTGGACTTTAGGCCGCCAAGACTACAAGCTTAGACTTATGCTGCCAAGACCTTACTTTGGACTTCCTTTGCCAATGTTCACTTGGACTTTACGCTGCCAAGACTACAATCTTGGTCTTACGCTGCCAAGTCCATCATACTTGGTCTTCCTTTGCCAAGGTTCACTTGGACTTTATGCTGCCAAGACTACAAGCTTGGTCTTATGCTGTCAAGTTCGTCCCTTGGACTTTCCTTGCCAAGCTCATACTTGGACTTCTCTTTTACCAAGTCTTCATCCTTGGATTTTTCTGTCACTTAAATATGTTCGTAATTAGATCACAAAGCATTGCCTAACTTAGATGATTATCCAAACATCAAAACATATAAATGTTTGGGGCATTGTTGCACCAACAATCTCCCCCTTTTTGATGTTTGGCAATCACTTAAATTAGGTCTTTACATAATCATAATATGAAATCTAACTTAAACATCCCTTCTCCCCCTTTGACACGCATCAAAAAGAGAAGGATTTATAAATTTCAAGAAAGAATTAAAGTTGTTGTATCTTGGACTAAGGTATAAAATTGATATTAAACTCTCCCTTAATTCAAGATATGCTTCATGATGTGTGAATAACATTGGAAGCAAAGCATACAAAAGTTAAGAAAGTTAAGTCCTAACCTTGCACCAACAATGTAAGTTTGGGGATGAAAAAGATATATTTTATAACACTCCCCCTAAAACACTGCATTAAATAGTCCTAAAAATTTGTTTATACTCAATATTATCATGCTATAGTTTTAGGACATCAAAGATACACTAAATATCAGAGAATGGAGCTATTTATCAGAAAATACGATTAGTATCATGACTGGTTTTCGAACGATCAACTGCTAGGCCTCGAAATCAATTTCAAATTTTTCAAATTAACTTCAGAAATGCGGTAGAAATTCCAGAAATCTCAAAAAATCACGAAATTTTGCATACACATTTCTGGAATCATACTTTATTAAGGAAAACTAGTTTGAAAAATATATGTTTTCCAGATTTCAATATTGATACAAACTTGGAACCTAACAAAAGTTCTAAAGATTTTGCAAACTTTGTATCACTTTTGTGTTCCACTTGAAAACTGTTTTTCAAAATATGATGAATATAGTTTAAAATATATATGATTTGGAATTTCCAACCATGTTCTTAGAGCTATGTATTCATTACTTGAATACAAGCCTTCCCAATGATTGGTCTATAAGGTAATCATGTCTCTAGGTGTGTCATTGGCTCATAGTAATGCATCATAACAAGCATGATGAGCCAAGTACACCTTCCCTATCATCTCACATATTTCTAAGTGTCTCAATACAAAAATCAAGGTTTCTTAAGGCTTTTGTGAGATGCATCAAGGTATAAGGCTAACATATGAATATGGGATCATGCAAACCTAGACTTTTACTCTACAAAGCACATACCAAACTCTCTCCTTAATGATGAAAATTCGGTTTCGGGAAGAGCTTTGGTGAAGATATCGGCAAGGTTAGACTTAGATTCTACATAATTAAGTTCAATGTCTCCTCTTGCCACATGATCTCTTATGAAGTGATGTTTCACTTCAATGTGCTTGGTCCTAGAGTGATGTACCGGATTTTTGGTCAAGTTGATGGTACTCACATTGTCACAATAAACTTTAATGTTAGAGTAGTGTAGCTCATAGTCCACAAGAGTATGTCTCATCCAAAGTAATTGAGCTACACAACCACCCATAGCCACATATTCAGCTTCGGTGGTTGATAAAGCAACACAATGTTGCTTCCTACTACTCCAACTAACTAGGGAAGACCCAAGAAATTGGCATCCACCACTAGTACTCTTCCTATCCAATTTGCAACCGGCATAATCGGAATCGGTATAACCAAGCAACTCAAAGGACCTAGTCCTAGGATACCAAAGTCCTACATTTAGGGTGCCTTTAATACATCTTAAAATTCTCTTAACGGCTACTAAATGTGATTCTTTGGCACAAGATTGGTATCTTGCACACATACCTACCACAAATAAGATATCGGGTCTACTAGCGGTTAGATATAGTAGGCTACCAATCATACTCCTATAGAGTTTAAGATCAATTGATTTACCATCATGATCACTATCTATTCTAGTGCTAGTGGCCATAGGAGTGGTTACAATTTTGGCATTTTCCAAACCAAATTTCTTAATCATTTCATTTGCATATTTGGTTTGATAAATATGAATACCTTCATTGGTTTGTTTGACTTGTAACCCTAGGAAAAAGTTGAGCTCTCCAACTAAACTCATTTCAAATTTATTTTCCATATTTTTTATAAAGTCTTGAAGAAGATCATCATTTGTTGACCCAAAAATAATGTCATCAACATATATTTGGGCTATAAAGATATTCTTTAATGTTGACTTTATAAACAAGGTTTGATCTACTTGGCCTCTCCTAAAATCCTTAGAAATTAAGAAAGATGACAATCTTTCATACCATGCCCGGGGAGCTTGTTTTAACCCATATAATGCTTTCCTAAGCTTATATACGTGGTTTGGATAATCTATGTTCTCAAACACGGGTGGTTGCTCTACATATACTTCCTCCTTAATATAACCATTTAAGAATGCAGATTTAACATCCATTTGGTAAAGTTTAAATCTCATATAGGAAGTATACCCTAAGAGAATTCTAATAGATTCTAATCTAGCAACCGGGGCATAAGTCTCATCATAGTCAAGCCCCTCAACTTGATTGAATCCCCTAGCAACCAACCTAGCCTTATTTCTAGTGATATTTCCTTGGTCATCTAGCTTATTCCTAAAGACCCATCTTATAGTAATTATTGTTGGAGATTTGACGCCGCTAGAGGGGGGGGTGAATAGCGTTGAATTCGTACGTAGATGGAAATCGTTCGCGTTGCTTGTCTACAATCTTGTTAGTACGCAGTGGAATAAACAATAACAAATAAAAACACAAGATGCAATCACAACACGCACGATATAATGTGGTTCGGAACCGAACGGTTCCTACTCCACGGATCGAGCTCTAAAGAGCCCTAGTGATGCACACGCACTCACTAATCACAAATACTCCTTCTCGACACAAGTCGGAGGTGGAGAAACCTCTTACAATAAGATTAAAACAATAATCTAAATACAACAAGCAAATATAAGAAGAAATACAACAAGAGAAGTAAAGAACACTTTACAAAAACTCTTTAGATGCTTGCTTGTTGATTGCCTTGGACTAGCACTTGAAAGCCCTGATTTGCGGTGACAAATCGCTCAAAATGTCCAAGAAAATCGGTTGCAAAAACCCTCCGTCGAGCTCCTTTTATCCTTGCGCGACACGGATTTACGCCCATCGATCGCCATAAGTCACCCGATCGGTGATGCCACTGTGTGTCGTGAGACAACGGCTCGATCCACGGAAAAACTCCAACGGATCTCTTGGCGGTCGCGCCAACATTGGCGATCGTATCGGTAGCGTAGTCGGCCCGATCGGCTCACGGAGCATTCGTGCTCGGTGAACTAGCGGCTGAGCCCTTGGCGATCAATGTGAGATATCCGATTGATTGCTTCCAATGAGCGATCGTGCCAGAGCAGTTCTAGCTCTTAAACGGCAGTCGAACTCAAGTCGACTCACGGTAGTCGAACCGGCCATAATGTCAGTCGACTGCCAACCTCAAAGATGAGGTTTTAACCCAAGTATGGTGCCCCCATACTTGCTAGACCACCCTTAGCCTAGACCTAAGCCTTCTAGCCACCTCCATCAGCCTCACGCCTCTCGGATCCCTCCATGACTTGTTCATCCATCGCGCTAGCCTCCAGGTGCTTCCCTCGGCTATGTCATGCTAACGGTGTCTATACCGCCAAGGCACATTGGACTTACGCCGCCAAGACTCCGCTTGGACTTTACGCTGCCAATATCAATCCCCTTGGACTTCCCAAATGCCAAGACTCAAGCTTGGACTTTCCCTTGCCAACCCATGTTGGACTTTCCATGCCAAGACCCATGCTTGGACTTTCCATTTGCCAAGACCCATGCTTGGACTTCTCATTTGCCAAGACCCATGCTTGGACTTCTCATGCCAAGTACTCAAGACTTGGACTTTCCCAAATGCCAAGTACCCATGACTTGGACTTTCCATGCGCCAAGTGTCCCACTTGGACTTTTCATGCCAAGTACTCAAGACTTGGACTTTACCAAATGCCAAGTGTCCCACTTGGACTTTCCATGCCAAGTACCCATGACTTGGACTTTACCTTGCCAAGACCCATGCTTGGACTTTCCCATAATCACATGGTCAACCCCAGTCAACCATCAAGGTCTTCCTCGAGTCAAACTCGAGTCCGGTTAAATATGACCCGGGTCGATTGCTCCAACAATCTCCCCAACATATTAACCGACATTAATGTCAAACATCAATGCCAAACCACTTTGTCAAATCCCTTTGTCAAACATCAAAACATCACTCGAGTCAAACTCGAGTCTGGTCAATCGTGACCTGGGCCGATTGCACCAACAATCTCTCCCTTTTTGATGTTTGACAAAAACCAAACAAATCATCTGAGTTAGACCACTAACTCAAATCCCTTACCAATTATCCCAAATTGGTAAACACTCTCCAAATGTTCTCCCCCAAACATTCTCTCCCTTTTTGACTAACATCAAAAAGGTTTTCTCTCTAAGGAGGTCAATGTCTCATATCCCAATGAGATATTACAATCTCCCCCTTGAACCAAAAATAAATACCTAGGATGCCTACCATCTTCCTAGTGATAATTCACATATCACTCAAGAGAGACAATCCTATACTCTCTCCCAATTTCCAAATTGGGTATCAAAAACCCATCAATTTTCCCAATTGATGATACTCTCCCAATAACTTCTCCCCCTTCAAGAAGAGAAACACATCCATCATCCCAAGATGGATAACTCCCCCTAAAGGCTTGCTCCCCCTTGACCATTGCACCAACAATGTCCTTGGGAAGCCCCTAAGCCAATAGGAACTCTAAACCATCAAAATTAAGGTTCTAAGTTCAACATAGAACTTTCACTCACCCTAAATTTGATACTTTGACCTAACACTTCTCCTAATCCATATCCAATGGATTTTCACCTTTTATAATGTTTCCCAAAGCATATCCTAGGGTTAGAAGTGGTTAGGGACCTTTACCATGGCTGAAAATGGGCTAAACAAACCTTGTGACTGACGAATCAATCGATCAAGCCACTCACGATCGATCATATTGTATCGCCAGGCAGTCGACTGATAACTGAAAATCTCGATTTTCAACTATCAGAAATGAATTTTAAAAATTCATAAATAATTATACGTAATTCAAAAAATCGTGAAAATTCATACGTATAATACTTATGACACACACAATGGGTGAAAAATATTTGAAAATTATTTTACCCATAAAATAGTGAGTTTGATACAAAACTCAAAACCATTGAAATTTTCAATGTTTTGGCCCTATTTTGTATCAACTCTATCAATGGTGATTGCTATCAAAAGATAGACTTTACCAAGGTTTTTCAAAATGATTTTAAAATATTTTCAAAACCTTATTTTGGATCATATTCCTTGGGCTCTATGTACATGACTTGTACACATGCTCTCCCAATTATCCACAAATGAAACAAGATGAGTTTTAGTTCATCTAGATGCAAAAACTATGCACCTTGAACTCAACTCATATCCTAGCATCTCACATGTATCTAAGGTGTATAAATATACATACATGTCAATTGGATGTGAGATGTGGGTTTTGTTCATCCTAATCTAGGGTTTCATGCATTCTCTAAGGCAACCCTACTTGATTCCCTTATAAATGGGACTTCAAGTCATGTCATAGTCCTTAATTCAATTTCAACCAAATTGTCTTAAATGCATGAATGATTATGGCATTAGAAATGTTATAAATAAGCATATGCTCATAATTATGATGTCATGGCATAAGATGAAATCTAAAAACACATGACATTTGAAACCTTAATCCTAAACATGAACATGACATATAAAATCATAGAACTAGGCATGATGTCATGACATGGCATATGGCAATCAAAGCATGGCATATAAAATGTATAGGTATGGTAATACCTAAATTTTAATATTAATTGTCATTTGATACAATTAGATATATTTTGTCATATTAACCTTAATCTCCCTAGTGTGCCAAAAACCCAAAATGGCACACTAACCTCTAAACCTAAATTGTGCCAATTTAATTGATTTTTCTTAAATTCAAAAGTGCATTGGCACATCCTAAAATCTTTTAGGATATTGATTCAAATCTATTTCCAAGGTAACCATAACCTTGAAAACATCCTAAAGTGCCACATTTACCATGATTGAGTTAACTACTCATCCAATCAAGGTTGGCACATCCGAAACCCACCTAGCATGAATCAATCACGCTCTTAGGAACCCAAAACCAATTTGAGCTCCTAGGGTTAATTAGGTATTCCTTAGGGATAACCTACCTAGATACCTTCCTAATGACCCTCCTAGGCTTGTTAGCCTTGGTCATTTGGGTCTTACCTAGGTTGACTCTAGGGGTAACTCTCCTTGCAACCTTCTTAGTGGCCACCCTAGGTTTCCTTGAAACCCTAGCCACTAGGCACACCCTTTGGTCAATTCTAGGGATGACTTCCCTATTGATCTTGGTCTTCCTAGACCTAGTTTGTGTTCCATAGTCAAATGGAACACTATGATAAGCCACTTTAGGCTTAGGTTTGTGACCCAAACCTTGCTTGCCCTTGGTTGACTTTTGACTCTTAGGTCCTAGGTGTTGACTTTGACTTTTGGACCTTTGACTTTGACTATTAGACCCTTTAAATTGATCTTGTATCTTATTTAGGGTCTTTTCAAGTTTTTCAAGCCTTGACCTCAAGACTTGATTTTCCTTTTCTAATTGCCCAATTTTAGAATTTTGATTTAAATCTTGGGCATTGGACTTCCTAGGCATATGCCTAGTCCATTTAGGGTTTTGACCTAGGTGCTCTTGCACCTTTCTAATTGTCTCCCAAGGTAAAATTGATCTTGAGTTATTTGACCTAAGTTTGTCCTTAGATAAGTTGTTTTTAGGGACATTAGTCCCGAATTTCTCCCTATTATCTAAGTGAATATTTTTAGCTCCTAAACAAAAGTATTTATTTCTATCAGCATGCTTTTCATGGCAAATTGCAAGGGAATTGAAATTTCTAGCATGCTTTTGTCTATTAACTAAAGAAAGAGCATTATTAACTTGATATACCTTAGGGTTAGCCTTAGTAGCTCCCCCTACTTGTGATGCTCCCCTTTGCCCCTTCTTCTCCCCCTTCGGGCATTGACTCCGGTAATGACCGGGTAGTCGGCATTTGAAGCAAATCACTTGCTCCTTGCTCTTTTTCATTGAGGCACCGGTCTCCTTGACTTTTGGCACGGGTGGAGTCTTCTTAACCCGTTTAGGACACTTACTCTTATAGTGTCCTTTCTCCCTACACTCAAAGCATATAATATTCATTTTATTATTAATTGACATGCTTGAGTTACCTAGGGTGGTTGTGGTGGTCGGAGTGGATTCTTGAGCTTGCTCTTCCTCTCTACCGGATGTAGATGGTTCTTCTTGTTGCTCCGGTGTTGAGGAAACTCTAATCTCCTCCTCAATCCTAGAAGTGGATGCTTCTTCCACTTCCTCCACCAACCCGGAAATTGACTCCCTATCAACTTCCGATTCTACTTCCTCTTCCTCTTTGGATGTTGATGAGGGTGATGCATTAGCCTCTTCGGTCTCTTCCTCTTGGACCATTGATGGGCTTTCATGGAGCTTGGCCACTTGGCTCTATAGCTCGTTTGCATCTACATAATTACCTAACATACACAAGATATTGTTAGGTATTAAATCAATTAACAACTTCATTACCTTCTCATTCTTTTCGAAGGCTTGGACTTGCTCTTCGGTCCATCTCTTTTTCTTGAGGAATCCACCTTTTGGTCCTCTTGGATAGTTATATCCTTCCATTAAGATAGACCATTCTTCGAAGTTCCTCATCATTAGGAAGTCTTCAATTCTTGACTTCCATTGCTTAAACCCTTCTTGTCCATAGAAGGAGTAAGGGATCGGTGTGTTAATGTTCCATCCCAATTGTTCTTCCATCTTCACCCTCTAGCTTCTTTGTCCTAGCTCCCGGCAGTTAGTCCGTAGAAGAGCCCCGGGCTCTGATACCACTTGTTGGAGATTTGACGCCGCTAGAGGGGGGGTGAATAACGTTGAATTCGTACATAGATGGAAATCGTTCGCGTTGCTTGTCTACAATCTTGTTAGTACGCAGCGGAATAAACAATAACAAATACAAACACAAGATATAATCATAACACGCACAATATAACGTGGTTCGGAACCGAACGGTTCCTACTCCACGGATCGAGCTCTAAAGAGCCCTAGTGATGCACACGCACTCACTAATCACAAATACTCCTTCTCGACACAAGTCGGAGGTGGAGAAACCTCTTACAATAAGATTACAACAATAATCTAAATACAACAAGCAAATATAAGAAGAAATACAACAAGAGAAGTAAAGAACACTTTACAAAAACTCTTTAGAAGCTTGCTTGTTGATTGCCTTGGACTAGCACTTGAAAGCCCTGATTTGCAGCAGCAAATCGCTTCAAAACGTCCAAGAAAATCGGTTGCAAAAACCCTCCCGTCGAGCTCCTTTTATCCTTGTGCGCGACCTGGATTTCCAACCATCGATCGAGCCATAAGTCACGATCGATGCCACTATTGTCATGAGACAACGCGGCTCGATCCACGCTTGGAAAAACTCCAGCGGATCTCTTGGCGCGATCGCCAACATTGGCGATCGCCGACGCAATCGACTGAGCATTCTATGCTCGCGGTGAACAGAAGTCGATTGCGACCCTTGGCGTCGATCGCCAGAGACATCGATTCGATCGCTCCAATGAGCAATGATCGCTGAGCGGTTCTAGCTCTTAAACGGCAGTCGAACTCAAGTCGACTCACGGCAGTCGAACCGGCCATAATGCCAGTCGACTGCCAACCTCAAAGATGAGGTTTTAACCCAAGTATGGTGCCCCCATACTTGCTAGACCACCCTTAGCTTAGACCTAAGCCTTCTAGCCACCTCCATCAGCCTCACGCCTCTCGGATCCCTCCAAGTCATCCATGACTTATTCATCCATCGCGCTAGCCTCCAGGTGCTTCCCTCGGCTATGTCATGCTAACGGTGTCTATACCGCTAAGGCACATTGGACTTACGCCGCCAAGACTCTGCTTGGATTTTACGCTGCCAATATCAATCCCCTTGGACTTCCCAAATGCCAAGACTCAAGCTTGGACTTTCCCTTGCCAACCCATGTTGGACTTTCCATGCCAAGACCCATGCTTGGACTTTCCATTTGCCAAGACCCATGCTTGGACTTCTCATTTGCCAAGACCCATGCTTGGACTTCTCATGCCAAGTACTCAAGACTTGGACTTTCCCAAATGCCAAGTACCCATGACTTGGACTTTTCATGCGCCAAGTGTCCCACTTGGACTTTTCATGCCAAGTACTCAAGACTTGGACTTTACCAAATGCCAAGTGTCCCACTTGGACTTTCCATGCCAAGTACCCATAACTTGGACTTTACCTTGCCAAGACCCATGCTTGGACTTTCCCATAATCACATGGTCAACCCCAGTCAACCATCAAGGTCTTCCTCGAGTCAAACTCGAGTCCGGTTAAACATGACCCGGGTCGATTGCTCCAATAATCTCCCCAACATATTAACCGACATTAATGTCAAACATCAATGCCAAACCACTTTGTCAAATCCCTTTGTCAAACATCAAAACATCACTCGAGTCAAACTCGAGTCTGGTCAATCGTCACCTGGGCCGATTGCACCAACAATTATGGTGCAATCATTGGGTCTAGGTACTAACTCCCATACTTGACTCCTTTCAAATTGAGCCAATTCATCTTGCATTGTCAAGATTCAATCCGGATCATGTAATGCATCATTGATCGATTTGGGCTCAATTTGTGAAATAAGAGCAACTTGACTAGTAGGAGGTCTATGAAATAACCTAGTTCTTACTCCTTGAGATATATCTCCTACTACTTGGTCAAGTGGATGATCTTGATGAATTCTTAGGGTTCTAGAAGGGGTTTCAAATTGATCATTGTTATCTTCCACCCTTCTTTCATCATCGGAATCTCCTCTTCCTCCCCCTTGATCATTACCCCTTATGGTCAAAGTTTGAAGTTTTTAGGTAATGTCTTGATTATTGTCATTAATATCCTTATCAATGGAGGACTTGCTAGGGTAGGTACTAGTGGTTTCATCAAATTGAACATTGGAGGACTCCTCAATCCCTTGGGTTCTCTTATTGTAGACTCTATATCCTCTACTTGTGGATGAGTATCCAACTAGGATTCCCTCATCCGCTTTGGATTCAAATTTTCCTAAGTTATCTTTGGTGTTTAAAATATAAACTTTACATCCAAAGACTTTGAAATAATGAATTGTGGGAATAGTCCCATTCCATAATTCAAATGGTGTCTTTCCTAAAAACCTATGGATTTGAACCCTATTTTGGATATAGCAAGCGGTATTAACCGCTTCTACCCACAAGTAGCTAGGTAGAGAATATGCATTAAGCATAGTCCTAGCCGCCTCTTGTAGAGCACGATTTCTCCTTTCCACCACCCCATTTTGTTGGGGTGTTCTAGGACAAGAGAACTCATGCTTGTACCCTTGCTCTAAACAAAATTGTGAAAATTTAGAATTTTCAAATTCACCACCATGATCACTACGGATCCGGTTGATTTTGAGACTCTTTTCATTTTCAACCCTTTTACTAAATCCTATGATTATTTCTAAGGTATCATCCTTATGTTTCATAATGTAGACCCAAGTATACCTAGAAAAATCATCTACTATAACTAAACAATATTTGTTACCATTTAAAGAGGGAGTACTATGGCAATCAAATAAGTCAAGATGCAATAATTCTAACGGTAAAGAGGTATTAGTTAGGGTTTTACCTTTGTGTGATGCCTTTGTTTGTTTTCCTTCTTGGCATGCATCGCACATTTTGTTCTTGACATACTTGTGTTAGAGGCATATGAAAGATCAACATAATAAATGTTTGATTTCCTATATCCAACTAACATACAATCATTTAATTCCTTGTGTCTAATCATGCATTTAGAGGATTCAAAAGAAACATGGTAGCTTGCATCACAAAGTTGACTAACACTTAATAAATTAAATTTCATATTTTCAACTAGTAAAACTTTGTGAATGACAATTTTGGGGGATACCTCAATTGTACCTCTACCTAATATCTTGAGTTTTCCACTATTTCCAAAAGACACCGCTCCCTTCTTCACATACTTAATTGTGGAGAACTTGCTCACATCTCCGGTCATGTGTGTTGAGCAACCGCTATCCACAATTCACATACCTTGCTCACCTATCTAAATCACATGAAAAACACAAGCTTTTGGTACCCAAACATTTGGACCGGTAGCATTAAGTAAAAACTTCTTAGGTATCAATGCTTTCTTGACCTTACCCTTGATGGTTGCTTTCCTATTAATCAATGAAATATAGGTAACTTCTTTTTCTTTTGGCTTATATCCTATACCGGCCTTGTTGTAAACGGCTCTTTGTCGGCTAAAATTCATGTCAAGATATTTTGAGCCATTTGTAAATTTCTCTAAGCATGCCTTTAATTCACTAACCTCATCCTTAAGTTTATCATTCTCTTCCTTAAGTAAGCAAGAATCAACATGTGAAGGTTTTTCATTCTTAATGGCCTTTAGTTCTACCTTCATGCTTCTAACCTTAGATTTAGACTTATCTAGAGCCTCTTTAAGATAAGTAATTGATTTATAAAGAAGCTTAACTCTAGGAGAGTTCATTATCTCATCGTCACTAGATGATGATTCATCACTTGAAGACTCTTCTCCTTGGATTGATGTACCGGAGTCATCTTCTTGGGCCATGAGTGCCACATGGCGTGTGATGTGGCAAAGCTCATCATCATCGGAGGAATCTTCAACACTTGGTGTGTCCCATATGGTTTGAGCCACCAAGGCCTCCTTCTTCTTCTTCTCCTTCTTGTCCTTCTTTTTCTTTTCTTTTTCCTCCTTCTTCTTTAGCTCCGGGCAATTTGGCTTTATGTGCCCCTTCTTATTGCAAGCATAGCAAATCACATTATTATTAAAATTTGAATTACCACTAATTTTACCTCTTGAAGAATGAGACCCCTTCCTTGCTTCTCTATTCTTGAACTCCTTTGATTTTCTATAGAGTTTCTTGACAAAGTTGGCCATCTCACTAGAAGAGTCTCCATCACTACTTGAATCACTCTCTGACTCGGATGATGATGACACTTCTTTTCTTTCTTTCTTCTTCTTTTCCTTCTTCTCAACAAATAGAGCTAAACCCTTTTCCTTAGAAGACATGTTAGTTTTCTCATGCAATTCAAACTCACAAAATAATTCATCAATTTTAATTTGAGAAAGATCCCTAGTTACTTTAATAGCATCAACTATAGAAGTCCATAGAGAATTTCTAGGAAATGCTTGAAGTATGTATCTTACCAAATCCCGGTTGTCAACTCGCTCACCTATGATATGGAGTCCATTCACAATCTCCTTGAACCTTCCATGCATTTGGCTTACGGTTTCATGCATCTTCATTTGGAAGGCTTGAAGTTGTCCAATTAGCAAGTCCTTCTTGGCCCTCTTTGACTCCTTGGATCCTTCATTTAGCTCAATGAGCTTTTCCCATAACTCCTTGGCGGATTCGAAAGGCCCCACCTTGTTGAGTTGCTCCATTGTAATGTCGCATTGGATGGTGAGTACCGCCTTTGCATTTGATTCGAACCGCCTATTCATTTCCCTTGTCCAATCCTTGCTTGGAATAGGGTCTCCATGTTCATCCACCGGTTCTTCAAAGCCATCTACAATGCTATGCCAAATTTCAATATTACTCATTAGATAATATTTCATCCTACCTTTCCAATATGCAAAATGACTCCCATCGAAGAGCGGTGGCTTGGCGGTGTTATATCCCTCTTGAAGAGCCATTGATGCCTTGGTTGATGGTGAAATCTTCCAAGCTATTCGGGCTCTGATACCACTTATTAGGATCTTTGTAATGGCTAGAGGGGGGGTGATTAGCCTTTCTTTGTTTCTACAAGAATGTTAGCGGAAGCAATACAAATACAAATAAGAAAACAATGAAAGCAATGCTAACACCCGATGTACGTGGTTCGGAGATGACGCTCCTACTCCACGGCAATCCGTAAGGTGGATTAGCCCTAGCCAAGCTTCACTAAATCTCCTTTGGATGAACCAAGGTGGAGAAACCTTGTTTTACAATGCACTCCTCTTCTTTACAATGATGGAAGATTAAGACTCTAGAAGAGGAGGTTTAGAATCACACAAATACTTGGAGAAAGCTTGGTGAGCACAAGAGTATAGTTAGGAATGAGAGCACTAGCTTCACCAAGCTCCCCAAGGCCCCTTCTTATAGAAGAGGGGTTGTTTTTCCCGTTGGGCTTCGATCAGTCGACTGATGCTCACCATCAGTCGACTGCTGCCGAAGCCAACGGCTTCTGAACAAGCAGATCTGCAAAGATACGTAGCCACAATTTCCAACGGCCAAGTGATCAGTCGACTGATACCTCCTACAGTCGACTACATTCTGTGCTCGTATTTGCGTTGATTGATCGATCGCCACGCTTAGGCCGATCGATTGCAACATCACGATCACATCACAAAGCAGCGATCGATGGTCGGTTTCACCTCGACTTAGTCGAGCACTGACCGATCGGATACATCGTGTCGAGATCGATACTGAGTAATTCACACTTGATTTTACACCCTAGACCTAGACTCAACCTTCTAGCTCCTCATTAAGCCTTGCGCCTCCAGGATCCCTCTGAGTTCGCGACTTGTTCATCCTTTGCGCTTTGCTTCCAAGAGCTTCCTTCGGTTTCGTCATATCTTGGGTTGCAAATGCTTAGACTTTACGCCACCAAGACTACAAGCTTGGACTTATGATGCCAAGACCTTACTTTGGACTTCCTTTGCCAAGGTTCACTTGGACTTTACGCTGCCAAGACTACAAGCTTGGTCTTACGCTGCCAAGTCCATCCCTTGGACTTCCTTTGCCAAGATCATACTTGGTCTTCCTTTGCCAAGGTTCACTTGGACTTTATGCTGCCAAGACTACAAGCTTGGTCTTATGCTGCCAAGTCCGTCCCTTGGACTTTCCTTGCCATGATCATACTTGGACTTCTCTTTTACCAAGTCTTCATCCTTGGATTTTCCTGTCACTTAAACATGTTCGTAATTAGATCACAAAGCATTGCCTAACTTAGATGATTATCCAAACATCAAAACATATAAATGCTTGGGACATTGTTGCACCAACACTCGTAACATTGGCAATGTTTCTAAAACTCTTTTAGAGACATAAGCAATGAGTGGCATCTAGCAATACATTATTGCTACCTAAGTGATGAGAATGTCGAGATCCGACATAACCTTTCCATGACTACTATCGTGTATGACTTGGTCCTTCTATCCTTGATATCTAGATTGATCAATGAGGCATATACTGTGTCATCCTCTTATCAATCATGAGTTTCTTGATCTCCAAGTAGACTACTCAACCAAATAAGCTCAATATCTCATATTGACTTATTCGAGCATGGACATGCATTTTTAGCAGTCCTACTCTATCAAGGGGACCAAAGATATTACTTCTGATATATGGAAGGGATATGTCACATCTACATCCCTCCGCATAACTTATCGCATACCCAGTGATCGCCTTTATAGTCATCCTGTTACAGGTGACATTTAACGAAGCTAAAGTATACAACTCATTATGTAGGGAACCGTAGTGACTTCAGATTTAAGGATTATTTATATCAATAGTCACATAAGAATGTTTATGACACTCATATAACGATCCATGAAATATTCTCATGGCGGGTCAATTCAGTACTTAGTCTCTAATATGTACCCATGTGTCAATTCGATATCACATATCCATGACTTATGAGATTAAGTCATCAATTGTCCTACATTCTAGTCTCTATGCATTAATATTGTCCTTGCATATTAATACTCGACTAGAAATAGTTAAGAGTAGTGTTATATGTATGTATGTGTGTGTGTGTGTGTGTGTATATATATATATATATATATATATAAGCTCTCACTATCAATTCAACCAATTGATATGTTGTAAACCTGAACCTACTATTCAAGGACACTATTATATTATTCATATAGCACAGATAAGAAATAATATAATAAGTAAACCTTGCCTGTTATTAATGAAATATGATATATGACAAACACTAACAATCATGACATGATATATGACAAACAAATCATGGTAAATAAAATATGAATGCATAGAAATTCCTAAGTTTTAGTATTAATTGTCATTTATTATAGTTATACCCAAATTTCCATAACACTAACTTTCTCCCAAGTGTGTCAAAAACCCAAAAATGACACACTATGACATCTAAACCTAATTGTGTCAATTTTGATCAATTTATCAAACTTCTCAATTTCTATTGACACATCCTAAAATGTCCTAAAGTGTCAACTCTATCGTGGTTAAGTTAACGACTCATTCACTTAGGATTGACACACCCTAACCACTTTAGCATGATGGAATCACGCTCCTAGGAACTCAATACCTATTGGATATCCTTGAGTTTACAAGGTATTCACTAGGGATAACTTTCCTAGATACCCTCCTAATGACCCTTCTAGGCTTAGAAGCCTTGGTCATTGTAGTCTTGCTTAGGTTAACTCTAAGGGTGACTCCCCTTGTAACCTTCTTAGTGGCCTTCTTAGGTTTCCTTGAAACCTTAACCACTAGGCACCTGCCTTGGTTACCCTTAGGGATGACCTCCCTAGTAATCTTGGTTTTTCTAGACCTATGGATGGTTCCATAATCGAATGGAACACTATGATAGGTCTCCTTGGGCTTAGGTTTATGACTCAAACCTTTCTTGCCCTTGAGTGGACCTTGCTTTCTAGACCCTAGGTTTTGACTCCTAGATCCTAAATCTTGACCATTTGACTCTTGCATTTGATTTTACATATTCCTAAGGGTATTTTCTAATTTTTCAAGTCTTGATCTCAAGACTTGATTTTCCAACTCTAATTTTCCAATCTTTGAATTTCATTTAGTCTTTGGGTGTGGTTCTTCATTTTAGGTATATGTCTACCCTTCTTAAGGTTAATGCCTAAATGCTCCTCTACCTTCCTAATAGTTTTCATAGGTAGGATTTTTCTAGGGTTATTAGTCCCAAATTTCTCCTTAGTTATAAAATTATAACTCTTAGCACTTAGGCAATAAAATCTATTATTTCTAGCATGCTCCTTACGATTATGTACAATTGCAAGAGTATTAAAATTATTTCTAGCATACTTTTGCCTATTATTTAAAGAATGAGCATTATTTAAATTTACCTTAGGGTTCGCCTTAGCTCCCCTTACATGTGATGCTTCTTCTTGGGTCTTCTTCCTCCCCCTAGGACATTGACTTCTATAGTGACCCTGTTGTTGGAACTTGAAGTACATTATATGCTCCTTGCTCTTCCTAATTGGGGCACCGACATCCTTGACATTTGGTGTCTGTTAAGCCTTCTTGACCTTTTTAGGGCATTTGCTCTTATAGTGCCTATATTCCCTACACTCAAAATATATGATATGATTTTTATTATTTATTAAGCTGCTTGAGTTACTTAGGCCAATGGTGGTGAAATTTTGAGCTTCTTCATCTTTTCAACCTGAGGTAGATGGTTCCTTTTGAGTTTGCTCCGGTGTGGAAGTTCTCTCCTCCCCTTCAATCCTAGAGGTGGAGGCTTCTCCTACTTCTTCCACTTCTTCTACCGATTCGAATGTCGAACACTTCTCGGCCTCTGAATCCTCACTTTCTTGTAAGGATGAGCTTTCTTCTTCGAACTTTGTCTCTATTTGAGCCACGGATGGTTCTTCATAGAGCTTGGCCAATTTATCCCATAACTCCTTGGCATCTTGAAATTCACCTAACCTAGACATGACATCGTTAGGTAATGAATTTAATATCAATTGCATTAACTTATCGTTTCTTTCGAATGCTTGGACTTACTCTTCGGTCCATCTCTTCTTCTTGAGGTATCCACCTTTTGGATCTCTTGGAAGTTCAAATCCCTTCACTAGGATCATCCAATCTTCAAAGTCCATTATGAAGAAGTTCTCCATCCGTGCCCTCCATTGCTCAAAACCTTCTCGTCTATAGAAGGTGTATGGAATTGGCGTGTTGATGTCCCACCCAAGTCCATCTTTTGGCAACTCCATCCTATAGCACATTTGCTCCCAGTTGTTAATCCGTATAAGAGCTCCCAGCTCTGATACCACTTGTTGGAACTTCAGTGAGCGCTAGAGGGGGGTGAATGACGTGTTCGTTCATCAATGGAATTCGTTCGTGCTTGATCGTTTACAACACTTATTAGCACAGCGGAATAATAATACTAACACAAATACAAAGATACAAGCACACACATACAACAAGCGATGTAATGTGATTTGGAACCCTAGTTCCTACTCCACGGGGCGAGCTCGATAGCGAGCTCTAGTGATGTACCCACCAATACTCAATAAACTTTTTCTCGACAACACGTTGAAGGTGGAGGAACCTCGTACAAATGATTACAATAGTAATTCAATGAAATACAAGTAATTACAAGAAAAACAAGTAAAGAAAATTTTACAAAAGATCTTTTGAATGTTTGCTTGTCTGGTTACTTGGGCTACACTTGAAGACCGTAAATTGCACCAAAAAATCACTCCAAATCGCCCTAAGAACCATTGCCAAAAACCTCCCCTTCGAGCTTCTTATAAAGATGCAACTCAGGTTGATTTTCGCCTAGCAGTCGACTGCCAAAAGGCCCTAGTCGACTGCCAATAGTGGTGTTGTCTCACAATGACTTAATTCATGTCGGTATTATAGCCAACGAATACATTGGCAGTCGACTGTTCAAGCCCGTAGTCGACTGCTCAGTCGGCTACTGAGCGTTCTGCCCTCGCGACCAAATCAACAGCAGTCGACTGCCCTCCATGGCAGTCGACTACTCAAGGCTAGTCCACTGCCATAACATGGCAGTCGACTGCCAAGGTCATTTGCCCGCAGTCGACTCATAACAGTCAACTGATCATAATCCCAATCGACTGCTCAATATTGACTCGGCTGCCAAGTGTCAAATACTTGACCAGTCGACTGGTCCATAACCCCAGTTGACTGTTACACCTCAATCATGAGGTTTACCCCAACTATGATACCCTCATACTTGCTAGACCACCCTTAGCCTAGACCTAAACTTTCTAGTCACCTCCATCAGCCTCACGTCTATTGGATCCCTCCAAGTCATTCATGACTTGTTCATCTATACGCTAGCCTTTAGGTGCTTCCATCCACTATTGTCATGCTAAGCTGGTCTACACCACCAAGATACATTGGGCTTACACTGCCAAGACATACGCTTAGACTTTATATCACCAACTATTGGACTTATACTGCAAAGACTCCACTTTTGGACTTTACGTCGCCAATATCAATCCTTGGACTTCCCAATTGTCAAGTACCCATGACTTGGACTTTCACTGCCAAGACTACACACTTGGACTTATGTGGCCAAGACTACACCCTTGGACTTTTCTTGCCGACTCATGTTGGGCTTTTCAATTGCCAAGACTCAAGCTTGGACTTTCCCTTGCCAAGACCCATGCTTGGACTTTCCATGTCAAGTACTCAAGACTTGGATTTTACCATTGCCAAGATCCATGCCTGGACTTCCATATCAAGTGTCCCACTTGGACTTCTCCATCATATGGTCAACCCCATGTCAACCATATAGTCAATTCATTGTCAAACAATGGTCAACTTATCGTCAAACATCAAAACACTACTCGAGTTAAACTCGAGTCTGGTCAATCGTGACCTAGGTCGATTACACCAACAAACTCTAATGATAGGAGAAGGGCAAGGAAGATTATATGTTACAATTGCCAAGGAAAATGACACATGAGGGATGAGTGTCCTCTATTGAATAAGAACAAGGAAGAAAATAAGAAGAATGACAAGAAGAGAGAAAGCGAGAAGAAAGAAGAAAAGAAGTCAAAAGAAAAGGAGAAGTCAAAATCCTCCCGGAACTTAAAAGTCACATGGGACAACTTATCTTCATCGGAGGAAGAAGAGGTCGTCTCACATTTTGCACTAATGAGAGTAGATGATATATCCTCCACCTCATCTGAACAAGAAGAAAGAAGTACAAGTGAGGAGGAGAGCTCAAGTGTAGGGGGAGCACAACCTTCGGATTCAGAAGAAAATTGGGTAAGTGAGGTAAAGAATCTCCCTACTCAAGATGTTGTTTCAATGATTTCAAGTTTAACTAGGGATTTATTTAGAACTAAGAAGAAAAATAAATGCTTGCAAAAAGATATTAGAAATCTAGAAGAAAAGATTAAGAATGCATGTTCACATGATAATATTTCTTCTTCTAGTACAAATAATGCATGCTTAGAAGAAAATAGAATTTTAAGGGAAAAGGTAGAATACCTTAACAAAGCCCTTGAAAAATTTACCATAGGCTCAAATACCTTCAAAATGATTATAGGGAGTCAAAGGGCAAGTTTCAATAAGAAGGGCTTAGGATATGAGGGATCAAAGAATGAAAAGTCATACAATTGTCTAATTGTTAAGGGGCAATCAAAAACAATAATGGTAGCTAGAAAATGGATCCCTAAGGAATACTTGGTAAATCCTATTGGAAAGAACTTATATTGGGTACCCAAGTCAATCCTTAAAGGTTAGAAAAACCTAGGATAGTCAACCATAATTGGACTTATTTCATATCTTGTTAATTGGTTGACTTATGATCATGATAGGGGATGTTGGATAACACTTAACCTTGATAGCATTGCATGAAATTTTTGGTTAAGTAGAAATACCTTAGTTACATCTCACAACCTACTATAAGGATAACTTGATTGAAAAACATAGCAATGGGTAAGATGTGAGGTTGATACAAATGATTCACTAATGCTTATGATATTTTGATGAGTCATTAGGTGTATCATGATATAACAATCATTGACCAACTATGGGGAAAACAAATGTTTAATTCATGAACATCTTGTTCAAAGATCATAGTTGGATATTTCTAATAATTTGAAAACATCTCATGTTTTGAAAACTATAAGTTTATGTTTTGAAACATTTTAAGGCAAAACTAGGTTTTAAAGTTTATATAAAATTTGAGAATTTTAAGACTTTTGAGTTTTTGCCTATTTTTTTAAAATCTTATGCTTTTTCATGAAAAATTATTTTTCCTTAATAGAGGAACTCATAAGAAATGTGTTCTCCAATTTTCATGATTTTTCGAATATTTATGAATTTTCGTGCATTGCTGAAGATGGCTTCAGAAATCAAAAAGGCTGATTATCAGACACCAGTCGACTGGTGACCTGTACCAGTCGAATGACGACACTATGCACGGGCACAACAACTCAGTTTTGAGCTTTTCAAGTCTGTTTTTGGTATTTTTATTCCCTTAGATATTCATACCACCTTGTTTACATTATGTATGATCTTTTTGATGATGTCAAAGGGGGAGAGTGTTAAGGTTTAAGTTAAACCTTTTTAGAGCATGTGTTAAGGGGGAGTTTACATGTGTTAAGGGGAGCTTTGATATCCATGTTTGATTTTCATGCTTAAATTTTTTTAAGTAATTTTTACCTAACTTAAACATATTGTCATACATCAAAAAGGGGGAGATTGTTAAGACAATCAACCCAAGTATGATTTTGATTTTGATGTGTGTGTCAAAGAGTTTAAGTTAGGATGTTATGCTTTTGATGTGTGTGTTCAAGTTGTGCAAAACTTGATGAATCACACATGAGTAGCTTGATGAAGCAGTGGCAACTGGCAAGTTCATCATCTTATGGCTCGGGTCTAGGAGTCGGTGAAGGATGGCACGGGGAGAAGCCGTGAGCTTGGTGCATCCGAGGGACCGTTGGACGAGGAGTAATGGAGTTGAGCCAAAGGAAGCAGATTTCAGGGCAAGATACGAAGGATGGCACAGGGAGAAGTCGTGAGTTTGGTGTATCCGAGGGACGCAGGCCGAAGGAAGATAGCTTCAATGGGAGACTCCATAGGAGATAAGAGTTAAGCGATTGTAACCCAAGACGGGGTAGTTCAACTTAGGTGAACTTGGCCAAATGACTAAGGTTAAGTGTCGGATGCTCAAACACTTATGTATGAGGTTTTATCTTATGACAATCGAATGATATAGGTATCAGTCGACTGGTCTAAGTCGGCTGTTAGTTGACTAGTGTCAGCTAGGGTTTTATGGCCTCTCAGTCAACTGCCAAGGGTTGGTAGTCGACTGGTCCACCATCACGATCACATGGAGGGAAGTCAATCAAGCAGGCGGACGCGCACAAAACCTCTCATAGCCGATCGAGCAGCTTGGATTGATAATCGATCAATCGACATAGTGTGAGCAATGATCGCTCAATTTACGCTTAAGTTGTGACGACCATGGATCGGCTTGGTCGGGTTATCGAGTCGGCCAACTATCGCGTGATAGCTGATCGCTGGCATGCAACAATCGACTGCTGCATGTCCAACGGGAAGAAAGCTCTCCTCTCTATAAAAAGAGGGCTGGGGAGCCTTGGAGAAGCTAATGCTTTCACTCCTAACATTGCTCTAAGCCTCCTAAACGTTTTTACTCTCCTCTTCCCTAATTCTATCTCTATCATATTGTAAGAGGGAGAGTTTGTGTAAAAAGGTTTTCTCCACCTTATGTTGAGCTAAAGGAGAAGTTTAGTGGAAAGGTTTAGGGAGTGATCCATCTAACGGATTATTGTGGACTAGCAGCGAGAGGCCGTGAACCACGTAAAACGAATTGTGTTAGCGGTGTTCTTTCTTTACTTTGTTCTTAGCTTTAATTGTCTTTGCATTGGTTTTATTATCATTCCGCTGCGCTAACGAGCATTGTAGACAATTAAGCATGAACGATTTCCATCGAACATCGAAAGGCTATTCATCTCCCCCCTTTTAGCCGGGTCATCGATTCCCAACAGCGACAAACAACAACAACAACAACAACAACAACAAAGCCTTATCCCACTAGGTGGGGTCGGCTATATGGATCCTTCTACGCCATTGGACTCTATCCTCTACTATATCATCATCTATACAACAACAACAAAGCCTTATCCCACTAGGTGGGGTCGGCTATATGGATCCTTCTACGCCATTGGACTCTATCCCCTACTATATCATCATCTATATTTAAATAAATTTTATCTTATTTTATTGTTGCTAACCAAGTCTTTTTTGGTCTTCCTCTTCCTCGTTTGATGTGTATATTTGGTATCGTTTCACATCGCCTAACTGGTGCATTTATTGGTCGTCTAAGTACATGTCCGTACCACCTTAAACGTGTCTCTCGGAGCTTTCCTTCAATAGATGCAACACCAACTTTTTCTCTAATGCTCTTATTTCTTATTCTGTCCATTCTCGTATGTCCACACATCCACCTTAACATCCTCATCTCTGCAACTCTCATCTTTTGCTCATATGCTCGAGTCGTAGCCCAACATTCAGCTCCATATAACATAGCAGGTCTAATTGCTGTTTTGTAGAACTTTCCTTTAAGTTTTAGAGACACTTTACGATCACATAAAATACCCGATGCTTTCCTCCATTTCAACCATCCTGCTTGTATTCTATGTAAGACATCTCTCTCAATCCCTCCATCATCTTACAAAAATGATCCTAAATATTTAAAACTCTCAATTCCAGACAACTCATCATCTCCTATCTTAACACTTGTCTCATTACGTCTAATATTGCTAAATTTAAATTCCATATATTCTGTCTTTACTCTACTAAGCTTAAAACCTTTCACTTCTAGTGTTTCACGTTAAGATTCTAGTTTAGCATTTACTCCTTCACGTGTCTCATCTACTAAAACAATATCATCTGCAAACAACATGCACCACGGTAATGTGTCTTGAATGTGTCCAATGAGTTCGTCCATGATTAGTGTAAAAAGATAGAGACTTAAAGTTGATCATTAATGTAACCCTATCTTTATTGGAAATGTTTCAGTTAATCCACCTGAAGTCTTCACTCTGGTCGTTACTTCCTTATACATATCCTTAATTAGTTCAATATATGTTACACTAACACCTCTTTTTTCTAAAATTCTCCATATTATTTCTCTTGGAACTCTATCATAAGCTTTTTCTAAATCAATGAATATCATGTGTAGATCCTGCTTTTGCTCTCTATACTTTTCAATTAGTTGTCTGAGAAGATGTATAGCTTCTATTGTCGACCTTCCTGGCATGAATCCAAATTGATTTTCGAGAACCATGGTCTCCTTCCTTAATCTTTTTTCTATTACTTTTTCCCAAAGTTTCATGGTATGACTCATTAGTTTAATACCCCTATAGTTTTCACAAGTTTGTATGTCTCCCTTATTCTTATATAAGGGAATTAGGATACTTATCCTCCATTGATCAGACATTCTTTTTATTTTCAATATCATGTTAAATAATTTTGTAAGTCATTCAATATCTTGTTTCCCTAGACACTTCCATACATCTATCGGAATATCATCTGGTCCAACGGTTTTTCCATTTTGTATTCCATTTAAAATTTGTTCTACTTCTGAAATTTGAATTCTACGATAAAAATTTAAATTTCTATACTCATTTGACCTACTTAAATTACCTAAATTAAGTTGGTCTCCTAAACCTTCATTAAAAAGTTGATAAAAATATCTCTTCCACCACTCTTTTATTTCTTCATCATTTACTAGTACCCTATTGCATTCATCTTTAATACATCTTATTTGATTAAGATCTTTTGTCTTCCTCTCTCTCACTTTAGCTATTCTATAAATGTCTCTTTCCCCTTCTTTTATATCTAATTTTCGATATAACTGTTCAAAAGTTTCAGTCTTAGCTTCATTCACTGCTTTCTTAGCTTCTTTCTTGGCTATTGTATATTTTTTCAAATTTTCCTCATTTTTACAAATATTTAATTTCTTATATGCTATTCGTTTTTCCTTGACTTTCTCTTACACTTTTCCATTCCACCACCAAGATTCTTTACTTGGTGGTGCATGTCCCTTTGACTCACCGAGTACACTCTTAGCCACTATTTTCAATTTTAATACCATCTTATCCCACGTTGTATTAGGGTCACTGTATATGTCATCTAATACTTGTACTCCTACCTTCTCTTTGAATATATTTAGTTTCTCATCCTTTAACTTCCACCACTTAATTCTAGGGGTCGTGTATATTTTCCTTCTATTAATACTATGTTTGAGGCATATATCCAATACTACTAACCTATGTTGAGTAGTTAAACTTTCTCCAGGAATAACCTTACAATCTTTACAAATCTTTCTATCTCTCTTCCTAACCATAAGAAAGTCAATTTGTGATTTATTATTTCCACTTTTGAACGTGACTAAGTGTTCTTCTCTTTTCTTAAAAAATGAATTAGCTAGTATAAGATCATATGCTATTGCAAAATCCAATATAGTTTTACCTTCTTCATTTCTTGTTTCAAACCCATAACCCCCATGCACCCTCTCATATTCGTCATTTTTCACTCCGACATGCCCATTTAAATCACCTCCTATTAAAATCATCTCATTTGATGGAATATTTTGTAATACTTCATCCAAGTCCTCCCAAAACCTTAATTTGGTATTTTCATCTAATCCTATTTGAGGTGCATATACACTAATTACGTTTATAGTTTTTTTCTCCACTACTATTTTGAGAGCTATAATTCTATCCCCCTTTCTAATTACTCCTACAACTTCATTCTTTAACGAACTATCAACAATAATACCCACTCCATTTCTTGTTTTACTTTTGCCTGTATATCATAACTTAAAACCCGAGTTATCTATCATCTTTGCCTTCTCACCAACCCATTTTGTCTCTTGTACACATACAATATTAATTTTTCTTCTAATCATCGTATCTACTATCTCTATTGTTTTACCAGTGAGGGTTCCTATGTTCCATGTACCAAATCTTAGACTACTAGTTTTTCTATAATATTTGTTCTTACCCAACCTATGGTGTGAGAACTCTTGTTTATTTAACACTACACCCAAGTCCTCATGGAGATGTAGCGATCCTTGCCGATACGTTGCAGTCGGACCCTGCAACGTGAACTCTAGCATATTTTTCACTACACCCGAGATCTGAAAATGTAGCGGTCCTTGCCGAGACATTACAGTCGGACCCTGTAATGCGTTCCTTCTGGAGAACAACCTAGCATTAGCACAATAGTTTGATTGATCAATTCATTGAACATTTGTCTTAGTTTAACGCTGGCTGACAACCTAACGCAACCCTCCTCCTTTATCCGGGCTTGGGACCGGTCACGACAAGGTTCCCAACAGCGAGGGATCAAATAATCTCTAAAAATTTTACTCTCGTCCTTGATTATCCATTTTCTCTCCACTTTTTGACTTGAACATCGGAGAGACTTCACCGAGGTACCCCTCGACCTACTTTTTTTTTTTCTTTCACTTATTTGTGAGTCCTTCCAAGATCTAGATTTCGTCAAGTTCAACAATCGATCTGTGCAACGAAGAAGACATGAGTAGTGCACGCATGACAAAGAAGGCTTACTAGCTCGGTGTAGCAATAAGGACCTAATCCGTACTCAGCCCATTGAACGAGTTTGACCGTGAATATTATGGTGTCTCTCTATCCCTTGGTCTTAGATAAGATCAATTCATTTATGTATATATATGCTAACACAATAGAAAGAAATCGAATAAGAAACAAAGATGTACTATTCATCTCCCTCAGTAATTATGGGATTTTGTTGTTAGCTTCTATGGTATTGTTTTATGCATTTTTTTTCTTCTTCTCACTTTACCTTTGTATGCTCACTCCTTATTTTGCTTTTAACGTTTTATATTTGCAAATTTGAGACCATCTTCTAGGTTTGAATATTATTTTTTAGTTTTATTTTATTTTATTTTCTTATTGCATTAATTATATATATATTTTTATTTTTTTATTGCCTTTTAATGGAATAAAACTTAATCGTCATCATATATTTTATTTTATTTTAGGTTATTTTTTTCATTTGTTTGCGCGAGTTAATGCATACATGTTTATCGGTTTTGAGATCCGATTTTAATTCGATTATGATTGATTTTGGATCCATCAATATTAGAATTTATTGGAATCGATTCAAAATCGATTCCGAATCAATTTTGATTCCAAAATTTTAACTTTAAAACTAATTCAATCCACTACTCAAATCGGTAGTGGGTGGACTAGTTCCATATCGATTCTGAATCAATTCCGAATCGATTTCAGCCTCATTCTAAGATTTGACATGGGTGTATATGATATTTGAATAATGTGATGCAAATGTGAAAATATATTTGGAATACTCTACCTTTTTATTTGAACTTGAGCTTCCAAATTTATCTATTATATCGGTGATCATATTTTTTTTTCTATTGCAAATCAATCTTATAGACATGTTAATATACTAAGAATTTTCATCTTTAAATTAATAAATAGAATCAGTTCCAAATCGAAATCAGAATTGAATTCGGTCATATCTGAATCAGATTCGAAACTGATGAGAACTGAATCGGAACTAGAATCGATTGGTTTCGATTCATAAGAAAAATCACCCCCAACCCATTACTTAATGGGTTTAGAATGATTCAGAATCGGTTCATCTGAATTAATTCCGATTTTAGATTTAACGGATCAATTTTGATCCGAATCGAATCGACCTGTTAAGCAAGTCTAAATTAATGTTTATTTATTATATTTTTATATTATTTAATAATTTTTTAAAAATATTTATATAATTATAATACAACGATGAATGTTATGAATAAAGAGATATATAAAGATTATTTACATAAAGATGGTGCCCTTTCGTTGTCGCAATATGCATCTGTAGCATTTTAGGCTACGTTTGGTACGGGGTAATGTAATCAATCTTGTAATGTAATTAAGTTTGTAATGTAATGTAATGTAATTTGTATTACATTACTGTGTTTGGTTAGCGATTGGTGTGTAATATTTGATTACAAAAGTGATTACATTCGTTTGTTTGGTATACATATTTGTTATAAGGAATGTAATTCATATTATTATAAAATGACAAAAATAGCGGCTCTTGGTCCGGTCGCCGATCGCCGGTCATTTGGTCGCGCCGGCCGCTGATCGCCGTCGGCCGCCGGTCGCCGATCGACCGTTTGGCCGTCGATCATACGCCCTCGAAGCAATTAGAAAAAATAAAAGGACATATTTGTAAAGACAAATATTGAGTCCGTAATGTAATCGGATTACATCGCTTTTCCTTCGTAATCGAGATTACGGATCTTGGCTCTTATTTTGTAATGCGATTACATTATATTACATCTTTGAAATGTTAACAAACAAAGTAAATCATCTTATAATGTAAGCCTGATTACCCCGTACCAAACGTAATCTTAATGATTGTCATCCTTAGAATAATTATCTTTACCTAAAGGGAGAAAAGGTAATTAAAATAAGATAATTTAAATTCATAAAGAAAAATAAAAAAGATCATTGTTTATTTTTATTTGGCTAACTTTTTTATTTTATTTTTGTTTCATCAAACCATTGATACCAAATTTTGATCATAAAAATACAAACTCGTGACTATTTTTATTAGAAAATTGAGCAGTAATGTTTTCTTGGATGTAAAATATTTTTTTAAATTTTCATTAGGAAATACAGCGGTAATGTTTTCTTCAATTTCAAACTTCTTTTGATTTCTACGTCTCCTCTAGTCTTATAAGAAAATATAATAAAAATTATAGATAAAATTAAATGTCTTGCCAATAATTCAAAATAAAAGAAAATATTTTTCTTTTTTCTCTTTCTATTTCGTAAACTCATAATGCCATAGAAAGTTAGAAGATTTTAACTCACGTGACAAGGTGACATCGCACGTGATCGGGCAATGGGCTGTATCCATATGGCGAGGTTACTAATGCTGGTTCAAAAAAAGGCGTTTTATTCCCTCTGCTACCCCAATGGCGTGGCCACCACCGCCCTCCTTGTCTGTCAAATTTCTCTCAAATTGTCCCCACTCTCTCACCTTCTTGATAAATGGACTTCAATGATGGTTCCCATTAGCGTAGGGCGTACATGAAACGGGTGAGACTAGTTTACCGACGGATGTGTCCCTCATCTTGAGGAGGTATGCTTACACCCTTACGGCGACCGCTTTCCATACTGGCTTCGGGACTCGTGAGGCTTCTTCTGTTCTGCACTCTGTCTCTCTTCCAAGCTTCTTCCGCTCACTGCCGCTCCGGTCCCGTCGCCTCCGGTTGTCGTAATCTACCTCGCCGTCGTCGTGATGGGGTGCGCGCAGTCGCGGGTGGACAACGAGGAGGCGGTAACTCGGTGCAAGGAACGGCGGCAGTGGATGAAGACGGCAGTTGCAGCGCGGAATGCGTTCGCCGCTGCGCATTCCGCCTACGGCGTCGCGCTTAAGAACACCGGCGCGGCCCTCAGTGACTTTGGCCAGGGTGAGGCCCACGATCTGGGAGCCTCCTGCTCAGCTGCTGCCGGCGTCGCTGCCGGGGCTTCGGTCTCTGCCTCTGCCACCATGGCACCGACGGTCCAGCCGCCCATCGACACGCTCCCCCCTCCCCCACCTCCGCTGCCGGAGTTTTCCCCTTCCCCGCTCCAGCGATCCATTAGCATGCCCGACCTCCCCAAGAAGCTCCCTTCTAAAGTGCAGCGGGACGCTTCTATTCGCGAGGACGATGACGAGGGGGAAGACAACGTGGTGGAAGATGAAGACGAAGAGGATGATGAAGAAGATAACGTAGATAGTGGTCTCGAACGACGACGACGGCCTTCCGGAGCCGCTGTGAGCTCACCATCCCCTACCCCCTCACCAGCTCCGCCGCCTCCCCCTCAACCCAGCCCGCCGCCTCCGCCGCCTCCGCCGCCACCGATGTCGGAATTGAAGACCATGGACACTTGGGATTACTTCTTCTCCATGGACGATAACATGCAGGGGCCATCATTGACCCAGGTCGAGGAGATCCGACCTGAAAGGGGTGATGCTACGGTTCCGACCGATCACCACACGGTTGGTGAAGACGATGAGCAGGTGACGCCTAAAAAAGTTGTTTTAGAGATTCCAATGCCATCAAAGGTTCGAAAGAAGCTGAAGCAGGGAGGCAATGTACACCACCAGCACGCAGTGTCAGCTCCACCACTAGATGCAAAGGGAGGGAAAATCGTGCCGGCGACACGCCCTAGCATCAATCTACTGAAGGTGCTTGCGGATCTTGATGACTTTTTCCTTAAAGCCTCAGAGAGTACCCATGAAGTTTCCAAGATGCTTGAGGCCACCAGAATGCATTACCACTCTAACTTTGCCGATGGTAGAGGTACAGTGATTCATATTTTTCCATTTTACTTTTTTAAAACACGCATCCTAGATGAACCTTATATGCACCGATCAACATGTGATTCTTGCCAATATGGGATAGTAAAGAAGCCTCACATTGCAATCTTCTTGTAGAATCCATATGCAGAGTCTGATTCTGTTTGCTAATAGCTTGTATTCCATTGCCTATAGTATGTTCCTAATGGTTCCACATCGGATTTTTGTTTCCTAATTTCATGAAGTTGTTATTAAGCAAAGGGCCATGTTACTTTTATCAGACAGTGCAGTCTGTGGGATGCTTTGCAATTAAACCACAAGATAAGGAATACAGGACTAGAAATGTGCCTCATAATAAACTGATATGGAATAAGACATGGCAATTCCTTATATCAATGTAGATATGTGTTCCATGGATAATTAGTGTGCTGATTTTGATTAACGATCATAGTTGGGGAGAATGAAATACAAATAAATTTTGGTTAATTTGATGGAAGACAGATTGATTCCAATTGATTTAACTAGGAATGTTGTTATGCAAAATACTTAGCCCTATCAGTAAGTTTTCATATTGCTGATATTCAAAAGCTTATATTTAATGATTTTCATGATAAAGAGGTTGCTTCTTTGGTGTGCCTCTTGTTTACTATCAAGGAAAGTTGAATGGAAGGAGCCAGTGAGTATGGAAAACTGGGTTAAAATTATCTGTTATGTTTAAATATTGAACAGGCACGCAGAAATCAAAGGATGGCAAATGAGTCTTTTCCCTCAGATTTGCTTCCGTCGAAATGTGGGTGGAAATGGAAGGAAACCACTTCTGCATCCACAAGATCCTTGTATCCATCTTCTTTGGTGAAAATATATTCAAATGGTTATGTGTTTTTTCTAAAAATAAATTTAAGTTCCCATCCTTCAATTTGGTTGTGTTTTCTTTCTATGAGAGTAAACAATATAATGGAATTATTGAACCTCTTACATGTTACTATGTTTCATCCTTATTCTATCTATTTGATTTTCTGTTTTCTCACATAGTTTTTTAGTGCTAAACAAGGGAAACTCTAGTATAATGTTAGTCTTTGTGCTTTGACCAAGTATTCCTTGCTTACGATTTGTCATATGAGTGGGTATCCTGCTAGTTAAACTAAGCTTGGCTATATACCTACTTGGAGATTCAAGTTATCCCTTTTTCACTCCATGATTTGTTTTCCTTCCCCAAAATCATTAGTAATATTTCTTATTACTTGTGAACTTCTACAGGTCACATAGATCATTCTGCTAGAGTCATGCGTGTTATTACTTGGAATAGGTCATTTAAAGGTATTTCTGATCCAGATGATGGTAACGATGAATTTGATAATGACGAGTGGGAGACTCATGCAACTGTGTTGGATAAGGTTCTAGCATGGGAGAAAAAGTTATATGACGAAGTTAAGGTAAATGCCACACTTGTTAGAAACCTAGAGTTTACTATAGAAGTTAAATGTGGCACTTGTTAAAAGAACTAAAATCATGACGGTTGAAACATGAATTTGTTTTCTTCCGAGTTTCTCTCATATATATATGTTTGGTTGTTTGTATGTATGTATATGTAAATATATTTGTCTTTTTTGACAATGGATGAACGATTGTTCTTCTAGTCATCAATGCGTAGTGCTAAAAATATCATCCCACAATTCAAAACAGAGATGTTTATTGGCGTCTAGTTGAGGCTTGATACAAGAACGAAACTATCAAGTATTTAGATGGTGATTTTTCACAACAATGAATTATTATAATTGAAAATTATCATGATGTATGCTAAACAATCTTATGTGGGTTTCAATAATGATGCATTTAAAGTATTTGAGAAACTCATCTGTTGGAACATGATGTGACCTATATCAGAGAATGCGAATTTGGTTGCACATTTGTAACATTCATAGTGAAAAAATTCTTTCCAGTTAACTATAACTTTGTATAAACTTAGTTCGGACTTAAATTAATCAAAGTCCTGAGAAAATACCATGAATTATGCTATGGCAACTGTGGTAATTACTTGTTTTTTACTGGAATCCTAAAGAGATTAAGGTAGCATTTGGTTCGTAGAAAATTTTTCATTTTCCTTTTTCATTTTCTGAGAAAACGAGAAATGCGGGAAATGACGTTTGGTTGACGTTTTCTATCTTCGTTTTCCACAAAATAAAGGAGCATTTTTCGGAAAATTGGAAAACACAAAAAAATCGTTTTCTGTTTTCTGGAAAAGGGAAAATGAAAACGGAAAACGGAAAATAGAAAATTTTCTCCGAATCAAACGCCCTCTAAATATTTTTCTTTCATCTTTGATTTTGTTTAATATCTAGGTCATTATTTAGAAGTTAATTATGGAATTTTAAGAGATCTTTGTGCCATGCTTTACTAGATTTCTCTGATGAACTTGTCAACCAATTATACAAAATATTTGGCACTTCATCTGAACCTAGGGATCACACGTGTTTTTTTTTTGTTTCACCTTTTAATTCTTTAGTAAATTATGCAATTGCTCTTGCTGGTTTTGTCTACATTCCCACTTGGATATAAATCATCATACCATGACACATGCTTAGATGAGAGAACTAGAACTGTCCAATTAACTTACTAGGCCTAAAACATTGTACCAAAAATGCTTATGCAGCTTCTTAATTGGCCCACAGTACTCAACTGAGATTAAATTAGGATGTCCAACACAAACCTTTATCAGGAATACACTGCACCTCTGAACAGATTTATCTAGTTATCTTGGACAATGAGCCTTGGATCTGAGTATTAATTATCAAAACCTTTAACCAAGTACTGTTAATTTATTTTAAGGACTAGAAAAATCAAGAGGTTATGTTAATCTTCCATGAATAGGTATTCTTTGATCTTAGATTGTTCATTGTGATGTGTTTTATTTTTTTTCTTCCAAACTTTTGCCTAATTGTAACCATTGATGGAGTGAAGGCAGGCGAGCTTATGAAAATCGAGTATCAGAGGAAGGTTGCTTTGTTAAACAGGCAAAAGAACCATGGTGCCAGCATTGAAGCACTAGAAAGAACTAAAGCAGTTGTAAGCCATTTACATACCAGATACATAGTTGATATGCAGTCAATGGATTCAACCATGTCAGAGATCCAACGTTTGCGCGATAAACAACTTTATCAAAAATTAGTGGAACTCATTGAAGGGTAAATGCTCATGGCTGTGGCCCAAGTCATCATAATTGTTGAATGTAGCATGATTGTTAACCATTATCACTCGGTTCGTGGTTGTCTTTCTTCCTTCATCATTGGCTAGTAACAAGAACTTCTCTTTTTTTTTTCTTTCTATATTGTTTTCTTATCCAAACATTACTGATGCCTATCTCAAAGCCTCATAAAATGTAGAGCATTTTGTTAGGATTTTACCTTCTGCATAAAATAATCTCAAGAACATGAATATGAATCATATTTTTCAAAGATTATGCCATCACATTAGTAGATATACTAGCTGAAACAGATTCCATGGTAAGATGAAACCTTTGGTTCCAATCATAATTTATTGGACTTGTCTTTATTATTTGTTGTAATCAAATGGTTTCCATGTAGTTCCTGTTACTCATAAAGAAAATCCAACTATTTAGGATTGATGTTCCCTAAAATCTATATTAAACACGACTTGACTTTGTTATTTGGACTCGATACAAGTATTCAACATAGGAATCTAAATTAAGCACCATTTATGTTACTCATAGTCCGATATCAACATAGGTATTGATTACTTGGGGACACAAGTACACTATAGATTAGGGTCTAAATCATAGGCACGGGCATGGGACACAATATTGTAGTTTGCCAATGCTAATATGTTGGGTTACTAGCGAGGTCATGGCAGGGGCGAGCATCTTTTTCTTATGATATACCTTATTTCTTTGAGATCAGAGGTACCATTAAAGGTGTCAAATGGGTCCAGCCCCCTCCACTTCTTTCTATTTTTCTTTCTTTCTTGCTCCCCTGTTCTTCCTCTTCTTGTTTTACCTAAGGAAACAAACAGGTTACCTCAACGACACATTTTCATACTTGAATGAGTTCTGTAATGTCGCGTATCTAAAAGTATCACAACCGTTCAAAGCTTGAAACTAAATAATTGGAACTGCTACCAAACAAAGGTTGAAGACTTGTTCTACACTGGGGTTTCAGTGTTTGGTCAGAACATGATGGGTATGGTGTTGCCTTGGACCATGTGATGTGTGTCATCTGGCACCAATGAAGATTTCAGGAGTAATACCAGAATTGTTGCTGGCACTGTCAACTCACGAAGAGCAATTTATTTTGATTATAATTTTTTTTCTTATTCTATCTTTTTGTCAACAATCTTTCTGAAACTCAAGCTACCTACACTCACTCAAACTTGTTCTATTATTTATTCAAGGTTCTGGTGTGATGTATTCTACAGATTGGCCCGTATAACCCCATTTCTAAGTTATGTAAACTCCATAATCACATACTCTTGTGCTTTTGTGTGATCTGTCAAGAATGCTAGAGAATTTTGACGTGTCAAATTGGTCAACCCATTATATTGCAAGTAATTTACATATATTTTCTTGGGCATAAAGGAATTATGTGAAGAGGAGGTAGAACCATAGAAGGAAAGTTTTTTTATTGTATGGAAAAAAATAATTAAAAGTGTTTGATAAAGAGTGCTCACAATTTCTAGGCAACTTTAGTTCGGTGTGGTCAAATTAGTTCATGTAATAATGATTAGAAAACTTGTGTAAGTCCATTCATATGTGTGTTGCTATAAAAGAAGTCAGTGAACTTAATTGTATTATAGGGCATAATGGTGAATGAAACACTATATTTATTATTTTCTTTTGTTGATAAAGGAGTAGTTGCCTGTTTCCGAACATAATTGCAACATAGGTAATTATGCATAAAATACAACAACAATAACAATCAAGCCTTATCTCATTAGGTTGGATCGACTATATTGATCCTTCTATACTATTGGGCTCTATCCCCTATTATTATATCATCTATATTTAAATAAATTTTATCTTGTTTTATTGTTGCTAACTAGGTCTTTTTTAGTCTTCCTCGTTTGATGTGTGTATTTATTATATTTTCACATCACCTAATTGGTGCATTTATTGGTGGTTTAAGTATATGTCCGTACCACCTTAAACGTGTCTCTTGGAGTTTTCTCTCAATAGATGCAACTCCGATTTTCTCTCGAATACTCTCATTTTTTATTCTGTCCATCCTCGTATGTCCACATATCTATCTTAACATCCTCATCTCTGCAATTCTTATCTTATACTCATGTGCTCGACTCATAGTACAATATTCAATGCCAATAACATAGTAGGTCTAACCGCCATTTTGTAGAACTTCTCTTTAAGTTTTAGATGTACTTTACGATCACATAAAACATCCAACACTTTGCTCTATTTTAACCATCCTGCTTGTATTTTATATAAGATATCTTTCTCAATTCCTCCATCATCTTGTAAAAATAATCTTAAATACTTAAAGCTTTTAGTTCCAGAAAATTTGTCATCTCTATCTTAACACTTTTTTCATTACGTCTAATATTGCTTGTTGAATACTTTTAAAAGATTCTCTTAATTGTAGGGATTATGATTGATTTAGATAAGCTTGATCATTAATTGTAGGGATCATGATTTTTTTAGATAAAATTGATAGCCATACCATAATTATAGGATTTTTTTCCCTTCTCATGTATATAAATACCTACATGTAAGCAAATTATGATAATAATAAAATGATCTCTTTCTCTTTTACATGGTATCAGAGCTAGGTTAACCTTGCTGACCTAGTTTTTTTTTGTTGCCTACTGTTGCCATTGTTGTTGTTGTCGCCTTATACTATTGTCACCGCTACCAATTATTACCGCAACCTACTGCTATTATTGCTGCCGCTGTTGCAGGATTAACCAACAATTGTTTCTGGTCTCCCATAACCAACAGGTCCCGGATCAGATTCTGGTACTACTACTTAGGTTCTATCTCTGATCTCCTCCTACGATGACATCTTCAGATTCTAGACCCAATTTGACTACCACTATTAAATCAAATGGGAACAACTATCTCTTGTGGTCACGTTCGTCTAAACTATTCCTGGGGTCTCACAAGAAGAAGGAACATATTCTGTCCAACCCTCTTGACTCTAAAGATTCGAAATATTTAGATTGGGTTTCAGACGACTGCTCTGTTATGGCTTGGCTTCTCAATAGCATGGAGGAGTCCGTGAGCACTAATGTTATGTCTGTGGAAATTGCCAAGTAGATGTGGGATGCCTTACCAGGCATGTATTCAAATGGCAAGAATGTATCTCGTGTTTTTGAATTATATGAAAAACTCTTCACTCTTTGCCAAGATGGTCAATTTGTTAGTAATTATTTGCTACTCTTAAGGGGGTTGCCGATGAAATTCTATTATACCATCCTCTTTCTTGTGACGCTCAGACTCGAAAGAATTTGTGGGAGGAATTCTTGGTTGCGAAATTCCTATCCGATTTGGATTCCACTCTACACGATCGGTTCGGGATAATCTATTGGCAAGTGATAACGTTCCAATGTTATTGAATGCTCTGTCTTGAGTTCTTCGTATAACCACGGGTCGTCTTGACACCACTTTTTCCTCAGTGTCTGACACTTCGACTATGACTGCTCGTGGTCGTGGGTTCTTTCAAGGTCGTAGGAGTAGTTGTAGTCGTGGTCGCGAAACTAATACTTCTAGGAGTAGCCGTTTGTGTATTCATTGTGGCTGTTCCAACCATGCCTATGAGAAGTGTTGGGCGAAGTTTGGTAAACCTGACTGGGCTAATAATGCATTTATCGAACTATCGACTCCATCCCCAGACCTTGGCAATCATGATGATATAGTCTCTATTCCTCGTACTGATTATGAGAAATTACTTCACTCTTCTGATAGCATTCCCTCTACCACTGTTGCCTCCTCCTCTCCAAGTGTGTTTGGTGTGTCTTGTGATAAGTCTTGGATGCTGGATTCCGATGTGTCTGCTCATATTACTGGTAACAAGTCTGTTTTCTCTTCCTCTTTTGTTTCCTCATCTTTATCTCCTGGCCGTCTAGCCAATGGCACCTATTCTCCGATTGCGGGAAGAGGTGTTGTCAGGCCCACTGAAAATATTACTCTTGATAATGTTCTCTTTGCACTTAAATTTCCTATTAATTTATTGTCCATAAGCCAACTAACAAAAACTCACAACTATTCTGTATCTTTTTATCCATCCTATTGCATTTTTCAGGACTTGCACACGAAGAGGATGATTGGTGGAGGACATGAGAGTGATGACCTATACTATATGGATTCGATTACACCTGCAAGTTCCTAGGCACTCTTAACAATTGTCTCTTTATCAATGGCATTGTCGTCTAGGTCACCCATTTTCTTCCGCTAGTTTAATTCCCATTCTGTCTATTGATTTTATATGCAAGTCTTGTGAGTTCGGCAAACACCATCGTACTTATTTTCCTTCTAGAGTTGATAAACATAGTTCATTTGCATTTGAACTTGTTCATTGTGATGTTTGGAGACCTAGCAGAAAAGAGTCTAGAGGAGGTTTTCAGTATTTTATAATTTTTGTTGACGATTATTCTCACATGACTTGATTATATTTACTCAAAAATAGGAGTGATGTTCCTAAGGTGTTGACATTATTTTATAATGAAATAAAAACTCAATATTCTATTGTCTTGGGCATTCTTCGAACCGATAATGCACTTGAGTTCAGTCATAACACAGTGTCTACATTCTGTGATTCTCATGGCATAATTCATCAAATCTCTTCTTTATACACTTCCCAACAAAATGGAGTCGTTGAACCCAAGCACCGTCATATTTTAGACATAGTTCATACTCTTCTTTGTCATATGCATGTTCCTAAGTTTTTATGGGGTGATGCTGTTCTCACAGCTTATTTTCTCATAAATAGGATGTCGTCTACTGTGTTACATGGGGATATCCTCTTCTTTTATCTTCATCTTGACAAATCTCTTTTCTCTGTGCCTCCTCGCATATTTGGTTGTATTTGTTTCGTTCATAATTTTATTCTTGGCTTGGATAAATTGTCTCCTCGGTTTATTAAATGCATCCTGCTTGGATATTCTTACACACAAAAAGGATATCATTGTCTTGACCCGCTCACATAACGGAGTTACCTATGCGGATGTTATGTTCTTTGAGTCCCAACCATACTTTCCCCCTTTATAACTCAGTTGCATGAGCCACTAGCATCTCCTCCATTACCTATTCCACAATCCATATCTCCCACTATAGATGGTCTGTCTCCTAAACCATTGCAGGTGCACACGAGGTGTGCTCGGCTAGAACAAAATTCATGTCCCTCACCTCCTCTTCCTGCAGCTCCTGATGCTCCTTGCCTCTCAGATATTGATCTGCCTATTGCTCTTCATAAAGGTATTCGATCTTGCACTACTCATCCTTTGTCTAATCATATCTTGTTTGATTACCTTGGTCCTACATTCTGCGCTTTTGTTGTTTCTCTATCATCTACAAAAGTTCCAACTTCCTACTATGAGGCTTATTAACACTCAGTTTGCCGAACAACAATGGATGAGGAAATGCTTGCCCTTATCTCTTGTGATACTTCGGAGCTGGAGGTTGCACAACCTTCTATGGATATTGTTACCTGTTGTTGGGTATTTGCACTGAAATTTAATGCTGACGGTATTATTGATCGATACAAAGCTCGTCTGGTAGCCAAAGGATTTACCCAAACTTGTAGGGTTGACTACTTTGAGACGTTCTCTCCTATTGCTTGATTGTATTCTATTAGAGTTCTGTTCTCCCTGGATGTCAATCAAGTGTGGCCGATATACCAGCTAGATGTGAAGAATGCTTTTCTTTTTGACAATTTGCATGAGACTGTGTTTATAGAGCAACCTCCCGGGAATGTTGCTCAGGGGGAGAATGCTACTATGGTGTGCAGACTTAAAAAAGCTATTTATGGTCTTAAACAAAGTCCCAGAGTCTGGTTTGATAAATTCAATAATATAATCAGTGATGTTGGCTTCAAACAGTGCAAATCAGATCATTCTGTGTTTGTACGATAGAGTTCGAATGAGATTATTGTTCTTATCGTTTACGTTGATGACATCCTAATATCCGACAGTGATATAGGTGGGATAGACGAAACTAAGAAGTATTTGCAACGATACTTTGTGACGAGGGATATGAGACATCCTAAGTATTTCTTGGGAATTGAAATATCTCACAACAAATAAGTTTCATTATGCCAAAGGAAGTATGGTACAAATTTACTCAAAGAAATTGGATTGCTTGGAACGAAGCCGGTTGATACACCTATGAATATCAATTCAAGTGTTTGGGATGATACTGGAGAGTTCTTTGAGGATCAGGTAAAATATGGACGACTTGTTGGGAAACTCATCTACTTAACGGTAACGAGACCTGACATCTCCTTTATAGTTGGAATAGTCATCGTTTTATGGATAAACCAAAGCATGTTTACTAGGATGTCGCTATCAGGATTCTTAAGTACATTAAGAAATCTCCAAGAAAAGGGTTGCCATTTAAGAGAAATGGGCACCTAAAGATCGAAGTGTATTTTGATGTCGACTATGTTAGATTTAAGACAGATAGACAGTCCACCTCTTGGTATTGCACATATGTAGGGGAAATCTAGTAACATGACGAAGTAAGAAACAAACTGTTGTTGCTAGGTCAACTACCGAAACCGAGTACAAAGCCATGACTCACACTTTAACCGAGATGTTGTGACTAAAGAATTTGATTGAATTAGGGTTCACCTACAATGAACCACTACCAATGTACTGTGATAACTAAGCAACTATTTACATTGCCAGTAATCTAATTTTTCATGAAAGGACCAAGCATATTGAGGTTGACGTCACTTTATTCGCAAGTGTGTAATGAGTCAGAAAATTACCACTCCATTCACATCATCATTCAATCGAATTGCCGATGTCTTCACTAAAGCATTAGGCAGAAATCGATTTTCAAAACTTTGTAACAAGCTGAATATGATTAACATATATGCTCCAGCTTGAGGGGGAGTGTTGAATATTTTCAAAAGATTCCCTTAATTGTAGGGATCATGATTGATTTAGATAAACTTGATCCTTAATTGTAGGGATCATGATTAATTTAGATAGGCTTGATTGTAATTAATCATTAATAGACATACCATAATTATAGGATTCTCTTTCCCTTCTTATGTATATAAATACCTACATGTAAGCAGATTATGATAATAATAAGAAGATGATCTCGTTCTCTTTTACATCACTAAATTCCATATATTCTGTCTTTACTCTACTAATCCTAAAATTTTAATTTCTAGTGTTTTCCGTCAAGATTCTAGTTTTCTATTTACTTCTTCATGTATATCATCTACCAAAACAATAACATTTACAAATAACATACACCACAGAACTGTCTTGAATGTGTACAGTGAGTTCGTCCATGATTAGTGAAAAAAGATAGAAACTTAAAGTTGATCCTTAATGTGATCCTATCTTTATTGAAAATGTTTCAATTAATTCGCTCGAAGTCTTCACGCGGGTCGTTATTTCCTTATACATATCCTTAATTAGTTCGATATATACTATGCTAACACCTCTCTTTTTTAGAATTCTCTATATAATTTCTTTTGAGACTCTATTGTAATCTTTTTTAGGTCAATGAATACCATGTGTAGATCTTGTTTTTGCTCTCAATATTTTTCAATTAGTTGTCTGAGAAGATGTATAACTTCTATTGTTAATCTTCCAAGAATGAATCCAAATTGATTTTCCAAAATTGTTGTGTCATTCCTTAATTTTTTTTCTATTACTCTTTATCAAAGTTTTATGGTATGACTCATTAGTTTAATACCTCTACCGTTTGCACAAGTTTGTACCTCCCTTATTTTTATATAAGGGAATTAAAGTACTTACTCTCCATTGATCAGACATTTTTTTTTTATTTTCACTATCATATTAAATAATTTTGTAAGTCATTCAATATTTTATTTCCCTAGGCACTTCTATACCTCTGTCGGAATATCATCTGACCGAATGATTTTTTTATTTTGCATCCCATTTAAAGTTTGATCTACTTTTGAAATTTAAATTTTACGATAAAAATTTAAATTTCTATACTCATTTGACCTACTTAAATTACATAAGTTAAATTGGTCACTTAAATTTTCATTAAAAAGTTAATGAAAATGTCTCTTCCACCGTTTTTTTATTTCTTCATCATTTACTTAGTGCCCTATTACATTCATCTTATTTGGATAATATCTTTAGTTTTTCTCTTTCTCACTTTAGCTATTTTATAAATATCTCTTTTCTCCTTTTTTTTTTTTTTTTTATCCAATTTTCAATATAACTATTCAAATTTTGCATTCCCTTCTTTTGTAATTATGCATAAGATATTCAATTTTTTTGCAAACTGCTTTCGACCTGAACGCATAAATATTTGTATTTGTTAGGATAGGAAGTGCAGTGTTAATTATTATTACAGATATCTATTTAGGATACTAGCATAGTTTTAAAAGTGAAGACCTAGGTGGCCATCTGCATGGTTTTACCAAGAGGCTGCCTTGCATAGTGGTTAGGTGGCTCTTGTTGGATGGCCGTTTTAAAAAGCAGCCCAGGTAGACCACCTAGGCACCTCAGATGGTTCGACTATGTAGAAACAAAGGAAAAAGTTATTTTTTAAAATAAGTTTCTAGTTCATGTGATATTAATTATTTTATCTACATTATGATATTGTAATATATTACTAATTATCATGTAGCTGTGGTTTTTTTCCCCACAATTTGGATAATTTGGATTTATGATTATGAATTATTGAATTTAGTAGGTTAATTATCTTATGATTATGATAATTTGGCTTTTTTTGGATTTAGAAGGGAGCCTTGGCACAACGGTAAGGTTGTTGCCTTGTGACCAAGAGGTCACGGGTTCAAATCCTGGAAACAATCTCTTGCAAAAAAAGCAAGGTAAGACTGCGTACAATGGATTCCTTCTCCGGTACTCTGCGTGGCGGGAGCTTCGTGCACCGGGTTGTAATTTTTAATTATCTTATAATAAAATAGAGAAGCTGTAGGTTGAGTAGATATCAAAGATTTCTTTGGAACCTTGCTAATTATTCCAAATGTTGAATTGATTCTGGATAGGTTGGCATGCAAATTCTTACCAAAAGTCCTAAACCATTAGAACTAGAAAGAGTTGTAAAAAATCATATAATAGATCCAAAGTTTGGTTGTTATATCTAACAGACTAATAGTGAGGAAATGGAATGAGATAGTTAAAAGAAGTCTAGTGCACAAGAACAAGTGTAAGTATCTCCATGCCCATTTGATGTGTGGATGAAATTTATGTTTTTACAATGTTCAATGTTGTTTTTTGGTAACTAATGTTTTGCATTATCAGGATGGCTCAAATGTGGCAAGCTATGCACATGCATCACAATGCCCAGTTGAAGATAGTCGAGAATTTTAAAATCGTTGACCTTCCATATGTTATGAAGGAGACAACGGAACATCATTCCAAACGCACGTTGCAGCTGCATGATATTGCAGAAGAGTGGCATTTGCAGTTTGGTAAAGTTGTTAGCCATCAGAAAGAGTACATTGATGCTCTTAATAATTGGTTGAAGCTAAACCTTATCCCGATTGAAAGCAGCTTGAAAGAGAAAGTATCTTCTCCACAAAGACCAACTCATGCCCCGATCCAGGCTCTTCTTCGTGCATGGCATGAATACCTTGAAAAACTTCCAGATGAGTTGGCAAAGAGCACCATCCACAGCTTCTCAGCAGTCATAAAAACAATACTGACACTTCAACAGGAGGAGCTAAAGCAGAAGGAGAAATGTAATGAAATCCACAAGGAGCTTGTACGAAAGAGTCGGGCGTTTGAGGACTGGTACCAAAAGTATTCACAGAAGAGGATGGCATCGACGGTGGGAGAGACAGAGAGCGGAGAGGCAGCAAATCAGAAGGATCTTGTGGAGGAAAAGAAATTAGTTGTTGATTCAGCTAAAAGTAGGTTTGATGAAGAAATGGAATCACACAGACGGCTGTGTAAGCAGGTGAGAGAGAAGTCGCTTACCAGCCTGAAGACGCATTTGCCTGAGCTTTTCCGGGCTATGTCGGATTTTGCAGATGCTTGTTCGAGGATGTATGCTAGTTTGAAGATAATAATAGAGCAGCAGGAGCAGCTGACAAGCGCCTAGGTCAGTTGTAGAGTAAAATTGTCTTACCTTGTATTTATTATGTCAAATTTTATAATTTTGTGGTGGTAATTTGTATGGGGTATATGCCTTGTGCATCGTATTTATCTTTCAGTTCGATCAGGAAGGAGAAGTTTGTCATCCTATTTTCCCCTCCTTTATACCACAATAATCTATTATGAGGCTCAAGGATAGGTTGCGTACAAACCCTTTAAGCTATCTTGCTAGCCAATCTTGAGTCTCTGTTTGACCTTTCCTATCATATCCAAATGATGCTGCTTGGCTTCTCTGCCTTTGTCGAGTCTAATCCCCAAATAGCTCCCAATCGAGTTTGACATGTTGAGGTCCGTAATCTAGCTAATCTCCCCTTTAGTGCTTCTTGGGTCATCTCGTGAAAAGTTGGTGATGGAATTCCTCGGGTTGTTGAGTCATCACAGACTCATCTACAAAGGTTTCAACAATCTTGGCCTTCTTAATTTGGTCAGTGGATACCTCCATAATAAAGAGTAGGTCATCATTTAATAAATGTTGGATGAGGTGTCCTCTCCTACCCAATCTTATGCCCTGCCATTCTCCCATGTTGGAAATCGTTGAAATCTCTTGAGATAACCTCGCTAAGCACAACATGAAGATGTATAGCAAAAGTGGGCAGCCTTAGTGAACTTATCTGGACCTCTGGAGTTATCTATTTCCTCCGAGCTCCAAAGAATATGAAAAGATATAGGTGTAACGCACTCTATTATAATGTTACCAACGGTCTGTAGAATCTCCTTCAACTGTAGTCTCTTTTATGAAGTTCCAAACAAATTTGTCCTATGCCTTTATCATGTTAAAATTGTGAAGGACCTCTTGGTCAACTATGATGTTCTTTTGTAGGCCTCCCTGGGATGAAACCTGTTTGTGAAGGGAATATAGATCCCCTATGACGGGCAACAATTGGTTCACCATCACCTTTGAGACTATTTTGCAGCTAGCTCATGTTCTCAAGATGTTTGGACCTGAAATGGGATAGAATTTTTATTTTCCTGCTTTGGGATGAGAACCACATTTCAATCAATGTTTGAAGGTGAACCACCCTCAATACTTGCTGCACTATTTCAATAACCTTGTTATTCTTTTGACAGAAGAATGAATGGAATCCATACACACTCGGGCTTTTGGAAGGAGATAAGCTTTAGTCACTGTCTAGATTTTATCCACAATTTTAGAGAAGCCTTGAAACAAAGGAAGAAAGAACCTGAGCCCACTTGACTAATTTCTGGCTTTGAGATTGATATAGCTCCTCCTGAAAGTGTTCCTGTGTTGTTTCTTTCAACACTGGATAGACTCTTATTTGTTCTCCCCGGTCTTCAAAAAGAGCTTGGATCTTATGCGTTCTAGGCTTTGCAACTACTCTATGATACTATTAGAAATTGCTAATGGACCCTATCTTGAAATGGGGGGCCCAAAAGGATTGAAGGCCCTTGAAAGGGCCGCCTACAGTAGGAAGAGAAGGGGAAGTTCGGAGCGAAGTGACTCAGAAGTCGGGAGGGAAAAAAGTGATGTACAGTAACTCAGGATTCAACATGTTAGAGTTGTGGAAACTCAGCTTAGTCCTTCGGCAACTCAGCTTTTAATAGTTCAGCTGCACAACAACTCGACTATTCAATTGTATATCAACTAATTGGAGAAAGTGCAAATACTATGCAATATGAAATCCCTGAGCAACTTACAAGAGACACAGAGGTTTCTGGGTCGGATTGTGACATTGTCCCGATTCATTGCCCGATCTTCGAATCGGGGATTGCCATTTTTTAAGATTTTGCAGAAGGCGATGCAGTTTCAGTGGGATGACTCTTGTGAACTAGCTCTTTAGGAATTAAAGCAGTATTTGGCTCAACTCTCTCTTTTGGCCATGTCAGTCCCTGGAGAACCCCTGTGCTTGTTGTATTTAGCTATGTTGGAAGGGGCGGTCAACTCTGTGTTGCTTCGACAAGATAATCCATTTATTACACCAATCATTACTGAAAGGAGCCAAATTGCGTTGCCCACAGCTAGAGAAGCTGGCTTACGCCTTGATTATCACCACTTGTAGACTGAAGCCTTATTTTCTCGCCCATCTAATGATAGAATACACCAATAGCGAATTGGGTTGGGTGGTAATTCGATCTCACTCTTTAGGAAGGCTAGAGCACTAGCGGATTTCCTAGCTGAAGTGCCCTTTGGTACAGTCGAAGATACCAAAGATAAGGGTGAGTTACTTGACCTATGGGAAATCTTCGTGGATGGATCTTCGGAAGACGGGGGTAGCGGAGTTGGAATCCTCTTGATCGCCCCCTCGGGGGAGGAAACCCAAATCTCTATTCGACTCCTGTATAAGATCTCCAATAATGAAGTGGAATATGAAGTTCTGTTATTCGGATTGCAGGCAACTCGGGCTTATGGGGGCCACTCGGGTCTCGATACATTCGGATTCTTAACTCATCACTTTGCAAGTTCAGGGTACTTTTGCTATTGAGGACAAGATGAAGAAGTACGTAGAGGTTTTCGAGAAGTTAAAATCTCAATTCCTCGAAGTTTAGATGGTGAAGATTCCTCGGGAACAGAATCATCAGGTTGATGAGCTAGCTCGATTAGCTAGTGCTTTAACAGATTGGGCTTCTCGAGACCCCTTGTATGTGGAGCTGTCGACTGCTCTAGCCATCCAAGAGGTGGAAGAGATTAACGTCGAAGGGGAGGCGCTCTCCGACTGGAGGCTAGAGATTATAGCCTAACTAAGGCAAGGAGCAACCCCTGCGGACCCTAGGGCGACGACTCTTCTGTTGAGGAGGGTTAGACATTTTATATTGGTTGATGGTGTTCTCTACAAAAAGTCATTCGGGAGGTCTCTACTAAGGTGTTTAGAGCCAAAAGAAGCCAATTGGATCCTCAGAGAAATACATGAAAGATGTTGCGAAAATCATTTGGAAAGTTGGGTGTTATCCAGGAAAGTGATATTGGTCGATTATTTCTGGCCTACCATTCATCAAGATTCGGTCCACCTAGTGAGGGCATGCAGGGTATGCCAGATGCGTAACAACTTTTCAAATAGGTCGACCGAGCTGATGAAAGCAGTGGTAGCATTTTGCCCCTTCGACCGATGGGGAATATATATCGTGGGGCTCATGCCCATAACTCTCCTTCAAAAGTTCTTTTTAGTGGTCGTCGACTATTTTTTCAAGTGGGTGGAAGCAGAGCCTTTGTCCTGGGTTACAGAGGGAGACGTAATACAGTTCTTGTGGAAGAATATCATTTGTCGGTAAGGGATACCCCTGAAGGTTAGTGAGCGACAACGGACGCCAGTTCCAGAAATGAAAAATTCAAGAATTGTGCCGCAGTCTCCGAATTGAGCAGACTTTTACTTTGGTAGCCTATCTTAAGGCAACGACTAAGTGGAAGTGACCAACCACATCCTCGTGTAGGGATTGAAGATGAGGTTAAAAGCTGCCCGCAGAAGTTAGATGGATGGGCTCTTGAGAATCCTATAGGCCTACCACACCACAACTAGGTTGACAACGAGTGAGACACCTTTTGGCTTGGTGTATGGAACTGAAGCAATTATACCGATCGAGATTCTCATTGATAGTGCTCGAGTTCATGCCTATGATCTCGACAACAATGATGCGTTCAGGACGGAGCTGGACTTGGTAGACGAGAAGCAGGAGCAGGCTCGGAACCATACGGAGGTGTACCGACATCGAGTCTCACAAACTTTTAACAAGAAGGTGGTGTCTCGGGTTTTCCAAGTCGGTGATTTGGTGCTTTGTAAGGTGAATCCAATGGGAGATGTCAGAAAACTCACTTCGAAGTGGAAGGGCTCTTACAAAGTTACTCGGTGGGTGGTTGGAGCCTCCTACTAGCAGGACATTGAGGGAAGAGACTTATCCCGACCATGGAATATCACACATTTGCGACAATTTTATTGTTAAGGAGGCTGAAAGGTCTCGAAGAATGTGTTTGTGAAATGCACCAATTAAATGATGGAAAATCAAGGTGATGCCGAATTCTGTTGCTTAGCGTATGTGTGCAAGTTGTATTCTAAAATTCGGATGAAAGGCTAATGATAGACTCTCCTCATAAGTCGGCATGACATGACAGACATGCAATGGTAAAGTCATTTTAAAGACCAAAGATATACAAAGAAGTAAAAGAAAAAAATACCAAACTAAGGAGGAAAAACACGGGAAAAGCTGACACGAAAAGCCATTGGGTTGTCGAGGAAGCGTTTATCCGCCACGGGCGGGGGACAACCCTACGCCTCAAATTGCTAAACTGCTCCTTCAAACCCTTTCTTAAAGTAGTATTGAGGGTTGGGACGGGGTGGGTCAGCTCGCCGTTTCTCTTTTTATTCAGTAGCCCAGTGATATTCCTTGAAGGCGCAGCTCAAACAGACATATTGTCAAGACACCTGCTTGATTCCTTCTACTAAGGGGGCGAGACTTTTTGGCATGAAGTCTTGGCTGCTCCTCAGAAGGTTGGACATGGTGATGGCATCCCGGGCTACAGATGATGACAGTTCGTTGGACAAGATCAGGTGCACCACGACCCGGGAAGTGGTTGCCTGTAGGCGCACCAATTGAATTTCTCGACCGCTCAACGTTGAGAGAGCTCGGTTCCTCTCTTCCCGAAAATGGAGGCTCCTATCAATTTCCATAGTAACTTGGTGGCATAGACGTTCCATCTCCGACGAGCCTCCCTCCTTCATGACAGAGAGCTTGGTCTTTTATAGCCTGCAAGTGCAAATTTTCTTTAGCTTCTGCAGCGAGGTGGTCGCGCAAGTGAGATATCTCTAATTGATTTTCTCGTTCCTTGGCTAAAGATGCTTGAAGCAAGGCTTGGTAGTGGGCTAGCTCTTTCACCAAAGAAGTTTCCCACTGAAGGCTGTCATTGTGCTCGATAGATAATAGTCGAAACCACACCTCCCAAGTTTGGTCGCCCGAGGCAGGTAAGCTCAAGGAAGATGTTGCATCTGGAAGGGTGACTTGCAATAGTTGGTGTCGTAGGTACTCATAGTGATTCACCTAGACTTGATAGTTCGCCAAGGAGCAAAGTAATTCTTTATGGTTGGTGATGACCTGCATCATGGGATACATTTGCCTTTGACGAAGAAAACGCCCAAGAGGTTAGTCGAGAAGCTTACCAGGTCTAACCCATGGTGCATGCCTTCAATTCAGGGGTGTATCTCTTCTTGGTCCAAGATTTGTAGCTCTCTCAATGACAGGGGGGATGGAGAACAATAGGTGGAGGCTTGTCCCAATAAAGACTGGGAGAGGGCAAGGCGACAAGAGGCTCTGTGCCAGTGGAGAGGACACGAGATGAATCGGGACAAATTTCTGGGGAGGAGAAGATGACATAAGGGAGAAAATCATAAAGGAATTTTGCTTCGGCGAAAGGACTACGACACCGTCTCAATAAGAGAAAGGGGTGGATTGGATGAAAACTCAACCTTGGAAGGGGAAGAAGTCGGGGATGAGGAAGAGGCGGTCAAAGGAGCACCCGAGGGGTGAAGGATGGCGAGGCAGAGGGAATACTAGCGGTCACAACAGGGAAGGAGAATGAGGAGGCGAAAGGGGAATGGGGGGTTTGAGCTGCGGTTCTCGCGAGCTTTGGGTTGTCCCCCTTAAGAATCTAAGCATCGCTGCCTTCATATTGGCAAAGGTAGGGGAATCCACACTACTAAGGTGCGGTACTTTACCGTTCGAGGAGAAGAGGAGAACGAAGCGGGTGGAGGACCTAGGCCACTCTTATAGGGTTTAAGAGGGATGGCATCATGGAGAAAGGGGGCGATCCCCGTCTTGGCGGAAAACCCAAAGCCCTAGGAACATAAAGAGGTCTAGAAAAAAGGGCTCGACACGGTAGTACTCCCATGATTCAAGGTCAGCCCCACAGTGATCAAAAGCTAGTAAAAAGGCCCAATTCGTAGAGGGATAAGGGGGCCAGATTTTTGGAATGCCTGAGGTAAATCGGGAGGGAAGGTTAGATCGATAACATATAATTTTTATTGCTTGTTATTAACATTTGCATTCCTGTTAATACAGGAAGAACTTACAAGTCCATGAGGAACAAACAACCCCCCCAGTCAGTTTTGAGTAGACCGAGGCCATCGTAAGCCCTCAGTGCTAGCTACAACATATCAATTCCCCCCCGAGTGGAGGCGATGCGAGGAGGAGAGCAGAAGGGTAGAGGGCCAGTCGGTCTGTAGTAAGTCCTTGATTGAGTCAAAGTGTTTCGATGATGAGCAACTCGACATGACCGAGGCCATTCGTAAGCTCTCAGTGCCAGCCGTAGCATGTCAATTCTCTCGAGCGGAAGTGGCGCGGGGAGGAGAGAAGAAGGGCAGGGCTAGTTGACGCGCAGTATGTAAGTCCTTGACTAGGTTGAAGTGTTTCGATGGCGAGCATCTTGGCATGATCGAGACCATTCGTAAGCCCTTGGTGCCAGCAGCAACGTGTCAATTCTCTCGAACGGAGGTGACGCGGGGAGGGGAGAAGAAGGGCAGGGCTAGTCAACGCGTAGTATGTAAGTCCCTGACTAAGTCGAAGTGTTCCAGCGGCGAGCAGCTCAGCACGATTGATGTCATTTGTAAGCCCTTGGCACTAGTCGCAGCGTATCAATTCCCCTGAGCGGAGGCGATGTGGGGAGCAGAGAAGAAGGGCAGGGCCAGTCGGTGCGCAGTTTGTAAGTCCCCAACTAGATTGAAGTGTTCCGACGGCGAGCAACTCGACACGCCCAAGGCCATTCGTAAGCCCTCGGCGCCAGTCGCAACATGTCAATTCCCTCGAGCAGAGACGATGCGGGGAGTAGAGGATTTCTATGGAAGGCTGGTTGAGGCAATTCATATGTCCTCGAAGCAATGATTTTCCTATTCTATTAAGGAAATTCGCAAGTTCTCGAAGCGATGATTCTCCTATTCTACTGAGGCAATTTGCAAGTCCTCGAAGCGATGATTCTATACTCCTGAACAACATCAACAGTTCAAAGGCAAAAACATTAAAGAATTAAAGGAGTTCGTGGAAGAATCTATATTATTTCTCTCAGATGATGAAGATTCTTATCCAAATTACCTCCAATATATATCAGATAGTCGCAACGATCGTGGTGGAGAAGCAAAACAAAAAGATGATGAAGAAGGCGATGTTCTTTCAATTCCATTTGAATTACAACAAGATTTCCCTCATATATTTCAGGAAGAGGAAGTAATAGCTACAGGACGTACTGAAGAAGTATGGGATATGGAGTACCCACAAATACAAAGGCTAAGTGAGTTATTGCCTTCTTCACCCTTTCCATTCTTATTGCCTGAATTTCTCTTTGAAGTTTTTCTATTTCTTCATCATTTTTCTCTTGTATTTCAATCTTTTCCCTCTGATGCTTCTCTCTTGTATATTCAAGTTCAGACTTTAATCTTTTAATTTCTTTCTCACACCAAACAATATAATGCTGCTGTTCTTGTATCAAGGATCTTGGGTTAAAATAAACAGGTTCAATTTTTTCAACAGGTATCTTGGTGTTGAAGTAAAGAGGTCCACATTGTCCACAAGAGATTATGTTGCATTCTGGGCAATAAATCCTCCATCTTCTCATTGCCTCGCAACCACGTGTGACACTTCAGGATTTGTTGTTCTATTTCACTATTGTACTTCCATTTGTGCTGGCAATTATGTTGTTTTTCTGATACTCTAATCAGACATCTGTATCCTCCAGGTTTTCCTATCCAGTAAGCTCTGTCTTCTTCCTCGAAAATATTAATATATTCATGTAGAGTATGAATACCTTGAAAATCCATAACTTCCTCATTTTCAGATAGACTATATATCGCATCACTTTGAGGATCTCCTTCTTGAACAAACATAATATCAAAGTCATCAGGTAAATCCAGACCTTCAAACATGGTAACCCTTTTGAAATTTCTTTTGTCTTTTGGGCAATCTCGGGCAAAATGACCTTCTCCACATAGGAAACATTTACACTTTTTGTTTCTTAGAAGGTGCTTTCTCTTTTCTACTCTAGCATGGGTATTATGTGGCTTGCCTTTGTATGTTGTTGATCTTCTGGCACCCATCCTTTTCTTTTCTGTATAATAACCAGGAATAGGGATTTCTTTACAGAAAGATAAGTCCTTGAGCGATCTACTAAATGCTGCCTCTTTGCATCTTTCTTCCAAGTATTTGTAAGTGAATAGAATTCTTGGGTGAACTCCTACTTGACTTCTACTATATTTGGATTCAAAGGCTTCTTTTACCTTTTTGCCAAGGTCTCCAGGTAATTTAATCCAAAATTTTTTCGATAATTCTGGACTTGTAAATAACCTTCTGTTAGGGCAATCTCTTGCCGTGATATGGTTTTGATGGTGTGGCAAAGGGTTTAAGTTAGTTTGATATGTTGATGTTATATGTGCGTTGAAGTCGTGCAGGACTTAGTAATTCGCACATGGAGCCGTGGCGTGTTTCACATCTCATGACTCGTGCCTTGAGTCGGTGAAGGATAGCTTTGCGGAAGCCGTGCGCTTGGAGCATCCGAGGGACCGCCGGACGAGAAGCTTGGAGTGAAGCCGGAGGAAGTAGACTTCGAGGCAAGAGACGCGCGAAGGAGCATTGCAGCCGTGCGCTGATCTTTGCCAGGGGCGTGGCCGAGAACGAAGAGAACTTCAAGGCGAGGGACTCAGAAATGAGTGGCGATTGTAACCCGGGGAAGGGTAGCTCTTAGGTGAAACTTGGCCATTTGGCCAAGTGTCGGATGGGTTTTTCGACACCCGGTCATTGCCATGTCATGGCGATCGCTGTCAGTGAGTTCGGGTATACGGCCGATTGTGGCGGCGATCGGCCATCACGATGGGCGATCATTGCCAAGACCATCGATCATTCGGCTGAAAGCGTGATCGTGATCAAAAGGGTTTCGACCCGCAGAACGTTCGTGGCCGTAGGCGATCGACTACGGAGGCATCAATCGACTGATGAGGTCCATCAGTCGACTGTCAAGAGTTCCGTTGGACTACAACGGTTGGGATCCGACGTGTTCGGAGGCCGTTGTAGTGATGACGGATCGGCTGCCATGGCGTGATCGTGATGGCGGCAAGCAGGAAGAAGTTAGCCCTCTCTATAAAAGAGAGGTGTAAGCCTTTGAGAGGCTAATGCTCATACTCCAAACGATCTTCCTAGTGCCCACAAGCTCTTCTTACTTGTCTTTACTTCAATCCTATTGTAAGAAGAGTGATCTTGGTTGTAAAGGTTACCTCCACCTAGCTTTGTGCAAGGAGGAGACCGATAGTGATTGGTTTTGGCGGAGTGATTCACCGTGGGCCGAATCGGACCGTGGATTAGCGGCGTGGCCGTGAACCGCGTTATATCTCGGTGTTTGTATTGCTTGTTTATATTTTGCTTGTCTTTACTTATAGTTGTATATTCGCTTGCTAACGTTTTGTAGGCGAGCAATTTCGGACGTCAACGTCACGAGGGCTATTCACCCCCTCTAGCCCGTATCGATCCCTTACAAGTGGTATCGAGAGGTTGCTTGTCACCGGACTAACGCGCAACAAGCCCTACATCAAAATGGCGGCTCAACATCCATCCTCCGAAGTTTGAAGGAGAATTCGCAGTGGAAGAAGCGAATGGAGGTATTTTTCAAAGCGGATTTTGATATAATGATTACAATGGAATCCGGTTTACGTTTGCCTAGGGATGAAGAACCAATCGAAAAATCAAGATGGACCAAAAGGCAAAGGAAGAGCACCTTGCAAACTCCAAAGACAAGAAAAATCTCTTCAATGTGATAACCCAACAAGAAATCAACCGAATAGGAGAATGCCTAAGCGCCAAGGAGATGTGGGAGAAGCTAATTGAGCTTCATGAAGGCACATCCGAGGCAAAGCTAGCAAGGAGAGATCTCCTCCGCTCCCAACTATCCAACATCAAATTAGAAAAGGGAGAAAAGGTAATTTCTTTGCATTCTAGATTCAAAGAAATTTTAAATGGGCTAACAAGTGTAGGTGAGAAGCTATCGAACCGGGATATGGTAATGAAGGCCATAGATGCTTTTCCCCGGTCCTCAAAGTGGAGCTCCATGGTTGACTCATTCTATATCTCAAAGAATTTAGAAGTGAGCACCTTGGAGGAGTTCTTCTCAACAATGGAACTCCACGAAACTAGGCTTGAGGGAATACAAGAGGAGCCTAAAATTCAACCCTCAAGAGGAGTAGCATTATTGGCAAGTAAGGGGAAGAAGAAGATGGAAATCCCCTCCTCCTCCGATGACGAAGCGTCTTCCTCCTCCTCCATGGATAGCACCGAAGAAGCCTACATGGTAAGGAGGGTAAGACGTGCATTTAAGAATTTTAGATTTGATAAATCTAATGATAGGATGAGAAGACCAAGGGGGAAGGTCATATGCTATAATTGCCAAGGAGAAGGGCACATAAGGGACAATTGTCCTCTCCTAAACAAGAGCAAGGAAGAAAGGAAAAAGAAAGAAGAAAAGAAGAAGAAAAAGGGGAGCAAGAAAATGAAGGAAGAGGAGAAGAAAACAAAGGAGAAGGGAAAGGCTAAGGCTCTCAAGGCAAGGACTTGGAATGATCCATCTTCATCCTCCTCCTCATCATCGGATGAGGAGAATGCCTTTGTCACCAATTTGGCCTTGATGACCTTTGATGACTTGGATTGCTCTTCATCCGAAAATGAAGAATCAAGCTCAAATGGGGAGAGCTCAAATGAAGGGGGAGCTTCCACATCCTCCTCATCCGAAGAAGAAGAGGACATGGAAACTATGGTAACTAATCTCTCACCTAGTAAAATAGTTTCTATGATTTCTAGTTTAACTAAGGATTTATTTAGGGCAAAGAAGAAAAATAAATGCATGCTTGAACAAATTAAGGACCTAGAACAAAAATTAGAAAAAGCATGCTTAAATGATAATATTTCTTCTAGCTTAGATGATGCATGCTCACATGATTATATGCCTTTGGATGTTAGTGATGCATGTATAAATGAAAATAGGGCATTAAGGGAAAAGGTAGATTACTTAACCAAAACCCTAGAAAAATTCACTATAGGCTCCAACACCCTTAACATGATAATTGGGAGCCAAAGAGCTAGTTTTAACAAGAAGGGCCTAGGATATAAAGAAAAGAAAAATGAAAAGGCCTATAAATGCCTAATAGCTAGAGGATAAGATAAAAAGAAAGTAATTGCTAAGAAATGGATCCCCAAGGAATATTTAGTGAACCCAATAGGAAAGAACTTATTTTGGGTTCCAAAATCCATCCTTAAGGGTTAGAATAACCCTAGGGTAGTCAACCATATGAACTTGACCTATATCATATTTTGGTTGACTTAGGATGACGGGACAACATTCTTTTGATAGTGTTGGGTGATGATAACGTACCCATAAATAGGTAATAATGCTTAAATCATGATGATTGTTGTAATTCCTATGTATGTTTTAAATCATGATTTATGATTTTGAAATTTGGCACGTTATCACTAGAAATAGGTTTAAATCATGCTTTAGGTGATAATTTGTTTATTATCATCGTATAATACCTAATGCATGACTATTATTTGATGAAAACATGAGTTTCATGATCATAATGTAGAATTCATTCATATATGTCATTATGATCATGTAGGATGTTAGGTTGATACTTAACCATGATAGAATTGCATGAATATATGGGTTAAGTATATACAATACCCCCTAGGATGCATCTCACACTCACTATAGGCTAACTTGATTGCAAACTTAGCATGGGTGAGATATTAGGATGATACAAATGTCCACTAATGCCTATGGCATTTAGATGGTCATTTAAAGTATCAAAATAGCAATAATAGACCAATCATGGGGAAGACTTATGTTTAATTCATAGACATATTGCCCAAAGATCATGGTTGGATATTTCATATGTTTTCAAAACAATTTCTTACCCTAAAATACATGTATTCATGTTTTGAAACAATTGGATGCAAAACTAGGTAGCTAACTTGATACTAGAATGATCAAAAACCTAGTGGTTTTTAGAACTTTTGGATTTTTGGCAAAAACAAGAAAATATAATGAGTTTTCATGAAAAACTATTTTTCCTTGATAGATATACTTAATAGAAATATATTCCCCAAATTTCATGATTTTTCAAATTTTCTGGAATTTATAACGATTTCAAATTGGCCCGTAAAATCGTAAATATGGATTCATTTGTGCAATGACCGCCATACTCGATAGCAATGATCGTGGCGTAAATCAGAATATTGAAGGCCGAATTCAGTTTGTAAACCTCCTACAAGTGGTAGAAATATACTTGATGCCATCAACAAATGGTACCCAATTTTTAAATCAACTTGACATATTTTTTTTCCTCCATTATACTTGATGCCATGAGCTTATAACTTAGTGTTAATCTTTTTGATGGTGTCAAAGGGGGAGAAATAAGTATGTTTAAGTTAATCACTTTAGGGGGAGAAATATATTGTAGGGGGAGAAATATATGATAGGGGGAGAAAATTTGCATAGAGAGTTTCATGGATTAAGGGGGAGTTGCATGTTGCTATATCATGTTTATTTTTACATGCTTTCTAACCTTAGAACTTATATCAAATGTTTTTACCTAACTTAAACGGATTGCCACACATCAAAAAGGGGGAGATTGTTAGGGCAATCTCTTGCCGTGATATGGTTTTGATGGTGTGGCAAAGGGTTTAAGTTAGTTTGATATGTTGATGTTATATGTGCGCCAAGTCGCGGCAGACTTAGTAATTCGCATGGAGCCGGGAAGTTTCACATCTCATGACTCGCGGCCTCGAGTCGGTGAAGGATAGCTTTGGAAGCCGCGGCGCTGGAGCATCCGAGGGACCACGGACGAGAAGCTTGGAGTGAAGCCGAGGAAGTAGACTTCGAGGCAAGAGACGCCGAAGGAGCATTGCAGAGCCGCGGCGCTCGATGTCGCGAGGGACGGGCCGAACGAAGAGAACTTCAAGGCGCAGGGACTCGAGAAATGAGAGTGAGCGATCAGTAACCCGGGAAGGGTAGTTTTAGGTGAAATCTTGGCCATTTGGCCAAGTGTCGATGGGTTTTCTCGACACCACCGACCGCTATGTCGCGGCGGCCGATCGCTTCCGAGTCGAGTGAGTTCGACCGTATACGATCGATCGATTAGGCCAGCAATGATCGCCATACGCGGGCCGATCGCTAAGATTATCAGACCGACCAAGGCGAATGATCGATCAATAAGGGTTCGCCATACCGCTCGAGCCGATCGGGCCGATTACGGAGGCGAGCCGATGACGAGGTCCATCACCGATCGCTAAGAGTTCCGCTGACTACAACGCCACCGGTCGATCCGACGTGTTCGAGGTATTAGTAGGATCGGCAATGATCGCCATGGCGTGATCGTGATGGCGGCAAACGGGAAGAAGTTAGCCCTCTCTATAAAAAGAGAGGGTGTAAGCCTTTGAGAGGCTAATGCTCATACTCCAAACGATCTTCCTAGTGCCCCACAAGCTCTAAACTCTTCTTACTTGTCTTTACTTCAATCCTATTGTAAGAAGAGTGATCTTGGTTGTAAAGGTTACCTCCACCTAGCTTTGTGCAAAGGAGAGACCGATAGTGATTGGTTTTGGCGGAGTGATTCACCGTGGACGAATCGGACCGTGGATTAGCGGCGTAGCCGTGAACCACGTTATATCTCGGTGTTTGTATTGCTTGTTTATATTTTGCTTGTCTTTACTTATAGTTGTATATTCCGCTTGCGCTAACGTTTTGTAGACGAGCAATTTATGACGTCCAACGTACGAGGGCTATTCACCCCCCTCTAGTCGGCCATATCGATCCCTTACACCTTCCTGTTTTAGAAGCTAATCGCAAATATTCATTCATAAATGGAATTACCTCTCTGATGTTGCTGCAATTTATTCGCTCCAAGTCATGATAGGCTTCATCTTGCATAGCTGTGGATCCTTGAAAAGGGTTTTCTAGTGTAAACATTCTTCTGATTTGAGATATTATGTTTTGAGTGCTTTTCCTTCCATCAGATGTGTTAATAATTTCTTGGTATTCTTGGGGGTATCCCATTCTCCATTGTATCCATGCTAGCTTTTCTGATTCACCTAGTAAATTTTCAATAAATTTTACTTTTTCTTTTCTGCTTTCAAAAGTCTGCATAGAAATAAGAATTTTAGTAATACTTTACCATCGCATAAAGATATCATCAAAAAGTTCTAGTTGGGTTGGTAGGACTAGAATTGTCCCTTGCTGCTGTTGTGCTGATGGTAAATTCCATAGTCCTGAATAGTCTTTGGGTTTAAAACTCATTTTTCCTCTTGATGGTGTTTCAAATTCTGGTCTTTGTATAGGTGATGCTGATGCTGTTGCAGGTGGATATCCGACTGGTCCCATTGCTGTGTCTTGAGGGGGCCTATAATTGGATACCGCAGAGGATGAAGAAGCCAATAACTCACTTAGCCTTTGTATTTGTGGGTACTCCATATCTCATACTTCTTCAGTGCGTCATGTAGCTATTACTTTCTCTTCTTGAAATATATGAGGGAAATCATGTTGTAATTCAAATGGAATTGAAAGAACATCACCTTCTTCATCATCTTTTTGCTTTGCTTCTCCACCATGATCGTTGCGACTATCTGATAAATATTGGAGGTAATTTGGATAAGAATATTCATTATATGAGAGAAATAATATAGATTCTTCCGTGAACTCCTTTAATTCTTTAATGCTTTTGCCTTTGAACTGTTGATGTTGTTCAGGAGTATAATGCTCAGGGTATTTGTCTGCCAATTCTGGGATATAGGGTGACATGTTGATGGTGCTATATCATACCAAAGCATCATTATCTTCATCCGTACTGTCTTCAAGATTGATAAACGTCCATGCTTTAGCCTGTGCATTTTTAAGCTCTAAATCTCGTAATTGTTGCAAGTGTTACAATATAATCTTTTTCTTTTTGTATATACATTGGTTGAGCAACTGGTTGAGAAGTGGAACCAAATCTATTTGATTCTCGTTCAGACATTCTACTTGAATAACTTCTTATATTGCCATTTTTTCCAGAATTAATTGTGCAATTGATTCATACTTATGCAAGAATATAGGTTCATCAGTCATATTAAATGCAAGTATACCTATTTCTCCTCTGTAATTAGGGTCAATTACACCTCCTCCAATAAGAATGCCTTTATAAAATGATGCACTTGATCTAGGAGCAATTCGACCATATGTCCCAGGAGGTGTTTTAATAGCAATTCTAATAGATAAATAAGCCCTGCTTCATGTTAGAATATCCTGACTTCTGGAGAGAAATAAATCATAACGTGCTGCCTGATCAGTTCCTCTTTTTGGAAGTAATGGTTGTCCTAATGCTTTTGAAATAAATTTCACCAGTAAAGGTTCGTCTTCAATTAGTACTGCTAGAGTATGTTGCTGTAGTTCTTCTTCATCACTTTGAATCTCATCATCTCTTGAGTTATACTTTATTGCTGATGAGGTTGATGCTGCCTGATAATTTGTAAATTTTAACATAACACTCCATCCAGTGAATTTCTTGTATTTACCTCTGTTGGCTGCATTGGTATATTAATATTTGATTGCTTGATTATCCAGTTTTGTCCCAGCACATCTCTAGTATTGTATCTTCTTCCTGCTAATGCTCGTACACCATGGCTTGCTAAATAGTCCATCACATTCTGTACTTCATGTGCAAATCCAACATTATGGGTGTTGGGTAGTCTTTCGACCATTCCTCTGGCAATTAGAAGATTTGCCTCACCATGCTGCCAATTTTCATAACACCTTGCTAGAATAGAAATTTATATATTTCTGAAAAAGTCTGAGATTGTTAGTATGGTATCAGGAATAACATATACTAGCTGCGTAGCATGAGTTAAATTTATTTCCATGGTAGCAAAAATAGCTTGATCACCCTGCCATCTATTATCTCGAAATACTATTAAAGACAGAGTACCTTCCTCCTGTCTATGTAAGATTTGAATTCTTACTTGAATTATTCCCATGTGTATTACATCAAGATTTCCCTCATATATTTTAGGAAGAGGAAGTAATAGCTACAGGACGCACTGATACCAAAATAGGACGAAAACGTCTTCTAATCAATAATACAGATAAGAAAAGAGAACTAGAAAGAACACTTTCAGACTGTATTAAAGTCTTAGGAAGTTACAAGGACTTTTGAAGACAAACTTCACAAGACAAACTTCACACTTCACACTCTAGAACTTCAAGAAGACTTGCCGTGTTTCGACTTGTCTTGCAAGAAGAGTGAGAGACATTTTTATAGAAACGAAAAAGCAAGGACTGGGTACATGTATGTTGCCCCATCGCATCCTTGAATCTACTTTACTATTTCACCTACCGCACTGAACACTTAAAGGACGGCTCCCCGGGGCTCAGTCCTTTATTAAAGACACTTTTACAAAAGTAAAGGACACTAAATTGGATTTATCGGGATTTTGGGCCTACCACTAGCTTTATCTTTAGTCCTTTACGGTGGTGCCTGTCTAATCTGCGAAAGATGTCTTGGAGGGTATTGGACGTCCTCCATAGCGCTTGGCGAGATTCCCTGATTTTTGGTCCCTTTTCTTTAAAATAATTTTGCCTAGTATTTTCCAGATGTCTTCTGCTGTCAAAATCATACTCCTTTACTTGTTGGATAAGCTCTAATTCCTTCATAGCTAAGGCAAGTTTGTCAATGACTTTCTCTTCAATGATGAACATTGCTTTACGTTTCTGATGCTCCGCAGGTACAAAAATATGTTTTCCTGTTGCGACAATCAGTGACTCATATTTTGTTAATAAGGGATATATTGTGGATGTCATCCCATATTTGTCTTCTACTGTAGTGCTTGGTGAGAGGCTTTTCTCGCATCATTAAAATTTTTTCTTGTCTTGATGTCGACCTCCCTTCAATAGTCAGGTTGAGTTGTGGACTTCTGGTTTTTGTTAAGGAGTTTAGAAGTCCTGCTAGCTTTTTACTCATCTGCTCACTTGGTTTTTGCTGAACCTGGACCAAAGCTTCTTCTACTGTTTCCAGTATTTGATTCGCCGTGCTGCATGAATCCTGTATCAAAGAAAATACAAGTCTAGATAAAGTGTCAGCAAGTAAATTGTCTCTGTAGTTAATGTGCTGAAAATGGACTGGGATTCCTATCCCAGTAATGAAATCTGTAAAATTTATCCAACGAACTCTAGATGGCTTGTTCTAGGATGTTTTGTTGCAAAAGCTTATAATAGCCTGACAATCTGTACGAATAGTTAACTCAGTTTTATCCAGATAATAGATCTTAAAACTGTTGAGGCTATTCATAACCGCATGAATTTCTGCATCAATTGTGGATTTGATTGGATTAAACCTTCTACTTGCATATGCATAGATTTTCTCTTCAGTTTTGGAGTCATACTGCTATAGTTTCCATTTGCAAATTCCTCCCTAGCCTTCCATACAACCATCTGTTTCTATTGTTATATAACAATCTTCAGGTGGTACATTTAAATCTGGCAGTTCTTTTACCATCTCTTTGATTTTTTCAACAATCTTCCAATCTTGTCTGTACATTGCTTTTTCCTTTATAGGACTAGTTTTGGAGTATAAAGGGCCTAATAATTTACCAAGATTTGGAATATAACTTCAAGAATAGTTGAGCAACCCTAACCATGAACGAAGTCCCTTGGTTGTCATCAATTCTTCTTTCTTGAAGTCTGCTATCTTCTTCATAATGTGGGGCTGAAGCTTTATATGTCTGTTTCCAATGGTGGCTCCCAGAAAATCAATTGTTTTGGTGGTTATTTTCATCTTTGTTGGGCTGAGAATAAGCCCATTGTCTCTACAAATTTGCATCATCTTTTCAAGATGTTTCGCATGCTCCTGTTCATTTTTAGAAAATACCAGAATATCATCAATATATATTGTAATAAAGTGTTCAGTACCTTTAAAGCATACATCCATTTTTCTTTGAAAAATTGCCGGAGTATTTTTGAGGCCAAAAGGCATGACCAGCCATTCATATAACCCATCAGGGACCCAGAAGGCCGTCCATTCTATAGAATTAGGATGTATAGCCACTTGGTGAAAACCACTTTTTAAATCAAACTTTGAATATACAGTGCTGGTTCCCACCCTTTTGATGATGGTATTAATGCCAGGTAGAGAGTACTGATCTTTGTGAGTGTTATCATTCAATCTCTTATAGTTGAATACCATCCTCTCTTTGCCTTTGGATTCTTTCCCAGTTACTGGATCTACTGTTGTTCCTAAATTTACAATGAAAGCAGTTGTTCTGTGGCGACTCTTACTTGGTTGTATTACCTTAAGATCCAGAAGAGCCTTAATGTGCCTTTTAAATGTATCATGTAATTGAGGTGTTACATGCTTCAGAGGCTGATCTTCTATCGTTAAATCAGGATTTTTGATTTCAAGTCTACACTGGACCTTATTTCTTTCCCAATACTTCATTGGATTTTCCCAAACAATGCCTGTCTTTGTCAGTTTATCAGCTAAATCATGAAAGTTTTCTTGAAAACTTGAATTACTTATCTGGCTTGTTGAAATAATTTCCTTGATAGAATAATATTCTTCTTCTTAAAGGTCTAATTCTTCCAAAGTCACAACCACATGAGTTTCCAATTGAGTTTTTACAATTGTAATATTTTTGTAGAAAGTAACTTCATTACCTTCTATGCGAATTCCCTCATAGGTTGATCTTATGAAATTACAACCCAATATCATCTGAATCCCTCCTCCTATCTTCATGGAAAAAGCATAAGTATATGGTATTCTGTAGGTATGCTCTCTTATCTTCATATATCCTCCTTTTAACTTATTGTCAGCAGTTGTCTGAGAATTGATACCACTGAAGTTTACCACAAAGGTATTTGGCTCTATTGCTTCCGTTGGTATAGATGCTATATCAATACAACAAGTAGTTGCCCGTGTGTCTAATATTGCATTAACATTGAAAAGGAGAATATCAGGAATTTTTATTTCAACCATCATGTTATATAGTCTATTAGCAAATACTCTAGGTTTTTATGTAACTGAAGCAGTCAATTCCTTTTGATTACCTACATCAATAAAAATTGTTGTTACCTCTTTTGTTACTTCTTCAGGTTCGGGTTGCAACATTTCTTTGATTTGTTTTGTTAAATCTTTTGCTTCAAGTTCAAACTGGTCCTTTTGAAGTTGAAGTTCTTCCAGCTTAACATCCCTTTCCATTCTTATTGCATGGATTTCTCTTTGAAGTTTTTCTATTTCTTCATCCTTTTTCTCCTGTATTTCAATCGTTTCCCTCTAATGCTTCTCTCTTGTATATTCAAGTTCAGATTTTAATCTTTTAATTTCTTCCTCACACCAAACAATATAATGCTGCTGTTCCTGTATCAAGGATCTTGGGTTAAAATAAGCAGGTTTAATTTTTTCAACAGGTATCTTGGTGTCGAAGTAAAGAGGTTCACATTGTCCACAAGAGATTATGTTGCATTCTGCGCAATAAATCCTCCATCTTCTCATTGCCTCGCAACCACATGTGTGACATTTCAGGATTTGTTGTTCTATTTCACTATTGTACTTCCATTTGTGCTGGCAATTATGTTGTTTTTCTGATACTCTAATCAGGCATTTATATCCTCTAGGTTTCCCTATCCAGTAAGTTCTGTCTTCTTCCCCGAAAACATTAATATATTCATATAGAGTATGAATACCTTGAAAATCCATAACTTCCTCATTTTCAGATAGACTATATATCGCATCACTCTGAGGATCTCCTTCTTGAACAAACATTATATCAAAGTCATTAGGTAAATCCAGACTTTCAAACATGGCAACACTTTTGATATTTCTTTTGCCACTTGGGCAATCTCGGGCAAAATAACCTTCTTCTCCACATAGGAAACATTTACATTTTTTGTTTCTTAGAAGATGCTTTCTCTTCTCTACTCTAGCATGAGTATTATATGGCTTGCCTTTGTATGTTGTTGATCTTCTGGCACCCATCCTTTTTTTTTCTGTATAATAACCAGGAATAGGGATTTCTTTACAGAAAGATAAGTCCTTGAGTGATCTACTAAATGCTGTCTCTTTGCATCTTTCTTCCAGGTATTTATAAGTGAATTGAATTCTTGGGTGAACTCCTACCTGACTTCCACTATATTTGGATTCAAAGCCTTCTTTTACCTTTTTGCCAAGGTCTCCAAGTAATTTAATCCAAAATTTTTTCGATAATTCTGGACTTGTAAATAACCTTCTCTTTTTTGAAGCTAATCGCAAATATTCATTCATAAATGGAATTACCTCTCTGATGTTGTTGCAATTTATTCGCTCCAAGTCACGATAGGCTTCATCTTGCATAGCTATGGATCCTTGAAAAGGGTCTTCTAGTGTAAACATTCTTCTGATTTGAGATATTATGTTTTGAGTGCCTTCCCTTCCATCAGATGCCTTAATAATTTCTTGGTATTCTTGGGGGTATCCCATTCTCCATTGTATCCATGCTAGCTTTTTTGATTCACCTAGTAAATTTTCAATAAATTTTGCTTTTTCTTTTCCGCTTTCAAAAGTCTGCATAGAAACAAGATTTTTAGTAATACTTTCCCATCGCATAAAGATATCATACAAAAGTCCTAGTTGGGTTGGTAGGACTAGAATTGTCCCTTACTGCTGTTGTGCTTGTTAGGACCTGTGTGCCCGCTAGAGGGGGGGGGGGAAGGGGTGAATAGCGCGTACTTGTACGTTGATGGAAATTGATCGCGTTCGCTTGCCTATGATTGTTAGTACGCAGCAGAATATAGAAATGACACAACAATCACAATAACAAGCATACAAACATAAGGATATAATGTGGTTCGGAACCGAATGGTTTCTACTCTACGAATCGAGCTCTAGTGATGCACACGCAACCACTAATCAATAAACTCCTCGACAACAATTCGGAGGTGGAGATTTCTCGTACAAGTGATTACAAAAGTAATACACGAAAATACAAGCAAAAATACAAAGAAATGTAAAGAAAACTTTACAAAATTATGGTTTGAGCGCTTTGCTTGTTGGTTTCTTGGATGAGGTTGAAGGACCCTGAAATGCACCTGCAATTCGCCTTCAAATCGCCCCAAGTAAGCTCCCAAAGAACCAATGTCGAAATTCTCCACTAGCTCCTCTTTTTAACCTGCATCGGGCTGGATTTTCGTCGATCAGTCGACTGCCATAAGTCACCAGTCGACTGATGCCACTGTTGTCGTGAGACAACGGGTCGATCTACGCTGGAAAAACTCCAACGGATCTCTTGGCTGTCGACTGCCAACCGCATAGTCGACTGCCAACCGCATAGTCGGCTGCCTAGTCGACTACGGAGCATTCTATGCTCGCGGTTGAACTAGCAGTCGACTGTCGTCCCTTGACAGTCGAACTCTAGTCGACTCACGACAGTCGAACCGGCCATAATGCCAGTCGACTGTCAGCCTCAACCATGAGGTTTTAACCCAAGTATGGTGACCCCATACTTGCTAGACCACCCTTAGCCTAGACCTAAGCATTCTAGCCACCTCCATCAGTCTCACGCCTCTCGGATCCCTCTAAGTCATCCATGACTTGTTCATCCATCGCGCTAGCCTTCAGGTGCTTCCATCGGCTATGTCATGCTAACGGTGTCTACACCGCCAAGGCATATTAGACTTACGCTGTCAAGACTCCGCTTGGACTTTACGTCGTCAACTATTGGACTTATGCTGCCAAGACTTCACCCTTGGACTTTACGCTGCCAATATCAAACCCCTTGGACTTCTCAAATGCCAAGGCTCAAGCTTGAACTTTCCCTTGCCAACCCATGTTGGACTTTCCATGCCAAGACCCATGCTTGAACTTTCCTTGTGCCAAGTACTCAAGACTTGGACTTTCTCAAATGCCAAGTGTCCCACTTGGACTTTCCATGCCAAGTATCCATGACTTGGACTTTACCTTGCCAAGACCTATGCTTGGACTTCCCATAATCACATGGTCAACCCTAGTCAACCATCAAAGTCTCCCTCGAGTCAAACTCGAGTCTAGTCAATTATAACCTGGGTCAATTGTATAAACAATCTCTCTAAAACATATTAACCGACATCAATGTCAAACATCAATGTCAAACATACTATGTCAAACCACTTTGTCAAGCATCAAAACATCACTTGAGTCAAACTCGAGTCTGGTCAATCGTGACCTGGGCCGATTGCACCAACAATCTCCCCCTTTTTGATGTTTGACAAAACAAACCTTGAGTTAGACCCTTAACTCAAATTCCCTTACCAATTTTCCAAATTGGTAATCTTATGTTCTCCCCCTTTTTGACATACATCAAAAAAGTTATATCTCCAAGGAGGTCAATGTCTCATGTCCCAATGAGATCTTACAATCTCCCCCTTGATCCAAAATACTTAGGATGTCTACCATCTTCCTAATGATAAGTCCCATATCACCTAAGAGAGACAATCCTATTCACTCTCCCAATTTCCAAATTGGGTCTCTCAAAATCCCATCAATTTTTCCAATTGATGATACTCTCCCAATAACTTCTCCCCTTCAAGAAGAAAAACACATCCATCATCCCAAGATGAATAACTTCCCCTAAACACTTGCTCCCCCTTGACCATTGCACCAACAATGTCATTGGGAAGTCCCTAAGCCAATAAGAACTCTAAACCATCGAAATTAAGGTTCTAAGTTCAAACATGAACTCTTCCACCCTTAAATTTGATACTTTGACCTAACACCTCTCCAAATCCATATCCAATGGATTTTCACCCTTTATAATGCTTCCCAAAGCATATTCTAGGGTTAGGAGTGGTTAGGGACCTTTACCATTGCTGAAAATGGGCTAAACAACTTTGTTTTTTCCTAAATGACTACTTACAAGAATCACGATCATGACTACTTCAATGATCGCCACCAAGGGGTTGGATCGATAATAATTTCCGAATTTCAGTTATCAGAGTTGAATTTTAGAAAATCATAAGTAATTCTACGTATATCGAAAAATCATGAAATTTGATACATATATTATTTATAGTCAATACAATGGGTGAAAAATATTTGAAAATTATTTTACCCATAAAATATCGAAATTAATACAAAATCCAAAAGTGAAGAAAAACTTCAATGTTTTAGCTCACTTTGTATCAATCTCATCAATGGTGATTGCTATCAAAAGATAGACTTCACCAAAGTTTTCTAAAATAATTTTAAAATGTTTTCAAAACCTTATTTTGGATCATATTCCTTAGGCTCTATGTACATGACTTGTACACAAGTTTTTCCAATGATCCACAATTGAAATAAGATGAGTTTTAGTTCATCTAGATGCAAAAACTATGCACCTTGAACTCAACTCATATCCTAGCATCTCACATGTATCTAGGGTGTATAAATACACATACATGTCAATGTAATGTCAGATGTGGGTTTTGTTCTCCCTAATCTACGGTTTCATGCATTTTCTAAGACAACTCTACTTGATTCCCTTATAAATGAGACTTCAAGTCATGTCAATTGTCCTTAACTCAATTTTAATCAAATGCATGAATGATTATGACATTAATGATGATATAAATAAGCATATGCTCATAATCATGATGTCATGACATAATATGAAATCTAAAAACATATGACATTAATCCTTAATCTTAAAACATGATCATGACATATAAATGATAGAAATAAATATGATGTCATGACATGTCATATGACAATCAAGGCATAGCAAATAAAAAGTATATATATAATAATACCTAAATTTTAATATTAGTTGTCATTTGATATAATTAAGTATATTTTGCCATATTACTACTAATCTCCCTAGTGTGCCAAAAATCCAAAATGGCAAACTAATCTCTAAACCTAAATTGTGCCAATTTGATCATTTTATCAAAACTTCTCAAATAATTATTGACACATCCTAAAATCTTTTAGGATTAAAGCTCAAATGTATTTCCAAGGTAACCATAACCTTGAAAATAACCTAAAGTGTCACCTTTATCATGGTTGAGTTAACTACCCACCCAATCAAAGTTGACACACCCTAAACCCATTTAGCGTGAATCTATCACGCTCTTAGGGACCCAAAATATATTTGAGCTCCTAAGGTTAATTAGGTATTCCTTAGGGATAACCTCCCTAGATACCTTCCTAATGACCCTCCTAGGCTTGTTAGCCTTGGTCATTGTGGTCTTACCATGGTTAACCTTAGGGATTGCCTCCCTAGTAACCTTCTTAGTGGCCACCATAGGTTTCCTTGAAACCCTAGCCACTAGGCATCTACCTTGGTCAACCTTAGGGATGACTTTCCTATTGACCTTGGTCTTCCTAAACCTAGATTTAGTTCCATAGTCAAATGTAACACTATGGTAGGTCTTTTTGGACTTAGGCTTACCCTTGAATGGTTCTTGATTTTTAGGTCTTTGACTTTGACTCCTAGACCTAGATTTTTGATCACTTTACTCTTGAAATTGATTTTGCATAATCCTAAGGGTCTTCTCTAATTTTTCAAGTCTTGATCTCAAGACTTGATTCTCTAATTCTAATTGCCCAATTTTAGAATTTTAATTTAATCCTTGGGCATGGTTCTTCCTAGGCATATGCCTAGTCCATTTGGGGTTAAAACCTAAGTGCTCTTGTATTTCCCTAATAGATTCCCTAGGTATGACATTTTTAAGGACATTAGTCCCAAATTTTTCTTTCTTTGAAAAGTAGACATTCTTAGCTCTTAGACATAATTCCTTATTTCTAGCATACTCTTTATGATAGATAGCAAGATTGCTAAAATTATTTCTAGCATGTTTTTTGACATTATTTGAATAAGGAGCTTTATTTAAAAATACCTTAGGGTTAGCTTTAAAAGCTCCCCCTACTTGTGTAGCTCCTTCTTGCCCCTTCTTCTTCCCTCTTGGGCATTGACTCCGGTAATGTCTCGATAGCCGACATTTGAAGCAAATCACTTGCTCCTTGCTCTTTTGCGTTGAGGGACCGACATCTTTGCCTTTTGGCACTGGTGGAGTTTTTCTTATTCTCTTTGGACACTTTCTCTTATAGTGCCCAAATTCCTTACACTCAAAACACATAATGTTATTTTTATTTTGAATTACGGTGTTTGAGTTACCTATGGTGGTGGTAGGTGCTGGAATTGAAGCTTCTTCATCTTGACCGGATGTGAAAGCTTCTTCTTGTTGCTCCGGAGTGGAAATTCTTTCCTCCCCCTCAATCCTAGAGGTGAAGGTTTCTTTTACTTCTTCCACCTCCTCTTCCACTGATCCGGAAGTTGACTCCTCTTCAACTTCCGACTCCTCAAGCTCTTTAGATGATGATGTATTTGCTTGAGCTTGAGAGAGTGAGCACTCCTCTTCTTCTTGGATTGATGATGAATTTTCATAGAGCTTTGCCACTTGGCTCCACAACTCCTTAGCATTCATATAGTCCCCTACCATACACACAATATCATTAGGAACCAAATCAAAAATAAATTTTACTACCTTCATGTTTTTCTCGAAGGCTTGAATTTGATCTTCACTCAATCTCTTCTTTTTGAGGAATCCACCTTTTGGTCTTCTTGGATACTCAAATCCTTCCATTAATAGGGACCATTCCTCAAGGTCTCTCATTATCAAAAAATCTTCAATTTTTTTCTTCCAAGAATTGAAGCCTTCTCGTCCGTACAGGGTGTAGGGCACCGGTGTGTTGATGTCCCAACCTAGTCGTTCTTCCAACTCCATCTTCACTCTCTAGCGTGCTCCCTTAGTTGTTAAACTTCAAGAGCGGCCTCGCTTTGATACCACTTGTTAGAACCTGTGCACCCATTAGAGGGGGGGGGGGGTGAATAGCACGTGCTCGTACGTTGATGGAAATTGATCGCGTTTGCTTGCCTATGATTGTTAGTACGCAGCGGAATATAGAAATGACACAACAATCACAATAATAAGCATACAAACACAAGGATATAACGTGGTTCGGAACCGAATGATTCATACTCCATGGATCGAGCTCTAAAGAGCTCTAGTGATGCACACGCAACCACTAATCAATAAACTCCTCGACAACAAGTTGGAGGTGGAGAAACCTCGTACAAGTGATTACAAAAGTAATACACAAAAATACAAGCAAAAATACAAAGAAATGTAAAGAACACTTTACAAAACTAGGGTTTGAGCACTTTGCTTGTTGGTTGCTTGGATGAGGTTGAAGGACCCTGAAATGCACCTGCAATTCGCCTTCAAATCGCCCCAAGTAAGCTCCCAAAGAACCAATGTCGAAATCCTCCACGAGCTCCTCTTTTTAACCTGCATCGGGCTGGATTTCCGCCGATCAGTCGACTGCCATAAGTCATCAGCCGACTGATGCCACTGTTGTCGTGAGACAACGAGTCGATCCACACTGGAAAAACTCCAACGGATCTCTTGGCGCTTGATCACAACATCGATCGCCACCAAGCAGTCGATCGCCTAATCGGCCACGGAGCATTTCGTGCTCGCGATCGAACTAGCAATGATTGTCGTCCTTTACCGATCATTGCCGATATCACCGATCGCCTAACGATACGATCGCCGACCAGTGGCAATTTCAGAAATCCAATGAACCAGCCATAATGCCAGTCGACTGCCAACATCAACCATGAGGTTTTAACCCATGTATGGTGCCCCCATATTTGCTAGACCACCCTTAGCCTAGACCTAAGCATTCTAGCCACCTCCATCAGCCTCACACCTCTCGGATCTCTCCAAGTCATCCATGACTTGTTCATCCATCGCGCTAGCCTTCAGGTGCTTCCATCGACTATGTCATGCTAACGGTGTCTACACCACCAAGGCACATTGGACTTACGCCGCCAAGACTCCGCTTGGACTTTACGCCGTCAACCATTGGACTTATGCTGCCAAGACTTCACCCTTGGATTTTACGCCGCCAATATCAAACCCCTTGGACTTCTCAAATGCCAAGACTCAAGCTTGGACTTTCCCTTGCCAACCCATGTTGGACTTTCCATGCCAAGACCCATGCTTGGACTTCCTTTGTGCTAAGTACTCAAGACTTGGACTTTCCCAAATGCTAAGTGTCCCACTTGGAATTTTCATGCCAAGTACCCATGACTTGGACTTTACCTTGCCAAGACCCTTTCTTGGACTTCCCATAATCACATGGTCAACCCTAGTCAACCATCAAAGTCTCCCTCGAGTCAAACTCGAGTCTGTTCAATTATAACCTGGGTCGATTGTATAAACAATCTCCCCAAAACATATTAACTGACATCAATGTCAAATATCAATGTCAAACATACTATGTCAAACCACTTTGTCAAACATCAAAACATTACTCGAGTCAAACTCGAGTCTAGTCAATCGTGACCTGGGCCGATTGCATCAACAGTGCTGATGGTAAATTCCATAATCCTGAATAGTCTTTGGGTTTAAAACTCATTTTTCCTCTAATTTTTCCTCTTGATGGTGTTTCAAATTCTGGTCCTTGTACAGGTGATGCTGATGTTGTTGCAGGTGGATATCCGACTGGTCCCATTGCTGTGTCTTGAGGGGGCCTATAATTGGATACCGCAGAGGATGAAGAAGCCAATAACTCACTTAGCCTTTGTATTTGTGGGTACTCCATATCCCATACTTCTTCAGTGCGTCCTGTTGCTATTACTTCCTCTTCCTGAAATATATGAGGGAAATCTTGTTGTAATTCAAATGGAATTGAAAGAACATCACCTTCTTCATCATCTTTTTGTTTTGCTTCTCCACCACGATCGTTGCGACTATCTGATAAATATTAGAGGTAATTTGGATAAGAATTTTCATCATCTGAGAGAAATAATATAGATTCTTCTGTGAACTCCTTTAATTCTTTAATGCTTTTGCCTTTGAACTGTTGATGTTGTTCAGGAGTATAATGCTCAAGGTATTTGTCTGCCAAATCTGGGATATAGGGTGGCATGTTGATGGTGCTATATCATACTAAAGCATCATTATCTTCATCTGTGCTATCTTCAGGATTGATAAATGTCCATGCTTTAGCCTGTGCATTTTTAAGCTCCAAATCTCGTAATTGTTGTTCAAGTGTTGCAATATAATATTTTTCTTTTTGTACATACATTGGTTGAGCAACTGGTTGAGAAGTGGAACCAAATCTATTTGATTCTCGTTCAGTTGAATCAAGACTTTCTACTTGAATAACTTCTGATATTGCCATCTTTTCCAGAATTAATTGTGCAATTGATTCATACTTTTGCAAGAATATAGGTTCATCAGTCATATTAAATGCAAGTATACTTATTTCTCCTCTGTAATTAGGGTCAATTACACCTCCTCCAATAAGAATGCCTTTATAAAATGATGCACTTGATCTAGGAGCAATTCGACCATATGTCCCAGGAGGTGTTTTGATAGTAATTCCAGTAGATAAATAAGCCCTGCTCCATGTCGGAATGTCCTGACTTTTGGAGAGAAATAAATCATAACCTGCTGCCTGATCAGTTCCTCTTTTTGGAAGTAATGGTTGTCCTAATGCTTTTGAAATAAATTTCACCAGTAAAGGTTCGTCTTCAATTAGTACTGCTAGAGTATGTTGTTGTAGTTCTTCTTCATCACTTTGTATCTCATCATCTCTTGAGTTATACTTTATTGCTGATGAGGTTGATGCTGCCTGATAATTTGTAAATTTTAACATAACACTTCCATCCAGTGAATTTCTTGTATTTACCTCCGTTGGCTGCATTGGTATACTAATATTTGACTGCCTGATTATCCAGTTTTGTTCAAGCACATCTCTAGTATTGTATCTTCTTCCTGCTAATGCTCGTACACCATGGCTTGCTAAATAGTCCATCACATTCTGTACTTTATATGCAAATCCAACATTAGGGGTGTTGGATAGTCTTCCGATCATTCCTCTGGTAATTAGAAGATTTGCCTCACCATGCTGCCAATTTTTATAAACCCTTGCTAGAATAGAAATTTGTATATTTCTGAAAAAGTCTGAGATTGTTAGCATGATATCAGGAATAACATATACTAGCTGCGTAGTATGTGTTAAATTTATCTCCATGGTAGCAAAAATGGCTTGATCACCCTGCCATCTATTATCTCAAAATACTACTAATGACAGAGTACCTTCCTCCTGTCTATGTAAGATTTGAATTCTTACTTGAATTATTCCCATGTGTATTACATCAAGATTTTCCTCATATATTTCAGGAAGAGGAAGTAATAGCTACAGGACGCACTGATACCAAAATAGGGCGGAAACATCTTCTAATCAATAATACAGATAAGAAAAGAGAACTAGAAAGAACTCTTTCAGACTGTATTAAAGTCTTAGGAACTTACAAAGGACTTTTGAAGACAAACTTCACAAGACAAACTTCACACTTCACACTCTAGAACTTCAAGAAGACTTGCTGTGTTTCGACTTGTCTTGCAATAAGAGTGAGGGACGTTTTTATAGAAGCGGAAAAGCAAGGATCGGGTACATGTATGCTGCCCCATCGCATCCTTGAATCTGCTTTACAATTTCACCTACCGCACTGAACACTTAAAGGACGGCTCCCCGGGGCTCAATCCTTTATTAAAGACACTTTTACAAAAGTAAAGGACACTAAATTGGATTTATCGGGATTTTGGGCCCACCACTAGCTTCATCTTTAGTCCTTTACAGTGGTGCTTGTCTAATCTGTCGAAAGATGTCTTGGAGGGTATTGGACGTCCTCCATAACACTTGGCGAGATTCCCTGATTTCTGGTCCCTTTTCTTTAAAATAATTTTGCCTAGTATTTTCCAGATGTCTTCTGCTGTCAAAATCATACTCCTTTGCTTGTTGGATAAGCTCTAATTCCTTCATAGCTAAGGCAAGTTTGTCAATGGCTTTCTCTTCAATGATGAACATTGCTTTACGTTTCTGATGCTTCGCAGGTGCAAAAATAAATTTTCCTGTTGCGGCAATTAGTGACTCATATTCTGTTAATAATGGATATATTGTGGATGTCATCCCATATTTGTCTTCTACTGTAGTGCTGGGTGAGAGGCTTTCTCGCATCATTAAAATTTTTTCTTGTCTTGATGTCGACCTCCCTTCAATAGTCAGGTTGAGTTGTGGACTTCTGGTTTTTGTTAAGGAGTTTAGAAGTCCTGCTAGCTTTTTACTCATCTGCTCACTTGGTTTTTGTTGAACCTAGACCAAAGCTTCTTCTACTGTTTCCAGTATTTGATTCGCTGTGCTGCATGAATCCTGTATCAAAGAAAACACAAGTCTAGATAAAGTGTCAGCAAGTAAATTGTCTCTGCCGTCAATGTGCTGAAAATGGACTGGGATTCCTATCCCAGTAATGAAATCTATAAAATTTATCCAACGAACTCTAGATGGCTTGTTCTGGGTTGTTTTGTTGCAAAAGCTTATAATAGCCTGACAATCTGTACGAATAGTTAACTTAGTTTTATCCATATAATAGATCTTAAAACTGCTGAGACTATTCATAACCGCATGAATTTCTACATCAATTGTGGATTTGATTGGATTAAACCTTCCACTTGCATATGCACAGATTTTCTCTTCAGTTTTGGGGTCATACTGCTATAGTTTCCATTTGCAAATTCCTCCCTAGCCTTCCATACAACCATCTGTTGGATACCGCAGAGGATGAAGAAGCCAATAACTCACTTAGCCTTTGTATTTTTGGGTACTCCATATCCCATACTTCTTCTATGCGTCCTGTAGCTATTACTTCCTCTTCCTGAAATATATGAGGGAAATCTTGTTGTAATTCAAATGGAATTGAAAGAACATCATCTTCTTCATCATCTTTTTGTTTTGCTTCTCCACCACGATTGTTACGACTATCTGATAAATATTGGAGGTAATTTGGATAAGAATTTTCATCATCTGAGAGAAATAATATAGATTCTTTCGCGAACTCCTTTAATTCTTTAATGCTTTTGCCTTTGAACTGTTGATGTTGTTCAGGAGTATAATGCTCAGGGTATTTGTCTGCCAAATCTGGGAAATAGGGTGGCATGTTGATGGTGCTATATCATACTAAAGCATCATTATCTTCATCCGTGCTGTCTTCAGGATTGATAAACGTCCATGCTTTAGCCTGTGCATTTTTAAGCTCCAAATCTTGTAATTGTTGTTCAAGTGTTCCTGTATAATCTTTTTCTTTTTGTACATCCATTGGTTGAACAACTGGTTGAGAAGTGGAACCAAATCTATTTGATCCTCATTCAGTTGAATCAAGACTTTCTACTTGAATAACTTCTGATATAGCCATCTTTTCCAGAATTAATTGTGCAATTGATTCATATTTCTGCAAGAATATAGGTTCGTCAGTCATATTAAATGCAAGTATACCTATTTCTCCTCTGTAATAAGGGTCAATTACACCTCCTCCAATAAGAATGCCTTTATAAAATGATGCACTTGATCTAGGAGCAATTCGACTATATGTCCTAGGAGGTGTTTTGATAGTAATTCTAGTAGATAAATAAGCCCTGCTCCATGCCGGAATGTCCCGACTTCTGGATAGAAATAAATCATAACCTACTGCCTGATCAATTCATCGTTTTGGAAGTAATGGTTGTCCTAATGCTTTTGATATAAATTTCACCAGTAAAGGTTCGTCTTCAATTAGTACTGCTAGAGTATGTTGCTGTAGTTCTTCTTCATCACTTTGTATCTCATCATCTCTTGAGTTATACTTTATTGCTGATGAGGTTGATGCTGCCTGATAATTTGTAAATTTTAACATAACACTTCCATCCAGTGAATTTCTTGTATTTACCTCTGTTGGCTGCATTGGTATACTAATATTTGACTGCCTGATTATCCTTTTTTGTCCCAGCACATCTCTAGTATTGTATCTTCTTCCTGCTAATGCTCGTACACCATGGCTCGCTAAATAGTCCACCACATTCTGTACTTCATATGCAAATCCAACATTAGGGGTGTTGGATAGTCTTCCGACCATTCCTCTGGTAATTAGAAGATTTGCCTCACCATGCTGTCAATTTTCATAACCCCTTGCTAGAATAGAAATTTGTATATTTCTCAAAAAGTCTGAGATTGTTAGCATGGTATCAAGAATAACATATACTAGCTGCGTAGCATGTGTTAAATTTATCTCCATGGTAGCAAAAATGGCTTGATTACCCTGCCATCTATTATCTCGAAATACTACTAAAGCCAGAGTACCTTCCTCCTGTCTATGTAAGATTTGAATTCTTACTTGAATTATTCCCATGTGTATTACATCAAGATTTCCCTCATATATTTCAGGAAGAGGAAGTAATAGCTACAGGACGCACTGATACCAAAATAGGGCGGAAACGTCTTCTAATCCATAATACAGATAAGAAAAGAGAACACTTTTAGACTGTATTAAAGTCTTAGGAACTTACAAAGGACTTTTGAAGACAACCTTCACAAGACAAACTTCACACTTCACACTCTAGAACTTCAAGAAGACTTGCCGTGTTTCGACTTGTCTTGCAAGAAGAGTGAGGGACGTTTTTATAGAAGCGAAAAAGCAAGGACCGGGTACATGTATGCTGCCCCATCGCATCCTTGAATCTGCTTACTATTTCACCTACCGCACTGAACACTTAAAGGACGACTCCCCAGGGCTAGTCCTTTATTAAAGACACTTTTACAAAAGTAAAGGACACTAAATTGGATTTATCAGGATTTTGGGCCCACCACTAGCTTCATCTTTAGTCCTTTACGGTGGTGCCTGTCTAATCTGCCAAAAGATGTCTTTGTTGGACTTTCCGAGCCGCAAAAACCATTTTTTGCATTGCACAAACCTCAGAAGCCCCGCCACGGATCTGTACGAAGATATAAAAAATAAAAACATGTATATTTTTAAGTAAAAACCTAGATCTACCATATATTTACGAGATGAGAGTGTTACCCTCGTAGCGACGCCCTTAGCTTTTCCCGCTCGTCCAAATGCTTTGCCGGAACTCAAGAGTGTCAAGTGTACACCCCTCTATTGGTATCCACACGGACAAATGGTGGAGAAACACAACCTAGAGTGTGCTAGCACTCCTTGAAAGTTTCGGCCAAGATGAGGGAAATGGGAGAGAGCTTGAGAGGAAGAAGATCCAAGGAAGAAGAAGATGGAGTTACTCACAAAAATAATTTCACATCTAATGTAAGTGGCCGGCCACTTCAATGGATGGGGGTTACATGCATGGATGTAACTCTAAGAGCCAATGACTCTTGGTCTTCCTCATGAGGTGGCACCCCATGATAAGTCCATGATGATGTGTAACATCATCATTGGTCGGCCCCCATGTCGAGTCATCATGACATGACAATTGGTCAAGTCAAAATTGACCATTCATCTTCCCTCTCAAGTCAAGTCAAACTTGACCTCTTATCTCCCATGGTTGATCAAATCTAACCACTTCATTCAAGTCAATTTGATTTAATGAATCCCTATTCATTAATTTAAATTGACTCAATGAATCAAATCTAAATTAGACTCATTCAACACTTGAATCAAATTGAGTGTAACTCAATTAGTCTAATTTGGATTATTCTTAATCCAATTTGGTTCATCCCATGAACCTAATCCTCATGGTTCATCATATGAACCTAATCTCCATCTAATTGCCCTTTGTGTGTGACCCTATAGGTTCTTATAACGTTGGCAATGCTCCTAAACTGATTTAGGAATATAATTAATGAGCGGTATCTAGCAACACATCATTGCTACCCAAGTTACAATAATGTTGAGCTCTAACATCACCTTTGTGACTACTAATTGTGACTCTCACAATATGTGACAATGTCCCTCTATCCTAGACATCTAGATTGACCAATTGAGGCATAGACCATATCATCCTCGGTACAATCTATATCTTGAACTCCAAGTAGACTCACTCTAATCAAATGAGCTCAATATCTCATATTGACTCATTTGGGCATGACCATGCACTTCATGGTCTCACTCTATCAAGAATAACGATGTCACTCCCGTCATATAGGAGGGATAGATCCCATCTATATCACTCACATCCCTCCGCATAATTTGTTACATACCCAGTAATCGCCTTTATAGTCCACCCATTTACGAGTGACGTTTGACGAAGCCAAAGTATGGAACTCCTTATGTAGGGAACCATGGTGACTTCAGGTCTAAGGACTAATAGTTATACTAATAGCCACATGAGAAAGTATATAACACTCATATAACGATCCATGATACTTTCTCATGGCGGGTCATTTAGTATACATTCTCTAATGCATACCCATGTGTCAACTTGATATCTCATATCCATGACTTGTGAGATCAAATCATCGTGTTGACTTACATGCTATTCTCTACGTATTAACATTGTCTCTGAATGTTAATACTTGACTAGGAATGATTAAGAGTAGTATTCTCTATATCATCTCATTATCGATTCAACCAATCGATTGATATAGATAAGAACCTACTACTCAAGGACGTTATTATACTTAGTTATTTGACACCAATACAAGTAAATATAATAACCATGCCTTTATAAATAGGAATATGATACAATAAAATCCAGACAACAATCATCACATGATTGACTCTAGGGCTTTCACTAACAATCTCCCACTAGTACTAGTGTCAATCACCATAGTATCTAATACCCAATGACCTAGTGTGACCATCATGCTTTTTCTGTGCCAAAGCCTTGGTCAAGGGATCTGCAATGTTAGTCTCTGTGGGTACTCTGCAAATCTTCACATCTCCTCTATCGATAATCTCTCGAATGAGATGGAAGCACCGTAGTATGTGTTTGGTCCGCTGGTGTGAGCGAGGTTCCTTAGCTTGCGCAATCGCTCCATTGTTGTCACAATAGAGCTCTATAGGATTTACTATGCTAGGAACCACCCCAAGCTCAATAATGAACTTGCGGATCCAAACTGCCTCCTTTGCTACCTCTGATGCAGCAATATACTCGGCCTCTGTTGTAGAATCAGCAACTGTATCCTGCTTCGAACTCTTCCAGCTCACAGCGCCACCATTCAAACAAAACACGAACCCTGACTGTGATCTATAATCATCCTGGTCAGTTTGGAAGCTGACATCGCTGTAACCCTTCACAGCTAGCTCCTCATCGTCTCCAAATATCAAAAAATATTCTTTAGTCATTCTCAAGTACTTAAGAATATTCTTGATTGCTATCCAGTGATGCTCACCTGGATCTGACTGGTATCTACTCGTCATGCTCAAAGCATACGAGACATCAGGACGAGTACACAGTATGACGTACATGATAGATTCTATAGCAGATGCATAAGGAATCTTATTCATGCGGTCTCTCTCCTCTCTAGAAGAGGGACTTTGAGTCTTCGAAAGACTCATACCATGTGACATCGGCAGAAGTCCATTCTTGGAATTCTATATGGCAAACCGTATTAATATCGTGTCAATGTATGTACTCTGACTTAGGCCAAACAATCTTTTAGATCTATCTCTATAGATCTTGATGCCTAGAATACAGACTGCTTCACCTAAGTCCTTCATTGAGAAGCACGTCCCCAACCAAGTCTTCACAGATTGTAGCGAAGGGATGTCATTCCCAATGAGTAATATGTCATCCACATACAATACAAGGAAGACAACTGTATTCCCATTAACCCTCTTGTAGACACAGGGTTCATCTTCATTCTTGATGAAACCAAACTGTTTGATCACATCATCGAATCAAAGATTCCAGCTCCGAAAAGCTTGTTTTAGCCCATAAATGGACTTTTGCAGCTTGCATACCTTCCCAATATGCTGTGGATCTACAAAACCCTCAGGTTGTGTCATGTACACATCCTCGAGCAAGTTTCCATTCAGAAATGCAGTTTTGACATCCATCTGTCAGATCTCATAATCGTGGTATGCTGCAATAGCAAGCATGATCCGAATGGACTTAAACATCGCCATTGGAGAAAAAGTTTCATCATAGTCAATACCATGAATTTGCTTGAAACTTTTAGCCACCAATCGTCCTTTATAGGTATGCGTAAGTCAATCCATGTCAGTCTTTCTCTTAAAGATCCACTTACACCCAATGGGTTTGACCCCTTCAGATGGATCAACCAAAGTCCATACTTGGTTGGTGTACATGGATTCCATCTCAGATCTCATGACCTCTAGCCATTTCTCAGAGTCTAGGCTCATTGCAGCTTCCTGATAGGAGGTAGGCTCATTCTCAATGAGCATAACGTCATCATGGTCAGACAAGAGAAATGAGTATCTCTCAGGCTGACGATGTACCCTATCAGACCTGTGAAGAGGTAGGTCTACCTGAACAGGTGCTTGTTCCACAACTCTTTGTGCAACAATCTCATCATCCACAATATTTTGTGGTTCCTGTTCAACCTCTATCAAGGCCTCAGTGCTATGGTCCATATCTTGAATTTCTTCAAGATCGAACATACTTTCACTAGTTTTTCTAGAAATAAAATCCCTTTCTAGAAAAATCCCAGTCTTTGCCAAAAATACTTTGTGCTGACTGGGAATGTAGAAGTAATATCCCTTAGTCTCTTTGGGATATCCAACAAAATAGTACTTATCGGATTTGGGTCCCAGTTTGTTTGAGACTTGACGTCGAACGTAAGCCTCACAACCCTAAATCCTCATGAAAGACATCTTGGGATTTCTCCTTGTCCATATCGTATATGATGTCTTTATCACAGCCTTAGATGGTACACGGTTAAGGGTGAAGGCTGCTGTGTCTAGAGCATATCCCCAAAAAGATATAGGAAGATCTGTGTGACTCATCATAGATCATACCATATCTAATAGGGTACGATTCCTCCTTTTGGATACACCATTCCACTGTGGTGTTTCAGGAGGAGTGAGTTGGGATAGAATCCCATACTCAGCTAGATAGTCATGAAACTCATGGCTAAGGTATTCACCACCTCGATCCGATCGAAGTATCTTAATACTCTTGCCAAGCTGATTTTGTACTTCATTCTTGAATTCTTTGAACTTTTCAAAGGATTCTGATTTATGTGTCATGAGATACACATAACCATATCTACTGAAGTCATCAGTAAATGTAATGAAGTACCTGTAACCACCTCTAGCAAAGAATATCACTTACATCACTATGTATAAGTCCTAACAAGTCTGTTGCTCTTTCGCTGTGTCCACTAAAGGGAGTCTTGGTCATCTTGCCTAGAAGGCAAGACTCGCATGTCTCATATGATTCAAAATCAAATGAGTCCAGCAGCCCATCCTTGGAGCTGGGATAAGCACTATCATTTATGTGACCTAAGCGACAATGCCAGAGATAGGTTTGGTTCAACTCATTTGACTTGAACCTTTTGGTACTTATGTTATAGATGGGGCTCTCTAAGTCTAGAAAGTAGCGTCCGTTCATTATAGGTGCACTACAATAGAATATATCATTTAAATCAAATGAACAACATTTGTCCTTTATTATAAATGATAATCCTTTCTTATCCAAACAAGAAACCGAAATTATGTTCTTAGTTAAAGCAGACACATAACAACATTCATCTAGTTCTAGTACAAGCCCAGTGGGCAGAGATAGATCATAAGTTCCTACAGCAACAGTAGTAACCCTTACTCCATTGCCTACTCGTAGGTCCACCTCGCCCTTTGTCAATGCCCTGCTATTTCTCAGCGCCTGCACATTGGTACAAATGTGAGATGCACATCCGGTATCTAATACCCATGATGAAGAAATAGATAGATTGACTTCTATAACATTTATACCTGAAGTAGAAGTCTCACTTCTCTTCTTCTTAAGATCTTCCAGGTATACTTTGCAGTTACGCTTCCAGTGTCCAGTTTCCTTGTAGTGGAAGCAAGTCCCTTCTTTGGCCACCCCTCCTTTGAGTTTCAGTTCTTTGCCTTTGCCCTTGTCTTGAGACTTTCCCTTACCTTTAGGCTTGTCCTTGTCTTTCTTCTTTTGCACCATCAAAATGGAGTCAGATTTTCCCTTCTTAAGGTTGAGCTCAGTAGTTCTCAACATGCTGAGCATCTCAGGCAGTGACTTATCAATTTCATTCATGTTGTAATTCATGACAAATTGATTGTAGCTTTATGGCAAAGACTGCAAGATCAAGTCAGTGGCCAGCTCTTGGCCAAGTGGGAATCCCAATCTTTGTAGGTTTTCTGCGTACCTGATCATCTTGAGTACATATGGACCTACGGGAGTCTCATCTTGCATCTTGGACTGAAACAATGCCTTAGAGACTTCATATCTCTCGTACCTTGCTTGTCCTTGATATAGTTGACGAAGATGTTTAACTATATCATAAGCATTCATGAACTCGTGTTGCTTCTGAAGCTCAAAGTTCATGGTCACGAGCATGAGACATGACACATCTAATGCATCATCTTGATGCTTCTTGTAAGTATCTTTGTCAGTTCGCGAGGCAGTGGCAGGAGGTGCCTCCGGAATGGGCTGCTCCAGGACGTACAATTTCTTTTTCTTGGGCGAGAACGATTCTCAGGTTCTTGTACCAGTTCAAGAAATTTGCTCCATTGAGCTTGTCCTTCTCAAGGACAGAACGCAGGGAGAGAGTGTTCGTGTTTGTCGACATAGTAATCTACAACATATACAATGTAGAAAATTAATATCATATTCCATTTATCATTTAATTAGACCTTTAATCAAATGATGCTCCCACTGAATTATAGAATTTTTGTAGAATCGAGTTATGGATGTGGTCAAACAACATTACTAGATTCATACAAACATGCTATAATTCCTGCGGGACAAGATCCACATCATACTAAGCCTTGAGTTAGCTTTGGCTAAATCGCCCAAGACTTAGTATGATCGGTGGGTAACACATTACCGATTACATCTCTATGCAACTCTTGTTTATAGGATCAAGACCCACATTTACAAAAGACCTTGAGTTAGTTTTGGCTAAATTACCCAAGATTTAGTGTAAATGCGATCTTATCATATCTTTCCAATGGTTGGAATATGCCTATAGTTCTACTCGATCCAATTGAGTTAACTAGTTTTACTCAATCTAATTTAGCTTACTCTAACCCAAGCCGTGATAGGCGGGACCAAGATTATCCCTTCGCACCCTACCAAGATAATATGCGTTGCTCTGCTTTGGCAGATTCAACAACTACAAATGATCGAGGTAGTGATGGGTATCAAGGAATTGGTAGGCATTTTCGAGTTGTTTCGATTAAGATCTAATCTAATCGTAATGTGTATCATATACGCATTAAGACCTTTATTATCCTACACTAGCATGCATCACATACATACAAGCATCATTCTAGCATGCATCATATACATACAAGAAAAATATCCTAGCATGCATCATATACATACAAGCATTATTCTACTAGCATGCATCACATACATACAAGCATAACAAATATATATATATATATATATATATATATTAATTGTGATTAGGTCATGACCCTACTACGATCTTCTCAAGCCAATGAGAAGATCGAACGGTCAACCTAGGATTAGCAGCTTCTCCAAGCGCCTCCTTTGACCGCCATGTGTCGTCGACACCCTTCTCGTAACTCCGTCTAGTAGTGGACCTTCCACCGCTCCATTTTGTACATTACAAACATGAAACTCGGGTTACATTTGAGTCTAAAACTATTTACAACTAGAATTTTAAAAGAAGAGGCACAACGCGCAGGTCGCATACCCTATACAACATGCACAACCATAAAAACGGCACGCATGCCGTATTATGAATTACAACACATTATCATCCAATCATATTGGGGTTCTTGGGCCATGACCATCACAGAATTATACATAATTCTAAATTATGTATTTTTATAGAAAATTTCTATAATTTTTTCTATTTGTTTTAATTTTATGAGTCACCTCTCTGTAACGATCCCGCTAAGCGGTTTCCGGGTGCGATCGCGGGACAAGACCCTTTGATCTTACAGCGACATAAGTTGCTGTCCCAAAAACCTAAAGCGAGAACTCACCGTTTCGGAGAGTTTTTCTCGGTGGTTGAAGCCTACAAGTGTCTCAACACTCGTTACTTCGACTCTTCGAGAAAAATATCCAAAAAATCTATAAAAATAGGAAATTTACAGAAACTTAAAAATCAGTAATTTTTATATCTAATACAAAAACTACAAATTTAAAACACATACACGCTTCGCACGTGGCTCTGATACCACCGTTGGACTTTCCGAGCCGCAAAAATCGCTTTTTGCGTTGCGGAAACCTCGGAAGCCCGACCACAGATCCGTGCGAAGATATAAAAAATAAAAACATGTATGTGTTTAAGTAAAAACCTAGATCTACGAGATGAGAGTGTTACCCTCGTAGCGACCCCTTTCGCTTATCCCGCTCGTCCAAATGCTTTGTCGGAACTCAAGAGTGTAAAGTGTACACTCCTCTATTGGTATCCACATGGACAAATGGTGGAGAAACACAACCTAGAGTGTGCTAGCACTCCTTGGAATTTTCGGCCAAGATGAGGGAAATGGGAGAGAGCTTGAGAGGAAGAAGATCCAAGGAAGAAGAAGATGGAGTTACTCACAAAAATAATTTCACATCTAATGTAAGTGGTCGGCCACTTCAATAGGTGGGGGTTACATGCATGCATGTAACTCCAAGAGCCAATGACTCTTGGTCTTCCTCATGAGGTGACACCCCATGATAAGTCCATGATGATGTGTAACATCATCATTGGCCGGCCCCCATGCCAAGTCATCATGACATGACAATTGGTCAAGTCAAAATTGACCATTCATCTTCCCTCTCAAGTCAAGTCAAACTTGACCTCTTATCTCCCATGGTTGATCAAATCTAACCACTTGATTCAAGTCAATTTGATTTAATGAATCCCTATTTAATAATTTAAATTGACTCAATGAATCAAATCTAAATTAGACTCATTCAACACTTGAATCAAATTGAGTGTAACTCAATTAGTCTAATTTGGATTACTTTTAATCCAATTTGGTTCATCCCATGAACCTAATTCTCATGGTTCATCATATGAACCTAATCTCCATCTAATTGCCCTTTGTGTGTGACCCTATAGGTTTTTGTAACATTGACAATTCTTTTAAACTGATTTAGGAATATAAGCAATGAGCGGTATCTAGCAACACATCATTGCTACCCAAGTTACAAGAATGTTGAGCTCCAACATCACCTTTGTGACTACTAATTATGACTCTCACAATATGTGATAATGTCCCTCTATCCTAGACATCTAGATTGACCAATTGAGGCATAAACCGTGTCATCCTCGGTATAATCTATATCTTGAACTCCAAGTAGACTCACTCTAATCAAATGAGCTCAATATCTTATATTGACTCATTTGGGCATGGTCATGCACTTCGTGGTCTCACTCTATCAAGAATAACGATGTCACTCCCGTCATATAGGAGGGATAGATTACATCTACATCACTCACATCCCTCAGCATAATTTGTTACATACCTAGTAATCGCCATTATAGTCCACCCATTTACGGGTGACATTTGACGAAGCCAAAGTATGCAACTCCTTATGTAGGGAACCATGGTGACTTCAGGTCTAAGAACTAATAGTCATACTAATAGCCACATGAGAAAGTATATGACACTCATATAACGATCCATGTTACTTTCTCATGATGGGTCATTCAGTATACATTCTCTAATGCATACCCATGTGTCAACTTGATATGTCATATCCATGACTTGTGAGATCAAGTCATTGTAGGGATGTATACTGAAAAGTCTATCTTTTGTATGAACATCTTTATTTTGAAATAAGAATCACATGATCATTGTTTGCATATTTTTATGGTTATGCAATATTGTCTAATACTTTACATTGTAGATAACATAGTGTGTGGTGTCACACGGGAGATCATGTTATCGGCTCCTTGAAAAGTATAAGTAAAGGCTCACAACCAAGATGACTTTGGACAAACCATCGGAATGGTTGTAGTGTGATTTGGTATTGGTTTATCTTGACCATAGAATCACACTAGTATACTTTGTGTGTATTGAGCAGGACCGACTTAGAGGTGATTCGATTTATTGCTGACTATATAATCGAATCGGACCTCAGATATTATTTAGTACATGCTCTTTATCCCGATATAATAACGGGCACATATACTTAGTACTCATCTCTTTGATTTACCAATGGGCGAGATTTATAGATTAAATCGATAGGCTCGGTAAGTTGGGAGATGATATTATTTATATGCTGTGCCGTTGATTATAGGAGGAAACCGTGTCCTATATATTAGGATGATGATGTCCCATTGAGGAGCTCATAAGGTTCATCATGTAAACCCTGCAGGTGGACTTGGTCCGGCATGATGAAAAGGTTGAGTGGTACTACGCAAGGAGTTAGATGTTGATTAATTAATGGTCAGTAAATTAATTAATTGACGGACATTCGAGATCTTAAACACGGGGAGAAAATGTACAAATAATATATGAAGCCCATATTATCATATGGGGGTTGGTGAGGTAGATCAATGATGATCCTTTAGTGGATTGGATCATCATTAGTGGATCGAACTTTATGTGGGCTTGATCCATGGGTGGCCAAGATCCAACTCCTCCTCATGGTCCCTAATGTATCCTATTAACACCTCATGAAGCTTAGATCCAATGGATAGAAACAAAACTCTAAGATCCATTGGTAGAGATTAAATCTCTAAGATCCGACGGTTGAGATTAAATCTCTAGATCCGACGGTTGAGATTAAATCCCTAGAACCAATGGAGGAGATTCATTCATGACTTATCCCTAACTCTATAAAAGGAGGGCATGGGAGTTGGCGTGAACAACATCAAGAGAGCTAGGGTTTTTGGGCGGCAAGGGAGAGGAATCCTAGTTGAGATAGGATTAGGGTTAGGGTTTGGAAGCTAGGGCGGCACCAATTAAAGAAGGTGATTGCTTTCATCTTCCTCTTTCATTGGCCGGCCTCTAGCAGCCCTTCCAGCCTTTTTCCAGCTCTTGGCCGGCGGCCAAAGCCCCTCCTCTCTTCTCCTTAGGTGGTGGAAACAAGATATAGGGCTTCCCTTGGTGTCTTGGTGGTTTTCCATCATCTTCTCCTCTTTCTAGTTGGCCGGCGACAAGGAGTTTGTGTGCTCCTTGTTGGTTGGTGTTAGGGAGGAGAAAAACCTTGTTTCTATTCTTCCTCTTGCTTTGGAAGAGCAAGGAAGGAAGATTTGTGATCTAGGAGCTTCGACTTACGGTAGATCGTCGCCCACACGACGTCCGAAAGGAGGAAGGTCATACATTAGAAGATCGAGAGGTATATCGATTCTCTAATCTTTATATGTTACATGTTTGTATTTGTTTTTTAATTATGAGCATGATATAAATCTGTATATGGCTAAATAATACTTGGATCCCGAGCATAAATACAAAAACCGGCGATCTGGACATCGTCTATTCCGCAGCTACTCGTAGAATAGAGGATGGTCGCTTGAATAACTAGTTTGTTCAAGTGACCTCTCTACACGAATAGCACGACGATGACTTGGTTGTTTAGGCAATCCTTTTAGTTTAGGATTAAATTTTTAATCCGGGGACATCGAAGGGATCGCCATGGACAAGGTACCGAGGTGAAGTGGGAAGCGAAGTTTCCCCTCATGGACTCGATAAGCAAAACCCCTTCAATTGGTATCAGAGCTTCCGGGCAAAACCTTCAATTGGTATCAGAGCCAAAGTTTTCATTTTTGTGTGTTTAGGATTTGGTTAATTTTTATGCACTTTTTCATTTATTATATGTGCCGGATAATAGTAGGATATGCGTAGTTTAACTCTTTGGTTGCAGACATAAGATCCGACTATTATGGCCATATGTGTGTAAATATTTATTTTGTTGAATCCTCGGGGTTGACGAGGCTAGTATTTGATTTTTTGTAAATTAGATACAACATTGTTTAGCCACTCTTTATTTTATTTTACTTTCGATCTAGATTTCATGTACACTCCCTCGTGGAGTATAGGATCGATGGATGTAAATTAAAATAGGTTTTAGTCTCAGTTCGGATCTCCGGATGGCTCGTACATGGCGTAGGACGAGCGGACGAGATGACGATGCGACGAGAGTCATATTGAAGACAAAAGCCATAATAGTTGGAAAATAATTTATTTTTCATATTTATTACTTTTTGTTTGATATTCATGTCGTAGGCTAGGAAAATTCCTTAATTTCAAATTACTAAGTAGGAGAGGGAATTTTTTTTTAAAATTCCCACGACCTCCATTACGATTTGACAAGTGATGCAAATAAACTTGCGCGTCGGCTGTGAGTGTCTTCCTCCATATCGGATGGGGTTGTTTGCGGATTACAAGGTCAAATATGGTTATAGGGAATTATCAAGGAGCGTGTGTACTTCCTCATCAGAAGGCACATAACCCGAGATAATTACCTTGGTACCGAGTAATGGTGAACACTTAGATACAAATATAAGTATCCTCCCCATTGGAGTCACTGCTTTTATTTGTAGGGCCAAAGAGGAACCAACTATTAATTTTACTTGTCAAAAAGTTAGGTTGACAAGATAGTAAAATTAATGGGTAAAACCTCCTCTTACAAATGAAGAATTCATATACGTCCACACTATCGTGGCATACGATATTCTCGGTGTTTTGGGGTGTTGGTTGATTTTAAAATTTTATTGTTTGAGGAATCAATAATTTTTTGAAATCTAATATTTTGATTTATGTGATTCTTAGGTTTTCTTTCAAAATGACTTTCAACCCACTTGCTGTGATACTGAAAGAGAACAAACTTACTGGACTGAACTATGTAGATTGGAAGAGGAATCTAGACATTGTCTTGACTGCTGAGGAATACAAATATGTACTCCTCGAAGAGTGCCCTCCCAAGCCTGCAGATGATTCTAGGGAAAAGGAGAGAGAGAGCTATAAGAAGTGGATCAAGGCTGATGAGATGGCGCGGTGTTACATTTTGGCATCTATGTCAAATGTACTGCAACATCAGCATCAAGTCATGTCCACTGCTTATGATATGATGCTCAATCTCAAGGAGCTTTTCGGACACCAGAATCGTGTTGCGAGGCAAGAGGTCATGAGAAACTTGATGACGACCACCATGATCGAGGGAATACCCGTGAGGGATCATGTTCTCAAGATGATGACTCATTTGAATGAGCTGGAGGTCCTAGGAGCTGAGATCGATGGGGAAACCCAGGTCGATTTCATACTCCAGTCTCTACCTAGGAGTTTTGAGCAGTTTCGCCTGAACTACAACATGAACAAGAGGTTGTATTCGTTGGCAGAACTTCTGACAGAACTCCAGGCGATAGGGGGACTATTTCATTAGAGTGCTCAGGCACATGCCGTTGTGACCCAAAAGGTTTCTACTTCTAAGCCAAAAGGCAAGAAGAAGAAGAAACAAACTGGGGCGAAGGCGGTGGGAGGTACTCAGGGAGGAGTGAAGAAGTCGAAAGGCAAGAGCTTCACTTGTAAGCAGACTGGACACTGGAAGAAGGACTGCCCCAACCGCAAGAAAAAAGGTATATCTTTTGGTCTAATCGTTGAAACATATTTAGCGATATTATCTACCAGCACCTGGTGTGTAGATACGGGAGCCACTGATCATGTCTGCAATACTTTGCAGGGGTTCCAAGAAACCAGACGACTGACTGAGGGGGAGATTACCGTGTACTTGGGCGATGCCACGAAGGTGGCGACTGTTGCAGTGGGAGATGTTCATTTATCTTTTGAGAAAAATAAACTTTTGGTTCTTAAGAATTTCCTTTATGTACCCTTATTTAGAAAGAATTTAATTTCAGTTTCTAAATTATTTATGGATGAATATTCTTTTTCTTTTAATGACAGAGTTGTTATAAGAAGAGATAGGGACATTATCTGTTCGGGTACATTGATAGGAAATTTGTACACACTTGAACCAAAACCTCCCACGATGTAAATTGATGTTAATAACTCATCTTCTAATTCCAATAAGAGAAAAGAACCTTCGAAGATGAACCAAACATATCTTTGGCATCTTAGGCTTGGTCACATCAACCTAAACAGAATTCAAAGGTTGATAGCTGATGGACCTTTGGGTTCATTAGTGGTGGAGGATCTCCCAACCTGTGAATCATGCTTGGAGGGTAAGATGACCAAGAGGCCTTTTAAGGCTAAGGGGTATAGAGCCAAAGATATGTTAGAATTTGTTCATTCTGATTTGTGTGGTCCTATGTCTATCCAGGCTAGAGGTGGTTTTGAGTATTTTGTCTCTTTTATAGACGATCACTCAAGATATGGATATATTTACCTGATGCGCCGTAAGTCTGAATGCTTTGACAAGTTCAAAGAATTCAAGGCTGATGTGGAGAAACGTCAAGGTAAAAGTATCAAGACACTACGATCTGATCGTGGTGGTGAGTACCTCTTGGGAGAGTTTAGGAACTACTTATCAGAGGTCGATTCAATCCCAATTGATCGCACCGCACACCCCAAAGAGAACTGCAGCAGAGCGAAGGAATAGGACTCTTATGGAGATGGTTAGATCGATGATGAGTTATTCTGACTTGCCAGATTCGTTCTGGGGATATGCTCTAGATACGACGGTGTACATTCTGAACTTGGTTCCATCTAAATCATTGCCTTCTACTCCCACAGAGTTGTGGATTGGGCGAAAGCCTAGTCTAAGACATATTCGGATATGGGGGAGTCCAGCACATGTGCTGAAGGCAGATGCTGGTAAGTTGGAACCTTGTACAGAAGTACGCTTGTTCGTTGGCTATCCTAGGGGAACGAAGGGTGGATTGTTTTATAGTCCTAGAGATCAGAGGGTGATCGTTTGCACGAACGCCAGATTTCTAGAGGAAGACTATGTGATGAGTCACAAACCCAAGAGTAAAATTGTTCTGGAGGAGTTAAAAGGGAAAGTTACTTCTTTAGTACCACCAGTACAAGAGGATATACCACATGTCACTGCACCGCGTGTCACAGAGGATACACAGGTGATACCTCGTCGAAGTGGGAGGGTTGTGAGACAGCCTGATAGATTCATGTTCTTGGGAGAATCTTCTGATTTGGTCCCTGGCGAACATGAACCTGATCCCTGGACATATGATGAGGCAATCCAAGATAAAGATGCAGTATCTTGGCAAAGTGCAATGAATGCTGAGATTGAATCTATGGATTCAAATCAGGTCTGGGAGCTAGTAGAACCACCCGATGGTGTAAAAACTATTAGAAGCAAGTGGATCTACAAGAGAAAGAGAGGAATAGATAGGAAGGTTGAGACCTTCAAAGCGAGGCTTGTTGCAAAGGGGTATACTCAGAAAGAGGGTATCGATTATGAGGAGACCTTTTCGTCGGTAGCCATGCTTAAGTCTATCCGGATTCTCTTATGCATAGCAGCTCATATGGATTATGAAGTGTGACAGATGGATGTCAAGATAGCTTTCCTTAATGAAAGTCTTGAGGAAAACATCTACATGAAGCTACCAGAGGGGATTCATTGCTAAGTGCAAAGAGCATCTTGTATGTAAGCTTAATCGGTCCATTTATGGATTGAAACAAGCTTCGAGGTCTTGGAACATCCGCTTTGATGAGGTGATCCAGTCTTATGGATTTATTCAAAGTCCGAATGAGTCTTGTGTATACAAGAGATGTGACGGAAATGTAGTGGTATTTCTTGTACTATACGTAGATGACATTTTATTGATTGACAATAATATCAAGGTGTTATCGGACGTAAGGGTATGGTTGTCCAAACAGTTTGATATGAAGGACTTGGGGGAGGTGGGACACATCCTTGGGATCAAGGTTATAAGGGATCACAGGAAAAAGATGTTGTGCTTATCCCAAGCTTCATACATAGACACGATTATGGAGCGTTTTAGCATGCAAAATTCCAAAAAGGGTTTTCTACCTTTCAGGCATGGAGTTCCTTTATCTAAGGAGATGTGTCCTAGATCATCTGAGGAGATAGAGGAGATGAAGGCGGTTCCTTATGCTTCGGCAGTAGGAAGCCTCATGTATGCAATGCTCTGTACGAGACCAGATATCTGCTTTGCCGTGGGCATGGTCAGCAGATATCAGAGTAATCCAGGACAGGGACATTGGACTGTGGTAAAGCATATATTGAAGTACCTGAGAAGGACTAGGGATTATATGCTGGTTTACCGGGCAGACCAATTACTCCTTGTAGGTTACACGGATTCTGACTTCAAATCTGATTGGGATAACAGTAAGTCTATCTCAGGTTTTGTGTTTACTTTGGGAGGTGGAGCCATTGTATGAAGGAGTGTCAAGCAGAAGTGCGTGGCAGACTCCACCATGGAAGCTGAGTATGTGACAGCCTCTGAGGCGGCCAAAGAAGCTGTATGACTCAGGAACTTTCTGATGGACTTGGATGTGATTCCTGGTTTGCCCAGAACTATCACAATTTATTGTGATAATAGTGGTACAGTTGCAAACTCGAAGGAACCACGAGCCCATAAGGCTAGTAAACACATAGAGCGCAAGTACTACCTGATACGAGAAATCGTAAAGAGAGGAGAAGTTGCTGTGGCCAAGATTGCATCGGAGGATAACGTGGCAGATCCTTTCACTAAGGCACTTCCGGCAAGAGCTTTTGATAGGCATGTGGAGGGAATGAGGATCAAATGTATGACAGTTTGAGGACAACGTAGTCTTTTAGTATAAGTGGGAGATTATAGGGATGTATAATGAAAAGTCTACCTTTTATATGAACATCTTTATTTTGAAATAAGAATCACATGATCATTATTTGTATATTTTTATGATTATGCAATATTGTCTAATACTTTACATTGTAGATAACATGGTGTGTGGTGTCACACGGGAGATCATGTTATCGGCTCCTTGAAAAGTATAAGTAAAGGCTCACAACCAAGATGATTTTGGACAAACCATCGGAATGGTTGTAGTGTGATTTGATATTGGTTTGTCTTGACCATAGAATCACACTAGTGCACTTTGTGTGTATTGAGCAGGACTGACTTAGAGGTGATTCGATTTATTGCTGACTACATAATCGAATCGGACCTCAGATATTATTTAGTACATGCTCTTAATCCTGATATAATAATGGGCACATATACTTAGTACTCATCTCTTTGATTTACCAATTAGTGAGATTTATAGATTAAATCGATAGGCTCGGTAAGTTGGGAGATGATATTATTTATATGGTGTGCCGTTGATTATAGGAGGAAACTGTGTCCTATATATTAGGATGATGATGTCCCCTTGAGGAGCTCATAAGGTTCATCATGTAAACCCTGCAGGTGGACTTGGTCCGGCATGATGAAAAGGTTGAGTGGTACTACTCAAGGAGTTAGATGTTGATTAATTAATGGTCAGCAAATTAATTAATCGACGGACATTCGAGATCTTAAACACGGGGAAAAAAATATACAAATAATATATGGAGCCCATATTATCATATGGGGGTTGGTGAGGTAGATCAATGATGATCCTTTAGTGGATTGGATCATCCTTAGTGGATCAGATTTTATGTGGGCTTGATCCATGGGTGGCCAAGATCCAACTCCTCCTCATGGTCCCTAATGTAGCCTATTAACACCTCATGAAGCTTAGATCCAATGGATAGAAACAAAACTCTAAGATCCATAGGTAGAGAATAAATCTCTAAGATCCGACGGTTGAGATTAAATCTCTAAATCCGATGGTTGAGATTAAATCCCTAGAACCAATGGAGGAGATTAATTCATGACTTATTCCTAACTCTATAAAAGGAGGGCATGGGAGTTGGCGTGAACAACATCAAGAGAGCTAGGGTTTTTGGGCGTCAAGGGAGAGGAATCCTAGTTGAGATAGGATTAGGGTTAGGGTTTGGAAGCTAGGGCGGCACTAATTAAGGAAGGTGATTGCTTTCATCTTCCTCCTTCATTGGCCGGCATCCAGCAACCCTTCCAGCCTTTTTCCAGCCCTTGGCCGGTAGCCAAAGCCCCTCCTCTCTTCTCCTTAGGTGGTGGAAACAAGATATAGGGCTTTCCTTAGTGTCTTGGTGGTTTTCCATCATCTTCTCCTCCTTCTAATTGGCTGGCGGCAAGGAATTTGTGTGCTCCTTGTTGGTTGGTTTTATGGAGGAGAAAAACCTTGTTTCTATTCTTCCTGGAAGAGCAAGGAAGGAAGATTTGCGATCTAGGAGCTTCGACTTACCGTAGATCGTCGCTCACACGATGTCCGAAAGGAGGAAGGTCATACATTAGAAGATCGAGAGGTATATCGATTCTCTAATCTTTATATGTTACATGTTTGTATTTGTTTTTCAATTATGAGCATGATATAAATCTGTATATGGCTAAATAATACTTGGATCCCAAGCATAAACACAAAAACCGGCGATCCGGACATCGTCTATTCCGCGGCTACTCGTAGAATAGAGGATGGTCGCTTGAACAACTAGTTTGTTCAAGTGACCTCTCTAAACGAATAGCACGACGATGACTTAGTTGTTTAGGCAATCCTTTTTGTTTAGGATTAAATTTTTAATCCGGGGACATCGAAGGGATCGCCATGGATAAGGTACCGAGGTGAAGTGGGAAGCGAAGTTTCCTCTCACGGACTCGATAAGCAAAAACCCTTCAATTGGTATCAGAGCTTCCGGGCAAAACCTTCAGTCATCATGTTGACCTACATGTTAGTCTCTACGCATTAACATTGTCCCTGAATGTTAATACTTGACTAGGAATGATTAAGAGTAGTGTTCTCAATATCATCTCATTATCGATTCAATCAATCAATTGATATAGATAAGAACCTACTACTCAAGGACGTTATTATACTTAGTTATTTGACACCAATACAAGTAAAAATAATAACTATGCCTTTATAAATAGGAATATGATACAATAAAGTCTAGACAACAATCATCACATGATTGACTCTAGGGCTTTCACTAATAGTCTTGGAGGGTATTGGACGTCCTCCATAGCGCTTGGCGAGATACCCTGATTTATGGTCCCTTTTCTTTAAAATAATTTTGCCTAGTATTTTCCAGATGTCTTCTGCTGTCAAAATCATACTCCTTTGCTTATTGGATAAGCTCTAATTCCTTCAGAGCTAAGGCAAGATTGTCAATGGCTTTCTCTTCAATGATGAACATTGCTTTACGTTTCTGATGCTCCGCTGGTGCAAAAATATGTTTTCCTTTTGCGGCAATCAGTGACTCATATTCTGTTAATAAGGGATATATTGTGGATGTCATCCCATATTTGTCTTCTACTTTAGTGCTGTGTGAGAGGCTTTCTCGCATCATTAAAATTTTTTCTTGTCTTGATGTCGACCTCCCTTCAATAGTCAGGTTGAGTTGTGGACTTCTAGTTTTTGTTAAGGAGTTTAGAAGTCCAGCTAGCTTTTTACTCATCTGCTCACTTAGTTTTTGCTGAACCTGGACCAAAGCTTCTTCTACTGTTTCCAGTATTTGATTCGCCGTGTTGCATGAATCCTGTATCAAAGAAAATGTTTGGGATCGATTGGACGCTAGAGGGGGGGGTGAATAGCGTTGTGCTCGTAAGATGATGGAAATCTTTCGCATTCATCTCTATAAAACTCATTATGCGTAGCAGAATGATAATAATAAAAATAATAACGAAGTAAGACAAACATGAACACACCAATACACAAATATTTAACGTGATTCGGAACCGCACGGTTCCTACTCCACGAATCGGGCTCAAACGAGCCATAGCGATGCCACAAGCACACCACTATGTAATAACTCATTCTCGGAACAATCCGGAGGTGGAGAAACCTCGTACAATGTATACAACAGTAATACAATGAAAATACAATGGAATATAATGCAATACAAGTAAAGAAAACACTTTACTAATGCTTTGGATTGCTTTCTTTTGGTTGCTTGAAGAATGACCTTGGAGACCCTGATTTGCAGCAACAAATTGCCCCAAGATTGCTCAAGAAACCATGTGCAAAACCCGTCGAGCTCCTTTTATCCTTCCGCACGACCTGGATTTTTGCCTAGCAGTCGATTACCATAAGACACCAGTCGACTGATGTCACTGTTGTCGTGAGACAACGGTTCGATCCACGCTGGGAAAACTTTAACGGATCTTTTGGCAGTCGATTGCCAGCGCCCGTAGCCGACTGCCTAGTTGGCTACGGAGCGTTCTGTGCTCGTAGCCGAACCATCAGTCGATTGCCGTCCATGGCAGTCGAATCGTCGACCCTAACGATCGGCCCAACACATTTTGAAAGATGAGGTTTTAACCCAAGTATGGTCTCCCCATACTTGCTAGACCACCCTTAGCCTAGACTTAAGCTTTCTAGCCACCTCCATCAGCCTTACGCCTCTCAGATCCCTCCAAGTCATCCATGACTTGTTCATCCATCGCGCTAGCCTTCAAGTGCTTCCATCGGCTATTTCATGCTAACGGTGTCTACACCGCCAAGGCACATTGGACTTACGCCGCCAAGACTCCGCTAGGACTTTACGCCGCCAACCATTGAACTTATGCTGCGAAGACTCCACCCTTGGAATTTACGCCATCAATATCAAACCCCTTGGACTTCTCAAATGCCAAGACTCAAGCTTGGACTTTCCCTTGCCAACCCATGTTGGACTTTCCATGCCAAGACCCATGCTTGGACTTCCCTTGTGCCAAGTACTCAAGACTGGACTTTCCATGCCAAGTACCCATGATTTGGACCGTACCTTGTCAAGACCCATGCTTGGACTTTCTCATAATCACATGGTCAACTTTAGTCAACCATCAGAGTCTCCCTCGAGTCAAACTCGAGTCTGGTCAATTATAACCTGGGTCGATTGTATAAACAATCTTCCCAAAATATTAACCGACATCAATGTCAAACAAATATCAAAACATCACTCGAGTCAAACTCGAGTCTGGTCAATCGTGACCTGGGTCGATTGCACCAACAATCTCTCCCTTTTTGATGTTTGACAAAACAAACCTTGAGTTAGGCCCCTAACTCAAATTCCCTTACCAATTTTTCAAATTGGTAATTTTAACTTTCTCCCCCTTTTTGACATACATAAAAAAGGTTATCTCTCCAAGGAGGTCAATGTCTCATGTCCTAATGAGATCTTACAATCTCCCCCTTGATCCAAAAATACCTAGGATGCCTACCATCTTCCTAGTGATAAGTCTCATATCACTCAAGAGAGGCAATCCTATACTCTCTCCCAATTTCCAAATTGGGTTTCTCAAAATCCCATCAATTTTCTCAATTGATGATACTCTCCCAATAACTTCTCCCCTTTCAAGAAGAGAAACTCATCCATCATCCCAATATGGATAACTCCCCCTAAAGGCTTGCTCCCCCTTGACCATTGCACCAACAATGTCCTTGGGAAGTCCCTAAGCCAATAGGAACTCTAAACCATCAAAATTAAGGTTCTAAGTTCAAACATGAACTCTTCCACCCTTAAATTTGATACTTTGACCCAACACCTCTCCAAATCCATATCCAATGGATTTTCATCCTTTCTAATGCTTCCCAAAGCATATCCTAGGGTTATGAGTGATTAGAAACCTTTACCATAGCTGAATATGGGCTAAACAACCTTATTTTTTCCGAAATCAACTTGACAGTCGACTACTTACGATGTCGATCCATTCACTCTATCGATCAGCCATCAGTGTGGCGGTGATCGATAACTAAAATTCTCGAATTTCAACTATCAGAATTGAATTTTAGAAAAGTCATAAGTAATTCTACATATAACGAAAAAAATACGAAATTTGATACGTATATTACTTATAGTCAATATAATGGGTGAAAAATATTTTACCCATAAAATATCGAAATTGATACAAAATCCAAAAATGAAGAAAAACTTCAATGTTTTAGCTCACTTTGTATCAATCTCATCAATGGTGATTGCTATCAAAGGATAGGCTTTACCAAGATTTTCTAAAATGATTTTAAAATATTTTCAAAACCGTATTTTGGATCATATTCCTTGGGCTCTATGTACATGACTTGTACACAAGCTTTCCCAATGATCCACCAATGAAATTAGATGAGTTATAGTCCATTTAGATGCAAAAACTATGCACCTTGAACATAACTCATATCCTTGCATCTCACATATATCTAGGGTGTATAAATACACATACATGTCACTGTAATGTGAGATGTGGGTTTTGTTCTCCCTAATCTAGGGTTTCATGTATTTTTCTAAGGCAACTCTACTTGATTCTCTTATAAATGAGACTCCAAGTCATGCCAAAGTCCTTAACTCAATTTTAATCAAATGCATGAATGATTAAGCAATTAATGATGATATAAATAAGCATATGCTCATAATCATGATGTCATGACATAATATGAAATCTAAAAACACATGACATTTATCCTAAATCCTAAACATGATCATGACATATAAATGATGAAAATAAATATGATGTCATTGTTGGTGCAGTAGGCACCTAAGTCGAACCTGAGTTTTGATTATAGCAAACGATACAAAGTTAAGCTCATGTCGTTATCCCACGAGCTGAATCGAGTGTGCAGAAGATTGCTATAGCTGGAGCTAAAGGCTAGCAACACCCGGATGAAGCCGCGATGGTCGGGCGACACCGGGAGGACTTCGGAGGGAGCTGAAGGAATCAGGTGGAGATCGAAAGCAAGGCTTCAAAGGTAAATGTTGAGGTAAGCTCGTGTGAGTGAGTGTAAGTAAGGTCGAGTCCTCCATACGGGGACATCCTTAGGCGACGATCCGACCAAGACTTCCTATGGAAGGTCTATGTTGAGATCGGATGGCAAGTGGCCGTCGAATTCACTTATATTTCGAGCTAACTCTTTATTACAGTCGAAAAGTCTAAAAATCAGTTTAACCGACCAAAAATCAATTCAACTGCTAAGCCATCAGTTCAACCGGCCAAGGATCAGTTCAACTGCTGAGCCATCAGTTCAACCGATGGTCAAAAATCAGCCTCGAGGAGTCAAGCTTTATCACCATTTTTCAAGGAGTTTTGTGCCCAATTCCTATTGGTTGAAGACCCATTTGATGAAGGGCTTAAAGGCTATAAAAGGAGGTCCTAACCTAGGGTTTCTTCATCAATTCTAAGCCTCCAAAAGCCTCCGCAAAGCTACAACTTCTCCGACAACGAAGTGCTTCTTCTTCGACGTGTAAGTTTTTTTGTTTTCATTTTATTACGTCGGTTAGAGTTTCATTTCAGTTTAGTACTTTCATTTTCGGAGCTTTTATCGTAACGAGGAGAGGGGGAGTGTCCCTCTACCTCAAGCTTTGTGCTTTACTTGTATCGATTAAACTCCTACCTCTAAAGGGGAGGAGTTCTTTAGTGTTTTGCCGCGTGCGTGGTCGAGGACCGCTAGGGCCTTGGAGTAGTAGCCGAAGGCTACGAACCAAGTAAAACTCCTTTGTCTCTTTTTACTTTACATTTACATTTCCGCTGCAATTAATTATCTCTCGAGTTTTAACGAACGAAAAGAAAAGAAAAAGGTTTTATCGCTATTCACCCCCCCTCTAGCGATCCACTTCGATCCAACAATTGGTATCAGAGCCGGGGGTTGCTAAGATTTGGTGAAACCACCAATCTAGCCATTTTACAGATTTTTTTCTTTTTAATTCTGTTTATTTCAGATTTATTTCGCTTTGTTATTTTTTCTCCCGCACTACTAATCTAAGACGCGAGTCTTGGTACTTTTTTTTTTGTGTTTTTGTCGTTGCTAGTTTCTTCGTCTTCGTCTCCTTGTGTCTTTTGTTCTAATGGCCCATCTCGAGGGTTTTAGCACCGTCCGACCTCCGTTTTACAACGTAGATGACTTCCGTTATTGGAAGGGTCGGATGGAATGCTTTCTCAAAACCCAAATCGAGATGTGGATCATAATCCAAACGGGTTTCACACTTCCGACTAATGAAGTGGGTGACTCCTTGGATTATGATCAATGGACCATTGCAACAAAACGACAAGTCGAAGCCGACGCCAAGGCAACACAAATCCTCCAATGCGGCTTATCCAAGGAAGAGCTAAATCGTGTCGGCCCCTTCATAAGCGCAAAGGACCTTTGGACAAAACTAGTGGAGCTACACGAAGGGACCGATGAAGCCAAGGTATGTAAGCGTGATCTTCTATTTAATAAACTATATAACCTAAAAATGCAGGAACACGAGTCCGCGACACAACTTCACGCCCGAGTCCAGGACATAGTCAACAACCTACACGCAATCGGGCAAAAGGTCGAAAACCGCGATCTTATAAGGTATGTCCCAAACTCCTTTCCAAGGAATACCTTGTGGGCATCCATGGTCGATGCCTACAAGGTCTCCAAGGATCTTTCTAAACTTAGATTAGATGAACTTTTTTCTGATTTTGAACTTCATGAGCAGTCTAATTCGGAACCCGAGAAAGGTATAGCTTTATTTGCAGGTTCAAAGAAGAAAACCGCTAGCAAGCCACCTCCGAAGGAAGAAGAGGATGAGTCGGATTCGGAGGTCGACTCGGAAATGGAAGCCGAACTAGTCAACCTAGTTCGGAGGATAGTCAAGGGCCGAAAACGAGCCGTCACTCGACCCAACGAAGGTAAGCCTAAAAGTTCAAACATAAGATGTTATGAATGCAACAGGTTTGGACACATTAAGTTCGAATGCCCAAAACTCAAGAGCAAGGCACCAAAATACAAAAAGGCACTCAACGCTACTTGGGAAGAAGCTTCCGAGGAAGAAGACAATGATCGAGTCCTTATGGCTAAACCGGTGGAATCGGAGACGGAGTCGGAACTGGAACTTGAATCGAAAACCGAAGATGAGTCGGACTGCGAAGCACTATTCAAGACGAGCCACGGATACGCATCCGGTTCAAAAGATAAACTCAAGGTAAGTCGCTCTCTTATTACCACACTTTATAGTGCAATTAAGTTTTTAAATAGAAAGTTAGCTATGGTTGAGGAAGTTAAACTCCTCAAACACGAGGTCTCCCTAACCTCTTCGACTAGTCGAGTTCAAGAGAAGGACTTAACTCGGGTTGAAAAACTCGAAGTTGAGAACTCACTCTTGAAAAGTCAAGTCGAAGATCTTAGGAATACGTTGGAAAGGTTTACTTTGGGATCCAAAGGACTTGACCTCCTACTTGGATCACAAAGGGCCGTGTACAACAAGGCCGGGCTAGGGTTTAGCTCAAACACGACCAATAAGTCGTATATGTCAATCGTAAGTAGACATAAAAAACGTGTCCAAGCATGGGTCCCTAAGACCATCTTAATTTCAAACTTAGGATCAAACCAGTACTGGGTTCCCAAGGACCAAATCCACTATGTGGAGAGACCGAATCGATTCAACGGTCCAGGGGGAGCTAGTACGAAATTTGTTTTTGTTTTAACTTAGAAATTGCATGCTTAGGTTTTTATTTTTCTTTTTAGAATGGTTAGATAGGACTATAACTCGTCATTACTTGATAACATAGTACCAAGATGCGGTGAGATGATAGTACGCTAGGAAAGCGGAGTCTTGTGTATTCGGGCTAGATAAGGCGTATCTAGTTCGGTGCACTTGACCGAGCGGAACTAGCTGAAGCTACCTCGCCGTATCCTAGACTAGTTAGACCAGGAAGTGGTCTTAGGTGAGTCAAGTCTCTATTTTCTTGAAAATGGATTTGTCTAAGGAAGTGGTCGTTGTTCCGATCAAAGAAGGCCTCTGTGCCTCGCCACGACCTGGAAGCCATGATCTTGAAAAGGTGACTTGATGAGCCTAAGGTCAAATCCGAATCTAACGCAAGGTTGACAAGTGTTTAAGTCATTAAATTTAATTCAACTAAAATTGGAAGTCATCTCACAAGAACATATAAGATTAACATGTTTGATCATGTAGACATGGGTGAGATGATTTAGGTTAATAATTTTCAACCAATTTTTAATAAATCCAATATCCGATCCAACTACCTTGCGTGTAGGATCAATGGATGTTGGACAGTGGTTGCTCCCGACACATGACCGGGGATCAACTCAAGTTTTCGAAGCTTCGATTCAAACGATAAGGATCGGTAGCCTTCGGAAATAACGGCAAGCTCAAAATCATCGGATCAGGTGATATTGAGCTTAACTCAAATTTTGTCATTCAAAACGTTTTATTAGTAGAAAATTTTCAATATAATCTTCTCAGTGTAAGCCAATTGTGTGATAATAACTATAAGGTCATATTTCTAGAAAACGAATGCGTAATTAATACAAACAAAACCTCTAAAACAATTCTTAAGGGAACTAGAAATAACAACATTTACACTATTAACTTAACTAACTCCTCAACTAAGTGTCTTATGACACGGCAAGAGGAATCATGGTTGTGACACCAACGACTCGGTCACTCACACCCAAGACTCATCCACAAGATGAGTCAGAGTGACTTAGTTAGAGGTTTGCCTAACCTCAATAACTTGGATAATAAAATATATAATGCTTGTCAACAAGGTAAACAATCTAGGACACAACATCAACTAACTAGTCAAGAACGAACCAAAAGTGTGCTTGAGCTCCTACACATGGATCTATTTGATCCACACGGAGCTAAGTCACTTAACGGAAGTAAATTCTGCTTAGTCATAATTGATGACTATTCTAGATTTACTTGGGTTAGGTTCATCAAACACAAAAGTGATACCCTAGATCAATTAATCAATCTATTTAAATTAATAGAAAATCAATAAAGCATTAAAATTAAAAGACTTAGGACTGATCATGGTGGTGAATTCGAAAACCATAGGTTTACAGAATTCTGTAACCTAAATGGATACCACCATGAGTTCTCTTGCCCTAGAACTCCACAACAAAATGGCCTAGTAGAACGCAAAAATAGAACCCTACAAGAAGCCGCTAGGACAATGCTTAATGAGTATAACCTACCCGATAGGTTTTGGGCCGAAGCCGTGAATACGACATGCTATGTCCGAAATAGAATCCTTATGGTAAAGAGGCACCTTAAGACCTCATACGAGATTTATCACGATAAAATACCTAACATCAAGTACTTTAGGGTATTTGGGTGTAAGGTACATATCCTAAACACTAAGGATTACCTAGGGAAATTTACATCCAAAACCACGACCGGAATCTTTCTAGGATACTCGACTACAAGCAGAGCTTATAGAGTATATAACCACGACACCCTTAGAGTCGAGGAGACTATCAATGTAGTATTTGATGAAGGACACAAACCTACAAAACCCTCGGCAACCCCAATTAGCGAACATACTCATACTAGACCTAACTCTGATCCGGAGATCAGGTCTAGTGTTAATCCTAACCTAAGTCAACTAAGTCACTCTATCGACCAAGTGATAGATGACTCCAACCAAACTAGAACTCAAATGAGTCATCCTATGGATCAAGTTGTAGACTCAAACCCAAATCCAACTAGGACTCAAACGAATCATCCTATCGACCAAGTGATAGGTGATCCAAGTCTAGGAGTTCAAACTAGAGCCTCATACAGAAACCTTAGTCAAATATCTTTGATTTCTAAAATTGAACCCAAAACTATTGACCAAGCTCTTCTTGATCCCGATTGGATTATTGCAATGCAAGAAGAGTTGACTCAATTCACTAGGAACGAAGTATGAGAATTAGTACCACCACCTAAAGATAAAACAATCATTGGAACAAGGTGGGTGTTTAGAAATAAAATTGATGATAAAGGTGAAGTAGTTAGAAATAAAGCTAGACTAGTTGCTAAAGGGTTTAGTCAAGTCGAAGGTTTAGATTACGACGAGACCTATGCCCCAGTAGCTAGATTAGAGTCCATTCGAATGCTATTAGCATATGCAGCACATCGAGGATTTAAGTTGTTTCAAATGGATGTGAAATCTGCATTCTTAAATGGATACATTAAAGAAGAAGTTTATGTTAGTCAACCCCCCAGTTTCGAAAGTTTAGACAAACCCGATCATGTCCTTGTTAGTTAAAGCCCTAGAACCAATCATGTGATGGTTGAATAGGGAACATTTTGTATCATATTCTATAAAGGCAAAGGATTGGTTATTATATTTACATCTTGCTTGTGCCAGCTAATTTAAATATAATAATGCCCTAGAAAAGTAGGTTCTTATCTACAGCACATCAATTGATTGTAACTGATTATGAGAGGTCAGAGAGAACACTTTCCTAAATGTTCTAGTCCAGTATTAATATGCAAGGGCAATATTAATACATAAAGACTAGCATGTAGGTCAATTGATGACTTGATCTCACAAGTCATGGATATATGATATCAAGTTGACACATGGGTATATATCGAGAATATATACCGAATCAATTCGCCATGAGAAAGTTTCATGGATCGTTATATGAGTGTCATAAACTTTCTCATGTGACTATTGGTATGAATAGTCCTTAGACCTGAAGTCACTATGGTTCCCTACATAAGGAGTTATGTACTTTGGTATCGTCAAACGTCACCCGTAATGTGGTGGACCATAAAGGCGACATCGGGTATGTAACAAATTATGCGGAGGGATGTGAGTGATGTAGATGGGATCTATCCCTTCCATATGACGGGAGTGATATCGGTGGGTTCTTGATTGAGTAGAACTACTAAAACGCATGGCCATGCTCGAATGAGTCAATATGAGATATTGAGCTCATTTGTTTGAGTTAGTTTACTCAGGGATCAAGAAACACATAGATTGATCGAGGATGACACGGTCTATGCCTCATTGATCAATCTGATATCAAGGATAGAAGGACACGGTCATATATTATAGTAGTCACTGAATGCCTCTGCAGAGGGCCAACACTGGCGTGGAGCAATACGTAACCGAACGAAGCTAGATGCCGCTCATTGCTTGTGTATCTAAAAGAGTTTAGATCCACTGCCAACGTTATGAGAGCCTATAGGGTCACACACAAAGAGCATGATAATTAGAGGAATTAAAGTATTCTAGTTTGACTAGAATAATATGGGAATAAGCTTAAGTACAAAATGGTTTTTGGACTTTAAGCTTAATGAGAATTTTAGCTAATTGATTTAATGAGATTAATTCAATATGTTACCTTATTGATTTAATAAGATTAATTCAATATGATAACATAAGCTTAATTGAATTAATAAGATTAATTCAACATGCATGAAAGCCACATAAGAATGCCACATAAGCATGCCACCTAAGCATCCACCTAAGCATCCACCTAAGCTAGATGAGGTGGAAGAAGACAAATTGGTTTTTGTCTCCTTAAGTGGCCGGCCAAACAAGGATATGTCTCAATGCAATGGATTGCATTGAATGTGTGGAGGTGAAAGGGTTTTTCCAACCCTATAAAAGACACCCTAAGTGGCCGGCCAAAGGGAGATTGGCTTTAGTTGTTGGTGGAAGCTTTGGTTGTGTTAGTGGTGAGAGAGCTTGGTGGAAGCTTTGGTTGTGTGGGTTTGTGAGTGTAGGCTAGCAAGAAGAGGAGTCTTCTTCTTCCTTTCTCCTTTTCCCTCTCTACCTCTCCTTTAGGGACTTCTCTAGCAAGAAGTAAAGGAGAGCTCTTCTAGTTTTCCTTTTGTGAGACAAGAGCGTGCTCGTGTGGATACGTATAGAGGCACGGACACTTGAACGTGCTAAAGATCCAACAAACCGAAAGGAAAAGCGGGATTAACAAGGGCACGCAACAAAGGTAATCCTCTCCTATAAGATAGGTTTGGTTTAGAGAAATTTATTTTATACGAGTTTGCTTTCGCATGGATCACTTGGAAGGGATCCTATTTTCCGTTGCGCATATGCCATTTGGCATAAAGAATTCCCAACAGTCCTTAGGTTAAAGAAAGCTCTTTATGGACTTAAACAAGCTCCTTGAGCTTGGTACGAGAGACTTTCGATTTATCTTAAGTCCAAAGGCTTTAACCAAGGTGTAGTTGACCCAACCCTTTTCGTAAAAACCTTAGGTAAAGACATATTCATAGCCCAAATCTACGTAGATGATATTATTTTCGAAACCACCAACTCAATCCTACTAAATGAGTTCATTTCACTTATGGAAAGTGTATTTGAAATGAATTTAGTAGGTGAGTTAAGTTTCTTTTTAGGTCTACAAATTAAACAAACTAAAGATGGAATATATCTACATCAACGTAAATATACTAGGGAATTAATTAAACACTTTGGAATGCAAGACGCTAAAATTATTAATACCCCAATGGCAACTAATGTGAATATAGAAGAATATGTAATCGGAAATTCAATTGATTTAAAATACTATAGGAGCATAATAGGGAGTCTCCTTTACTTAACTGCAAGCCGACCTGATATCTTATTTGCAGTAAGTATGTGCGCAAGGTTTCAAACCTGTGCCAAGGAGTCTCACCTAACTCTAGTCAAGCGTATCCTTAGATATCTAAAGGGTACAATTAATGTCGGTATTTGGTATCCTAGATCTACCGAGTTCGAACTAACCGGCTACTCCGATTTGGACTATGCCGGTAGTAAGCTCGATAGAAAGAGTACGAGTGGTTGTTGTCAACTTCTCGGCTCGAGTCTAGTGAGTTGGTGCAGTAGGAAGCAACACTGTGTTGCTTTATCTACCACCGAAGCCGAATACATCACGATGGGTGAGTGTGTCACGCAGCTTGTTTGGATGAAGCACACTCTCTGCGACTTTAAGTTAGACTTTACGAATACTAAACTTCACGTAGATAACATTAGTTCAATTAATCTTACAAAGAATCTGATATGTCACTCTAGGACCAAACATATAGAGGTCAAACACCATTTCATTCGAGAACATGTGGCCAACGGAGCCATTCAACTCGAATACGTCGAATCAAAGTCTAACTTAGCATACCTATTTACTAAACCCCTACCTGAAGCCGAATTTAGTCTATTAAGACGAAAATTGGGCATGTGCGTAGTAGAATAGGAACTTGCAAATTATATTTTCTTACTACTATTTCTTAACTTTCATTTTTTATGGAACTAGTATAGGACATACCTTAGATATCATGCACCTATAGATTTAAGGAGCCAATACATCTCACAACACATAGGACTAATGTGTTTGTGTACTTAGCCACGTAGATGGGCGTGAGATGTTAGGACCTTACTCCTGGTTCCAGATGTAGAGCTAGTGCATCGCTATGAACCACGGAGTATAATCATACATACTAACCGACTCTGACCAGGACTGGTTGATCTTTCATATCAATCAAGCCAAATATGAGTCGAACATCTTATAGATGAACTTATTTTCAGTATATTATTTTCAAAATAATGTGGAACATGCTTGGACTTTAAATTTAACACTTATTTTTGTTTTCCACACACACTCACTCTTTTCGATATATGGCAAAAGGGGGAGAAAAAGGCCAAAGTTAAGGGGTCAAAATTTTTTTTGATAACTTAACTCTTACTTTATATTTAAACCAAAAGTTAACTTTAAGTTTTGAAAACTTATTAAAGGCCAAGTTAAGAGAATTCTTAACTTAAACTTATTTGTGGCGTCAACGTTTTACTTATTTTTTATTATGCCCTTAATATTTTACTTAAGGGGGAGAAAGGGCCAAGTTAAGAAGAACTCTTAACTTAAACGTTTTTACTAAGGCCAACTTTAAGTAATGTTAATTACTTAAAGAAACCCTCAAAGGGGAGGATTAAGGTTTTTCTTCAAGACTCACCCTCGGTCAAGGGGGAGGTTTCCTCAAGGGGGAGTACTTGAAGAAAATCCTTACTACTCCAACTTAATCTTCTTTATTTCTTGTTTCTAATGCACATTATTCTTCATGCTTGCTATTTACTTAACTTTGTATGTGGGTTTGCCATAAATCAAAAAAGGGGAGATTGTTGGTGCAGTAGGCACCTAAGTCGAACCTGAGTTTTGATTATAGTAAATGATACAAAGTTAAGCTCATGTCGTTATCTCACGAGCTGAATCGAGTGTGCAGAAGATTGCTATAGCTGGAGCTAAAGGCTAGCGACACCCGGAGGAAGCCGCGATGGTCGGGCGACACCGGGAGGACTTCGGAGGGAGCCGAAGGAATCAGGTGGAGACCGAAAGCAAGGCTTCAAAGGTAAATATTGAGGTAAGCTCGTGTGAGTGAGCATAAGTAAGGTCGAGTCCTCCATACGGGAACATCCTTAGGCGACGATCCGACCAAGACTTCCCATGGAAGGTCTATGTTGAGATCGGATGACAAGTGGCCGTCGAATTCACTTATATTTCGAGCTAACTCTTTATTACAGTCAAAAAGTCTAAAAATCAGTTCAACCAGCCAAAAATCAGTTCAACTGCTAAGCCATCAGTTCAACCGGCCAAGGATCAGTTCACGAGCCATCGCCAAGAAATCATGGTCAAAAATCAGCCTCGAGGAGTCAAGCTTTATCACCATTTTTCAAGGAGTTTTGCGCCCAATTCCTATTGGTTGAAGACCCATTTGATGAGGGGCTTAAAGGCTATAAAAGGAGGTCCTAACCTAGGGTTTCTTCATCAATTCTAAGCCTCCAAAAGCCTCCACAAAGCTACAACTTCTCCGACAACGAAGTGCTTCTTCTCCGACGTCTAGGTTTATTTGTTTTCATTTTATTACGTCGGTTAGAGTTTTATTTTAGTTTAGTACTTTCATTTTCGGAGCTTTTATCGTAACGAGGAGAGGGGGAGTGTCCCTCTACCTCAAGCTTTGTGCTTTACTTGTATCGATTAAACTCCTACCTCTAAAGGGGAGGAGTTCTTTAGTGTTTTTGCCCTCCGTACGTGGTCGAGGACCGCTAGGGCCTTGGAGTAGTAGCCGAATGCTACAAACCAAGTAAAACTCCTTTGTCTCTTTTTACTTTACATTTACATTTCCGCTGCAATTAATTATCTCTCGAGTTTTAATGAACGAAAAGAAAAGAAAAAGGTTTTATCGCTATTCACCCCCCCTCTAGCGATCCGCTTCGATCCAACAGTCATGGCATGTCATATGACAATCAAGGCATGACAAATAAAAAGTATAGGTATAATAATACCAAAATTTTAATATTAGTTGCCATTTGATATGATTAAGTATATTTTGCCATATTACTACTAATCTCCCTAGTGTGCCAAAAACCCAACATGACACACTAACCTCTAAACCTAAATAGTGCCAATTTGATCAATTTATCAAACTTCTCAAATAATATTGGCACATCCTAAAATCTTTTAGGATTAAAGCTCAAATGTATTTTCAAGGTGACCATAACCTTGAAAATGACCTAAAATTCCACCTTTATCATGGTTGAGTTAACTATCCATCCAATCAAGGTTGACACACCCTAAACCCACCTAGCGTGAATCAATCACGCTCTTAGGAACCCAAAATCTATTTGAGCTCCTAGGGTTAATTAGGTATTCCTTAGGGATAACCTCCCTAGATACCTTCCTAATAACCCTCCTATGCTTATTAGCCTTGGTCATTGTGGTCTTACCTAGGTTGACTCTAGAGGTAACTCCCCTTGCAACCTTCTTAGTGGCCACCCTAGATTCCCTAGATTTCCTAGAAACCCTAGCCACTAGGCACAAACTTTGGTTACTCTTAGGGATAACTTTCCTAGTAACCTTAGTCTTCCTAGACCTAGATTGTGTTCCATAATCTAATGGAACATTATGATAAGTCATCTTAGGCTTAGGTTTGTGACCCAAACTCTTCTTGCCCTTAATTGACTTTTGTTTCTTGGGTCCTAGATGTTGACTTTGAGATATTGACCCTTGACTTTGACCATTAGACCCTTGCATTTGATTTTGCATAATCTTGAGGGTCTTTTCTAATTTCTCAAGCCTGGATCTCAAGGCTTGGTTCTCTAATTCTAATTGCCCAATTTTAGAATTTTGATTTAATCCTTGGGCATGGTTCTTCCTAGGCATATGCCTAGTCCATTTGGAATTAAAACCTAGGTGATCTTGCACCTTTCTAATTGTCTCCCTAGGTAAAATTGGTCTAGTGTTATTTGACCTAGGTTTGTCCTTAGATAAATTATTTTTAGGGACATTAGTCCCAAATTTCTCTTTATTTTCAAAATAAAAGTTCTTAGCTCCTAAACAAATGTACTTGTTCCTATTAGCATGCTTTTCATAAATTGCAAGAGATTAAAATTCCTAGCATGCTTTTTAACATTTAAATTAGGAGCATTATTTAGATATACCTTAGGGTTTGCCTTAGAGGCTCCCCCTACTTGTGATGCTCCATTTTGCCTCTTTCTTTCCCCCTTCGGGCATTGATTTCGGTAATGTCCCGGTTGTTGGCACTTGAAGCAAATGATATGCTCTTTGCTTCTTCTAGTGGGGGCACCGACATCTTTTGATCTTTCTTGAGGTTTTGGTGCCGGAGGAGTCTTTTTGACTTTCTTTGGGCACTTACTCTTATAATGCCCAAATTTCCTACACTCTAAACACATAATATTATTTTTATTTTGAATTACCGTGTTTGAGTTACCTAGGGTGGAGGTGAGGTTCTCTTTAGCTTGCTCTACCTCTCTACCGGATGTAGATGATTCTTCTTGTTGCTCCGGTGTTGAGGATGCTCTAGTCTCCTCCCCCTCAATCCTTGAGGTGGAGGTCTCCTCCAATTCTTCCTCTTCCTCTTCCTCCTTGGATGTTGATGGTCTCTCAACCTCCAAGTCCTTACTTCCTTGTGAGAATAATGTGTTTGTCTCTTCGGTCCCTTCCTCTTGGACCGGTGATGGACTTTCATGGAGTTTTACCACTTGACTCTATAGCTCCTTGGCATCTACATAATTTCCTAACATGCACAAGATATTGTTAGGTATTAAATCGATTAAAAACTTCAATACCTTATCATTTTTCTCGAAGGCTTGGGCTTGCTCTTCGGTCCATCTCTTTTTCTTGAGGAACCCTCCCTTTGGTCCTATTGGATAGCTATATCCCTCCATTAAAATTGACCATTCTTCGAAGTCCCTCATCATTAGGAAGTCTTTGATCCTTGCCTTCCATTGTCTAAACCCTTCTTGTCCATAGAAGGTATAAGGGATAGGTGTGTTGATATCCCATCCGAGTTGCTCTTGAACTTCCATCTTCCCTCTAGCTTCTTTAGCTCTTGGCGGTTAGTCCGTAGAAGAGCCCCGGGCTCTGATACCACTTGTTGGGGATCGATTGGACGCTAGAGGGGGGGGGTGAATAGCTTTGTGCTCGTAAGATGATAGAAATCTTTTGCGTTCGTCTCTACAAAACTCATTATGCGTAGCGGAATGATAATAATAAAAATAATAACGAAGTAAGACAAACACGAACACACCAATACACAAATATTTAACGTGGTTCGGAACCGCACGGTTCCTACTCGACGGATCGGGCTCAAACGAGCCCTAGCAATGCCACAAGCACACCACTATGTAATAACTCCTTCTCGGAATAATCCAGAGGTGGAGAAATCTTATACAATGTATACAATAGTAATACAATGAAAATAATAGCAAATACAATGGAATATAATGCAATACAAGTAAAGAAAATACTTTACAAATGCTTTGAATTGCTTGCTTTTGATTGCTTGAAGAATGACCTTGGAGATCCAGATTTGCAGCAACAAATCGTCCCAAGAATGCTCAAGAAACCTGTGCAAAAACCCTCCCGTCGAGCTCCTTTTATCCTTCCGTGCGACCTGGATATCCACCTATCAGTTGACTGCCATAAGGCACCAATCGACTGATGCCACTGTTGTCGTGAGACAACGGTTCGATCCACACTGGAAAAACTCTAACGGATCTCTTGGCAGTCGACTGCCAACATTGGAAGTCGACTGATTCGATCCATGCTGGAAAAACTCTAATGGATCTCTTGGCAGTCGACTGCTACCAATGGGCAGTTGACTGCCAGCACATTTTCAGCCGCAAGCCGGCAGTCGAACTCAAGTCGACTCACGACAGTCGAACCAGCCATAATGCCAGTCGACTGCCAACCTCAAAGATGAGGTTTTAACCCAAGTATGGTGTCCCCATACTTGCTAGACCACCCTTAGCCTAGACCTAAGCCTTCTAGCCACCTCCATCAGCCTTACGCCTCTCGAATCCCTCTAAGTCATCCATGACTTATTCATCCATCGCGCTAGCCTTCAGGTGCTTCCATCGGCTATGTCATGCTAACGGTGTCTACACCGCCAAGGCAAATTGGAATTACACCGCCAAGACTCCGCTTGGACTTTAAGCCGATAACCATTGGACTTATGCTGCTAAGACTCCACCCTTGGACTTTACACCGTCAATATCAAACCCCTTGGACTTCTCAAATGCCAAGACTCAAGCTTGGACTTTCCCTTACCAACTCATGTTGGACTTTCCATGCCAAGACCCATGCTTGGACTTCTCTTGTGCCAAGTACTCAAGACTTGGACTTTCCATGCCAAGTACCCATGACTTGTACCTTACCTTGCCAAGACCCATGCTAGGACATTCCCATAATCACATGGTCAACCTTAGTCAACCATCAAAGTCTCCATCGAGCCAAATACGAGTCTAGTCAATTATAACCTGGGTCGATTGTATAAACAATCTCCCCAAAATATTAACTCACATCAATGTCAAACATACTATGTCAAACCACTTTGTCAAACATCAAAACATCACTCGAGTCAAACACGAGTCTGGTCAATCGTGACATGGGCCGATTGCACCAACAGAAAACACAAGTCTAGATAAAGTGTCAGCAAGTAAATTGTGTCTGCCGTCAATGTGCTGAAAATGGACTGGGATTCCCATCCCAGTAATGAAATCTGTAAAATTTATCCAACGAACTCTAGATGGCTTGTTCGGGGTTGTTTTGTTGCAAAAGCTTATAATAGCCTGGCAATCTGTACGAATAGTTAACTCAGTTTTATCCAGATAATAGATCTTAAAACTGCTGAGGCTATTCATAACTGCATGAATTTCTGCATCAATTGTAGATTTGATTGGATTAAACCTTCCACTTGCATATGCATAACTTTTCTCTTCAGTTTTGGGGTCATACTGTTGTAGTTTCCATTTGCAAATTCCTCCCTAGCCTTCCATACAACCATCTGTTTCTATTATTATATAACAATCTTCAGGTGGTACATTTAAATCTGGTAGTTCTTTTACCATCTCTTTGATCTTTTCAACAATTTTCCAATCTTGTTTATTCATTGCTTTTTCCCCTGTAGGACTAGTTTTGGAGTATAAAGGGCCTAATAATTTACCAAGATTTGGAATATAACTTCGAGAACAGTTGAGCAACCCTAACCATGAACGAAGTCCCTTGGTTGTCATCAATTCTTATTTCTTGAAGTTTGCTATCTTCTTCATAATGTGGGGCTGAAGCTTTATATGTTTGTTTCCAATGGTGGCTCCCAGAAAATCAATTGTTTTGGTGGCTATTTTCATCTTTATTGGGCTGAGAATAAGCCCATTGTCTATACAAATTTGCATCATCTTTTCAAGATGTTTCGCATGCTCCTGTTCATTCTTAAAAAATACCAGAATATCATCAATATATACTGCAATAAAGTGTTCAGTACCTTTAAAGCATACATCCATTTTTCTCTGAAAATTTGCTGGAGCATTTTTGAGGCCAAAAGGCATGACCAACCATTCATATAACCCATCAGGGACCCAGAAGGCCATCCATTCTATAGAATTAGGATGCATAGCCACTTGGTGAAAACCACTCTTTAAATTAAACTTTGAATATACAATGCTGGTTCCCACCCTTATTTCTATCCCAATACTTCATTGGATTTTCCCCAACAATGCCTGTCTTTGTCAGTTTATCAGCTAAATCATGAAAGTTTTCTTGAAAACTTGAATTACTTATCTGGCTTGTTGAAATAATTTCCTTGATAGAATAATATTCTTCTTCTTCAAGGTCTAATTCTTCAAAAGTTGCAACCACAGGAGTTTCCTATTGAGTTTTTACAGTTGTAATATTTTTGTAGAAAGTAACTTCATTACCTTCTATACGAATTCCCCCATAGGTTGATCTTATGAAATTACAACCCAATATCATCTGAATCCCTCCTCCTATCTTCATGGAAAAAGCATAAGTATAAGGTATTCTGTAGGTATGCTCTCCTATCTTCATATATCCTCCTTTTAACTTCTTGTCAGTAGTTGTCTGAGAATTGATACCACTGAAGTTTACCACAAAGGTATTTGGCTCTATTGCTTCCGTTGGTATAGATGCTATATCAATACAACAAGTAGTTGCCCGTGTATCTAATATTGCATTAACATTGAAAAGGGGAATATCAGGAATTTTTATTTCAACCATCATGTTATATAGTCTATTAGTAAATACTCTAGGTTTTTCTGTAATTGAAGCAGTCAATTCCTTTTGATTACCTACATCAATAAAAACTGCTGTTACCTCTTCTGTTACTTCTTTAGGTTCGGGTTGCAACATTTCTTTGATTTGTTTTGCTAAATCTTTTGCTTCAAGTTCAAACTGGTCCTTTTGAAGTTGAAGTTCTTCCAACTTAACATCCCTTTCCATTCTTATTGCCTAGATTTCTCTTTGAAGTTTTTCTCTTTCTTCATCCTTTTTCTCCTGTATTTCAATCTTTTACCTCTGATGCTTCTCTCTTGTATATTCAAGTTCAGACTTTAATCTTTTAATTTCTTCCTCACACCAAACAATATAATGCTGCTGTTCCTGTATCAAGGATCTTGTGTTAAAATAAGCAGGTTCAATTTTTTCAACAGGTACCTTGGTGTCGAAGTAAAGAGGTCGACATTGTCCACAAGAGATTATGTTGCATTCTAGGCAATAAATCCTCCATCTTCTCTTTGCCTCGCAACCACATGTGTGACACTTCAGGATTTGTTGTTCTATTTCACTATTGTACTTCCATTTATGCTGGCAATTATATTGTTTTTCTGATACTCTAATCAGGCATCTGTATCCTTCAGGTTTCCCTATCCAGTAAGTTCTGTCTTCTTCCCTGAAAACATTAATATATTCATGTAAAGTATAAATACCTTGAAAATCCATAACTTCCTCATTTTCAGATAGACTATATATCGCATCACTCTGAGGATCTCCTTCTTGAACAAACATAATATCAAAGTCATCAGGTAAATCCAGACCTCCAAACATGGCAACCCTTTTGATATTTCTTTTGTCTTTTGGGCAATCTCGGGCAAAATGACCTTCTTCTCCACATAGAAAACATTTACACTTTTTGTTTCTTAGAAGGTGCTTTCTCTTTTCTACTCTAGCATATGTATTATGTGGCTTGCCTTTGTATGTTGTTGATCTTCTGGCACCCATCCTTTTCTTTTCTGTATAATAACCAGGAATAGGGATTTCTTTACAAAAAGATAAGTCCTTGAGCGATCTACTAAATGCTGCCTCTTTGCATCTTTCTTCCAGGTATTTGTAAGTGAATAGAATTCTTGGGTGAACTCCTACCTGACTTCCACTATATTTAGATTCAAAGGCTTCTTTTACTTTTTTGTCAAGGTCTCCAGGTAATTTAATCCAAAATTTTTCCGATAATTCTGGACTTGTAAATAACCCTCCTGTTTTAGAAGCTAATCATAAATATTCATTCATAAATGGAATTACCTCTCTGATGCTGTTGCAATTTATTCACTCCAAGTTACGATAGGCTTCATCTTGCATAGATGTGGATCCTTGAAAAGGGTCTTCTAGTGTAAACATTCTTCTGATTTGAGATATTATGTTTTGAGTGCCTTCTCTTCCATTAGATGCGTTAATAATTTCTTGGTATTCTTGGGGGTATCCCATTCTCCATTGTATCCATGCTAGCTTTTCTGATTCACCTAGTAAATTTTCAATAAATTATTTTTTTTCTTTTCCGCTTTTAAAAGTCTGCATGGAAACAAGATTTTTAGTAATACTTTCCCATCGCATAAAGATATTATCAAAAAGTCCTAGTTAGGTTGGTAAGACTAGAATTGTCCCTTGCTGCTATTGTGCTGATGGTAAATTCCATCTTCCTGAATAGTCTTTGGGTTTAAAACTCATTTTTCCTCTTGATGGTATTTCAAATTCTGGTCTTTGTACAGGTGATGCTGATGCTGTTGCAGGTGGATATCCGACTGGTCCCATTGTTGTGTCTTGAGGGGGCCTAAAATTGGATATCGCAGAGTATGAAGAAGCCAATAACTCACTTAGGCTTTGTATTTGTGGGTACTCCATATCCCTTACTTCTTCAGTGCGTCCTGTAGCTATTACTTCCTCTTCCTGAAATATATGAGGGAAATCTTGTTGTAATTCAATTGGAATTGAAAGAGCATCATCTTCTTCATCATCTTTTTGTTTTGCTTCTCCACCACGATCGTTGCGACTATCTGATAAATATTGGAGGTAATTTGGATAAGAATCTTCATCATCTGAGAGAAATAATATAGATTCTTCCACGAACTCCTTTAATTCTTTAATGCTTTTGCCTTTGAACTGTTGATGTTGTTAAGGAGTATAATGCTCAGGGTATTTGTCTGCCAAATCTGGGAAATAGGGTGGCATGTTGATGGTGCTATATCATACTAAAGCATCATTATCTTTATCCGTTCTGTCTTCTAGATTGATAAACGTCCATGCTTTAGCCTGTGCTTTTTTAAGCTCCAAATCTTGTAATTGTTGTTCAAGTGTTGCAATATAATTTTTTTTCTTTTTGTACATCCATTGGTTGAGCAACTGGTTGAGAAGTGGAACCAAATCTATTTGATCCTCGTTCAGTTGAATCAAGACTTTCTACTTGAATAACTTCTGATATTGCCATCTTTTCCAGAATTAATTGTGCAATTGATTCATGCTTCTGCAAGAATATAGGTTCATCAGTCATATTAAATGCAAGTATACCTATTTCTCTTCTATAATCAGGGTGAATTACACCTCCTCCAATAAGAATGCTTTTATAAAATGATGCACTTGATCTAGGAGCAATTCGACCATATGTCTCAGGAGGTGTTTTGAAAGTAATTCTAGTAAATAAATAAGCCCTGCTCCATGCCTGAATGTCCTGACTTCTAGAGAGAAATAAATCAGAACCGGCTGCCTGATCAGTTCCTCTTTTTGGAAGTAATGGTTGTCCTAATTCTTTTGAAATAAATTTCACCAGTAAAGGTTCGTCTTCAATTAGTACTACTAGAGTATGTTGCTGTAGTTCTTCTTCATCACTTTGTATCTCATCATCTCTTGAGTTATACTTTATTGCTGATGAGGTTGATGCTTCCTGATAATTTGTAAATTTTAACATAACACTTCCATCCAGTGAATTTCTTGTATTTACCTCTGTTGGCTGCATTGGTATATTAATATCTGATGCCTGATTATCCAGTTTTGTCCCATCACATCTCTAGTATTGTATCCTCTTCCTGCTAATGCTCGTACACCATGGCTTGCTAAATAGTCCACCACATTCTGTACTTCATATGCAAATCCAACATTAGGGGTGTTGGATAGTCTTCCGACCATTCCTTTGGTAATTAGAAGATTTGCCTCACCATGTTGCCAATTTTCATAACCCCTTGCTAGAATAGAAATTTGTATATTTATGAAAAAGTCTAAGATTGTTAGCATGGTATCAGGAATAACATATACTAGCTGCGTACCATGTGTTAAATTTATCTCCATGGTAGCAAAAATGGCTTGATCACCCTGCCATCTATTATCTCGAAATACTACTAAAGCTAGAGTACCTTCCTCCTGTCTATGAAAGATTTGAATTCTTACTTGAATTATTCCCATGTGTATTACATCAAGATTTCCCTCATATATTTCAGGAAGAGGAAGTAATAGCTACAGGATGCTACAGGACGCATTGATACCAAAATAGGGCGGAAACGTCTTCTAATGAATAATACAGATAAGAAAAGAGAACTAGAAAGAACACTTTCAGACTGTATTAAAGTCTTAGGAACTTACAATGGACTTTTGAAGACAAACTTCACAAGACAAACTTCACACTTCACACTCTAGAACTTCAAGAAGGCTTGCCGTGTTTCGACTTGTCTTGCAAGAAGAGTGAGGGACATTTTTATAGAAGCGGAAAAGCAAGGACCGAGTACATGTATTCTGCCCCATCACATCCTTGAATCTGCTTTACTATTTCACCAACCGCACTGAGCACTTAAAGGACGGCTTCCCGGGGCTCAGCCCTTTAATAAAGACACTTTTACAAAAGTAAAGGACACTAAATTGGATTTATCGGGATTTTGGGCTCACCACTTGCTTCAACTTTAGTCCTTAACGGTGGTGCCTGTCTAATCTGCCGAAAGATGTCTTGGAGGGTATTGGACGTCCTCAATAGCGCTTGGCGAGATTCCCTGATTTCTGGTCCCTTTTATTTAAAATAATTTTTCCTAGTATTTTACAGATGTCTTCTGTTGTCAAAATCATACTCCTTTGCTTTTTGGATAAGCTCTAATTCCTTCAGAGCTAAGGCAAGTTTGTCAATGTCTTTATCTTCAATGATGAACATTGCTTTACGTTTCTGATGCTCTGCAGGTGCAAAAATATGTTTTCCTGTTGCAGAAATCAGTGACTCATATTCTGTTAATAAGGGATATATTGTGGATGTCATCCCATATTTGTCTTCTACTGTAGTGCTGGGTGAGAGGCTTTCTCACATCATTCAAATTTTTTCTTGTCTTGATGTCGACCTCCCTTCAATAGTCAGGTTGAGTTGTGGACTTCTGGTTTTTGTTAAGGAGTTTAGAAGTTCTGCTAGCTTTTTACTCATCTGCTCACTTGGTTTTTGCTGAACTTGGACCAAAGCTTCTTCTACTGTTTCCAGTATTTGATTCGCCGTGCTGCATGAATCCTGTATCAAAGAAAACACAAGTCTAGATAAAGTGTCAGCAAGTAAATTGTCTCTGCCGTTAATGTGCTGAAAATGGACTGGGATTTTTATCCCAGTAATGAAATCTTTAAAATTTATCCAACAAACTCTTGATGGCTTGTTTTGGGCTGTTTTGTTGCAAAAGCTTATAATAGCCTGTCAATCTGTACGAATAGTTAACTCAGTTTTATACAGATAATAGATCATAAAACTATTGAGGCTATTCATAACCGCATGAATTTCTTCATCAATTGTGGATTTGATTGGATTAAACCTTCCACTTGCATATGCACAGATTTTCTCTTCAGTTTTGGGGACATACTGCTGTAGTTTCCATTTGCAAATTCCTCCCCAGCCTTCTATACAACCATCTGTTTCTATTGTTATATAACAATCTTCAGGTGGTACATTTAAATCTGGCAGTTCTTTTACCATCTCTTTGATCTTTTCAACAATTTTCCAATCTTGTTTATTCATTGATTTTTCCCCTGTAAGACTAGTTTTGGAGTATAAAGGGCCTAATAATTTACCAAGATTTGGAATATAACTTAGAGAATAGTTGAGCAACCCTAACCATGAACGAAGTCCCTTGGTTGTCATCAATTCTTCTTTCTTAAAGTCTACTATCTTCTTAATAATGTGGGCCTGAATCTTTATATGTTTGTTTCCAATGGTGGCTCCCAGAAAATCAATTGTTTTGGTGGCTATTTTCATCTTTGTTGGGCTGAGAATAAGCCCATTGTCTCTACAAATTTGCATCATCTTTTCAAGATGTTTTGCATGCTCGTGTTCATTTTTAGAAAAATACCAGAATATCATCAATATATACTGCAATAAATTGTTCAGTACTTTTAAAGCAGACATCCATTTTTCTCTGAAAAATTGCTGGAGCATTTTTGAGGCCAAAAGGCATGACCAGCCATTCATATAACCTATCAAGGACCCAGAAGGTCGTCCATTCTATAAAATTTGGATGCATAGCCACTTGGTGAAAACCACTCTTTAAATCAAACTTTGAATATACAGTGCTGGTTCCCACCCTTTTGATGATGGTATTAATGCCAGGTAGAGATTACTTATCTTTGTGAGTGTTATCATTCAATCTCTTATAGTTGAATACCAACCTCTCTTTGCATTTGGATTCTTTCCCAGTTACTGGATCTACTGTTGTTCCTGAATTTACAATGAAAGCAGTTGTTCTGTGGCGACTCTTACTTGGTCGTATTACCTTAAGATCTAGAAGAGCCTTAATGTGCCTTTTAAATGTATCCTGTAATTGAGGTGTTACATGCTTCAGAGGCCGATCTTCTATCGTTAAATCAGGATTTTTTATTTCAAGTCTACATTGGACCTTATTTATTTCCCAATACTTCATTGGATTTTCCCCAACAATGCCTGTCTTTGTCAGTTTATCAGCTAAATCATGAAAGTTTTCTTAAAAACTTGAATTACTTATCTGGCTTGTTGAAACAATTTCCTTGATAGAATAATATTCTTCTTCTTCAAGGTCTAATTCTTCAAAAGTCGCAACCACAGGAGTTTCCTATTGAGTTTTTACAGTTGTAATATTTTTGTAGAAAGTAACTTCATTACCTTCTATGCGAATTCCCCCATAGGTTGATCTTATGAAATTACAACCCAATATCATCTGAGTCCCTCCTCCTATCTTCATGGAAAAAGCATAACTATATGGTATTCTGTAGGTATGCTCTCCTATCTTCATATATCCTTCTTTTAACTTCTTGTCAGCAGTTGTCTAAGAATTGATACCACTGAAGTTTACCACAAAGGTATTTGGCTCTATTGCTTCCGTTGGTATAGATGCTATATCAATACAACAAGTAGTTGCCCGTGTATCTAATATTGCATTAACATTGAAAAGGGGAATATCAGGAATTTTTATTTCAACCATCATGTTATATAGTCTATTAGAAAATACTCTAGGTTTTTCTATAACTGAAGCAGTAAATTCCTTTTGATCACCTACATCAATAAAAACTGCCGTTACCTCTTTTGTTACTTCTTCAGGTTTGGGTTGCAACATTTCTTTGATTTGTTTTGCTAAATCTTTTGCTTCAAGTTCAAACTGGTCCTTTTGAAGTTAAAGTTCTTCGAGCTTAACATCCCTTTCCATTCTTATTGCCTGGATTTCTCTTTGAAGTTTTTCTCTTTCTTCATCCTTTTTCTCCTGTATTTCAATCTTTTCCCTCTGATGCTTCTCTCTTGTATATTCAAGTTCAGACTTTAATCTTTTAATTTCTTCCTCACACCAAACAATATAATGTTGTTGTCCCTGTATCAAGGATCTTGGTTTAAAATAAGCAGGTTCAATTTTTTCAATAGGTACCTTGGTGTCGAAGTAAAGAGGTCCACATTGTCCACAAGAGATTATGTTGCATTCTGGGCAATAAATCCTCCATCTTCTCATTGCCTCGCAACCACATGTGTGACACTTCAGGATTTGTTGTTCTATTTCACTATTGTACTTCCATTTGTGCTGGCAATTATGTGGTTTTTTTGATACTCTAATCAGGCCTCTGTATCCTCCAGGTTTCCCTATCCAGTATGTTCTGTCTTCTTCCCTGAAAACATTAATATATTCATGTAGAGTAGGAATACCTTGAAAATCCATAACTTCCTCATTTTCAGATAGACTATATATCGCATCACTCTGAGGATCTCCTTCTTGAACACACATAATATCAAAGTCATCAGGTAAATCCAGACCTTCAAACATGGCAACCCTTTTGATATTTCTTTTGTCTTTTGGGCAATCTTGGGCAAAATGACCTTCTTCTCCACATAGGAAACATTTACACTTTTTGTTTCTTAGAAGGTGCTTTCTCTTTTCTTCTCTAGCATGAGTATTATGTGGCTTGCCTTTGTATGTTGTTGATCTTCTGGCACCCATCCTTTTCTTTTCTGTATAATAACCAGGAATAGGGATTTCTTTACAGAAAGATAAGTCCTTGAGCGATCTACTAAATGCTGCCTCTTTGCATCTTTCTTCCAGGTATTTGTAAGTGAATAGAATTCTTGGGTGAACTGCTACCTGACTTCCACTATATTTGGATTCAAAGGCTTCTTTTACTTTTTTTCCCAAGGTTTCCAGGTAATTTAATCCAAAATTTTTCTGATAATTCTGGACTTGTAAATAACCTTCCTATTTTAGAAGCTAATCGCAAATATTCATTCATAAATGGAATTACCTCTCTGATGATGCTGCAATTTATTCGCTCCAAGTCACGATAGGCTTCATCTTGCATAGCTGAGGATTCTTGAAAAGGGTCTTCTAGTGTAAACATTTTTCTGTTTTGAGATATTATGTTTTGAGTGCCTTCCCTTCCATCAGATGCGTTAATAATTTCTTGGTATTCTTGGGGGTATCCCATTCTCCTTTGTATCCATGCTAGCTTTTCTGATTCACCTAGTAAATTTTCAATAAATTATGCTTTTTCTTTTCCACTTTCAAAAGTCTACATAGAAACAAGATTTTTAGTAATACTTTCCCATCGCATAAAGATATCATCAAAAAGTCCTAGTTGGGTTGGTAGGACTAGAATTGCCCCTTGCTGCTGTTGTGCTGATGGTAAATTCCATAGTCCTGAATAGTCTTTGGGTTTAAAACTCATTTTTCCTCTTGATGGTGTTTCAAATTCTGGTCTTTGTATAGGTGATGTTGATGCTGTTGTAGGTGGATATCCGACTGGTCCCATTGTTGTGTCTTGAGGGGGCCTAAAATTGGATACCGTAGAGGATGAAGAAGCCAATAACTCACTTAGCCTTTGTATTTGTGGGTACTCCATCTCCCATACTTCTTCAGTGCGTCCTGTAGCTATTACTTCCTCTTCCTGAAATATATGAGGGAAATCTTGTTGTAATTCAAATGGAATTGAAAGAACATCATCTTCTTCATCTTTTTGTTTTGCTTCTCCACCACGATCGTTGCGACTATCTGATAAATATTGGAGGTAATTTGGATAAGAATCTTCATCATCTGAGAGAAATAATATAGATTCTTCCGCGAACTCCTTTAATTTTTTAATGCTTTTGCCTTTGAACTGTTGATGTTGTTCAGGAGTATAATGCTCAGGGTATTTGTTTGCCAAATCTGGGAAATAGGGTGTCATGTTGATGGTGCTATATCATACTAAAGCATCATTATCTTCATCCGTGCTGTCTTCAGGATTGATAAACGTCCATGCTTTAGCCTATGCATTTTTAAGCTCCAAACCTTGTAATTGTTGTTCAAGTGTTGCAATATAATCTTTTTCTTTTTGTACATCCATTTGTTGAGCAACTGGTTGAGAAGTGGAACCAAATCTATTTGATCCTCGTTCAGTTGAATCAAGACTTTCTACTTGAATAACTTCTGATATTGCCATCTTTTCCAGAATTAATTGTGTAATAGATTCATGCTTCTGCAAGAATATAGGTTCATCAGTCATATTAAATGCAAGTATACCTATTTCTTCTCTGTAATCAGGGTCAATTACACCTCCTCCAATAAGAATGCCTTTATAAAATGATGCACTTGATCTAGGAGCAATTCGACCATATGTTCCAGGAGGTGTTTTGATAGTAATTCTAGTAGATAAATAAGCCCTGCACCATTCCGGAATGTCCTGACTTCTGGAGAGAAATAAATCAAAACCTGCTGCCTGATCAGTTCCTCTTTTTGGAAGTAATAGTTGTCCTAATGCTTTTGAAATAAATTTCACCAGTAAAGGTTCGTCTTCAATTAGTACTACTAGAGGGTGTTGCTGTAGTTCTTCTTCATCACTTTGTATCTCATCATCTATTGAGTTATACTTTATTGTTGATGAGGTTGATGCTGCCTGATAATTTGTAAATTTTAACATAACACTTCCGTCCAATGAATTTCTTGTATTTACCTCTATTGGCTGCATTGGTATACTAATATCTGACTGCCTAATTATCCAATTTTGTCCCAGCACATCTCTAGTATTGTATCTTCTTCCTGCTAATGCTCGTACACCATGGCTTGCTAAATAGTCCACCACATTCTGTACTTCTTATGCAAATCCAACATTAGGGGTGTTGGATAGTCTTCCGACCATTCCTCTGGTAATTAGAAGATTTGCCTCACCATGCTGCCAATTTTCATAACCCCTTACTAGAATAGAAGTTTGTATATTTCTAAAAAAGTCTGAGATTGTTAGCATGGTATCAGGAATAACATATACTAGCTGCGTACCATGTGTTAAATCAATCTCCATGGTAGCAAAAATCGCTTGATCACCCTGCCATCTATTATCTCAAAATACTACTAAAGAAAGAGTACCTTCCTCCTGTCTATGTAAGATTTGAATTCTTACTTGAATTACTCCCATGTGTATTACATCAAGATTTCCCTCATATATTTTAGGAAGAGGAAGTAATAGCTACATGACGCTACAGGACGCACTGATACCAAAATAGGGCGGAAACGTCTTCTAATCAATAATATAGATAAGAAAAGAGAACTAGAAAGAACACTTTCAGACTGTATTAAAGTCTTAGAAACTTACAAATGACTTTTGAAGACAAACTTCACACTTCACACTCTAGAACTTCAAGAAGACTTGCCGTGTTTCGACTTGTCTTGCAGGAAGAGTGAGGGAGGTTTTTATAGAAGCAGAAAAGCAAGGACCGGGTACATGTATGCTGCCCCATCGCATCCTTGAATCTGCTTTACTATTTCTCCTACCGCACTGAACACTTAAAGGATGGTTCACCAGGGCTCAGTCCTTTATTAAAGACACTAAATTGGATTTATCGGGATTTTGGGCTCACCACTAACTTCATCTTTAGTCCTTTACGGTGGTGCCTGTCTAATCTGCTGAAAGATGTCTTGGAGGGTATTGAACATCCTCCATAGTGCTTGGCGAGATTCCCTGATTTCTGGTGCCTTTTCTTTAAAATAATTTTGCCTAGTATTTTCCAGATATCTTTTGCTGTCAAAATCATACTCCTTTGCTTGTTGGATAAGCTCTAATTCCTTCAGAGCTAAGGCAAGTTTGTCAATGGCTTTCTCTTCAATGATGAACATTGCTTTGCGCTTCTGATGCTCCGCAGGTGCAAAAATATGTTTTCCTATTGCGGCAATGAGTGACTCATATTCTGTTAATAAGGGATATATTATGGATGTCATCCCATATTTGTCTTCTACTGTAGTGCTGGGTGAGAGGCTTTCTCGCATCATTAGAATTTTTTCTTGTCTTGATGTTGACCTCCCTTCAATAGTCAGGTTGAGTTGTGGACTTCTAGTTTTTGTTAAGGAGTTTAGAAGTCCTACTAGCTTTTTACTCATCTGCTCACTTGGTTTTTGCTGAACCTGGACCAAAGCTTCTTCTACTGTTTCCCGTATTTGATTCGCCGAGCTGCATGAATCCTGTATCAAATAAAATACAAGTCTAGATAAAGCGTCAGCAAGTAAATTATCTCTGCCGTCAATGTGCTGAAAATGGACTGGGATTCCTATCCCAGTAATGAAATATGTAAAATTTATCCAATGAACTCTAGATGGCTTGTTCTGGGTTGTTTTGTTGCAAAAGCTTATAATAGCCTTGCAATCTGTACAAATAGTTAACTCAGTTTTATCCAGATAATAGATCTTAAAACTGCTGAGGCTATTCATAACCGCATGAATTTTTGCATCAATTGTGGATTTGATTGGATTAAACCTTCCACTTGCATATGCACAGATTTTCTCTTCAGTTTTGGGGTCATACTACTGTAGTTTCAATTTGCAAATTCCTCCCCAGCCTTCCATACAACCATCTGTTTCTATTGTTATATAACAATCTTTAGGTGGTACATTTAAATCTGGCAGTTCTTTTACCATCTCTTTGATCTTTTCAACAATCTTTCAATCTTTTCTATTCATTGCTTTTTCCCCTGTAGGACTAGTTTTGGAGTATAAAGGGACTAATAATTTACCAAGATTTGGAATATAACTTCGAGAATAGTTGAGCAGCCCTAACCATGAACAAAGTCCCTTGGTTGTCATCAATTCTTCTTTCTTGAAGTCTGCTATCTTCTTCATAATGTGGGGCTGAAGCTTTATATGTCTATTTCCAATGGTGGCTCCCAGAAAATCAATTGTTTTGGTGGCTATTTTCATCTTTGTTGGGCTGAGAATAAGCCCATTGTCTCTACAAATTTGCATCATCTTTTCAAGATGTTTCGATTGCTCCTATTCATTTTTAGAAAATACTAGAATATCATCAATATATACTGCAATAAAGTATTCAGTACCTTTAAAGCTTACATCCATTTTTCTCTGAAAAATATCTGGAGCATTTTTGAGGCCAAAAGGCATGACCAACCATTCATATAACCCATCAGAGACCCAAAAGGCCGTCCATTCTATAGAATTAGGATGCATAGCCACTTGGTGAAAACCACTCTTTAAATCAAACTTTGAAACCTTCTGAGACATATGGTCGAATTTCTCCTGGATCAAGTGCATCATTTTACAAAGACATTCTTATTGGAGGAGGTGTAATTGACCCTGATTACAGAGAAGAAATAGGTATACTTGCATTTAATATGACTGATGAACCTATATTCTTGCATAAGCATGAATCAATTGCACAATTAATTCTGGAAAAGATGGCAATATCAGAAGTTATTCAAGTAAAAAGTCTTGATTCAACTGAACGAGGATTAAATAGATTTGGTTCCTCAAAATGTTTTTGAAACCTTTAATTTCTTTTTCCTAAACATCTCACTTATATCTAGATGTGTAAAACACATACAAGACAAGTTTTTAGTGAGATGTGGGGTTTTGATCTTTTAATGGCCTCATGCATATTTCTAGGCAATATTCTTTGATTCCCATCAAATTATGCCATGGTCCTTAATTCCATTTTAGTTATATGCATGGTGATGATTATGGCATAGATATGATATGGATAAAAGCATATGCCAAAATCATGATGTCATGGCATGTGAGAGAAATCTAAGCATACATGACATCTTAAAAATAATTCTAAACATGATCATGACATTTTTATAGATAAAATTGAGAATGATGTCATGACATGGCAAGGCAAATAAAACATGGCAAATAAAATAAACTAAGGTATAGAATACCTAAGTGTTGAATCCAAATTGCCATTTCTAGGGTTAAGTCCATTTTTGCCTTAACGCCATTATCTCCCAAGTGTGCCATAAACCCAAAATGGCACACCAATACCTCTAAGACCTATTTGTGCCAATTTAATCATTTTTAACTTCTCAAGCACATTGGCACATCCTAATGTGTCAACTCTACTATGGTTAGGTTAACTGCCCATCCACTTAGGGTTGACACACCCTAACCCATTTAACGTGAATCGATCACGCTTTTAGGAACCCAATATCTATTGGAGCTCCTTGGGTTAACAAGCTATTCTCTAGGGATAACCTCGCTAGATACCTTCCTAATGACCCTTTTAGGCTTTAAAGACATAGTCTTTTGGGTCTTACTTGGGTCGACTCTAGAGGTGACTCCTCCATTGACCTTCTTAGTGGCAACATTTGATTTCTTTGAGGTCTTAGCCACTAAACACACACCATGACTAGTCTTAGGGATAACTTCCCTATTAGCCTTGGTTTTTCTAAACCTAGATGTGGTTCCATAATTAAATGGAACATTATGGTAGGACATAGGTTTGTAACCCAAACCTTTCTTGCCCTTAGACATTTCTCTTTTCCCAGGTCTTGACCTTTGTACATTAGACCCCTTAACCGAATTTGAGATGATCGTGAAGGGAGTGCCCTTGGTTGCGTCGGAGTCTCATTGCCTCCCATGTCCCGGATTAAAATTTTATCAACTAAAACTAATCCGGACGGGATGAGTTTCCGAAGCACAACCATTTCGTCATCGTGCCAATGACTCGAGCGATCGCTTGAACAAACTTGTTGTTCAAGCAATCAACTCTTCTAGTTGGTTAGCCGCGGAAGAGACGACGAACGGATCGCCGGTTTTTGTGTTTCTTATCGGGGTCCATGATTATACAAATACAAACAAATGCAAACTAGTATAATCAACACATACTAATATAAAGAACATAAGCTAGCATATCTTATCATAAGAGGATCAAGAATAAAGTTTGTAAAACTTTTATACCTCTTGGTCTTCTACCGTATGTCCCATCCTCCTCGTGGACATCGTGTGGGCGAAGATCCTCCACGAGTTGAAGCCTCCTAGATCACGTTCTTCCCTTCCTTGCTCGCTCTGAACAAAGAGAAGAACCAAACAAAAACTCCTTCTCCTATCTAGAACCGACCACCAAGCCAATGAGCTTGATATAGCCGCCGACCAAGGAGTAGATAATTGAGCGCCGGCCAACCTTGAAGAAAGGTTGCCGCCGGCCACCAAGGAGAGAGGGAGAAGGAATAATGGGTATGGGTGCTGGCCAAAGCAAGGAGGAAGAAGATGGGCATCGGCTACCAATTAGGAAGAGAAGGAAACATACCTTAATCCTTCCAAGGATTGCCGCCCAAACCTTTTCCCAAACCCTAGCCGCCCAAGCCAAAAACCCTAATCTGCTTCTTGATATATATCTGTCTCTATATCACGCCCAAGCCCTTAGCCCTCCTTTTATAGAGTTAGGCTTAGGCCTCCTTTCAATCTCCACCATTGGATCTAGAGACTTAGTCTCCACCATCGGATCTAGGGTTTAATCCCAACCGTCGGATCTAGGGTTTCATCCCAACCGTCGGATCTAGGGTTTCATCCCAATCATCGGATCTAGGGTTTCATCCCAACCGTCGGATCTAGGGTTTCATCCCAACCGTCGGATCTAGGGTTTCATCCCAACCGTCGGATCTAGGGATTTAATCTCAACCGTCGGATCTAAAGATTTAATCTCAACCGTCAGATCTAGAGATTTAATCTCAACCATCGGATCTAGAGTTTTATGTTCCATCATTGGATCTTGGCTCCTTGAGGTTTTAATAAGGCTACGATAGGGACCATGAGGAGGAGTTGGATCTTGGCCACCCGATGGATCGGAACCACACAAACTTGATCCATCAATGATGTTCCATTCCACTAGAGGATCATCATTGATCTACCTCACCAACCCCCATTTATATGGGCTCCATATATTATTTGCACAACTATCTCCCCGTGTTTAAGATATCAAATGTCCGTCAATTAATTGATTTATTGACCATCAATTAATTAACATCTAACTCCTCGAGTAGTACCACTCAACCTTATTATCATGTTGACTAAGTCAATCCGCGGGGTTTACATGATAAACCTTATGAGCTCCTCAAGGGGACATCATCAACCTAATATATAGGACACGATTTCCTTCTATAATCAACGACACACCATGTAAATAATATCATTTCCCAACTTACCGGGCCTATTGATTTAATCTATAAATCTCACCCATTGGTAAATCAAAGAAATAAATACTAAGTACATGTGTCCGTTATTATATCGGGATTCAGAGCATGTGCAACATAATGCCCGAGGTCTGATTCAATCATATAGTCAGCAATAGATTGAATCACCTCTATGTTGGTCATGCTCAATACACACAAAATGTACTAGTGTAATTCTATGGTCAAGATAAACCAATACCAAATCACACTACAACCATGCCAATGGTTTGTCCAAGACCATCTTGGTTGTGAGCCTATACTTATATTCTACAAGGAACTGATAACATGATCTTCTGTGCCTCACAAAGCACTACGTTATCTACAATGTAGAGTATTAGACAATATGCACATATAATAAATATAAAGTGCAAACAATGATCAAGTGATTCTTATTTCAAAATAAAGATGTCCATACAAAAGGCTAGGCTTTCAGTATACATCCCAACAATCTTCCACTTATACTAAAAGACTATGCCGTCATCACACTGCCATACATCTGATCCCCATGTCCACCACATGCCTATCAAACGCTTTCGTTGGAAGGGCCTTAGTGAATGGATCCGCCAGGTTATCCTCTGATGCAATCTTGGAGACAGCTACTTCTCCTTGCTTTACGATCTCTCGTATCAGGTGGTACTTGCGCTCTATGTGTTTACTCGCCTTATGGGCTCGTGGTTCCTTCGAGTTTGCAACTGTACCACTGTTATCATAATAAATTGTGATAGTTCTGGGCAAACCAGGAATCACATCCAAGTCCATCAAGAAGTTCCTGAGCCATACAGCTTCCTTACGCCTCGCAGGCCGCTTACATTCCATGGTAGAGTCCGCCACGCATTTCTGCTTGACACTCCTCCATACTATGGCTCCACCTCCAAAAGTAAACACAAACCCTGAGGTAGACTTATTGTTGTCCCTATCTGATTGGAAATCAGAATCCGTGTAACCCACAAGGACTAATTGATCTGCCCGGTAAACTAGCATATAATACCTAGTCCTTCTCAGGTACTTCAATATATGCTTTACCGCAGTCCAATGTCCCTGTCCAGGATTACTCTGATATCTGCTAACCATGCCCACGACAAAGCAGATATCTGGTCTCGTACATAGCATAGCATACATGAGGCTTCCTACTGCCGAAGCATAAGGAACCACCTTCATCTCCTCTATCTCCTTTGATGTTTTGGGACACATCTCTTTAGATAAAGGTACTCCATGCCTAAAAGGTAGAAAACCTTTCTTTGAGTTCTGCATGCTAAAACGAGCAAGGATAGTGTCAATGTATGAAGCTTGAGATAAGCACAACATCCTTTTCTTGCGATCCCTTATCACCTTGATCCCAAGGATGTGTCCCACTTCTCCCAAGTCCTTCATGTAAAACTGTTTGGACAACCATACCCTTACGCCTGATAACACTTTGATATTGTTGCCAACTAACAAAATGTCATCTACGTATAGTACAAGAAATACCACTACGTTTTCGTCACATCTTTTGTATACACATGGCTCACCCGAACTTTGAATAAATCCATATGACTGGATTACCTCATCAAAATGGATGTTCCAAGATCTCGAAGCTTGATCAATCCATAAATGGACCGATTAAGCTTACACACTAGATGCTCTTTGCCTTTTGCAATGAATCCCTCTGGCTGCTGCATATAGATGTTCTCCTCAAGACTTTCGTTAAGGAAAGCTGTCTTGACATCCATCTTCCAAATCTCATAATCCATATGAGCAACTATAGATAAGAGAATCCGGATAGACTTAAGCATAGCTACCGGCGAAAAAGTCTCCTTATAATCGATACCCTCTTTCTGAGTATACCCTTTCGCAACAAGCCTAGCTTTGAAGGTCTCAACCTTCCCATCTACTCCTCTCTTTCTTTTGTAGATCCACTTGCATCCAATGGCTTTTACACCATCGGGTGGCTCTACTAGCTCCCAGACCTGATTAGAATCCATAGATTCTATCTCAGAATTCATCGCTCTTTGCCAAGATACCGTATCTTCATCTTGGAGTGCCTCGTCATATGTCCAGGGATCAGGTTCATGTTCGCCAGGGACCAAGTCTAAAGACTCTCCCAAGAACATGAATCTATCAGGCTGTCTCACAATCCTCCCACTACGACTAGGTATCACCTGTGTATCCTCTGTGACACGCGGTGTAGTGACTTGTGGTATATCCTCTTGTACCGGTGGTACTGAAGTAGCGACTTCCCTTCTTAATTCCTCCAGAACAATCCTACTCTTGGGCTTGTGGTTCAGCACATAGTCTTCCTCTAGAAATCGGGCGTTCATGCTAACGATCACCCTCTGATCTCTAGGATTATAAAACAAACCACATTTCGTTCCTCTAGGGTAGCCCACGAACATGCACACTTCTGTACGAGGTTCCAACTTACCAGCATCAGCCTTCAGCACATGTGCTGGACTCCCCCATATCCGAATATGTCTCAGACTAGGCTTTCGCCCAGTCCACAATTCTATGGGGGTAGAAGGCACTGATTTAGATGGAACTAAGTTCAGAATATACACTGTCGTATCCAACGCATACCCCCAGAACGAATCTGGCAACTCAGAATAACTCATCATCGATCTAACAATCTCCATAAGAGTCCTATTCCTTCGCTCCGCTACACCATTCTGCTGGGGTGTGCCAGGTGCAGACAATTGGGATTGAATCCCAGCCTCTGATAAGTAATTCCTAAACTCTCCCAAGAGGTACTCACCACCACGATCAGATCGTAGGGTCTTGATACTTTTACCTTGACGGTTCTCCACATCAACCTTGAATTCTTTGAACCTGCCAAAGCATTCAGACTTGCGGCGCATCAAGTAAATGTATCCATATATTGAATAATCGTCTATAAAAGAGACGAAATATTCAAAACCACCTCTAGCCTGGATAGACATAGGACCGCACAAATCAGAATGAACCAATTCTAACACATCTTTGGCTCTATGCCCCTTGGCCTTGAAAGGCCTCTTGGTCATTTTACCTTCCAAGCAAGATTCGCAGGTTGGGAGATCCTCCACCACTAATGAACCTAAAGGTCCATCAGCTATCAACCTTTGAATTCTACTCAGGTTAATATGACCAAGCCTTAGATGCCAAAGATATGTTTGGTTCATCTTCGAAGGTTCTTTTTTCTTATTGGAATTAGAAGATGAGTTATTAACTTCTATATGCATCGTGGGAGATTTTGGTTCAAGAGTATACAAATTGCCAACCAATGTACCTGAACAGATAATCTCTCTATTTCTTTTTATAACAACTCTGTCATTAAAAGAAACAGAATATCCATCCATAAACAATTTAGAAACTGAAATCAAATTCTTTCTAAATGTAGGTACATAAAGACAATTTCTCAAAACCAAAACTTTATTTCTATCAAACGATAAATGAACGTCTCCCACTGCAATAGCCGCCACCTTTGTAGCATTGCCCATGTAGACGGTAATTTCTCCTTCAGCTAGTCGTCGAGTTTCCGTGAACCCCTACAAAGAATTGCAGACATGATCAGTGGCTCCCGTATCTACACACCAGGTACCGGTAGATAACACCACTAAACATGTTTCAACGACTAAGCCAGAAGATATACCTTTGTTCTGCTTTAGGTTGGGGCAGTCTTTCTTCCCATGTCCAGTCTTCTTACAAGTGAAGCACTTGCCTTTCAGCTTCTTCACTCCTCCCTGAGGTCCACCCGCCACCTTTGCTCCACCTTGTTTCTTCTTCTTCTTGCCTTTCGGCTTAGAAGTAGAAACCTTCTAAGCAACCATGGCTTCCTGCCTAGCAGCCCGATTCTGGTATCCGAAAAGTTCCTTTTTCCCAGAATCATCCGCAGGCTTAGGAGGACACTCATCGAAGAGCACATACTTGTACTCCTCGACAGTTAAGACAATATCCAAATTTCTTTTCCATTCAATGTATTTTATTCTAGTAAGTTTATTTTCTTTCAGTATCACAGCAAGTGGGTTGAAAACCATTTGAAAATCCTAAGAATCACAATGATCAAAATATTAGATTTCAAATATTATTGATTCCTCAAAACAATAAAATTCCGAAATCAACCAACACCTCAAAACACCGAGAATATCGCATGCCACGATAGTGTGGACGTATACGAATTCTACAATTGTAAGAGGAGGTTTTACCCATTAATTTTATTATCTTGTCAACCTTACTTTTTGACAAATAAAATTAATAGTTGGTTCCTCTTAGGCCCTACAAATAAAAGCAGTGACTCCGATGGGGAGGATACCTTTATTTGCATCTAAGTGTTTATCATTACTCGGTACTAAGGCAATTATCTCGGATTATGTGCCTTACCGATGGGGAAGTACACACGCTCCTAAATAATTTCCTATAACCATATTTGACCTAGTGATCCACAAACATGCATCGTATAGTGACAGTGCGGTGCCTGGTTGGAGTGCTTTCATTATTAGATTAGATTTCATTTACATTCGACCAGTTATCGTATATTGACAGTGTGGTGCCTGATCGAATTGCTTTTGTTTATTGCATTTCGTTTATTGTAATTTTTAGTGACTGTTTGACTACTGTGTCGTATAGTGACAGTGCGGTACATGGTTAAATTGTTCATCTTTGTTTCGTGATCATTATACCATATAGTGACAGTGCGGTGCGTGATTACTTACTTTTGCGCATTAGTTAGATTTACTTCCTGCAGATTTAATTTCTATGTCTGTTTATCAGAATTGATTCAACATTGCATCGTATCGTGACAATGCGGTGCAAGGTTGAATCGTTCTTGCATTAGGTTAGCTTTGAATAATTATTTTGATAATTGTAAAAACCCCCAGTGTTTACTTCTGTTTATAAACAAACGTCTAGCCATTAGGTTCGTTGGGAGATGACCCGAGTTAGTCCTATACTGCATTAGTGTAGTTAGAGGGTTCGGTAAATAATTTGGGAAGGATATCACGACAATTCACCGCTTTATCAAATTTTGGCGCCGTTGCCGGGGAGAAGGTCACCGGAGTGGAGTGCCGGACTGTCGCCATGCGGTAGTCAATCGCCGGTCAAGCGGCCATGAGAGGAAGAAGACGCCGCCGACGGATTCTCGCTGCTTCTGCTTCACCGGGAAGGTAGGTTTTATTAAATGGAAAACCTTAGCCATCCGATCTGAGCCTCATCTGATCCCAGCCGTCCAAACAAGCTAGGGTTTGATGGATATATTAATTGCTTAATTAGGCTGCTCCATCCAACGGCTGAAATCAGTCTGATTTGAAATGGACGGATCTGATCCGTCTGAAGGTATAATCACGATCCAACGGTCCGGATGAACGGCCAAGACATGTAGATCTTAATGTGCGGGTCGGATCGCTCCAGATCTAGATGGATGACTCAGAATCAATCACTTTCCTCGGACGGTTCATAATGCTCAGATCTGAACCCTTGATTTCATTTGCCTTCCGATCTAGATGAAGGGCTCAGATTAAATCATCTTGAAATGTCTATTATGACCCCAGATGAAGCCATATTTGATCCAACTTGAGTCTAGTCCAGTGGCTCATCTCGATCTCCTACAAACGAAGATAAAATTTGCATATAAGTCCAAAAATTAGGAGAATTTACAATAAGGTCCAAAAATATATCCAACTCATAAAACATGTAAATAATCAATAATAAATCACTCGAGAGGATAAAAACAGTGATATTAAGGACCAAAATAATACAACAAAATGACAGTTATCAGGGGGTCAATGTGGTCCTTCATTTGAGGGGGGGGGGGTTGTTGGGAGTATTAGGAATACAATTAAAGTCCCACATTGATAAGACATAAAAAAGATCATGTGCTTATAAGATGAAAAAATATTTCTATTGGTATGAGGTCTTTTGGGTAAAATCAAAAAATAAAACCATGAGAGCTTAGGTCTAAAGTGGACAATATCATACCATTGTGAGGATATATGAATTTTATAGGCACTAACATTTTCTTGTCAAGATTCACACTTGGACTTTTCTTTAGCAAGTTTTCACACTTGAATTTTTCCGTCACTTAAACATTCATTGTTAGATCACAAATATTGTTATCTTCAAATGATTATTCAAAAATCAAAATACATTAATGATTGGGGTATTCTTGCACAATAATCTCATCCTTTTTGATGTTTGACAATCATTTAAGTTAGGTCTTAAAAATATGCAATAAGACACAATGTGAATCTAACTAAAACTTTTTCCTTCTCCCCCTTTGATACACATAAAAAAGAGAGAGACATATAAATAATAAAGGAATTGATGAATAAATTGTATATGTCTTGAACTAAATAAGCTTAAAACTCCCTCTTAATCCAAGATATATTTTAGCATGTGTGAATAACACGTTGAGCAAAACATGAAACCATGAGTAAGAATATATCCTAACTTTGCACTAACAATACCATGTGCATTTATATTTTGGGATTAAAAAGATATCACAGGAAAACTCACCCTAAACTAATGCATCAAGTAGTCCTACTCCCCCTTAATTGTTGTGCTAATAGGACAATATAAATTGGACTCTAGACAAGGAAATCAAGTTGATTTATGAAAAATCAGTGTTAGCAGTCGGCTGGTTACTGTATCAGTCGACTGCCATGCCTGATACGCCTTGTTTAGATTTTCAGTCCAACTTCAAAAATGCATAAATAATTCAAGAAGTGACAAAAATTCACGAAATTTTGTATACATATTTGTAAAGTCATTTTCTATCAAGAAAAAATAATATGAAAAATATATCTTTTTTCAGATTTTGGAATTGACAAAACTTTGAAAACTAGCAAAAGCTCTAAAGAATTTTCAAAACTCTGTGCCACTTTTGCTTAACAATTGAAAACTATTTTTCAAAACATGATAATATAGTTTAAAAGATATTTTATTTGATATTTTCAACTATGTTCTTAGAGTTATGTGCACATTAATTGTACACAAGCCTTTTCAATGATTGGTCTAATTAAGAATCAAGGTCTCTAGATGTCACTTTGGTTCATAGTAATGCATCATAACAAGCACGATGAACCAAGTGTATCTTCCTAACATCTCACATGATGTCTAAGTGACTCAATACAAAAATCATAGAATCTTAGGTGTTTTGTGAGATGCTTTGAGGTATAGTCTTAGATTTTGCTATAGGATCATGTAAACATATACTACTACTCTACAAAGCACATTTCAAGCTCTCTCTTTAATGATGTAAATTCCTTTTCGAGAAGAGCTTTAGTGAAAATGTTGGCAAGGTTAGACTTGGATTCAATGTAATTAAGTTCAATGTCTCCTCTTGCCACATGATCTCTAATGAAGTGATGTTTCACTTCAATGTGCTTTGTCCCGAAGTGATGTACCGGATTTTTGGTCAAATTTATGACAGTCACATTATCACAAAAAAACTTAACTTTGGAGTAATGTAGCTCATAATCCTCTAAGGTATGCCTCATCCATAGTAGTTGAGTTACACAATCACCCATGACCACATATTCAACCTCGGTTGTAGACAAAGCAACACAAGGTTGCTTCCTACTACTCTAACTCACTAGGGAGGATCCAAGAAATTGACATTCACCGCTAGTACTCTTCCGATCCAATTTGCAATCCGCATAATCAGAATCGGTATACCCAATCAAATCAAAAGATTCAGTCCTAGGGTACCAAAGTCCTATACTTAGTGTGCTTTGATGTATCTTAAGATTCGTTAAGCGACTACTAAGTGAGACTCTTTGGTAGAAAATTGGTATATTGCACACATATGTACCGCAAATAAAATATCGAGTATATTAGCAGTTAGATATAGCAAACTACCAATTATAATCCTATAAAGTTTTGAGTCAATTAATTTTCCTTCTTGATCATTGTTTATCTTAGTGTTGATTGCCATAGGGGTGGTTACTACCTTAGCATTTTCCAAATCAAATTTTTTGATTATTTCTTTGACATATTTGATTTGATATATATGAATTTCCTCATTAGTTTGTTTAACTTGTAGACCTAAGAAGAAATTTAATTCTCCAACTAGATTTATTTAAAACTCATTTTTCATATTTTTAATGAAATCTTAAAGTAGTTCATCATTTGTTGACCCAAAAATGATATCATCTACATACACTTGGGCAACAAAGATGTTTTTTGATTTTGACTTTATAAATAGGGTTTGATCAACTTGACATCTTCTAAAATTATTAGAAATTAAGAAAGATGATAGTCTTTCATAATAAGTTCGGGGAGCTTGTTTTAACCCATATAAAGATTTTCTAAGTTTATAAATATAGTTTGGGTAATCTATATTCTCAAACCCGGAAGGTTGTTCTACATAGCCCTCTTAACGAATCCATTTAAGAATGTCGATTTCACATCTATTTGATAGAATTTAAAATCCATGTGAGTGACATACCCTAATAAAATTATTATGGATTCTAACCTAACAACAGGAGCATATGCTTCATCATAATCAAGTCCTTCAACTTGATTGAATTCTCGAGCCATTAATCTAGCCTTATTTCTAGTGATATTATCTTGGTCATCTAACTTGTTCCTAAAGACCCATCTTGTGATAACAATAACACTATCATTGAGTCTAAGAACTAGCTCCCATACTTGACTTCTCTCAAATTGAGTTAATTCTTTTTGCATTACCAAAATCCAATCCGGATCAAGTAATATATCATTAATTGATTTAGGCTCAATTTGAGAGATGAGAGCTACTTGACTAGTAGGAGCTCTATGGAAAGACCGAGTTCTTACTCCTTGTGATAGTTCTCCTACTACTTGATCGAGGGGATGATTTTGATGAATTCTTAAGGTCCTAGGAGATGAATCAAATTGATTTTGATCATGATTATCCTTTCTTCTTTCATAATCGGAATCTCCTCTTCCTCCCCCTTGATTATTACCTCTTAATTCTTCCCCTTGACCATTACCCCCTAAATTTAAATTTTGAAGTCCTTGGGTAATGTCTTGATTTTTGTCATTAATATCTTTATCAATGGAGGATTTTCTAGGATAGGTGCTAGAGGACTCATCAAATTTAACATGGGAAGATTCCTCAACCTTGTGAGTCCTCTTATTATATACTCTATAACCTGTACTAGTAGATGAGTATCTAACTAGGATTTCCTCATCTGCCTTAGACTCAAATTTTTCTAAATTGTCTTTGGTATTTAAAATATAAACTTTACATCCAAAGACTTTAAAATAGTGAATTGTTGGAAATTTTCCATTCCATAAATCAAAGGGTGTTTTGTTTAAACATCTATGAATTAAAATACGATTTTGGATATAGCAAGTGGTGTTAACTGCTTCACCCACAAGTAACTAGGTAAGGAGTATGCATTAAGCATTGTCCTTGCTGCCTCTTGTAGGATATGATTTCTCCTTTCCACCACCCTATTTTATGGGGGTGTTCTAGGATAAGAGAACTTATTCTTGTATCCTTATTCTAAGCAAAATTTTGAAATGTTTGGATTCTCAAATTCTCTACCATGATCACTACGGATCCGGTTGATTTTGAGATTCTTTTCATTTCAACTCTTTTCTAAATCCTATGATTGTTTCTAAGGTATCATCCTTATGTTTCAAAAAGTAAACCCATGTATACTTAGATAAATCATCAACTATAAGTAAGCAATACTTATTACCATTCAAGGAAGGAATACTATGACAATCAAATAAATCTAGATGCAATAATTCTAATGGTAATAAAGTACTAGTTAGGATTTTATCTTTGTGTGATGATTTAGATTGCTTTCCCCCTTGGCATGCATCACACAATTTGTCTTTAATGTACTTGATCTTTGGTAACTCTTTTCCTAGCTCCAATTTGGCTACCTTGGCTATATTCGTCATATTGACATGTCCAAGCCTCCTATATCATAGCCAACCTTCCTCTTCTTTTGCCATAAGCCATTTAGTAGAAATTTTATAAGCATAGGATAAATCAACATAATAAATATTCGATTTTCTATATCCAACTAGCATGCAATCCTCTAAGCCTTTGTGTCTTATCAAATATTTAGTGGAATTAAACTCAACATTATTGCTGACATCACAAAGTTGACTAACACTAAGTAAATTAAACTTCATGCTTTTAACTAGTAAAATGTTGTGAATAATGATTCTAAGGGATACTTAAATTGTTCCTCTACCTAAAATGCTTCCCACTATTGTCAAAAGATACGATTTCTTTATTAACATAGTTGATTGTGGGGAACTTGCTCACATCTCCAGTCATGTGTCTTGAGCAATCTCTATCCACAATCCACATACCTTGCTCACCTACCTAAACAACATGAAAAATAAATTCTTTTGGTACCCAAGCATTTGGACCAGAAATATCATTTAAATATTTCTTTGGGACCCATGCTTTCTTCATCTTACTCCTAATGATTGCTTTTCTATTAATTAAAGAGATATAGACAACTTTCTTATCCTTAGGTTTATATCCTATATCGGTCTTATTGTATACGACTTTTTGGTCCATGAGGATCATGTCAAGGTATTTTGCGCTATTAGTGGACTTTTCTAAGCAAGTTTTCAATTCATCTACTTGACTTCTTAAATGTTCATTCTCCTCCTTAAACATGCATGAATCACTAGATAGCGATGGGTCATTTCTAATTGCCTTTAGTTCTACCTTCAAATCTTTAACCTTAGATTTTGATTTATCTAGTGCATTCTTAAGGTAAGCAATAGTCTTATACAATAATTTTACTTGGAGAGAATCCCTTAACTCATTGTTACTAGATGACGATTCATCGCTAGAAGAAGATTCTTCTTGACTCAAGCCCTCGGTGTCATCCCCCAAGGCCATGAGTGTCGTATGACGTGTGATGTGACAAAGCTCATCATTGTTGGATGAGTCCTTCACACTTTGAGTGTCCCAAGTGGTTTGGACCACCATAGTCTTCTTCTTCTTCTTCTATTTTTCCTCCTCCTTTAGCTTCGAGCAATTTTTTTTCCATAGCAAATAACATTAATATTAAAATTTGAATTACCACTAGATTTACCTCTTGAAGATTGAGACATTTTCCTTGCATCCCTATTCTTGAATTCTTTTGTTTTCCTAAACAACTTCCTAACAAGGGGGGGGGGGGGGGGGAGTAATAACACTAGTCGACGATCCTTCGTCGCTACTTGACTCATGCTCCGACCCGGATGATGAGGAGACTTCCTTCTTCTCCTTTTTCTCTTTCTTTTCTACAAGGAGAGCTAACCCTTTTTTCTTAGAAGACATGTTAGTTTGTTAATGTAATTCAAATTCATAAAATAATTCATAAATTCTAATCAAGGAAAGATCTCTAAAAACCTTAATAGTATCAACCATTGATGCCCATAAGGTGGTCCTAGAAAAACCATAAAGTATATACCTTACCAAATCTCGGTTGTCTAATTTCTCACATATGATGTGGAGTCCATTAACAATCTCTTTGAACTTTCTATGCATTTACTTATGATTTCATGAGTCTTCATGGCAAAGGTTTGGAGTTGTCCGATCAACACATGCTTTTTAGCTCTCTTTGATTCTTTGGATTCTTCATTTAGTTTAATGAGCTTCTCCTATAGCTCTTTAGCGGATACGAAGGGCCCGACCTTGTTGAGTTTCTCCATTGAGAGGCAACATTCAAGTGTTGTTATGACTTTTGCATTTGATTGAGCTTTCCTAGCCATTTCCCTTTTCCAATCCTTGGTTGGGAGAGGTGCTCCATCTTCATCCATCGGTTTTTCGAAGCCATCTACAATACTAAATCAAAGTTCAATATCGTTCATTAAATATTACTCCATCCTACCTTTCCAATATGCAAAATAATTTCCGTTGAAGAGCGATGGTTTAGCGGCATTATATCCCTCCTGAAGAGCCATTGCAATGCTTCAGTTAATGGTTAAATCTTCCAAGCGATCCGGGTTTTGATACCACTTATTGGATCTAGTTGAGTGCAAGAGGGGGGGGGAGTGGGTGAATGATGCTTCTTTGATTTCTACAAGTTTGTTAGCGGAAGCAATACAAAAGAAAACAATAACTAAAATCAAAATCAAAGAAGACGATGCTAAAACGTCGATGTAACGTGGTTCGGAGATGATGTTCATACTCCACGACAATCCGTAAGCTGGATCATTCCTCACAAGCTTTCACTAGAATCTTCTTTTGATGAGAACATCAAGGTGGAGCAACATTCTTTACAAGAATACACTTCTTCTTACAAGATTTTAGATAAGATTAGGAAGAAGAGGTTAGAAAGCACTTGAAATCTTAGAGGAAGACTAGAGAGCTTAGGATGAATGTTTAGAATGAAAGCATTAGCCACATCCAAGCTCTCTCAACCTCCTTTTATAGATTTTGGCTATTTTTGCCCATTGAGCCTGATATCAGTCAACTGCTGTCATTGTTGACTGGATCCAATGACTTTTGACGAAGCCTGATTGCGGTCGTCACAACTCAACACCCACATGATCAATCAACTACTCATATTAGCAATCGACTGCTCAAGTCAACAGTGGATTTCTCCAAGCAATCAGTCGACTAAAACTGCTACTGGGTATGTGTCCACTTAAAACAGTCGACTGCTAAACCCTAGTAGTCGACTGATAAAGCTACAAACGATAGTCAACTTTGATTGACTGCTTGACCAGTTGACTGGGTGATAACCCCAGTCAATTGTTCAAGCCTTCTGGACCCTCGAGTGCTGAACACTCGAGACTAGCTGACTAGTCTAAACCCTAGTCGACTGGTACATTTTAAGTATGACTAATTTATACTTGAAAACATACCCTAAGCCTAGACTTAACCTTCTAGCTTCTCCATCAGCCTTACGCTTCCAGAATCCCTCAGAGTCCAGAACTTCTTCATCTTTGCACTTGCCTTCAAAAGCTTCCCTTGGTTTCATCATGCTTTGGGTTTCTACTTTGCCAAAGTCCGCTTGGACTTTTACGCTGTCAAAACTATATGCTTAGTTTTACACTGCCAAGACCTTGCCTTTGAACTTCCTTTGTCCAGGTCTGTTTGGACTTTATGCTGCCAACACTATATGCTTGGACTTATACTGCCAATACCTTACCCTAGACTTTTCTTGCCAAGATTCACACTTGGACTTTTATTTACCAAGTCTTCACACTTGAATTTTTCTGTCACTTAAACATTCATTGTTAGATCACAATTATTGTCTAACTTCAAATGAGTATCTAAACATCAAAATACATTAATGATTGAGACATTCTTGCACCAACAAGAGGTGCTCCGTCGATATTAGGGGGTGAAGGGCCCAGAGGTTGAAGTCGGCATTGCCGAATAAGGGGAATGTCATCAGAGGAAGAGGGGGAATTAGTGACGGGATCAGGATGCACTGGGTAAGATGAGGAAGCCTTTACCTATTTTTTTTTTCCCTTTGGGAGGATGTCCTTGCGGTGACCTTTTTTCTTTTTCATTTACCTCGATTTTTCAAAACTGAGACAGTGGGAAGTAAGGCTTGTGTCTGTTCAGTTCTTGTAGAAGGATCCATAGGCATATGAGAGGATGGTCAAAGGACCCTACTTTTCCTTTCTTCCCTTCGCGATTCGCTATAGCCTAGGCCTCCACCATAACTGCCTGTATGATGTCATCTACAAAATAGTATACACTTAAATCAATATCTTCCACTGCCACTGACATGATTCCCCGATAAATATCAACTACCTATGACAGCGGGGTTATGCAGAATGAAGATAGCTTGAAGTAGTTGAGCAATCGCTCGTCAAGAAGGATGCGAACACTGTAGTGGTGCCTCTGAAGGACACTTTTGGTGGCATTAAAGGGGCACATCGATCGACATTCCTTTAAAGGAGGAAGGTCGGGAATGTCAGTTCTCCACGAATCAGAATGGGGGAGAGGATCAGACAATTGGAGTATACGTTCTTCCAGTCTTTATGGGAGGAAAGCTTACCTTTCAGGAATTGGCAATTGGGTCGAACGACGAAGTAGAAGACACCCAGGTCTGTCATTTTTAGCTAAAAAAGACTGTGAAACATCAAGGGAGAGAGGGGAAGTTGCAAATGCTCAAAAACTATAACAGTCACGACAATGAGTCGAAAGGCGTTAGAGGCTAGCTAATTTATGGCTATTTGGTAGAAATATAAGATTTAGAGATAAATGGGAGGAATAGGTAAAAGCGGAGACCGCCCTTGAGTTGACTTGCAAAAAAGCAATAATAACTAGGAGGAGGGTGATGGGACCGTTCAGTGGGCTTCACGAAGACGAGCAAATAGTTTTCGGAACATAGTATTGTAGTTGAGGGAAGAAAGGATGGGAGCGAGTTAAGGTGGACATTGTGGTTTCAAACCATGGATGACCCTGTGACCCTCCCACTCTCCTAGAAGAAGACGCCATCAATAGAATGAAAGGAAGGAGGAAGACAACACTTACTCTAGTCCGAAAATAAAAGGAACTGCGAGAAGAAGAAGTTGCGAAACAAGGAAAGAATAGAGACTCTCCTCCTTATAAAGATCCTGTTAGGTGAGGGACGAGCCGCACAATGATGGTTGTTTTTCGCGAGGAGGCAGTGCATGGATGGTGAGGATGAGAAACAACGAGTAAACGAGAAAAGGAACACATAACCCTAGAAAGATTGCAACTCAAGGATGACAAGATCGAGAGGTTCGCCTGTGATTGATGACGTTAGACCTCATAAATTGTCTGACTGCTTGGGGGGGGGGGGGTAACTGGTGATACTATTAGTATCGCTAATGGGTCCTATCTCGAAGTGGGAGGGCCCAAAATGATTGAAGGCCCCTGAAAGGGCCGTCAGCAGTAGGAAGAGAAGGGGAAATTCGGAGCGAAGTGGCTCAGAAGTCGTGAGGGGAAGAAGTGATATCTGACAACTCGGGATTCAACATGTTAGTGCCGTGGAAACTCATAATGTTACTTAGCTCAGTCCTTTGCAGCTCAACTTTTAGTAGCTCAACCATATATCAACTCGGCTACTCAACCATATATCAACTCGGCTACTCGACTGCGTAGCCACTCGACCAAGTAGCAAGGTCGCTGACAAGGACAACTCTCCAAGTCAGGTGCTCAGGAAGCCTTGTCGAATATTCCTCCAAACGATCACCCTCTACTGGTCTCCTAATTGACTACAGTGATGATAAGTCTAATCTACATAGCATACCATGTGGAGGTTTGGTGTAGAACTTGTCCCTTAACAGTCTACCCAAAAGGTATGGCAGAGGGGATTCGAGGGGAGGAAAAAGACATCTTTTGGTCGCTATATAAGGAGGGTGATGAGGTAACTTAGGGGAAGACTCTGAGAACACTCTTTTCATTTTCTTTTTCAACTACATACTACTCTTACAACTCCCTCGACATTTTCTTAAGGATTGGAGGGTCATAGTCGGAATTCCAACGGGCATCTGACTCATGTTTACTTTGACAGGAAACTATTGCGAGGATCCATCCTTCTCTGAGTCTTCTGTGGAAGGGAATCGTAAGTGAGCCGCATCACCATAGTTTGGAAATAAATGGTATTTGTATCACCAATAGGATCCAGCCCGAGGACTCTTGAAACCAAGAGTTCCTCTTGCTCAGAGTTCTCTCCGATTCCTCTTGAAACTGCTTTTCTTGATCTCTATGGTATGCCTGTCCTTCCTCAAGCTTGTAGCTCCGGGACCTGCTAATCTTGCCAATAAATTTGTCTTCGCTCACATATTGTTGCTAAAGTTAAAAAGTTCCATTCCTTGAAAGTTTCCTTTATGGAACCTATGTGGATTCGATTCGTCCCTCTCTGAAACATTCTGATACAAATCTTGATGCTTTTGCCAAGCAAGAAGGAATTTGAACTAATGATTGTTAGATAGGATAATGCGACTAGATGAAAGGGTGAAGGAACACGTATATTTTTCGTCGTGTCAATCATTCATGCCCATCTCCATTCAAAGTTAATCTACACGATAGAAATCAAAATAGCACAACATAAGCACAACAATTTTGGCCTTTTATGTGATTTGAAATTTTTGATTTCTATTTCATGGTTTACGATTATCAATGGATCACTCTTAAAATCATTAGTATACTTTTTATTCCTCGGACATCTTTTGGAAGTGGCGAAATCTTACAAGTATTTGTACTAGCAACAAAATAAAAAAAAAACAATAAAAAGACATGCAAATACAATAATAATAATAGTAAATAGAAATACACAAAAGAAAATCTTTGCTTTTGCTATGATTTGATCTCTAGAATGCATTAATATTCACCCAAGAAAACTCATAATAATGTTTTAGATTGTATGGCCGACTAGGGGATGAATAGTGAATGTTCAATACAAAGCTTGTTCAAAGCTTAGTGCCATTAGTTCGATTTAATTGCATCAGAAATGTAAAGAACAAGAATTCAATTGATTGTTGAGGATATAAAAATGATCGAAAATGTGGCCGTCACATTAGCAACCCCATTCAGTTGTCTAAGTGGAGGAGATAAATTAGAATTTCAATTGATAAGTACAAAGAAAGAGAGATTAGTCGATGGTCTAGAGTGATGAATTTTTTGAGAAGTGATCTCTATCCATTACGGATAAATCTTTCTGTACTTATCAAGTGGGTTAGTTTTGATTGTTATACGATAGGGAGGTTTTTGGGAAGATTTCCGAGATGAAAAGGTATAAAAGGAATGGCTAACAGGTGGAATGTGCCTTATAAGATGCTTACGTATCACACTGACTCATATTTAAATTTGAGATATGAGAACAGCGGGATAAAGTTCTAAGGGGGGCCTTATAGTCCGCTTTACGTCAAGGCCATGCTAGCATTCTTCACCTTCCAACCTAAGATCCAGAATTGAATCCCCCTTTGGATGCAGATATATGGATTGTCGATAGATTGTTGGACGACAACTGGGCTCAGTAAGTTGGTCTCACAGGTGGGCACTCCTTTATACATTGACAAGTTTACCAAGATGTGAGAAAAGGCAAGCTTTGTGAGAGTACCGGTCGAAATTGACATCACCAGGTGTTGCCGGAGCATATATCAGCCACGCTACTAGATGGAAGGGACATTGAATTTTGGCTACGTTTTGAATCGGTGTCGAAGCTCTACAACACCTGCAGACGGTTAGGGCATCGTCGAGATCACTGCGAGGCTCGTCGGAACTCTCTACAGGACCAACAGGGGATGGAGGGGTGATAGAAGCAGGACCTCAAAGAAATTCGCATGAGATTTAATAGGGTATGATGTTTCCCACTACAAGCAGAATGAACATGATAGGTCCCCACGAGGATGACATGGTGGTTAAGGCACGACGGATACTTACAGAAGTGGCATGGATCGATTCCAGAGGAGGTATAAAGTTCTTTCCTAGATTCAGATGACCCCCATGTGTTTTGGCCACAACGTCAAGGACTATAGGACCCTCCGTGATTTACCTCCCTCACAATGGCCGTGGGACAGGCCAATGTGGGCTGCTAGGTTGGCGGTTTTAACCTTTTGTAGAGAATGAACATGATGGTGATAAACAACATTGTAGTAATTATTAGTACCGAGAGTAAAATAAGATCAAACTTATATTTTAATATATAGAACAATAAAAATATTATGCTACACAATTCATCCATGAGCATCCATGAATACTTCTATTATCCATCATTCGATCTTCTAGGATTCAAAGATTAGAGTATAGTGCTCATCTGATCGGACGATGGATAATGGAGATGTTCACAGATGCTTACGGATGAGTTGTGTAGAAGATTATTCTTCTATAGAACAAAGTTTAAAGTCAAGATGTTTGATAATCTAATCTTTTATGTCAAATATACTGGTGTAGAAGCTTGACAGAGAAAGTCCAGAAATAAAGTCTGGCAAGCTGGTCAGGCAACCAGAGAATGTCCAGGAAGTCTCAAGCAGAGGTAAGTCTTAGAGATTCTAGACAGAGAGGGTCTTGGAGGTCTCAGTAAAGGTAAGTTCTAGAGGTCCCAAGCAAAATAAATTTGAATGATCTTCTATTTCAAAAGATAGTGAGAGAGTGTCACTATTTCTGAAAATAAGATAAACTTGAGCTAGGTGTTATTCTCAAGTTAAGAGTAAGACAACTGAGTTGCTATATGCTTATATTATTTTGCATGCTAACTTTGTGATGCAAGAACTTAGGTTTTAGTTTAGATTAGATCAATTGGATTAGAGGGATCGGACACCCATATCGAATCCAGGCATTTAAAGGTCCAGGCGATTGAATAGAATCTAAGCACCATAGTCCAAATTCAGATATGATCCAAATATAGAATGATGTGATGATCGACGAATGGATGTCCACGATGTGTTGGTGCAGCGGCACCAGATAATCAAACTTTGATTTTGATTATGACAAAGGTTCAAAGTTAAGTCATAGTGTGATATGATATTGTGTTAAGTTTGTAGGACTTAACATGTAAAGGTTTTAGCTAAGATCGAAGACATCAGGTGAAGGATTCGTTATAGATCGACGTGGTCTGAACATCAGAAAGAAGTCGTTGGGAGGGGGGGGGGGTTAAAGGATTGAAGACTAAGCGGAAAAGTCCAAACAAGTTAGAGGAAAAAGGATTTGTCAAAGGTAAAGAATCTTGTGCGGAGTGGTTCTTCTTGACAGAAGAACTAGTGAGGTCACGTCTGTTGGGGGATCGTTACGGCCGGCTAGAGGGGCATGAATAGCCCTCTTACGATGGATATCGTATTTTGCTCGTCTACAAAAGATTAGTGCAAGCGGAATATGCAAATAAAGACAAGCAAATAGAAATTACAATAAAGCAAACGCTAACAAGAAGATGTAACGTGGTTCACGGCTACGCCGCTAATCCACGGTCCGATTCGTCCACGGTGAATCACTCCGCAATCTATCCACTAGATCTCTCCTTTGCACAAAGCTAGGTGGAGGTAACCTCTTTACACAAAAACACTCCTCTTACAAATATAATGGAAATAAGCTTGAGTAAAAGGATGGAGAGCTTTAGGGAACTTTGAGAGAGTATTAGAGCATAAGCATTAGCCTCCCAAAGCCCCATCCCCTTCCTTTTTATAGAGGAAGAGGGTTTCTTCCCGTTGACACAGGAGCAGTCGACTGATGCCCTCGATCAATCGACTGGTCCTGTAGCCGTTGCCCAATAACGGCTGCTTTCCACGTTGGATTCTATCCAACGGTATTGGCATCAGTCGACTGATGGCACCCATCAGTCGACTGATGTCAATCAGTCGAGTGCTCCATGAGATTGACTCCATTCTGTGCCGTGCAGATGTTATCACGATCGCCGTCCCTTGGCAATGATTATCAATCGATAGCAATGATCGCCACTCCATGGCAATGATCGCTAGGCCAAATGCCCATGAGTCAGACACCAGTCGAACCCAATCGACTCAGAGCAGTTGACTGCCATTCCATGGCAATCGACTGGTGTCGGGAAATCCCATCCGACACTTAGCCAAATGGCCAAGTTTCACTTACGAGCTACTACCCCTTCCCGGGTTACATTCGCTCACTCTCATCTCTCGGAGTCCCTCGCCTTCGAAGTTCTCTTCGTTCGCGGCAACGTCCCTCGGCAGCATCAGGCGCACGACTCTGCAATGCTCCTTCGCGTCTCTTGCCTCAAAGTCTACTTCCTCCGGCTTCACTCCAAGCTCCTCGTCCGGCGGTCCCTCGGATGCTCCAAGCGCACGGCTTCCGCAAAGCTATCCTTCACCGACTCAAGGACCGAGTCATGAGATGTGAAACTCGCCACGACTCCTTGTGCGAATTACTAAGTCCTGCACGACTTCAACGCACATATCAAATCAACATAACAAACTAATTTAAACCCTTTGCCACACACATCAAAACCTAATCATGGCAAGAGATTGCCCTAACAACGTCCTCATATATGGGGATAAGCATAAGCGTTGATCTGACCTAGGATTCCGAGAGTGTCAAACTCAAGATCATACAGTTGGAAGACTGTCATTATTATTCTATATTATTATTGTGCTAACTCTATGATACATAAAATTAGCTATAGTTAGTTGACTGGAAGAGCCCAGGTGACTAGCTGGATTCCAATCGACTGGTGGTTTAGGCGATTGGATCAGGTTCAGTCGACTGGAACAGGGATAATACTCGTCAACTGAAAATGAATCTGAATTAACCAAAGGAAGCTATATCAGCATTTCAGTCATCTAGACCAGGTCCAGACACTGGAACAGGGATAATTTTCATCGACTAAAGCAGGATCAGAGTTAAACTAGAGGAAACCACATCAGCATTCCAAGCGATTGGACTGGGTCTAGTTGCTTGGAACTCGATAAAATCTAGTCGAGTCAGATCTAATCTGGATGGAGCTGGAGGTGCTGGACCGGGTCCAGGCGCTTGGAAAATTTTATAAAAGAACCCTCAAATAGAGAGCCCAAACATTGAATTCCAAGTGCCTGTGCTTTCTTCTCTCGTGTTTGATGCTCAACCTCAATGTCGTAGTGCTTCAACTCTGTCTGTGTGCTCCATCTTCATCATCTCCCAGTCGGTATTCATATTTATATTTGTATCATTTCTTTTGTACTTAGCTTTAAAAAGACGGTAAAGTTGTTATTGTTCCTTATCATTTGTAAGAAACGAATTTCTTATCTCCAATGAGATATTTAATGCTTGCCCATCAATAGCAGTGTCGGATCGTGAGCCTTAAATTAGCATCTTTTCAGTTGTAAATCAAGTAAAAAATATCTATCTTTATTGTTTTACTTTATTATTTCTGCTATATATTACTTTAAGTTTTTTATTAGTTTTATGAAACAAAAAAAAAGGTTAACGCTATTCATCTTTCCTCTAGTGTTCTAATCGATCTTGCAATTGGTATTAGAGCGGGGGCATTCAGGTGCAACCACCAATTGAGTAATTATTTTGGTTTTGCTTTCTTTTTGTTGTTATAAGCTTTCTTCTTGCACTACTAATCCAAGATCAAATTTTGGCACATTATTTTTTGTATGTGTATATTTACAAGAGGTTTCTAAATGACCCATCTAGAAGGCTACAATACCGTCCAATCTCCTTTCTTTTACGAAGACAATTTCGATTATTGAAAGGGTCAGATGGAATACTTCATGAAGACTCAGGTAGAGATGTGGATCATCATTCTGATTGAATTTACTCTTCCCATTGACGATCTCAAAGAGCCGTTGGAGTGTGATAAATGGACGACTAGAATGAAGCGTCAAATTGAAGCTGTCAAAGACACTCAAATTTTACAATGTGGACTATCTAAAGAAGAACTTAATTGAGTCAGACCATTCATAAGCACCAAGGATCTCTTGGGCAAACTCATGGAACTTCACGAGGGTACCTCAGATACAAAGGTATGTAAAAGAGACTTGCTATTAAATACTTTATTTAATATGAAAATGTACGATGACGAGACGATTAGTCAACTTCATGCAAGGATCCAAGATATTCTGAACGAACTACATTCTATCGAGCAAAAGGTAGAAAATCGGGATGTGATCAGGTACGTACTTAAAGCTTTCCTGAGAACTACTTTGTGGATATCTATGATTGATGCATACAAATTATTCAGGGACTTGTTAAAAATTAGGTTAGATGAACTATTTTTTAAATTTGAATTACATGAGCAGACTAACTCTGTCCAGGTCAAGAAAGGTATTGCTTTGGTTGCAGGACAGGAGAAGGTCATATTCAAATTCGAGTCTAATGAGTTCGAGTCGGAACTAGATGATGATGTGGTGTTGAAGTTAGTAAACTTCGTTCGGAAACTAATCAAAAAAAAGAAATGGGCGAATAAACAAATTAAGGAGAAACAATCTAGTTAAAATCAAAATACCAAGTCAAAATCAGACAATGTATGCTACAGGTGTATAAAAAGGGACACTTTATAGTCGACTATCCAAATCTAAAGTCAAAATGGCAACAATCAAAGAAGGCGCTAAAGGCATACAAGGGATGAATCATCAAATGAAGAAGAGCAAGATCAATCTAGCCACCTAACACTCATGGAAAGACCTGAAATCGAGTCCAAGTCTTAATCCAAATATGATTCTGAATCTAAGACCGATTCAAGTCACATATTTGTATTCGATTCAGAAGGTTCCTATAAGGTATGCCCTTCATTAATTAAGAAATTATATGTAATGATTACGTGTTTAATTAAAAAATTAGTTAAATCTAATGTCGTCTTTACTTAAGGAGGTTGAAACCCCTAAGGAAAAGGTTAACTTAACTTCTTTAACTAGTCAAGTTCAAGAAGAAAACTCAACTTAAATCCAAAAGCTTGAGGAAGAGGATTCTTTGTTGACAGAATAAGTTTAAGAGCTTAGGGGACCATTGAAAAAGTTAATATTAAGCTCTAAGTGTCTAGAAATGATGCCGGGGTCTCAAAGAGTTGTGTACAACCAGATCGGACGTTGATTCAAAGCTAATTCAAATAATATATCATATCTTTCAATTGTTAATCGTAATCATAAAAGAATCTAAACATGGGTCCCTAAGTTGAGTCTAGTAAAATAATTAGGTTTAATCAAGTATTGGATTCCGAAGGATCAAGTTTATTATTTGGGTAAATCATATCATGATCAGGGGAGCTAATACTAAAATTGTATGTTTAATTAATTAACATGATTATCTCAGTTCATTTGTTTATTGCATGATTAGTTTAATTTAATTGCTTATCATAGAATAGCTAGATAGGGCAAAAGATTGATTGACATTTGACAACATATTTTCAGGACATGGTGAGATGATAGTATGTTAGAAAAACTCAGTCAAGTGTATTCGGATTGAATAAGGAGTATCTGACTTGGTGCTCTTAGCTAAGTGGAAGTAACTGAAGCTATCTCACCACATCCTAAACTAGTTAGATCAGGATTTCTCATTAAGTTAATTAAGTGTATAATTTCTTGGGCTAGATTTGTTTAAGGAAGTAGTCGTTGATCCAATTAAGAAGTTGTGCCTCTCAATGAGCTGGAAGTTAATTTTAGAAAATTTCACTTAATTGATTGAAAGCTAAACTCGAATCTAAATTGGTTGTGCTACATGAGACTAGGTCACTCCAATCTAAGACTTATTTCAATGGTTGTGGTAAGTAACCGTTTAAGATTGTGTCACTACCATTTAAGATTTATTTCAAAAATAAATCACAATGGACTAGTTAGAGGTCTACCGAAGCTAAGTAATTTAGAAAATAAAACTTGTAATGCATGTCAACAAGGAAAGCAAACTAAATCCATACGCAAACTAACCAATATAGATAGGACTAAATGTGTACTTGAACTTCTACACTTAGACTTGTTTGACTTATATGGAGTCAAGTAACTAAATGGAAGTCAATATTGTTTAGTAATGATAGATGACTACCCTAGATTCACTTGAGTTAAGTTTCTAAAACATAAAGATGAGATATTTGATCAATTTATTAATTTGTGCAAGCTTTTAGAAAATGAAAAGAATGTAAAAATTAAAAGAATTAGAAGTGGTCACGGTGGAGAATTTGAGAATCATAGATTTACCGAATTTTGCATACTAAATGGATATCATCATGAGTTTTGTTGCCCAAGAACTCCCTAATAGAATGAGTTAGTTGAAAGGAAAAAATAGAATCTTACAAGAAGCTACAAGAACTATGTTGAATGAATATAACTTATCCGATAGGTTTTGCGTTGAAGCTATAAATATAGTCTGTTTTGTCCAAAATAGAATTTTGATAATTAGACGATATAACAAAATACCTTATGAGTCATAATACAATAAAATACCTAATATTAAATACTTTAGGGTATTTGGATATAAAGTACATATAATAAATACTAAATATTATTTAGGAAAATTTACCTCTCAATCAACAAATGATATATTTATAGAATATTCAATCACTAGTAAAGTCTATAGAGTATATAATAATAGCACTTTATGTTGGATCGGAGTTGTCCGAGAGAGGGGGGTGAATCTCGGAAAAAAAAAATTTGTTTAAAATTTAATTTTATCTTTTAAGAATTTAAAGAGTAATTGCAGTGGAAAAATAAATATGACAAGATTGTCTTACTTAGTTCACAAATCTAGCAGGGTTGCTACTCCAAAGCTCGTAGCTCTCCGAGAGCTACCTCGATGGGCAATCACTAAAAAGCCCTCCGATTCGAAACTCTTGAACTCAGAGGGTATTCACCTTTTTTACAAAGATTAGAGGGAAAAGTAACACACTACCTTCCCTCTAGAAGTTAAATACAAAAGCGAAAAGTGAATACAAATATAAAGCTTATATCAACACTCTTTTTGAATGTAGAAATGTAACTCGGAGTGCGAAGTGTTGGCGTGTAGATGCTTTCACGGATGAGGAATTCTTGCAACAATACTTGGACATGGTAGATTGATTATTCTCGGAGCTGGTCAAATTCTTCTTTTATAAGCCATTTTCAGTCGACTGGAATGCCCTCCAATTGACTCTACATCAGCCCGTTGATATGGTACTTCGGCTTTCCCAGTCGACTGGACATGTTCTAGTCGACTCCAGGTCACCTGGCTCTGCATCGAAAAGTTTGCCTTTCTAGTCGACCGGACCTCCCTAGTCGACTAGAACTCTTTCCATTTGGGTTGCCAAATCTTCGATCGATCACTAGCTAATCTTACTAACTGGGTATCCAGTCGATTGGACAATACTCAGTCGACTAGACTTTAGTCGACTAAAATCCTTTCAGTCTACTATTCCTTGCAAAACGAGATTAGCAAAAGCAAACAGTATAGAATACAATAGTAGTAGTAATACTGCTCGATCTCGACTTCTTAGTCTCACATGGACTATCCGTCGGATCGATGCCTTGCTTTGTCCCTCTATAGAGGACTCAACCTAATCTTTTCACTCGAGGCTTACCTGCCGGCTGCCCTGTCAGACTTACCATTCTTGACATTCAATCTAACCCACTAGGGCTTCCGCCAGTTGTCCAGTCTCCCTGACCTAGCTAGACTTCATGTCGGTTGTCCGGTCTCTTGACCCAACCGGTCTTCATGCTAGATGTCTAGTCTCCTGACCCATCTGGACTTCCTGATTTGTATTCGGTCCTCCTGATCTGTCAAGTCTTCTGTCTAATATCCGGTCAACACGACCTACTAGGACTTTCCATGCATTGCCTAGTATCTGGTTTGCCTGACCTACTAGGACTTCCTGTTAAGCCTGCACACTTAACACATATATCAAATCACTAGTAATTCCTAACTTTAACTATGGTTCATACATCAAAACTAAAGAGTGGTGCTCTCTGCACTAACAATCTTTTCTTTTTTGATGTATGTCAACACATCAATTAAAGTTAGGAGAATCAATTTGCAATATTCAAATTTAACATATATCAGGAATGCTTTGAGCTAAAAATGTATAACATTTAAATGCATGAGATGCTTATATGCATGAAAAACTCTTTTTACTTTAAATTTCTCTAACTTTAAACCTTCTCTCTCTCCCTTTGACATACATCAAAAGAATTATTAACTATCAAATGCTATAATTTAAAGATGAGTTTTAAAGCTTTTCAAACATAAGGACGAAAATATATTTACTTGACGAGCTTCATAAGTACTCCAAAAATGTATAAGTTTTATAAATGTCAAAGTATTTAATACTTCAAAAGACTAAGTTTTTCAACCACACTTAGGTTTTTCAAAATCAACTAAGTTTATTATCTTAAGCTTTTGAAACTTTACTTTTTATAAGTGTTTCAAAATTGTAAAGTATAACAAGAATTTTTAAGTTTTGAAAACATCTTATAGAAATTTTTTTCTTCTTAATTCAATGTTTTCTGAAAACTTTATTTTCAAAAATTATTTATCAACACTCTCCCCTAAATTTATGTAATAAAACTTTCTTTGAAAATACAATCCCCCTTTATATATGGATTTCAAGATGACTCTTATCAAAAATTTTAAAATTACTTTAACTTTACAAAAGTTTAAAGTTTTGAAACAGATTTCTAAAATTTTAAAAATTTGAAAGATTTTATTAAAATATCCAAAAGTCAAAGTAAAATTTTCAAAACTCTCAATAAAAGCTATAAAATTTTAAAAAACTCCCCTTCAATAAAAAATATTTTTGAAAATTTTAAAACTCTCCCTCAATATTTTCAACACTTTTGAAACTCCCCCTTAATAAAAGGGAAAAGAAAATCAAATGAAAACTAAAATTTTCGAAATTTTCACTCAAATTAAGTTATGATAATGCAAGTGAGAAGAAAAAAAAAAGTTCAAGCATGAATTCCTAAACATAATTTTTATACGGAAAATACACATCTAAAACTTATCCTTAAAGCAAATTTTCAACTCTTTAGTAGCTCAAGTGATGTAGAATTATCATCAAGCTTTGAATTAGAGTTAGTCACTAAAGTGATTGATTTGATTTTCAAACCCCGTGTTAGTTCATGTCGATGCACTGAATTTACATCTGAAACCTGGGGTGCAATCCTAACATTGTATGCCCATCTTCGTGGCTCAATATACAAATAAATAATCCATGGTGTTTGTGAGATGTAAAGGCTTACCTTGGTCTATAGGATCATGAAATTTAAAATTGACCTAGGCTAGATTAATTTTTAATTTCCCTTTAAGATAATAATATTACAAAATAGATTTTGAATAATGAACATCAAAATATCCTAGCCTACTAAGCATAATCCAAGTCATTTTCAAGAATATCCAAGATTTAAAAGTTACCAAATTCATAAGTTCAAATTGTAACAACTAGTTTATCTAAGACAGTCCTATTCAGAAGAAGGAGGTGGAGGTGGATGACCCATGCTCCAAGATCGAAAAAACTCCATCACCTCTCAATGATCCTCTCTCTGCGCCTGAAACATCTGCATCATCTCAAGATGACGGGTCTAATGCTGTTGCTCCTGACGCTACATCGCATTCTCTAATCTAGATAATCTCTTGGCCACAGTGGGAGCTGTTGGAAGCGCAAGAAAAGGAGATAGACCATCAAATCCTGTTGCTTCCTGATGCTCAGGCTGAGGGTCAGAATGATGCTCTGGATCAATATCTGGCTCAGGTTGGTACCGGGGCTGAGGACCATCTCTTCTCCATGTCAGGACATTATTTTCATCTAAAACTATTTTAGCTAAACCAAATTATCTAGAACCTATCATGTCATACTCAGAAAGCTGTTTGATGTTACCTACGGTAACATCAAATCCTAATGTAGCTAGTAAAGATGTGATAACATGGCAATAAGGCAGATGTGCCTTCTTACTAGTAACTATCCTAGAGTGATGGATTATAAAATTAACCATCTGTAAACTAATATCTAAATCTAATTTATGACTTAGTACATAAAGTATAAATGAATGATAGGGGTGCATCATAGCGATGTCCCTAATAGTGAGTGACAAAATACAATTCACTATGCTATACATGACATAGTCCTGTACTCTGAGTCTAGTGGAACTAAAGATACTCATAGATGGAGTTCTCTCCTCACCAAATAAATGCATGTGTATCCTATCTAATGTGATGTGTGAGTAGGGATCATCATATGGTAATTCCATAGATGAAAAACATACAACTGGACATGATGAATGCATGAGTCCTAAATGATTTCTCAACAATGAGAGAGTAAGGATAAAATCTTTACCCTGTACTCTAGTGGAATATGTAAGATCATCAATTCTAGTGAAGTTATTGAAAAACTCTGCACATATATCTATGTTAATAGAGTTTTTACAATAAACTAATTTATCTTGACCATAATGTGCTATGACTTCCATGCTAGGTATGCATGATCTACTAAAAAATGATCTACTAATATATCTAGTAGGCATGTGAATATAAAGAGTGCTTTTAAACCTAATCCTATGTCCCTCAGTGGGGAACCTAATGTCCATACATGGAGTAGAAGATGACTCAACCTCGACTGCACTTCTTTTACCCATAATTAGATTACAATAATTTATTATTTATGGAAAAATAATTGAAAACTAAGTTTAGAATTGTTACCTCAATATTATAGATGATATTATAAAAGAGACTTGATGACCTAGACGCTTCAAAGAGTTGGAAAAGGGTGTTTGGCGGTTGTTTTGGAGTTGTTGTGAGTCAACTCGGCATTGCCCTAGCACTGATTTTATAGACAGAATCTAGTCGGCTGGAAATATTTCAGTTGACTGAATTCAAGTCGACTGAGATTGGTCTAGTCGATTGTCATAAATTTACCATTTACTGCGTCTGCTTTCCAGTCGACTATATTGTCTTGAGTCGATTATATTAGACCTAACACTTATCTATCATTGTATTCTATTGGAGGATCGTGACCCGACTAGAAGGGGGATTGTGTTGGTGCAATAGGCACCAGATAATCGAACCTAAGTTATGATTATGGAAAAGACCCAAAGCTAAGGTCATATTGTTTTCTAATGAGATGAACCAAGTGTGCAGGAATATTAAGCTAAGTTGAAGGTCGGTGACACCTGGAGAATCTCGTGTTGAGAAACCGTGGTGGTCAGACGACACCGGGAGAACTTTGGAGGGAGCCGAAGAACCCAGGTGGAGACCTGAAGCAAAGCTACAAGTCACAAGTGTTGGTGCAGGGGCACCAGATAATCGAACCTATATTTTGATTATGGCAAAGACACAAAGTTAAGTTTATATTGTTATCTCATGAGCTGAATTAAGTGTACAGGGATGTTAAGCTAAGCTGAAGATCGACGACACCCGGAGGTTCTTGTGTTGAGAAACCGTGGTGGTCGGGCGACACCGGGAGGACTTCGGAGGGAGCCGAAGAAATTAGGTGAAGACCGGAAGCAAAGCTATAAAGGTAAAACTTAAGGTAAGCTCATGTGTGCGAGAGAATGCAAGGAAGAGTTCTCCGTATGGGGACATCCTTAAGCGACGATTTGACCAAGACTTCCCATGGAAGGTCTAAGTCGAGATCAGACGGTAAGTAGTCATCAAAATCACTTGTATTACTTGCATTTTCGAGCTAACTTTTCATTGCAGTTGGAAACCCTAGCTACAGTCAACTGATGGCTTGTATTAGTCGACTGCTGCCTCCATCAGTCGACTACTAGGGTTGATCAGTCGACTGATGTTCAAATTCCAGCTTCGAGGAGAGTCAAAACCTCATCCCCTTATCTTAGGGTGAGGTGGCTTTTGATGATAAGACTTGAGCTCAACGTTTAGGGTTCTCAAAGGCTATAAAAGAAAGAGTGTTCTTCACCATTTCATCAATTAAAATCTCTCCAAATGCCTCCGCAACGCCGCTACTCTACGATGATCATACGATGTCGAAGTGATGTAGAAACACCGACGACACAAGCTCCACTTCCACTCTTTGAGTCGTTGGTATTAGTTCACTTTAATTCTTATTTCTAAATTGATGTAATCAGTTTATTATTGAGCTTTTATCGTAACGAGGAGAGAGGGGTTTGTCTCTCTACCTCAAGTTTTTCTTGTTTTTGTAATCATCATCTCCTACCTCTAATGGGGAGGAGAGTTTTAGTGAATTTCCCTCCATGCACGATCTCGGATCGCTAAGGCCTTGGATTAGCAGTCGAAGGCTATGAACTAAGTAAAAATAAAGTTGTGTTCTTTTATTTTCCGCTGCATAACTCTTTGTATTATCGAATGAACGAAAATGAACGAAGATTTATCGTGCGCTATTCACCCCCCATCTAGCACTTATTCCAATCCAACAACAAGGACCTAAGGTAAGCTCTGTTAGTGTCAACCCTTAGTGCAAATCATGAGATGATTGATTAGGGATCATATATATCATACTTCATTAATAAAGGCGAAGTTTGGTTATTATATTTACTTCATGCTTGTGCTAGCTGAATAAATATAATAATGTCCCAGAAAGTAGGTTCTTATCTACAGCATATCAATTGGTAGAATTGATTGTGAGAAGCTATGGAGAATACTATTCTTAAATATTCCTAGTCAAGTATTAATATACAAGGGAAATATTAATACATTGAGACTAGCATGTAGGTCAATTGATGATTTGATCTCATGGGTCATAGATATGTGATATCAAGTTGACACATGGGTACATATTAGAGACTATGTACTGAATTGACCCTCCATGAGAAAGTTTCATGGATCGTTATGAGTGTCATAAACTTTCTCATGTGACTATTAGTATGAATAGTACTTAGACCTGAAATCACTATGGTTCCCTACATAAGGAGTTATGTACTTTAGCATCGTCAAACATCACCCGTAACAGGGTGGACTATAAAGGTGATCACTGGGTATGTAACAAATTATGCGGAGGGATGTGAGTGATGTAGATGGGATCTATCCCTCCCATATGACGGGAGTGATATTTTTAGGCCTCTTGAGAGAGTAGGTCCACGAAATGCATGATCATGCTCAAATGAGTCAATATGAGATATTGAGCTCATTTTTTTGAGTAAGTCTACTTGGGAATCAAGAAATACAAAGATTGATAAGAGGATGACACGGTCTATGCCTCATTGATCAATCTAGATATCGAGGATAGAAGGACAAGGTCATACAAGATAGTAGCCACAGAAAGGTTTTGTCGGATCTTGACATTTTCATAACTTGGGTAACAATGATGCATTGCTAGATGCCGCTCATTGTTTATGTGTCTAAAGTGGTTTAGAGACATTGCCAACGTTACAAAAACCTATAGGGTCACACACAAAGAATATTTTTTGGAGATGAGGTTTATTTAAGTTTGACTAAATGAACCATTAGTTAATTGAATGGACTATAATGAGTTGGACTCATTACTTGGCCAAACTTGAGTTGGACTCAAATTGATTTAATTTGAGTTAGACTCAAGTGAAACCTATTGAAGAAGGTTATCATTATTAATCATGCATGCAAATGGGAGTTGTTGCATGCAAATGAATTAATGCATGCAAATAGATTAATTCATGAAAATGGAATTTGAGAAGTTTTTCTCAATGTTGCATGCAAATGGATTAATTCATGTAAATGGATTAATGCATGCAAATGGAATTTGAGAAGTTGCATATAAATGGATTAATGCATGCAAATGGATTAATTACATGCAATGGGATTTCATGAGGCCACTCAACGTTTCATGCAATTGGAGGTTATTGCATGCAAATGTGATTAATTGCATGCAATGGTATTTAATGGATGAAAATGGGATAAAAGTTGCTCTTCAAGGTGAATGGGGTGTGTGATCTCATTTGGGTGTGTGATCTCATTTTAGCCAAGCATCCCTTTTTCCCTTCTTCCTTCTTCTTGGCCAAAGTCTTGTGTGGAGAGCCTTTGTATGGTTGCTAGCATAACCAAAGGTTGTTGGTGCAGTAGGCACCTAAGTCGAACCTGAGTTTTGATTATAGCAAACGATACAAAGTTAAGCTTATACTGTTATCTCACGAGCTAAATCGAGTGTGCAGAAAAGTGCCAACGCTGGAGCTGAAGGCTAGCGACACCCGGAGGAAGCCGTAGTGGTCGGGCGACACTCGAGTGACTTCGGAGGGAGCCGAAGGAATCGAGTGGAAGGCCGGAAGCAAAAGCGACACAGTAAGTATCGAGGTAAGCTTGTGTGTGTGCGAGTGTAAGTGAGGTTGTATCCTCTTTACGGGGATAGACTTAAGCGTAGATCTGACCCAAGACATCCCATTGGTGGTCTAGGTCGAGATCGGACGGTCGGAGGCTGTCGAAATAATGTTATTATTCAGCTAACTTGTCATTTCAGCTAGCATCGATCGCCACTTGGAGGACTTACTGCACGTTAATCGATCATTGTCATGCGGTCGACGATTCGACGATCTCGCCATCACGATTGATGATGGCCATCAGTCGACTGATGGTCAAGGATCAACTTCGAGGAGTCAAGCCTTATCACCATTTTTCAAGGAGCCATGTGCCTAATTTCCATTGGTTGAAGGTCCTCTCGAAAAGGGGCTCAAGGGCTATAAAAGGAGGGCCTCTCCTAGGGTTTCATCATCAATTTTAAGCTTCCAAAAGCCTCCGCAAAGCTACAACACTCCGACAATGAAGTGCTTCCTCTCCGACATTTAGGTTTAATTTGTTTTTATTTTGTTACGTCAGTATAAGCTTTATATCAGTTTGTTTCTTTACTTTTTCGGAGCTTTTATCGTAACGAGGAGAGGGGGAGTGTCCCTCTACCTCAAGTTTTTGGTGTGTTCTTGTATCGATTAACTCCTACCTCTAACGAGGAGGAGTTCTTTAGTGTTTTTCCCTTCGTACATGGTCAAGGACCACTAGGGCCTTGGAGTAGTAGCCGAAGGCTACGAACCAAGTAAAAAATATTTATCTCCTTTTATTTATTGCTTATCTTTCCACTGCAATTAATTGTCTACTCGGGTTTTAATGAACGAACGAAAAGAAAAAAAAGGTTTTATCGCTATTCACCCCCCCTCTAGTGATCTGCTCGATCCAACAATTGGTATCAGAGCGGGGGTGCTAAGATCTGGTGAAACCACCAATCTAGCATTTTTACAGATTTTTTTCTCTTTATTATTCTATTTATTTCGAATTTATTTCATTCGTTTAGTTTTTCTTCCTCACTACTAATTCAAGACGCGAGTCTTGGTACTTTTCGATTGTTTGTGTTGTTGTTAGGTTTTTCGTTTCCATTCTCTTGTTTATTTTTGTTTCAATGGCCCATCTTGAGGGTTTTAGCACCGTCCGACCTCTGTTTTACAACGGAGATGACTTCTGTTATTGGAAGGGTCGGATGGAATGCTTTCTTAAAACCCAAATTGAGATGTGGATCATAATCCAAACGGGATTCACACTTCCCACTAATGAAGTGGGTGAATCCTTAGATTATGACCAATGGACCAATGCGACAAAAAGACAAGTTGAAGCCGACGCCAAGGCAACTCAAATCCTCCAATGCGGCTTGTCCAAGGAGAAGCTTAATCGCGTCGGCCCCTTCATCAGCGCAAAGGACCTTTGGACAAAGCTAGTAGAGCTACACGAAGGGACCGATGAAGCCAAGATATGTAAGCACGATCTTTTGTTTAATAAATTATATAATCTAAAAATACAGGAACACGAATCGACAACACAACTTCACACTCGCGTTCAAGACATAGTCAATAATCTACATGCGATCGGGCAAAAGGTCAAAAATCGTGACCTTATAAGGTATGTTCTTAACTCCTTTCCGAGGACTACCTTGTGGGCATCCATGGTCGATGCCTACAAGGTCTCCAAGGATCTTTCGAAGCTTAGGTTAGATGAATTATTTTCCGATTTTGAACTTCATGAACAGTCTAACTCGGAACCCGAGAAGGGTATAACACTTTTTGTAGGTTCGAGGAAGAAAACCGCAAGCAAGCCACCTCTGAAGGAAGAAGAGGATGAGTCCGATTCGGAGGTCGACTCGGAAATGGAGGCCGAACTAGTAAACCTAGTTTGGAGGATAGTCAAGGGCCGAAAATGAACCGTCACTCAACCCAACGAAGGTAAGCCTAAAAGTTCAAATATTAGATGTTACGAATGCAACAGGTTTGGACACATCAAGTCCGAATGCCCAAAACTCAAGAGCAAAGCTCCAAAACACAAAAAGGCACTCAACGCTACTTGGGAAGAAGCATCCAAGGAAGAAGATAATGATCGTATTCTCATGGCTAAACCGGTGGAATCGGAGACGGAGTCGGAACATGAATCGGAAATCGAAGACGAGTCGGACTGCGAAGCACTATTCAAGACAAGCCACGGATACACATCCGGTTCAAAAGATACATTCAAGGTAAGTCGATCCCTCATTAGTACACTTTATAATGTAATTAAGTTTTTAACTAGAAAATTAGCTAAATTCGAGTCCATGGTCGAGACCCTAGTTGAGGAAGTTAAACTCCTCAAACACGAGGTCTCCCTAACCTCTTCAACTAGTCGAGTTCAAGAGGAGGACTCAACTAGGGTTGAAAAACTCGAAGTTGAGAACTCACTCTTGAAGAGTCAAGTTGAAGATCTTAGGAACACGTTGGAAAGGTCTACTTTGGGATCCAAAGGACTTGACCTCCTACTTGAATCGCAAAGGGCCGTGTATAACAAGGCCGGACTAGGGTTTAGCTCAAACACGACCAACAAGTCATATATGTCGATTGTAAGTTGACATAAAAAATGTGTCCAAGCATGGGTCCCTAAGACCACCTTGATTTCAAACTTAGGATCAAACCAGTACTGGGTTCCCAAGGACCAAATCCACTATGTGGAGAGACCGAACTGATTCAACGGTCCAGGGGGAGTGAGTACGAAACTTGTTTGTATTTTAACTTAGAAAATTACATGCTTAGGTTCTTTATTTAGTTTGATTTTTTTTTAGAATGGATAGATAGGACTATAAATTGTCAATACTTGATAACATAGTACCAGGATGCGGCGAGATGATAGTACGCTAGGAAAGCGAAGTCTCGTGTATTCGGGCTAGATAAAGCGTATTTAGTTCGGTGCACTTGACCGAGTGGAACTAGCTGAAGCTACCTCGTCGTATCCTAGACTAGTTAGACCAGGAAGTGGTCTTAGGTGAGTCAAGTCTCTATTTTCTTGAAAATGGCTTTGTCTAAGGAAGTGGTCATTGTTCCGATCAAAGAAGGCCTCTGTGCCTCACCACGACCTGGAAGCCATGATCTTGAAAAGGTGACTTGATGAGCCTAAGGTCAAATCCGAATCTAACGCAAGGTTGACAAGTGTTAAAGTCATTAAATTTAATTCAAGTAAAATTGGAAGTCATCTCACAAGAACATATAGGGTTAACATGTTTGATCATGTAGACATGGGTGAGATGATTTAGGTTAATAATTTTCAACCAATCTTTAATAAATCCAATATCCGATCCAACTACCTTGCATGTAGGATCAATGGATGTTAGACAGTGGTTGCTCCCGACACATGACCGGGGATCAACTCAAGTTTTCGAAGCTTCGATTCAAACGACAAGGATTGGTAGCCTTCGGAAACAACGATAGGCTCAAAATCATCGGATCAGGTGATATTGAGCTCAACTCTAACTTTATTATTCAAAATGTCTTATTAGTAGAAAATTTTCAATATAATTTACTTAGTGTAAGCCAATTGTGTGATAATAACTATAAGGTCATATTTCTAGAGAATGAATGCGTAATTAATACAAATGAAACCTCTAAAACAATCCTTAAGGGAACCAGAAACAATAATATTTACACTATTAACTTAACTAACTCCTCAACTAAGTGTCTTATGACACGGCAAGAGCAATCATGGTTGTGGCATTGACGACTCGATCACTCACACCCAAGACTCATCCACAAGATGAGTCAGTGACTTAGTCAGAGGTTTGCCTAACCTCAATAACTTGAACAATAAAATATGTAATGCTTGTCAATAAGGTAAACAATCTAGGACACAACATCAACTAACTAATCAAGAATGAACCAAAAGTGTTCTTGAGCTCCTGCACATGGATCTATTTGATTCACACCAAGCTAAGTCACTTAATGGGAGTAAATTCTGCTTAGTCATAATTGATGACTACTCTAGATTTACTTGGGTTAGGTTCATCAAACACAAAAGTGATACCCTAGATCAATTAATCAACCTATTTAAGTTAATAGAAAATCAACAAAGCATTAAAATCAAGAGACTTAGGACTGATCATGGTGGTGAATTCGAGAACCATAGGTTTACAGAATTCTGTAATCTAAATGGATACCATCACGAGTTCTCTTATCCTAGAACCCCACAACAGAATGGCCTAGTAGAACGTAAGAATAGAACCCTACAAGAAGCCGCTAGGACAATGTTAAACGAGTATAACCTACCCGATAGGTTTTGGGCGGAAGCCGTGAGTACGACGTGCTATGTCCAAAATAGGATCCTTATGGTAAAGAGACACCTTAAGACCTCATACGAGATTTATCATGATAAAATACCTAACATCAAGTACTTTAGGGTATTTGGGTGTAAGGTACATATCCTAAACACTAAGGATTACCTGGGGAAATTTACATCCAAAACCACGACCTAAATCTTTCTAGGATATTCAACTACAAGTAGAGCTTATAGAGTATATAACCATGATACCCTTAGAGTCGAGGAGACTATCAATGTAGTATTTGATGAAGGACACGAACCTACAAATCCCCCAGCAACCCCAATTAGCGAGCCGATTCATACCAGACTCAACTCTGATCCGGAGATCAAGTCTAGTGGTAATCCTAACCTAAGTCAACCAAGTTAGCTTATCGACCAAGTGATAGATGACTCTAACCAAACTAGAACTCAAACGAGTCATCCTATTGACCAAGTGGTTGATTCAAACCCAAATCCAACTAGGACTCAAACGAATCATCCTATCGACCAAGTGATAGGTGATCCAAGTCTAGGAGTTCGAACTAGAGCCTCAAACAGAAACCTTAGTCAAATCTCCCTGATTTCTAAAATTGAACCCAAAACTATTGACCAAGCTCTTCTTGATCCCGATTGGATTATTGCATTGCAAGAAGAGATGGCTCAATTCACTAGGAATGAAGTATGAGAATTAGTACCACCACCTAAAGATAAAACAATCATTGGAACAAGGTGGGTGTTTAGAAATAAACTTGATGATAAAGGTGAAGTAGTTAGAAATAAAGATAGACTAGTCGCTAAAGGGTTTAGTCAAGTCGAAGGTTTAGATTACGATGAGACCTATGCCCCAGTAGCTAGATTAGAGTCCATTCGAATGCTATTAGCATATGCTGCACATCGAGGATTTAAGTTGTTTCAAATAGATGTGAAATTAGCATTCTTGAATGGATACATTAAAGAAGAGGTTTATGTTAGTCAACCCCCCGGTTTCGAAAGCCTAGATAAACCCGATCATGTCCTTAGGTTAAAGAAAGCTCTCTATGGACTTAAACAAGCTCCTCGAGCTTGGTACGAGAGACTTTCGGTGTATCATAAGTCCAAAGGATTTAACCAAGGTGTAGTTGACCCAACTCTTTTCGTAAAAACCTTAGGTAAAGACATATTCATAGCCCAAATCTACGTAGATGATATTATTTTCGGAACCACCAACTCGATCCTATTGAATGAGTTCATTTCACTTATGGAAAGTGAATTTAAAATGAATTTAGTAGGCGAGTTAAGTTTCTTCTTAGGTCTACAAATTAAACAAACTAAAGATGGAATATACCTACATCAATGCAAATATACTAGGAAATTAATTAAATGCTTTGGAATGCAAGACGCTAAAATTATTAATACCCCAATGGCAACGAATGTAAATATAGAAGAAGATGTAATCGGAAATTCAATTGATTTAAAATACTATAGGAGCATAATAGGGAGTCTCCTTTACTTAACTGCAAGTCGACCTGATATCTTATTTGCTGTAAGTATGTGCGCAAGGTTTCAAACCTGTGCCAAGGAGTCTCACCTAACTCTAGTCAAACGTATCCTTAGATATCTAAAGGGTATACTTAATGTCGATATTTGGTACCCTGATCTACCGAGTTTGAACTAACCAGCTACTCCGATTCGGACTATGCTGGTAGTAAGCTCGATAGAAAGAGTACGAGTGGTTGTTGTCAACTTCTCGGCTCGAGTCTAGTAAGTTGGTGCAGTAGGAAGCAACACTGTGTTGCCTTATCTACCACCGAAGCCGAATACATCACGATGGGTGAGTGTGTCACTCAGCTTCTTTGGATGAAGCACACTCTCGCGACTTTAAGTTAGACTTTACAAATACTAAACTTCACGTAGATAACATTAGTTCAATTAACCTTACTAAGAATCCGATATGTCACTCTAGGACCAAACATATAGAGGTCAAACACCATTTCATTCGAGAACATGTGGCCAACAGAGCCATACAACTCGAATACGTCGAATCGAAGTCTAACTTGGCAGACCTATTTACTAAACCCCTACCCGAAGTCGAATTTAGTCTATTAAGACGAAAATTGGGCATGTGCATAGTAGAATAGGAACTTGTTTCTTACTACTATTTCTTACTTTTCATGGAACTAGCATATGACATACCTTAGATATCTTGCACCTATAGATTTAAGGATCCAATACATCTCACAACACATATGACTAATGTGTTTGTGTACTTAGCCACGTAGATGGGTGTGAGATGTTAGGACCTTACTCCTGGTTCCAGATGTAGAGCTAGTGCATCGCCATGAACCACGAAGTATAATCATACATACTAACTGACTCTGACCAGAACTGGTTGATCTTTCATATCAATCAAGCCAAATATGAGTCGAACATTTTATAGATTAGCTTATTTTCAGTATATCATTTTCAAAATAATATGGAGCATGCTTGGACTTTAAATTTAATACTTATTTTTTGTTGTTTTCCACACACCCTCACTCTTTTCGATATATGGCAAAAGGGGGAGAAAAAGGCCAAAAGTTAAGGGATCAATTTTTTTTTCGATGACTTAATTTTAAATTTAATACTTATTTTTTGTTGTTTTCCACACACCCTCTCTCTTTTCAATATATGGCAAAAGGGGGAGAAAAAGGCCAAAGTTAAGGGATCAAATTTTTTTTGATGACTTAACTTCATATTTATTCACATGGCCAAAGGTTAAGTAAATGTTTACTTAACTTTGAGTTAACTTGTTTTTGTTAACAAAAAGGAAGTAAAGGCCAAGTTAAGAGAATTCTTAACTTAAACTTATTTTTAACAATATGGCCAAACTTTAATGTTTTACTTAAATAAGGGGAGAAATTGATTTCTTAACTTAAAACTTATTTTAAACACTATGACCAATATTAAGTAATTTTGGTTACTTAATTCTTTTTAAGTAGAAAACATCAAGGGGGAGAGTTAAAACTCTTTCTCAAGTACTCACCCTCGGTCATGGGGGAGGATTCCTCAAGGGGGAGCACTTGAAAAAGAGTTTTTATATACTCCTGCTCATTCATGCATATCTTATATTCATTTTGCTTAATGCACTTAATTTATGTTATTTAACTTTGTGTTGGTTTTCCATAAATCAAAAAGGGAGAGATTGTTGGTGCAGTTGGCACCTAAGTCGAACCTGAGTTTTGATTATAGCAAACGATACAAAGTTAAGCTTATATTATTATCTCACGAGCTAAATCGAGTGTGCAGAAAAGTGCCAACGCTGGAGCTGAAGGCTAGCGACACTCGAGTGACTTTGGAGGGAGCCGAAGGAATCGAGTGGAAGGCCAAAAGCAAAAGCGACACAGTAAGTATTGAGGTAAGCTCGTGTGTGTGCGAGTGTAAGTGAGGTTGTATCCTCTTTACAGGGATAGACTTAAGCGTAGATCCGACCCAAGACATCCCATCGGTGGTCTAGGTCGAGATCGGACGGTCGGAGGCCGTCGGAATAATGTTATTATTCAGCTAACTTGTCATTTCAGCTAGTATCAGTCGACTGCTAGCTTGGAGGACTCCACTGTTGTCAATCAGTCGACTGTCTGCGGTCAACATTCGACTGATGTTGCCATCAGTCGACTGATGATGGCCATCAGTCGACTGATGGTCAAGGATCAGCCTCGAGGAGTCAAGCCTTATCACCATTTTTCAAGGAGCCATGTGCCTAATTTCCATTGGTTGAAGGTCCTCTCGAAAAGGGGCTCAAGGGCTATAAAAGGAGGGCCTCTCCTAGGGTTTCATCATCAATTTTAAGCTTCCAAAAGCCTCTGCAAAGCTACAACCCTCCGACAACGAAGTGCTTCCTCTCCGACGTTTAGGTTTAATTTGTTTTTATTTTGTTACGTCAGTATAAGCTTTATATCAATTTGTTTCTTTACTTTTTCAGAGCTTTTATCTTAACGAGGAGAGGGGGAGTGTCCCTCTACCTCAAGTTTTTGGTGTGTTCTTGTATCGATTAACTCCTACCTCTAACGAGGAGGAGTTCTTTAGTGTTTTTCCCTCCGTACGTGGTCAAGGACCACTAGGGCCTTGGAGTAGTAGCCGAAGGCTACAAACCAAGTAAAAAACATTTGTCTCCTTTTATTTATTGCTTATCTTTCCGCTGCAATTAATTGTCTACTCGGGTTTTAACGAACGAACGAAAAGAAAAAAAAAAGGTTTTATCTCTATTCACCCCCCTCTAGCGATCCGCTCGATCCAACAAAGGTTTCATCTCCTTCTCTAAGATAGTGTTCATGTGGATACTGTAGAGGTGCGGACATTCTGATCGCACTAAGATTCGGCGAACCGTGGACGAGCGAGATATGCAAAGGGCACGCATCAAAGGTATACTCTATAGGATAGGGCCTTTTTGATCTATACTTTATATGAGTTTTTTTTCCGCATGGATCGTTCAAGGGATCCTTTTTCCGTTGCAATTTTATTATTTATCGCATAGGATTCCCAATAGTGGTATCAAATCCACTTGCGAAAGATCATACATAAAGATCGTCGTAGGTCATTTTATATGTGATATAAAATTTTGTTTAAGAAGTTTATTATGAGTGCATGCATGATTGTTTGGGTGATTTTGTGCAACAAGATATGTATGACATTTTTGTTGATCGAACAAGCATGTTTTCCATTCGGATCTATCACCCATAATTACTACGAACAGTGGCAAGAAGGGGTTTCGGGTTCATTATGATGGACTAAGGGCAACGACTCATTCAAAGAGTCGTTAAAATAAGATTTTGCTCTGAGGCGAAGCCCCTGCAAACCCCGCAAGGGGCGCTGCCCCTTGATCCCGCCCGCTAACCTGCTAGTGGGACCGTCATGTCGTAGCGGCTTATAAGTCGTGCATAGCATCATAATAAAATCTGCATGTCATAGATGTATTTGAACGATGTATGCCATGGTGCATGGTTATGACCCTTAACCCAATGTGATTGTGGTTGTATTGTGTATGTATGTTATAATTCATAATACGGCCTGCGAGTCGTGCCTCCCTATTTTTCTAAGTGTAAAATGGATCTAGACTCGAATGTAACTCGAGTATTTTTATTTTGTAATGTATAAAATGATGAGTGGAAAGTCCATTGGAGGATGAAGTTATAAGAAGGATGCTGACGACACATAACAACCAAAGGATGCACTTGGAGAAGATGCTACCCCTAGGTTGACACATTGCTCTTCTCATTGGCTTGAGGAGATCATATATTCGGGCCATAACAATGTCACATTTAAACTTATATGTTGATATATATTATGCTTATATGTGATGCATGTGATGTTTGTATATGTGATGCATGTGATGCTTGTATATGTGATGCATGCGTAGTTAGTTGTCACACAATTATGTCACTTAATATATGTCTACTAAAGTTTAATATTCACTATTACCTTGTTCAATCGTAGGGCATTTGCCAAAGCAAAGTGACTCTATTTACCTCAGTAAAGTGTGACAGGACAATTGTGATGTCCGACTATTAAACCTTGGGTTTGACTTAACTAAGCTCTCTCAATTAGATTGATGAACTTAAAGACATAGCTCATATGGGACATCTACCTACATTATACAAATCTTGGGCGATTAGCCAAAGCTAACTCAAGATGAGTGGTAATTTAGAAAGATATCTCATGCGATGCACACATTGAACAAATAATATTGTTCATATAGATATACAAGAGTTACATTAGATGTAATTGGTACAAGTTACTTACCTAACTTATACGAGTCTTGGGCGATTAGCCAAAGCTAACTCAAGATGCGGTATAATATGGATCTTGTCCCACTTTGTGACCAGTGGTAGAATCATTTAGTTAAAGGCCTAATTAAATGATTGAAATATGATACATTTCTACATTTCTGTATTGTAGATCACCATGTCATCAAATACGTCGAACACACTCTCTCTGCGATCTGTCCTTGATAAGGACAAGCTCACTGGAGCTAATTTCTTGGACTGATACAGGAACTTGAGGATAGTCCTCAAGCAAGAACGCAAACTATATGTCCTAGAGCAGTCCATTCCTAAACCACCCACCCCTACCGCCACTTGTGCTGACAAGGATGCTTATAAGAAGCATCAAGATGACGCACTAGATGTGTCATGCCTTATGCTTGCCACCATGAACTTTGAGCTTCAGAAGCAACATGAGAACATAGATGTCTATGATATGGTTGAGCATCTGAAACAACTATACCAGGGACAAGCAAGGCACGAGAGATACGAAGTGTCAAAGGCCTTGTTTCAATGCAAGATGCAAGAAGGAACTCCCGTAGGCACTCATGTACTCAAGATGATTGGGTACGTTGAGAACCTAGTGAGATTGGGATTTCCATTAGGCCAAGAGCTAGCCACGACCTTGTTTTGTAGTCACTGTCAGAAGGCTACAATCAATTTGTCATGAACTACAACATGAATGAAATTGACAAGCCTTTACCTGAAATATTGAGCATGTTGCGAACTGCTGAACTCAATCTTAAGAAGGCAAAGCCTAGTACCGTTTTGATGGTTAACAAAGGCAAGCAGAAGCTCAAAGGTAAGGGTAAGACCCAAGCCAAAGGCAAAGGCAAGACAAATGCATTGAAACTTAAAGGAGGGGTGTCTAAAGAAGGGGAATGCTTCCACTACGGTGAGACCGAGCATTGGAAGAGAAACTGCAAGCTATACCTGGAAGAGGTGAAAAGGAAGAGAAGTGAGACTTCTGCCTCAGGTATATATGTTATCGAAGTCAATTTATCTATCTTGTCTTCTTGGGTATTAGATATCGGCTGTGCTTCTCACATTTGTACCAATATGCAGGGCCTTCGAAAGACTAGATCATTAACGAAGGACAAAGTGGACCTACTGGTAGGCAATGAAGCAAAAGTTGCTGCCATCGCTGTAGGGACATATTCGTTATCTTTGCCCACTGGGCTTATCTTAGAACTAGAAGAATATTATTATGTGCCTGCCTTGACTAAAAATATTATCTCTGTTTCTTGTTTAGACAAGAAAAGTTTTTCATTTGTAATAAAGGACAAGTGTTGTTCTGTTTATTTAAATGATATATTTTTTTAAAGTGCACACCTTGTGAATGGTCTCTATCTTCTAGATCTTAAAACCCCAGTCTATAACATAAATACCAAACAGTTCAAATCTAATGATCTGAACCAAACATATCTCTAGCATTGTCGCCTGGGTCACATAAATGAGAGTCGTATATCTCAGCTCCATAAGGATGGATTACTGGACTCATTTGATTTTGAATCATATGAGACATGCGAATCCTGTCTTCTATGCAAGATGACCAAGACTCCATTTAGTGGACATGGCGAACGAGCTACTGATTTGTTAGAACTCATACATATTGATGTATGTGGGCCTTTCAATGTAGCAGCTAGAGGAGGCTATCAGTACTTCATTACTTTTATTGATGATTTCAGTAGATATGGATATGTGTATCTTATGAGACACAAATCTGAATCCTTTGAAAAGTTCAAAGAATTCTAGAATGAAGTACAAAACCAACTTGATAAGAGTATAAAAATACTTCGATCAGATCGAGGTGGGGAATACCTTAGCCAAGATTTTTGTGACTATCTCATTGAGTTTGGGATTATATCTCAAATAACTCCACTTGGAACACCACAGTGAAATGGTGTATCAGAAAGGAGAAATTATACATTATTAGATATTGTATGATCCATGATGAGTCACACAAATCTTTCTTCTTTCTTCTGGAGATATGCTTTAGAAACGGTAGCTTTCACACTTAACCGCGTCCCATCTAAGGCATAAAGACATCATATGTGATATGGACTGGGAAGAGTCTTAAGATATCTTTTATGAAGATTTGGGATTGTGAGGCTTATGTTCGATGTCAAGTCTCCAACAAACTAAGCCCCAAATCAGACAAGTGCTACTTTGTAGGATATCCTACGGAAATGAAAGGATATTACTTCTACAATCCCACACAAGGAAAAGTGTTTGTTGCTAGAAATGGAGTATTTCTAGAAAGAGAGTTCATTTATAGAAGAACTAGTGGGAGTAAAATACATCTTGAAGAAATTCAAGATAAAGATAGCACTGAGATGGAAGTTGAACAGGCACCACAAAGTGTTGTGGATGATGAGATTGTTGCACAAGAAGTTGTGGAGCAACAACCTGTTCAAGTAGACCAACCTCTTCGCAGGTCTGATAGGATACATCGTCAGCCTGAGAGATATTCATTTCTCTTGTCTGACAATGATGATGTTATGCTTGTTGAGTTAAACGAGCCTACATCCTATCAGGAAGCTGTGATGAGCCCAAATTCTAAGAAATGGCTAGAGGCCATGAGATCCGAAATGGAATCCATGTACACTAACCAAGTATGGACTTTGATTGATCCAACTGAAAGGGTCAAACCCATTGGGTATAAGTGGGCCTTTAAGAGAAAGACTGACATGGATGGTCTTATGCATACCTATAAAGGAAGATTGATAGCTAAAGGTTTCAAGCAGATTCATGGTATTGACTATGATGAAACTTTTTCATCAGTTGCGATGCTTAAGTCTATTCGGATAATGCTTGCTATTGCACCTTACCACGATTATGAGATCTGACAAATGGATATCAAAACTGCGTTTCTGAATGAAACCTTTTTGAGGATGTGTATATGACACAACCTGAGGGTTTTGTAGATCCAAAGCATTCTAGCAAGGTATGAAAGCTGCAAAGGTCCATTTATGGTTTAAAGGAAGCATCTAGAAGCTAGAATCTTTGATTCGTTGATGCGATCAAACAGTTTGGTTTCATCAAGAATGAAGATGAACCCTGTGCCTACAAGAGGGTTAGTGGGAGCATAGTTATCCTTCTTATCTTGTATGTTGATGACATACTTCTCATTGGAAACGACATCCCTACGCTGTAGTCTGTGAAGACTTGGCTTGAGAATTGTTTCTCAATGAAGAACTTAGGTGAAGCAACCTACATTTTAGGCATTAAGATCTATAGAGACATATCTATGAGATTGCTTGGCTTAAGTCAGAGTGCATACATTGACAAGGTGCTTAAACGTTTTGCCATGTAGAATTCCAAGAAGGGATTTCTACCAATGTCATATGGTATGAGCCTTTCGAAGGGTCAATGCCCTTCTTCTAAGGAAGAAAGGAAACACATGGATCAGATCCCTTATGCATCTGCTATAAGGTCTATTATGTATGCCATGCTATGCACTTGTCCTGATGTCTCGTATGCTGTAAGCATGATGAGTAGATACCAGTCGGATCCAGATGACAGTCACTGGATAATCGTCAAGAATATTCTTGAGTACTTAAGAAGAACTAAAAAATATTTCTTGATATTTGGAGGCGATGAGGAGCTCGCTGTAAAGGGTTACAGCGATGCTAGCTTCCAAACTGACAAGGAGGATTACAGATCGCAGTCAGGGTATGCCTTTTGTTTAAATGGTGGTGTTGTGAGCTGGAAGAGTTCAAAGCAAGACATAGTCGCGGATTCTACTACAGAGGCCGAGTATATTGCTGCTTCTGATGCGACAAAGGAGGTTGTTTGGATCAGGAAGTTTGTTTTTGAGCTTGGTGTAGTTCCTAGCATTGTGAGCCCTATAGAGCTTTATTGTGAAAACAACGGGGCTATAGCACAAGCTAAGAAATCTTGTTCTCACCAGCGTGTAGGGTCGATGTTGGTCGGCTAGAGGGGGGTGAATATCCTTTATCGTAGATGATGGTAGTCGTTCGTTGATTGCTCGTCTACAAACACTATTAGCGCAAGCAAAATATACTAATATAAATAATTAAAACAAATGCAAAGAAAGAATAGAAAGCACAAATGCTAATACCACAATGTAACGTGGTTCACGACCTTGCCGCTAATCCACGGTCTGATTCGTCCAAGGTGAATCACGCCTCAAGCTTTCCACTATTCTCTCCTTTGCACCAAGCTAGGTGGAGGTAACCTCTTTTACACAAGAATCACTCCTCTTACAATATAATGTAAATAAGCTTAAGTAAGAGGATGGAAAACGTGTTGGGCACTTAGGAGAAGTTTAGAGCATGAACATTAGCCTCCCAAAGGCCCTCACCCCTTCTCTTTATAGAGGAAGAGGGTTTCTTCCCGTTAATACAACATCAGTCGACTGATGCTTCGATCAATCGACTGATCCTGTAGCCATTTCCTAGTAACGACTTCTTCCACGTTGGATTCAAGCCAACGACTCCCATATCGATCGACTGATGAAGCCATCAGTTGACTGATGTCGACTTCCAGTTGAGTGCCGACTCACTGCACTGCAGATAGATAGCGCATCACCGATCGCACCCCTTTGCCGATCGATGTCGATTCAATTTCCAGCCAAACACCAGTCGAACTCCATTCAACTTGGAGCAGTCGACTGCCATGACATGGAAGTCGACTGATGCTGGCTAGACCTCAAACTTAACATTCATTTGAGCGTCCGGCGGTCGGATAAACCTCAACCCTTGCGGTTGAGCTTCTGACACTCAGCCATTCGACCAAGTTCACCTAATGAGCTACTTACAATTCACTCATTCTCTCATCTCACTTGAAGTCTCTTGCCGAAGCTCTCTTCGTTCACGGCTACGTCCCTTGACAGCATTAAGCGCATGGCTCTGCAATACTCCTTCGCGTCTCTTGCCCTTGAAGTCTGCTTCCTTGGCTTTGCTTCAAGTGCTCCTCGTCCGATGGTCCCTCGGATGCTCCAAGCACACGGCTTCCACAAAGCCATCCTTCACCGACTCAAGGACCGAGTCATGAGAGGTGAAACTCGCCAATGCTCCATGTGCGAATTACTAAGTTCTGCAAGACTCCAACGCACATATCAAATCCAATCATCCTAACTTAAACCCTTTGCCACACACATCAAAACCATATCACAGGTTGATTGTACTAACAATCTCCCCATTTTTGATGTGTGACAATCCGTTTAAGTTAGGTAAACATTTGATAAAAATATTAAGGTAAGAAAGCATGCGAATAAACATGATTATCAACTCTCCCCCTTAATATAACTCACTTAAACATACATATTTCTCCCCCTTTGACACCATAAAAAAGATTAAACTACGTTTTTCAAACATGACATCAAGTCTAGAAAACAAAAATCACCAAAACATGCCTTAAAATTTGATAAAAGAAGTTACTGGGCATGTTTTCAGTCGATCAGTCGACTGGTTCAGACTACCAGTCGGCTGACACTCTGATTTCAAGATTTTCTAATTTTCGGGTTGAATTTCAGAAATGCATTAAAAATTCTATAGAATTTGAAAAATCATGAAATTTGGGGAACACATTTCTTTTAAGTTCCTTTATCAATGAAAAATAGTTTTCCATGAAAAATCATTATATTTTCAAAAATTAGGCAAAATCTCAAAAATTGGAAAATATCTAAAGTTTGTATCATTTTTAAAGCCTAGTTTTGCCTCGAAGCTTTTCAAAACATGAAAATTCAGTTTATGAAACAAGAAATGGTTTTCAAAACATTTGAAATATCCAACCATGATCTTTGGGTAATATGTCTATGAATTAAACATAAGCCTTCCCCATGATTGGTCTATTATTGCTATTTTGATACTTAAAATGACCATCTAAATGCCATAGGCATTAGTGGACCATTTGTATCATCCTATCATCTCACTCATGCTATGTTTTCAATCAAGGTAGCCTATAGTGAGTATGAGATGTTCCTAAAGTTATTTGTATATACTTAACCATTAATTTCATGGAATTTTACACAAGATTAAGTATCATCCTAACATACCACATGATCATAAAGACATATATGCATTGATTTCACATTATGATCATGAAACAAATGTATTAATCAAATTGTAATCATGCATTAGGCATAAAGTCATGATAATAAGTTAAGTATCACCCAAAGCATGATTTAAATCTTATTGCCCATGATTATATATCAAATGTCAAGATCATAAATCATGATTGCAAACATATATAACAATTACATTAACTATCATGATTTAAGCATTATTATCAATTTATGGGCACATTTTCATCACCCAACAGTATGCTAAAAATTTATAGGTCATGAGTATCAATATATATAACACTAAGTATCGAGCATTATTTAAACTATTTAAGGGTGCATTATCATCACCCAACACCATTTCAAAAACTTAGTCCCGCCATCCTAAGTCAACCAAAAATATGATATAGATGAAATCCTTATGGTTAACTATCCTAGGGTTTTCCTAACCCTTAAGGATGGATTTAGGAACCCAAAACAAATTCTTTCCTATGGGGTTCACTAAAAATTCCTTAGGGATCCATTTTCTAGCTATTGTTTTCTTTTTATCTTGACCCCTAGCAATTAAACATTTATAGGCCTTTTCATTTTTATTTTCCTTATATCCTAGGCCTTTCTTATTGAAGCTTGCCCTTTGGCTCCCTATGATCATGTTAAGGGTGTTGGAGCCTATGGTGAATTTTTCTAGGGCCTTGGTTAAATGATCTACTTTCTCTCTTAAAGCCCTATTTTCATCCATACATGCATCACTAACATTAAAAGGCATATAGTTATCATGTGAGCATGCATCATTGAGACTAGAAGAAATATTATCATTAATATTTTAGCATGCTTTTTCTAGTTTTCCTTCTAAGTCCTTAATTTGATCAAGCATGCATTTATTTTTCTTCTTTGCCCTAAATAAGTCCTTAGTAAGGCTAGAAATCATGGAAACTATTTTCTTGGGTGAGAGATTCGTTACCATAGTTTCTATGTCTTCTTCTTCGGATTCGGATGAGGATGGTGATGAGCCTCCCCCTTCACTAGAGTTCTCCTCACTTGTGCTTGATTCTTCATTCTCGGAGGAGGAGGTGGAGTCTAGGTCATCAAATGCCATTAGGGCAAGATTTGAGTAGACATGTTCTTCTTCTTCGGATGATGATGATGAAGAAGAGGGATCATCCCATGTCCTTGCTTTGAGTGCTTTTGGCCTTCTTCTTCTCTTCCTTCTTCTTCTTGCTCCCTTCTTCTTCTTCTTTCTTCTTTCTTTCTCTTCTTTCTTTGCTCTTGTTCAAGAGTGAACAATTATCTCTTATGTGTCCCTCTTGTTGGCAATTGTAGCAAATTATTTTCCCTTGGTCCTTTTTCCTATCATGAGACTTGTTAAATTTAAAACCTTTTAATGCACGCCTTACCTTCCTTACCATATAAGCTTCTTCCGTGCTATCCATGGAGGAGGAGGAGGATGCTTCATCGGAGGAGGAAGGAGTCTCCATCTTCTTCTTCCCCTTGTTGGCTAATAGTGCCACTCCTCTTGATGGTTGAATTCTTGGCTCTTCTACTACTCCTTCAAGTCTTGTTTTGTGGAGCTCCATGGTTTAAAAGAATTCTTCAAGTGTGCTCACTTCTAAATTCTTTGAGATGTAGAAGGAGTCCACCATTGAGCTCCACTTCGAGGACCGGGGAAAGACATCTATAGCCTTCATTACCATATCCCGGTTGGAAAGCTTCTCCCCTACACTTGTCAACCCGGTTAAAATTTCTTTAAACCTAGAATGTAGAGATTTTACCTTTTCTCCCTTTTCGAGTTTAATGTTGCTTAATTGGGAGCGTAGGACATCTCTTCTTGCTAGTTTGGCCTCGGATGTGCCTTCATGAATCTCTATAAGTTTCTTCCACATCTCCTTGGCACTTGCACATTCTCCTATTTGTTGGATCGAGAAGCGTCGCTAGAGGGGGGGGGTGAATAGCGAGCGTAGAATTTCTTTTCGTTCGTTAAAACACGAGTAGACACAGTGAAAAAATAAGAAGACAAGTTTATTTTTACTTTGTTCACAACCCAACAGTTGCTACTCCAAGGCCCTAATGGTTCTAGACCGCGTACGGAGGGCAAAGCACTATAACGTCTCCTCCTCGTTGGAGGTAGGAGAAAATGATCACAAAATCGGAAGTACGAGGATGAGACAACAAGCCTACCTCACCTCGTTATGAATAAAAATAAAGAATACAATAATAAAAGAAATTACTTGCTACTGTTGCCGACGAAGAGGAATAGAACTTGTTGTCGCGTCGACGTTATGATGGTGTTGGAGCTTTGGCGTTATAGGAGCACTTGAGAATAATCTTGATGTGGTTTGGAGTTGGGATCCTCCCCTCCTTTTATAGATTTTGGCCTCTGAATATTTCTCCTCTTTTTACGGAACAGATCCCAAAGTTGTACAAAATTTTATCTCAAAGTGGCCGCGTCAAACATTATCCATTTTGACCAAGCGCAAAGGCTGATTCGTCACCATGAGTCGACTGATGCCTCCCATCAGTCGACTGATGAGCATCAGTCGACTGCCCCATGTCCAGTAGTCGACTGCCAGCTTGGCCACTTCCCTGCAGTAAGAGGTTAACATGGAAAATGGTAAATACAACGGTTTCTAACCGTCCGATCTCGACCTAGACCTTCCACAGGAAGTCTTAGTCGGATCGCCGCCTACGATCATCCCCGTAAAGAGGACACGACCTTACCATCTCTCACTCACATGAGCTTACCTCGATACTTACTTTGTAGCACTCGCTTCTGGCCTTCCACTCGATTCCTTCGGCTCCCTCCGAAGTCACTAGAGTGTCGCCCGACCACCGTGGCTTCCTTCGGGTGTCGCTAGCCTTCAGCTCTAGCTTTAGTACTTTTCTGCACACTCGATTTAGCTCGTGAGATAACGATGTAAACTTAACTTTATGTCTTTGCTATAATCAAAACACAGGTTCGATTATCTAGTGCCCCTGCACCAACACTATTCAATTCACTTCTTGTTGGGGAAGTACGTTGTAGAGGTGATGTTTGGCTTTTGAGTTCGCCAAGTACTCTTCCCTTTGCCTCTTACTCCACCTTGATTTCTCCAATGGCTCCCCTTCTTCATCCCTAGGTATTTCGAAACCATTTTCCATTATTAATAAAATTTCGAAATCGGTTTTGAACAATACCTCCATTCGCTTCTTCCACCAAGCGAATTCCCCCTCGAACTTTGGCGGATGAATATTTGAGCCGACCATCTCTTGATGTAGTGCTTGTTGCGGCGGTTAGTCCTCGACAAGCGACTTGGCTCTGATACCACTTGTAGGGTCGATGTTGGCTGGCCAGAGGGGGGTGAATAGCCTTTATCGTAGACGATGGTAGTCGTTCGTTGATTGCTCGTCTACAAACACTATTAGCGCAAGCGGAATATACTAATATAAACAATTAAAACAAATGCAAAGAAAGAATAGAAAGCACAAACGCTAACACCACAATGTAACGTGGTTTACGACCTTGCCGCTAATCCACGGTCCGATTCATCCAAGGTGAATCATGCCTCAAGCTTTCCACTATTCTCTCCTTTGCACCAAACTAGGTGAAGGTAACCTCTTTTACACAAGAATCACTCCTCTTACAATATAATGTAAATAAGCTTAAGTAAGAGGATGGAAAACATGTTGGGCACTTGGGAGAAGTTTAGAGCATGAACATTAGCCTCCCAAAGGCCCTCACCCCTTCTCTTTATAGAGGAAGAGGGTTTCTTCCCGTTAATACAACATCAGTCGACTGATCATGTAGCCGTTGCCTAGTAACGACTTCTTCCATGTTGGATTCAAGCCAACGTCTCCCACATCGGTCGACTGATGAAGCCATTAGTCTACTAATGTCGACTTCTAGTCGATCCGACTAATTCAAGACTGCGGCATAGTGCGATCAATGATCGCACTTCTTTAGCAATGATCGGCGATGTCGACTAATTTCGACTAAACACTAGTCAAACTCCGTTCGACTTGGAGCAGTCGACTACCATGACATGGCAGTCGACTGATGCCGGGTAGACCTCAAACTTAACATTCGTTTGAGCATCCGGCGGTCCGATAAACCTCAACCCTTGCTGTTGAGCTTCCGACACTCAGCCATTCGACCAAGTTCACCTAATGAGCTACTTACAATTCACTCATTCTCTCATCTCACTTGAAGTCTCTTGCCGAAGCTCTCTTCATTCGCGGCCATGTCCCTCGATAGCATCAAGCGCACGACTCTGCAATGCTCCTTCGCATCTCTTGCCCTCGAAGTCTGCTTCGTTGGCTTTGCTTCAAGTGCTCCTCATCCGGCAGTCCCTCGGATGCTCCAAGCGCACGACTTTCGCAAAGCCATCCTTCACCGAATCAAGGACCGAGTCATGAGAGGTGAAACTCGCCAATGCTCCATGTGCGAATTACTAAGTCCTGCAAGACTCCAACGCACATATCAAATCCAATCATCCTAACTTAAACCCTTTGCCACACACATCAAAACCATATAACGGGTTCATTGCACTAACACAACGTTCTAAACATATACTATGACGGTATCACCTCATTCAAGAGATCATCGATAGAGGAGATGTGCGGATATGCAGAGTATATACTGATGCTAACATTGCGGATCTCTTGACCAAGGCTTTGACACAGAGGAAGCATGATAGTCATACTAGGTCACTGGGTCTTAGAGATTATAGTGATTGACACTAGTGCTAGTGGGAGATTGTTAGTGTCAGCCCTTAGTGCCAATCATGAGATGATTGATTAGGGAACATATGTATCATACTTCATTAATAAAGGCAACGTTTGGTTATTATATTTACTTCATGCTTGTGCCAGCTGAATAAATATAATAATGCCCTAGAAAGTAGGTTCTTATCTATAGCATATCAATTGGTAGAATTTATTGTGAGAATCTATGGAGAACACTATTCTTAAATATTCCTAGTCAAGTATTAATATACAAGGGCAATATTAATGCATTGAGACTAGCATATAGGTCAATTGATGATTTGATCTCACAGGTCATGAATATGTGATATCAAGTTGACACATGGGTATATATTAGAGACTATGTACTGAATTGTCCCACCATGAGAAAGTTTCATGGATCGTTATATGAGTGTCATAAACTTTCTTATATAACTATTAGTATGAATAGTCCTTAGACCTAAAATCACTACGGTTTCCTACATAAGGAGTTATGTACTTTGGTATTGTCAAACGTCACTCGTAACAGGGTGGACTATAAAGGTGATCATTGGGTATGTAACAAATTATGCGGAGGGATGTGAGCGATGAAGATGAGATTGTAGGGGATCCTTGGAAGCTAGAGAGGGGGATGAATAGCTTGTTTTCGTTCGTGATGGAATTTGTTTCGCGTTTATCTACAATTTTCGTTAGCGCGCAGCGGAATAATAAGAAAGCGATAATGAAATTGACAAACACACCACAACACAAGGATATAACGTGGTTCAAAACCTCAAGGTTCCTACTCCACGGATCGAGCTCTACGAGCTCTAGTGATGCACACGCAACCACTAATAAACTCTCATTCTCGGAACAATTCAGAGGCAGAGAAACCTCGTACAATAGTTTACAACAATAAACTAAATACAACAAGCAACTAATATGAAATAAAATGCAATACAAGTAAAGAAAACCCTTTACAAATGCCTTTGGATCGCTTGCTTTTGGTTGCTTGAAGAATGACCTTGGAGACCCTGATTTGCAGCAACAAATCGCCCCAAGGATGCTCAAGAATGGGATACTTTTTCCTCCTCCATGAGCTCCATTTAAAGATTCTGCCTGGGCTAGAAAACATCGATCAGTCGACTGCTCGGGACCATCAGTCGACTGATGACACTGTTACTGTGAGACAATGGTGTAATCCACGATGGAAAAATCCAATGGCTAGGACATCAGTCGACTGATTAAGACCATCAGTCGACTGATCAAGCTATCACTCGACTGCTGACCACAGCGGTTGAGTGAGACTCCATTCTGTGCCCCAAAACCCGAAAGATCGCTGGATCGATCATAAGATCACGATCGCTGTTCACTCACCAATCGCCCACCTGCAATGATCATTGGGACATTTCCCGTAGTCAAACCCTAGTTAACTTACACCAGTCGACTGCCACATGACACTAGTCGACTGACACACATCAAACATGAGGTTTTAACCCAAGTATGGTCCCCCCATACTTGCTAGATCACCCTTAGCCTAAACCTAAGCCTTCTAGCCATCTCCGTCAGCCTCACGCTTCTCGGATTCCTCTAAGTCATCCATGACTTGTTCAATCATTGCGCTAGCCTTCAGATGCTTCCATCGGCTATGTCATGCTAACGGTGTCTACACCGCCAAGGCACATTGGACTTACGCTGCTAAGACTCCGCTTGGACTTTACGCTGCCAACCATAGGACTTATGCTGCCAAAACTCCCGCTTGAACTTTACGCCGCCAATATCAAACCCCTTGGACTTCTCAAATGCCAAGACATAAGCTTGGACTTGTCTTGCCAACCCATGTTGGACTTTCTCAAATGCCAAGACTTAAGCTTGGACTTTCCTTGCCAACCCATGTTGGACTTTCCATTGCCAAGACCCATGCTTGGACTTTCCTAAATGCCAAGTGTCCCACTTGGACTTTCCATGCCAAGTACCCAAGACTTGGACTTTCCCATGATAATCACATTGTCATATGTTTTTGTCAAACATCAAAACATCTCTCGAGTCAAGCTCGAGTCCTAGTCAATCATGACCTGGGTCGATTGCACCAACAATCTCTCCCTTTTTGATATTTGACAAAAACCAAACAAACCATTGAGTTAGATCATCTAACTCATAACAATCATCCCTATCAATTTTCCCAATTGATGTCATTTTCCCAATAAATTCTCCCCCTTTTGACTAACATAAAAAATGTTCTCTCCAAGGAGGTCAATGTCTCATGTCCCAATGAAATCTTACAATCTCCCCCTTGGTCCAAAAATACCTAGGATGCTTACCATCTTCCTAGTGATAAGTCCTATATCACTCAAGAGAGGCAATCCTATACACCCTCCCAATTTCCAAATTGGGTATCTCAAAATCCCTTTTTCCCCTTCATGTGGAAAAATACCATCCATCATCCCATGATGGATATCTCCCCCTAAAGGCTTGCTCCCCATTGACTATTACACCAACAATGTCCTTGGAAGTCCCTAGGCCAATAGGAACTCTAAACTATCAAAAATAAGGTTCAAAGTTCAAACATGAAATTTCCTATAACTTAAATTTGATACATTATCCTAACACCTCTCCTAATCCACATCCAATGAATTTTCACCCTTTATAATGCTTCCCAAAGCATATCCTAGGATTAGAAGTGGTTAGGGACCTTAACTGTAGCTTGACACGGGCTAAACATACCTTGTCTCGAATCAAGATCACATTGCCACCCTCATCGATTATCGATCCCGAGTAGTCGACTGATAACTGAAATATTAGAATTTCAATTATCAGAAATGAAATTTATAAAATCATAAGTAATTCTACGTATATCAAAAAATTGTGAAAATTTATACGTATATTACTTATAGTCAATACAATGGGTGAAAAATGATAGAAAAATATTTTAACAATAAAATATCGAAATTGATACAAAATCCAAAAGTGAATAAAAACTTCAAAGTTTTAGCTCACTTTGTATCAATCTCATCAATGGTGATTACTATCAAAAGATAGACTTCACCAAGGTTTTTCAAAAAGATTTTAAAATATTTTTAAAACCTTATTTTGGATCATATTCCTTGGGCTCAATGTACATGACTTGTACACAAGCTTTCCCAATGATCCACCACTCATATAAGATGAGTTTTGGTTCATCTAGATGCAAAACTATGCACCTTGAGCTTAACTCATATCCTAGCATTTCATATGTATCTAGGGTGTATAAATATACATACATGTCAATGTAATGTGAGATGTGTGTAATTTTAATCAATTTAAATGCATGAAATGATCATGGCATAATGATAGCAATAATTAAGCATGACCAATGATCATGATGTCATGATATATGATTAAATCTAAAAACACATGACATTTAATCCTTAATCCTAAACATGATCATGACATATAAATGATAAAAATAAACATGATGTCATGACATGTTATATGGTAAACAAAGCATGACATATAAAAAGTATAGGTATAATAATACCTAAATTTTAATATTAGTTGCCATTTGTTATAATTAGATTTATTTTTCCATATTACTACTAATCTCCCAAGTGTGCCAAAAACCCAAAATGACACACTAACCTCTAAACCTAAATTGTGCCAATTTGATCATTTTATCACACTTCTCAAGATATATTGGCACATCCCAAAATCTTTTAGGATCAAAGATCAAACCTATTTCCAAAGTATCCATAACCTTGAAAATAACCTAAAGTGCCACCTTTACCATGGTTAGGTTAACTACCCTTCCATTTAAAGTTGGGACACCCTAAACCCATCTAGCGTGAATCAATCACTCTCTTAGGAACCCAAAACCTATTTGAGCTCCTAGGGTTAATTAGGTATTCCTTAGGGATAATCTCCCTAGATACCTTCCTAATGACCCTCCTAGGCTTGTTAGCCTTGATCATTGTGGTCTTACCTAGGTTGACTCTAGGGTTAACTCCCCTTGTAACCTTCTTAGTGGCTTATCTAGCTTTCCTTGAAACCCTAGCCACTAGGCACCTACCTTGGTCAATGTTAGGGATGACTTCCCTATTGACCTTGGTTTTCCTAGACCTAGTTTGTGTTCCATAATCAAATGGAACACTATGATAAGGCACCTTAGGCTTAGGTTTGTGACCCAAACCCTCCTTGCCCTTGGTTGACTTTTGTTTCTTAGGTCCTAGGTGTTAACTTTTGGTCCTAGACTCTTGACTTTGACCATATGACCCTTTAACTTGATTTTGCATAATCCTAAGGGTATTTTCAAGTTTTTCAAGCCTTGATCTCAAGGCTTG